>CM038147.1:454428943-455028943 GCA_021437245.1 Aegilops speltoides | reverse complement strand
AAGCGACCAGCTGGATTGACGGAGCTGCAAGTCTGCATGTGCGTGAAGATGAATGAGACTCTCGAGAGTATATTCAGAGATGGATCACTTTGCATCATACCGTGGAGAACGGTTCGATCATCGAGGCGATCTGCACCTTCAAGGATGGTGTCAAGAACAGAGAATTGAGTTTGAAATTTGGTCGAACCGGAGACATGACCCTGAGTCGGATGATGGAGATTGCTACCAAGTACGCCAACGGCGAAGAAGAAGACCGACTCCGAAGCGGCAAATACAAGCCTAGCCAGTCGGAGAAGGGAAACACCAGTCGGAAACAGAAGCGGAAGGCTGAACCAGCAGCTCCTGGAGAGGCTCTGGCTGTGACTCAGGGTAAGTTCAAAGGGAAACCAAAAGGATCCTGGAACCCTAAGAAAGTGAAGGATAAAGAAGGGAACGACGTGATGGATATGCCGTGTCACATCCACACGAAGAAAGATGAAGAGGGCAATATCATTTACCCAAAGCATACCACTCGCCAATGTCGACTCCTGATCCAGCAGTTTCAAGGAAAACAGTCTAAGGACAAGGAAAAGGAGTCGGACAAGGCCGAAGATAAAGAGGACAGTGAGGAAGGATATCCGCATGTCAACTCCACTCTGATGATCTTCGCAGATGTGGAAAGCAAGAGCCGACTGAAGGTCATTAATCGTGAGGTGAACATGGTTGCCCAGCAAAACCAAGTTATCTCGAGATGGTCCCAAACACCCATCACATTCGACCAATCTGATCACCCGACTCATATTGCCACCCCGGGAGGCAAGCTTTGGTGGTCGATCCAGTTATCGAAGGCACTCGATCGACAAAAGTCTTGATGGACGGTGGTAGTGGGCTGAACTTGTTGTATCTGACACACCTGAAAGGAATGGGCATTCCGATGTCCCGATGAGCACCAAAAATATGAGCTTTCATGGAGTTATACCAGGAAGAAAGCCGAGTCACTCAGCCAAATAGCTCTGGACGTGGTGTTTGGTGATTCAAAACATTTTCGCAAGGAGAAGTTGACGTTTGAGGTCGTGGATTTTCAGAGTGCATACCATGCCATTTTGGGGAGACCAGCTTACACACGGTTCATGGCTCGACCATGTTACGTGTACCTCAAACTGAAGATGCCCGGCCCCAAAGGAGTGATCACTGTCACCGGTGATCGGAAAAAGGCAGAAGAGTGCTTTCAGAAGGGCTCAAAGATTGCCGATTCCCAGGTGACAGCGGTCGAGTTTGAAGAATATAAACAAAGCGCAGATCCGAGTGATTTGCTGCGATCCAGGAAGCCCGCCACAGAATTTGCATTTCAGTCGTCCGGTGAGACGAAGCCTGTCCACATTCACCCAACCGATCCCAATGCAGCCCCGACCCACATCTCCACAACACTCGACCCAAAATAGGAAGAAGCGCTCATCCAGTTCCTCCGTGAGAACTGGGACATTTTTGCATGGAAGCCAGCCGACATGCCAGGTGTTCCCAGGGGACTGGCTGAGCATCGCCTTAGAGTCGACTCATCAGCAAAACTAGTTAAAGAACATCTTCGGCGGTCCGCCGTCCAGAAGAGAAAGGCTATTGGTGAGGAAGTGGCTCGACTGTTGGCGGCAGGATTTATCCGAGAGATATACCACTCCGAGTGGCTCGCTAATGTCGTCATGGTTCCTAAGAAGGACAAATCGCTACGAATGTGCATTGATTTCAAGCACATCAATCGGGCCTGCCCGAAAGATCATTTTCCTCTCCCTCGCATTGATCAAATTGTTGACTCGACCGCGGGGTGCGAGAGATTGTCTTTTCTAGACGCCTATTCCGGTACCATCGATCCGTCAGATGGACCCGATGAGATAAAACAACTTTCATCACTCCATTCGGTGCTTCGCTATATCACCATGCCATTCAGCCTCAAGAATGCTGGAGCCACATTTATGCGAATGATTCAGAAGTGTCTGCTCACTCAAATCAGTCGGAATGTGGAAGCGTATATGGATGATATCGTCGTCAAGTCACGAAAAGGTTCCGACCTGCTCACTGACCTCGCCGAAACATTTGCCAACCTCAGAAGGTATGATATCAAGCTCAACCCATCAAAGTGCACATTCAGAGTTCCTGGTGGCAAGTTACTCGGTTTTCTCGTTTCCGAACGAGGGATCGATGCTAATCCAGAAAAGATCGGCACTATTCTCCGAATGAAACGCCTGCGGCGAGTGCACGATGTCCGAAGCTTCTTGGATGCTTGGCGCATTAAGTCGATTCATCTCACGACTCGGTGAAAAGGCATTGCCTCTTTACCGACTAATGAAAAAAGCGGAACAAGTTCGAGTGGACTCGAGTCGATGCAGCGTTGTCGAGCTAAAAGCTCGCTCTCCACCCAGCCGGTGCTTGCTGCTCCAATCAGCAAAGAGCCTCTGTTGCTTTATATCGCAGCCACAGGACAAGTCGTCGATCTGATGGCTTACGGTCGGCGGGAAGAAGAAGGAAAAGCCTTCAAAGTTCAGCGCCCGATGTATTATTTGTCCGAAGTCTTGACTCCATCCAGCGAGAGATACCCTCATTATCGAAGCTTGTGTATGGAATATACATGACCACGAAGAAGGTTGCTCATTATTTCTCGATCATTCCATCACGATCGTCGTGACGCCCACTTTCGAGATTTTGCACAACAGAGATGCAACCGGTCGAGTGGCGAAATGGGCGATTGAACTTCTTCCCTTGATATCAAGTTTGAGGCAAAGAAAGCCATTAAGTCCTGTGCAATAGCAGATTTCTCGCGAGTGGATTGAACAAAGCAGCCGGTGAAGTTCACTCGGAGCATTGGACCATGTTCTTTGATGGCTCTAAGATGTTGAATGGTTCCGTCTTTGGGGTTGTCTGGTTTCCCCGGAGGAGATAAGCTCGGATATGTGCTCCAGATTCATTTTGATTCCTCCAACAATGAGGCGAGTATGAGGCCCTCTTATACAGATTGCACATGGCCATTTCACTCGGCGTCCGACGCCTGATGGTCTATGGCAATTCAGATTTAGTGGTCAACCAAGTGATGAAGGAGTGGGGCGTGAAAGCCCAAATGATGATGGATATTGCAATGCGAAGAGGAAGCCGGAAAAAAAGTTTGAGGGGTTAGAGCTCCATCATATACCCCGATGAAAAATCAAGCACCGATGATCCGCAAAGATAGGTTCCAAGAGAGAAGCCATTCCGAGTGGCATGTTCTTGGAGCATATTCATACTCCGTCAGTTAAGGAAGACCCTTTCACTGAAGAAACCCCGCAACTTAAGAGTGCCACAGATCCGACTGAGGTAGAAGTCCCAGCAGTGGTCGACTTGGTTATGGAGATCTTGGTAGTCACACCCGACTGGACAATTCCATATATCGCGTATATCCTGAGAAAAGAGCTCCCAGAGGATGAGGAAGAGGCTCGACAGATCGTTCGTCGATCCAAGGCCTTTACCGTTATCAAAGGACAGTTGTATAGAGAAAGCACGACTGGAGTTGGTCAGAAGTGCATAACGCCAGAAGAAGGTCGAATCATTCTCAATGATATCCACTCGGGGACCTGTGGTCATCATGTGTCCTCTCGGACCATCGTGGCCAAAGCATACTGAGCCGGATTTTACTGGCCAAAGGCGAATGAGATGGCAAAGGAAATAGTGGACAAGTGCGAAGGATGCCAGTTCTACTCAAATATGTCACACAAGCCTGCGTCAGCTCTGAAGACCATTCCACTCGTCTGGCCTTTCGCAGTATGGGGGTTGGACATGGTCGGTCCCTTGAGAACAGGTCAAAGTGGCTTCACGCATGTACTGGTGGTAGTCGACAAGTTCATCAAGTGGATTGAGGCTATGCCAATCAAGAACCTTGACGCCGGTACTGCTGTTAGCTTCATCAGGGAACTGATATTCAGATATGGAGTCCCGCACAGCATCATTACGGATAATGGGTCGAACTTTGACTCGGAGGAATTCAGGGATTTCTGCAACTCTCAAGGCACACGAGTCGACTACGCTTCAGTTGCCCATCCGCAGTCGAATGGACAAGCAGAGCGAGCCAACGGCCTGATCCTCAAAGGATTGAAACCCCGACTGATGCGTGATCTCAAGCATGTGGCTGGAGCGTGGGTTGATGAACTTCCCTCGGTGCTTTGGGGACTGCGGACCACACCTAATCGGTCGACCGAAGAACTCCATTCTTCTTGGTCTATGGAGTGAAGCAGTCTTGCCGAGTGATCTTCTCCACAATGCTCCTCGAGTTGAACTCTACAACGGCGGAAGCTGAACAAGCGGCGGCGGATGCAATGACCTTTTAGAGGAAGAAAGGGAGATGGCTCGATCCGATCGACCATCTACCAACAAGACTTGCGCTGCTTTCACGCCCGAAAATGTGAGGGGTCGAGCCTTCCAAGAAGGGGATTTAGTTCTCCGAGTGGATCAGCAGAAACAACACAAGCTTGCTCCTTCTTGGGAAGGACCCTTCATCGTCACCAAAGTTCTCCACAACGGGGCGTACCGTCTTTACAACGTCGAACACAATATCGACGAGCCCCGAGCTTGGAACGCGGAATTACTTCGCCCATTTTACACTTAAGTTTATCACTCGGATGAGTTGTAATAAAGTACTTCAGAGTTCATGGATTACAAAATAATAGTGTCATAATTTCTCCATAATTTTGTCACTTTTATTTGTGAATAAAATTTTCCCTCGGTGGGTGACTTAGCCACGAATCCGTTTAGCCTAAGTTTGTAAAAAATCCTTACCGAGTGGTGAGCCAGAATCCCACTCGGAGGCTTAGCTGCGAATCCGTTTCGCCTAAGTTTAAATAAAATCCTTACCGAGTGGTGAGCCAGAATCCCACTCGGAGGCTTAGCTGCGAATCCATTTCGCCTAAGTTTAAATAAAATTCTTACCGAGTGGTGAGCCAGATTCCCACTTGGAGGCTTAGCTGCGAATCCATTTCGCCTAAGTTTAAATAGAATCCTACTGAGTGGTGAGCCAGACTCCCACTCGGGGGCTTAGCTGCAGTCCAAGTACTCGCCTAAGTTATAAAAATCCTACCGAGTGGTAAGCCAGACTTCCACTCGGGGGCTTAGCTGCAGTCCAAGTACTGCCTAAGTTATAAAATCCTACCGAGTGATAAGCCGACTTCCACTGGGGCTTAGCTGCAGTCCAAGTACTCGCCTAAGTTATATAAATCCTACCGAATGGCGAGCAGACTCCCACTGGGGGCTTAGCTGCAGTTTAAACACTCGCCTAAGTACAATGTGTGCTGCAAGGAGGACGAGTGCAGGTCGATCGACCCTCTCCTCTGAGCTCGCCACAAATACAACGTCGCGCTTCATAAGGAGGGGCGAGGTGCAGGTCGATCATGACCCTCTCCTCTCGAGCTACACCATAAGTACAATGTGCGCCCGTAAGGAGGACGAGGTGTAGGTCGACCGCGACCTTCTCCTCTGAGCTACGCCATAAGTACAATGTACGCTCGCAAGGAGGACGAGGTGCAGGTCGACTGCGACCCTCTCCTCTGAGCTACGCCATAAGTACAATGTACGCTCGCAAGGAGGATGAGGTGCAGGTCGACTGCGACCCTCCCCTCTGAGCTACACCATAAGTACAATGTGCGCCCGTAAGGAGGACGAGGTGTAGGTCGACTGCGACCCTCTCCTCTGAGCTTCGCCACAAGTACAACATGAAAATCCTACCAAGTGAAGAGAAAACCTCTCACTCGGGGGCTTAGCTGCAGCCCAGTGCTCGCCTAAGATATAAAAATCCTACCGAGTGAAGAGCAAACCTCTCACTCGGGGGCTTAGCTGCTGCCCAGTGCTCGCCTAAGATATAAAAATCCTACCGAGTGAAGAGCAAACCTCTCACTCGGGGGCTTAGCTGCAGCCAGTGCTGCGCCTAAGTTATAAAAATCCTACCGAGTGAAGAGCAAACCTCTCACTGGGGCTTAGCTGCAGCCCGTGCTCGCCTAAGTTATAAAAATCCTACTGAGTGAAGAGCAAACCTCTCACTCGGGGGCTTAGCTGCAGCCCAGTGCTCGCCTAAGTTACAAAAATCCTGCCGAGTGAAGAGCAAACCTCTCACTCGGGGGCTTAGCTGCAGCCCAGCGCTCGCCTAAGTGAATTGAGGAACAAGTCGACTGCAGTGAGCGTCTTGCTTTGAACCTGCAAAAGACATTTTGAGCCAAAAGCAATCATATTCAAACATCAAATTCAAGTTCAGATCAATACCTAAAGGAACCGAAAGTGCTCAGGCGCTAAGCCTGTTAAGGTTTATCGGTTACAAATTCACTCGGCATACCGAGGCAAATTTAAAGTGTCGAGCTTAAAGAAGTTTTTTACCCCTCCTGTGGAGGGCTGGAAGGTGCAACGAACTCATCAAGGTCAATTCCGTCTGCGATCCGAGTGGCAGCAGCGATGAATGTTTCCATGAAGGACCTGAAGTCGTGTTTCTTGGTGTTAGCCACCGGAGAGCCGCCACTTGTCTTCTCGCGCATCTTTGCGAAGGACTCGGGCGGACCGAGCAACATTTGCACCGCACCGAGCCGAGGACTTTTTCCACTCCTGCACTCGATCAGGAACCGTGTTCAGTCGAGCCATCAGTGACTCGAGGTCATTCTGGAGTGTCTCCCTGGGCCAGAGCGTTGAGTCGATGCGAGAGGTGGCGACCTTCAGCCTTGTAAGATAGTCCACAACAGCTGCAACACGGGACTCCAGTCGGAAAACATTCATGGCAACTTCATCGTTCACCGGAGAATTGACGGGGTCAAGGTTTGGTTCCAGCTGGCTAGTCTCTTCTTCAAAGTTTTGACAAAATTCTGCAAGGACAATCACCGAGTCAAGACAATGGTCGAATGGAAAGATCATAGTTGAAAATGATTGTCGAACGTAAAGAATTACCTTCGAGCATAAGGAACAACTTCTTGGCAAGTCCACTCAGGAAGGCCTCCAGATCATTTTTCTTCCCAGTCAACTGACTGACTTTGTCGGTCAGGGCAGCTTTGTCAGTTTTCAGTCGACTGACTTCATTGTTAGCGATCCCAAGAGCAGCCTTCAGATTGGTGTTTTCTTGTTCGAGCTTGGTGACTGAAGCTAACTTCTCGTCAGCAAGCTTGATCTTCTCAGCTAGCTCAAGGTCTTTTTTCTTCTGGGCCTCCTTCACCTTACCTGCAAGTTACAACAAGATCAGATTTTGAAACAAATGAAGGAAAAAAGCAGTCGTCGAGATCTCACCAAACATACCTTTGGTCTCCTCCTTTGCCTTCGTCAGATTCTCTTGAACCAGCTTCAAATCCAGCTCGAGCTGAATGTGCTTGTTTTCCAGCTCGGTGTAACGAGCCGCAAGGTCACAGGATTTCTGCGAAGAACCAATCGACAAAATGTCAAGGATAATTCACTTCCGAGTGGAAAAGGAAAAATCGTGCGTTTCTAAGACTACAGCCGAATACAAACATTCGACCGTAGTATCGGGGACTACACCCAGTGGGTGCACTCAGCGTGCCCCCACTAATTCTATTAAAGAGAAATCCATTCGCCTCAGTCGAACGATGGCAATACTTTACTTATAAAGCCTAAGGCCGACTGCCAGCAGTCGACCTTAGCCTTGGGGACTACACCCAGCGGGTGCACTCAGCGTGCCCCCGCTAACACGGAGTTTCAATCGACACACCCAAAGGAGTGACCGCTATAGATTCCGAAAGAAAAGTTTTTGATAGCATATCCTAACGAGAACAAGCGATGGTCGATCGACCAACATTGCTTTGAAGGGCGGAGCTGGCGTCATAAGCTGCTTGACTTGCTTCCCGGATGGCCTTCACCTGCTCCATCATGACCCTTGCTTGGCGTATGGCTTCCTTCGCAGTGCTGGCTTGGTCCTCTGGGATGTGGTGCGTCGTGAAGAGAGAAGGCTGTGCGGCACTCGACGAAGCAGGATGAGCACTCGTCAACGGCACCGCGAAAGACACGGTGTGTCGAGTGGTGTTCTCCTCCTCCGCGACCAGAGTCTCGGGCGCCGTCACATCCTGGGCCACCCTGCCGGCAGACGCTTTCCTGCTCCTCCTATGCCTCAGTGGCTCCTCGTCATCATCATCATCAGGAAGAGTGATAACAAATTGGATGAGACTACAGAAAAGAATCAGAATTAGGGACGAACAGTCAATCGACTAAAATGGAATCAAGAGTATAGTACCAGGGTTTGAGGTTGCTGCATCCTCCATCTCATGGTCGTCAGCCCTTGCTGAAGTCTCAGAAGTAGCAGCACTGCAATTCCGAAAGAATCAGTCGGTTAACTCAAGTGTCAGTCAGAGATAAAGCTCGCACAAAACAAGAAGACTTAAGCAGCATGTTTACCCTGATATGGTGGGGATGGATACCTTCATTTTCGGCAGGAGCTTGGTCGGCTTTGACGGGGCCACCTTGGATCGCTTGGCGCCTTTTCATCGGCACCGGAGAAGTGGTCCGAGGGCGCTGGTCGATCCAAGACGACATGTAAACCCCTTCCCACGCCAACACAGGTCATGGGCAAGTTTCGACCGCCTCTCCGAGCGCGGTGGTGCGACCTCCTCCTCCTCCTCCTCCTCTTCTTCCTCCTCATCATCATCGTCATCGTCATCATCTTCGGCGGCGTCCGAGTCCCACTCCTCCTGGCTCTCGCCCCCGCTTGCTTCTCCCTCTTCAGTCGGAGCCTGAGCTCCATTGGGCATCGAGTACAACTCGGTGAGGGCCTGATAGACATCAAGACAAACAGCAATCAACCAATTTGCGGAGAAAACAAAAATAAATATGACAAGAATACAATGGAACGTAGAGCGGACATACCTTGTCTGGAACGCTGTGATGGTCGAGTGGAGGGATCCTTCTGGCTCCACGTGGGTTATCCTTGTTCCCAGTGACTGCAGCCACCCACCTTTCCAATGTGGCATCGTCGACTGCTTCTGGGTGGATCCGAGTCTCATCTTCAGTCCCGCAAGACAACCACATGCAATGGCTCGAATCAAGAGGCTGGATCGCCGCCTAAGGAAAACTTCCAAGAGATCCGCATCAGCCACTCCATCTCGAACCAGCTGAACTACACGCTCCATCAGCATCTTCATGTCGGCTTTCTCCTCCGGAATCACCTTCAGTGAAGAAGGTTTGTTTACTCGGTCCATGGTAAACTGAGGGAGCCCACTCGACCGCCCCAGTGTCGGCTCATTCTAGAAGTAGAACCAGGTCGACTGCCAGCCTCTGACTGACTCGGGAAACGACATGGCTGGGAAGGTGCTCTTGTTCCTCATCTGGATCCCCAGACCACCACACATCTGGACAACTTGGGTCTTTTCGTCGCCTGGGCTCGCCTTCTTCACGGTCTGAGAGCGACACGTGAATATGTGCTTGAACAAGCCCTAGTGCGGTCGACAGCCCAGAAAATTCTCACACATGGACACAAACGTGGCAAGATAGGCGATAGAATTCGGGGTGAAGTGGTGGAGTTGCGCTCCAAAGAAGTTCAAAAAACCACGGAAGAAAACACTCAGTGGCAAAGAAAATCCGCGGTCGACGTGGGTAGCCAGAAGCACACACTCACCTTCCGCCGGCTGGGGCTGCCACTCTTTTCCCGGAAGTCTTGCAGCTCCGTGGGGGATCAGACCGTCGTTGGCCATGTCGAGGAGATCCTTCTCCGTGACGGTCGACCGGATCCAATCTCCCTGGACCCAGCCGTTCGGCAGACAGGATCTGGACGAAGACCCGCCGCGGCTGGTGGATCTCCCCTTCGCCTTCTCCGTCGCCGACGCCTTCTTCGCGCGTTCCAGCGCCGCCGTCTTCTCCTTCACCATGGCTGCTGGCGAGACACGCGAGGAGAGGTTCTGCGGAGGCGAGAGCGGGCACGTTGGGCGGAGACGAAGAGAGCAGAGAGGGAATGCAGAGGTACTGTTCAAAAACCCTCACCGGGCGCATTTATAAGATCCCTTCCGAGTGGATGACAGGTGGGCCGGTCGATCTAATCATATCCCGAAACAGTCGCACGGACGCGATATGTGGCGAAAAAGGCGGCGCGAGACTCGAGGCGTCTATGCCCTATCCCATCTGAGCGCCGCGGTCCGCCCCGCTTCGCGCGCTTCCCCAAATTTCATATCCCGCAGAATCCGCGAACGGCAGATCGGTCTGTCAGACGCGGGATTTCCTGCGATCCGTCGCTTGGAAATTCTCAAAGTCCAAAAGATCACTCGACGAAAGAAAAGAATGGATCGAGTCGACTGAAGAAAAGTTGCTCGCTATCAACAAAGAGATTCCTGGTCCAAAACAACGCATGACCAGTATGCAAAAGCCAATCGGAAACAACATCAACTCCTTCCTCACTCAAGCCTCAATCCATTCGGGGGCTAATGATGGAGTCATGTACCTAGGGTAGGGTCATAGACCTGATCTAAGTACCCTGCCCAAGGACACCCTTAGAAGAGATCACCTTCAAGTCGACCTACGAAGAGCTCACTCGACCGACTTGAAGGACTCGACCATGAAGACTCACTCGACCACCAGAAGGTCAAGAAGCACTCTGTACTGCAACGGTCTGTAATTAAGTAGACTTTACGATAGTTAAGACACTTTATGTGGGGCGTTACCAGTAACGCCCCGGACTTAATGTACATTAAACCCTTCATTACGTGGGCTGGCAGGGGTCCTGGCGCACTCTATATAAGCCACCCCCTCAACAGGCAGAAGGGTTTGCACCCCTGTAACTCATATACACATAATCACTCGACCGCCTCCAGGCTCCGAGATGTAGGGCTTTTACTTCCTCCGAGAAGGGCCTGAACTCGTACATCCCTTGTGTTTTACAGCCTCTCCATAGCTAGGACCTTGCCTCTCCATACCTATCCCCACTCTACTGTCAGACTTAGAACCACGACAGTCGCCACTTCCCGCATCGACGCCACGCTCTGGCCCAGGGAGACGCTCCAGAATGACCTCGAGTCCCTGATGACTCGACTGAACACCCGAGTGCAGGAGTGGAAGAAGTCTTCTGCCAGGTGTGGAGCAGATGTTGCTCTATCTCTGGCCTGAGTCCATTGCAAGGATGCACGAGAAGACAAGTTGGCGGCTCTTCGGGTGGCTAATACCAAGAAGCACGACTTCCGGTCTTTCATGGAGACCTTCATCGCCGCTGCCACTCGGATTGCTGATGGAATCGACCTTGACGAGTTTGTTGCACCTTCCAGCCCTCCACAGGAGGGGTAAAAAACTACTTTAGCTCAACACTTTAAATTTGCCTCGGTATGCCGAGTGATTTTTGTAACCGACAAACCTTAACAGGCTTAGCGCCTGAGCACTTTCGGTTCCGTTAGGTATTTATCCGAACTTGGATTCGACGTTTGAATATGCTTGCATTTGGTTTGAGATGTCTTTTGCAGGTTTAAAGCGAGGCGCTTATTGCAATCGACTTGTTCCCTACTTCACTTAGGCAGGCACTGGGCTGCAGCTAAGCCCCCGAGTGTGAGGTTTGCTCTCCACTCGGTAGGATTTTCAAAACTTAGGCGAGCACTGGGCTGCAGCTAAGCCCCCGAGTGTGAGGTTTGCTCTCCACTCGGTAGGATTTTCAAAACTTAGGCGAGCACTGGGCTGCAGCTAAGCCCTCGAGTGGGAGGTGTGCTCTCCACTCGGTAGGATTTTTATAACTTAGGCGAGCACTGGGCTGCAGCTAAGCCTCCGAGTGGGAGGTCTGCTCTCCACTCGGTAGGATTTTTATAACTTAGGCGAGCACTGGGCTGCAGCTAAGCCTCCGAGTGGGAGGTCTGCTCTCCACTCGGTAGGATTTTCAAAACTTAGGCGAGCACTGGGCTGCAGCTAAGCCCTCGAGTGGGAGGTGTGCTCTCCACTCGGTAGGATTTTTATAATTTAGGCGAGCACTGGGCTGCAGCTAAGCCTCCGAGTGGGAGGTCTGCTCTCCACTCGGTAGGATTTTTATAACTTAGGCGAGCACTGGGCTGCAGCTAAGCCTCCGAGTGGGAGGTCTGATCTCCACTCGGTAGGATTTTCAAAACTTAGGCAAGCACTGGGCTGCAGCTAAGCCCCCGAGTGGGAGGTGTGCTCTCCACTCGGTAGGATTTTCACATTGTACTTATGGTGTAGCTCGAAGGAGAAGATCGCAGTCGACCTGCACCTCGTCCTCGGAGCGCACGTTGTACTTGTGGCGTAGCTCGGAGGAGAGGGTCGCAGTCGACCTGCACCTCGTCTTCCTTGCGGAGCACATATTGTACTTGTGGCGTAGCTCGGAGGAGAGGGTCGCAGTCGACCTGCACCCTGTCCTCCTTGCGGAGCGCACGTTGTACTTGTGGCGTAGCTCAGAGGAGAGGGTCGCAGTCGACCTGCACCTCGTCTTCCTTGCGGAGCGCACATTGTACTTGTGGCGTAGCTCGGAGGAGAGGGTCGCAGTCGACCTGCACCTCGTCCCCCTTGCGGAGCGCACATTGTACTTGTGGCGTAGCTCGGAGGAGAGGGTCGCAGTCGACCTGCACCTCGTCCCCCTTGCGGAGCGCACGTTGAATTTGAACTTAGGCGAGTACTTGGACTGCAGCTAAGCCTCCGAGCGGGAGTCTGGCTCACCACTCGGTAGGATTTTATTGAAACTTAGGCAAGTACTTGGACTGAGGCTAAGCCCCCGAGTGGGAGTCTGGCTCACCACTTGGTAGGATTTTATTAAAACTTAGGCGAGTACTTGGACTGCAGCTAAGCCCCCGAGTGGGAGTCTGGCTCACCACTCGGTAGGATTTTATTGAAACTTAGGCGAGTACTTGGACTACAGCTAAGCCCCCGAGTGGGAGTCTGGCTCACCACTCGGTAGGATTTTATTGAAACTTAGGCGAAACGGATTCGCAGCTAAGGCCCCGAGTGGGAAGTTGACTCACCACTCGGTACGGATTTTTTTTACAAACTTAGGCAAAACGGATTCGCAACTAAGCCACCCACTGAGGGGGAAATTTTACTGAACAAATAAAAGTGACAAAAATCATTGGGGAAATTATGACACTATTATCTTGCAAAACATGAACTACAGAAGTACTTTTATTACAACTCATCCGAGTGAAAACTTAAGTGTAAAATGGGCGGAGTAGCTCTGCGTTCCAAGCTCGGGGCTCGTCGATTTTGTGCTCGACGTTGTAGAGACGGTACACTCTGTTGTGGAGAACCTTGGTAACGATGAAGGGTCCTTCCCAAGAAGGAGCAAGCTTGTGTGGTTTCTGCTGATCCACTCGGAGAACCAAATCTCCTTCCTGGAAGGCTCGACTCTTCACGTTTTTGGCGTGGAAGCGACGCAAGTCTTGTTGGTAGATGGTCGATCGGATCAGAGCCATCTCCCTTTCTTCTTCTAGGAGGTCGACTGCATCCTGCCGCGCTTGTTCTGCTTCAGCTTCGGAGTAGAGCTCAACTCGAGGAGCGTTGTGGAGCAGATCACTTGGTAAGACCGCCTCAGCTCCATAGACCAAGAAGAATGGAGTTCTTCCAGGCGACCGGTTAGGCGTGGTCCTTAGACCCCACAACACTGAGGGGAGTTCATCGACCCATGCTCCAGCCGCATGCTTAAGGTCATCGATCGGGGTTTCAACCCTTTGAGGATCAAGCCGTTGGCCGCTCCGCTTGTCCATTCCATCGGGATGGGCGACCGAAGCGTAGTCGACTCGTGTGCCTTGAGATGTGCAGAACGCTCTGAATTCCTCCGAGTCGAAGTTTGATCCATTGTCAGTGATGATGCTGTGTGGGACTCCATATCTGAATATCGCTTCTCATGAAGCCGATAGCGATCAAGCGCCAAGGTTCTTGATGGGCTTAGCCTCAATCCACTTGGTGAACTTGTCGACTGCTACCAGTACATGTGTGAAACCGCTTCGTCCTGTTCTCAAAAGACCAACCATATCCAAACCCCATACTGCGAAGGGCCAGACGAGTGGAATGGTCTTCAGAGCTGATGCAGGCTTGTGTGACATGTTGGAGTAAAATTGGCATCCTTCACACTTGTCGACTATTTCCTTTGCCATTTCATTCGCCGTTGGCCAATAAAATCCGGCTCGGTATGCTTCGGCCACAATGGTCCGAGAGGACGCATGATGGCCACAGGTCCTCGAGTGGATGTCATCAAGGATTATTCGACCTTCTTCTGGCGTTATGCACTTCTGACCAACTCCAGTCGCGCTCTCTCTGTACAACTGTCCTTTGACCACAGTAAAGGCCTTGAATCGACGGACGATCTGTCGAGCCTCTTCCTTGTCCTCCAGGAGCTCTTTTCTCAGGATATACGCGATGTATGGAACTGTCCAGTCGGGAGTGATCACTAAAGCCTCCATGACCAAGTCGACCACTGCTGGGACCTCAACCTCAGTCGGATCTGTGGCTCTCTTGGGCTGCGGAGCTTCTTCAGTGAAAGGATCTTCTTTGACTGATGGAGTATGGATATGCTCCAAGAACATATCGCTGGGAATGGCTTCTCTCTTGGAACCTATCTTCACCAAATCATCAGCCGCTTGATTCTTCAGTCGGGGTATATGATGGAGCTCTAACCCCTCAAACTTCTTTTCCAGCTTCCTCACTGCATTGCAGTATCCAGTCATGGCTGGGCTTCTAATGTCCCACTCCTTCATCACTTGGTTGACCACCAAATCTGAGTCGCCATAAACCATAAGGCGACGGACGCCGAGTGAAATGGCCATGCGCAACCCATACAAAAGGGCCTCGTATTCTGCCTCATTGTTGGAGGAATCAAAGTGGCTCTGGAGCACATATCCGAGCTTATCTCCTCTAGGGGAAACCAGGACAACCCTAGCACCGGAACCATTTAACATCTCAGAGCCATCAAAGAACATGGTCCAATGCTCCGAGTGAACTTGAGTCGGCTGCTATTGTTCAATCCACTCGGCAAGGAAATCTGCTATTGCTTGGGACTTAATGGCTTTCTTTGCCTCAAACTTGATATCAAGGGGAAGGAGTTCAATTGCCCATTTCGCCACTCGACCAATTGCATCTCTCACAGCGAGTAATCTCGAAAGTGGAGCGTCACGACGATCGTAATGGAATGATCGAGAAAGTAATGAGCAACCTTCTTCGTGGTCATGTAGATCCCATACACAAGCTTCGATAATGAGGATATCTTTGCTTTGATGGAGTCAAAACTTCGAGACGAGATAGTACATTTGGGCGCTGAACTTTGAAGGCTTTCCTTCTTCTTCCCGCCGACCGTAAGTACTGCATCGACGACTTGTCCGTGGCTGCAATATAAAGCAACAGAGGCTCTTTGCTGATTGGAGCAGCAAGCATCGGTGGGTGGAGAGCGAGCTTTTAGCTCGGCAAACGCTGCATCAGCTTCGAGTCCACTCGAACTTGTTCCGCCTTCTTCATCACGGTAAAGAGGCAATGCCTTTTCACCGAGTCGTGAGATGAATCGACTTAATGCGCCAAGCATCCAAAAAGTTTCGACATCGCACCCGCACGGGCGTTTCATTCGGAGTATAGTGCCGATTTTTTCGGGTTAGCATCGATTCCTCGCTCGAAATGAGAAAACCGAGTAACTTGCCACCAGAACTCCGAATGTGCACTTTGATGGATTGAGCTTGATATCATACCTCCCGAGGTTGGCAAATGTTTCAAGCGAGGTCGACCAAGAGGTCGGAACCCTTTCGCGACTTGACCACGATATCATCCATGTACGCTTCCGCATTCCGACCGATTTGAGTGAGCAAACACTTCAATCATTCGCATGAACGTGGCTCCGGCATTCTTGAGGCCGAATGGCATGGTGATATAGCAGAAGCACCCGAATGGAGTGATGAAAGCTGTTTTTATCTCAGTGGGTCCGTACAGACGGATCTGATGGTACCCAGAATAGGCGTCTAGAAAAGACAATCTCTCGCATCCCGCAATTGAGTCAACAATCTGATCGATGCGAGGGAGAGGAAAATGATCTTTTGGGCAGGCCCGATTGATGTGTTTGAAATCAATGCACATGAGGAGCGACTTGTCCTTCTTAGGAACCATGACGACATTGGCGAGCCACTCGGAGTGATATATCTCTCGGATAAATCTTGTCGCCAATAGTCGAGCCACCTCCTCACCAATGGCTTTTCTCTTCTGGACGGCGGACCGTCGAAGATGTTCTTTGACTGGTTTTGCTGTTGAATCGACTCTAAGGCGATGCTCAGCCATCCCCAGAACACCGGCATGTCGTGAGCTTCCATGCAAAGATGTCCCAGTTCTCACGGAGGAACTGGATGAGCGCTTCTTCCTATTTAGGGTCGAGTGTTGTGGAGATATGGGTCGGAGCTGCATTGGGATCGGTCGGGTGAATGTGGACGGGCTTTGTCTCACCGGACGACTGAAAAGCTGATTCGGTGGCAGGCTTCTTAGCCCGCAACAAATCACTCGGATCTGCATTTTTCTTATAGGGTTTTCATCAGTTTTGCCACCGGCTGTATAACACTACTTAGTTTTGCCACTAAAAATTTCGACTACTCAAAAATGCCATTGTTTTGTTGGACACAACCTCAAAAAGACCATTTTTCGCCATAGTCGTCAGGTCAATGGACGTTGACCGAAGGTAGATGGTGAAAATACCCTTATCCCATTTGTCAACTCCCCTTTCTCTCTTTTGAATTGTGGGCCCATCTGTCAGGGGCGCATCAAAAGAGAAAATGAAAATTGACAGTTCGGGGCTTCGAACCCAAAACCAAGGCCTGCACGGCGCGAGAGCGAACCAGCTGAGCTACAGAACCCTCTAGCTCGACTGTTGTCACCTGGGAGTCGGCAATTTTCGAGCCTTTCTGGAAACACTCTTCTGCTTTTTTCCGATCACCAAAGGCGGTGATCACGCCTTTGGGGCGGGCATCTTGACTTGAGGTACACGTAACATGGTCGAGCCATGAACCGTGCGTAAGCTGGTCTCCCCAAAATAGCGTGGTAAGCGCTCTGAAAGTCTACAACTTCAAACGTCAGCTTCTCTTTGCGGAAATGCTTCGAGTCACCGAACACCACGTCCAGAGCTATCTGACCGAGTGACTCAGCTTTCTTTCCAGGTATAACTCCATGAAAACTCATGTTGCTGGTGCTCAGTCGGGACATCGGAATGCCCATTCCTTTCAGCGTGTCCGCATGCAATAAATTCAATCCACTACCACCATCCATTAGCACCTTCGTCAGTCGAGTGCCTTCGACGAACGGGTCGACCACCAGAGCTTGCCTCCCAGGGGTGGCTATATGAGTCGGGTGATCGGACTGGTCGAATGTAATGGGAGTTTGGGACCATCTCAGATAACTGGGCGTCGCTGGGGCGACCATGTTCACCTCACGGTTGATAACCTTCAGTCGGCTCTTGCTTTCCACATCCGCAAAGATCATCAGAGTGGAGTTAACATGAGGATATCCTCCCTCACTATCCTCCTTGTCTTCGGCTTTGTCCGACTCCTTTTCCTTGTCCTTTGGCTGTTTACCTTGAACCGCTGGATCGAGAGCCTGCCTTTGCCGAAAGTGGTATGCTTCGGGTAAATGAAATTACCCTCTTCGTCTTTCTTCGTGTGGATGTGACATGGCAGATCCATCACATCATTTCCTTCTTTATCCTTCACCTTCTTGGGGTTCCAGGATCCTTTGGGTTTTCCTTTGAACTTGCCCTGAGTCACGGCCAGAGCCTCTCCAGGAGCCGCTGGTTCGGCTTTCCGTTTCTGCTTCCGACTCGAGTTTCCTTTCTCCGACTGACTCGGCTTGTACTTGCCGCTCCGGAGTCGGTCCTCCTCTTCGCCGTTGGCATACTTGGTAGCAATTTCCATCATCCGACTCAGGGTCATATCTCCGGTCCGACCAAACTTCAAACTTAATTCTCTGTTCTTAACACCATCCTTGAAGGCACAGACTGCCTGATGATCAGACACATTCTCCACGGTATGATGCAAAGTGATCCATCTCTGAATATACTCTCTTAAGGTCTCATTCGACTTCTGCACACAAACTTGCAGCTCTGTCAATCCAGCTGGTCGCTTGCAGGTTCCCTCAAATGTTCTGACGAACACTCGGGAAAGATCTTCCCAAGTGTAAATGCTGCTAGGAGTTAACCGATTCAACCACGCCCTGGCCGAACCTTCCAACATGAGTGGTAAATGCTTCATAGCCACTTCATCATTTCCGCCACCAATTTGCACCGCCACTCGGTAGTCTTCAAGCCAAGTTTCAGGCTTAGACTCACCGGTGAACTTGCTGACTCCAGTCACCAACCTGAAGTTGGGGGGAATCACCGCGCTCGATAGCCTCAATGAAACATTCCGGACCAGAAACATGCACTCGGCTGCTAGTGGGCGCATCTCTGTCATGGCCACCTCGATGAGCCCTGTTCCGATCGACCAAGCCTTGCACGATAATGGATCGCGCGTCAAAGGGTGGTTCCCTGGGGTCGACCGGAGCTCTTCGTCCCACACTGAGCTGGCGCCTGTCATCTTGCTGCTGATGAGCGTAAGACCCACCCCTCGGGGGAGGAGTGGGCACTCGATGCCTATCATCACGATCGTATCGGTCACCATATTGGTCCCGTCGATTCTCGCGCCCTTCACGCCACGGAGGCGATCTAGGGCTGTGAGCCGATTGAACCGTATTCGCAGTGACGGATCGACTGTGAATCCTGTTGCGTGACTGCGACACGGCTGAATTCTGATCACCCGCTGCTCGGAGCAAATCTCTAATCTGCATCAAGCCTCTGCCAGCCTCCGACTGAGAGGGCTGAATCGACTCCGCTATACGGGTTGCAGCTGCTAAATTCTGAATCGGAGTTCGATATACCTGAGTCAGCTGCGGGAAGAGTTGACGTTGACTGGAGTCGGGTACTCGTTGCCGCTCGCGCTCGTCGAGTGCTCACTGGAGACTCTCCAGACGAGTGCGTTCGGCCAAGTTGGCCAAACGCGCCTCCTCCAAGGCACGAGCCTCGGGGGTTTCTCCTGCGATGGGAGTATGTAGGGCATCCATGTTCCTGCGGCGAAGTTCTTCTCTTTGTAGGGAGTTAAGTGGCTCGGGTTGATATTCCTCATGGACATGAGCGGGGTCGCCTCCACCGTCCACCCCGTCGTCGCGGGGGAAGCCAGGAGGGCTACGAGGCCCGTTGACCATCAAGACCTCCGCCGGATCGCTCTGCCGTCGACTGGATGTGGTCTCTCTGGAGCGGTCGGCAGATCGAACAGGTCGTAGAGAGATTCGTCGGGCTCGATCGCCGTGACTTGGGTGGTGGCCGACTGGCGGGCCACCGCGTGCCTTACCCACCATTGGAGCCTCGACCGACCAGAGCGCTTGCGCTGGCGGGAGACTGGGAGGGAGGACGATAGGGGAGTCGACCGATAGGGAGTCGACGGCTGCCGCAGCAGAACATCGCGGACACACGCCCGAAAGTGCGTCGCCCCACGGACGGGGAGCGCGTCGATGTCGAGTGGAGCCTCCTGGAGCCAAGCGGAGTCGTCGGTGATGAAGGTGAGCGCGCCGAGACGGATCTCGCGACCCTCGACCAAAACTCCTCCAGAAACCATGACGAAGACAATCGGAACAATTGCAACTTCTCCAGAAATCGCTAAGACACCGGCCCCACAGTGGGCGCCAACTGTCGTGGTTCTAAGTCTGACAGTAGAATAGGGGGTAGGTATGGAGAGGCAAGATCCTAGCTATGGAGCAGTTGTAAACACAAGGGATGTACGAAGTTCAGCCCTTCTGAGGAAGTAACAGCCCTACGTCTCGGAGCCCGGAGGCGGTCGACTGGATGATGAGTGTATGTATTACAGGGGTGCGAACCCTTTATACTGAAGAGGGGGGTGGCTTATATAGTGTTTGCCAGACCCCTCCGGCCCTCAGTTATGCAGGGTTTAAAGTACATTAAAGCTAGGCATTACTGGTAACGCCTTACATAAAGTGTCCTAAATGCCATAAAGACTACTTAAATATAGACCATTTGGATGCAGAGTGGCTCTTGATCTCCTGATGGTCGAGTGAGTCTTCATAGTCAAGTCCTTCGAGACCGTCGAGTGAAGTCCCTCTTGGTCGACTGGAATGCAGTTTCTTCTGAGGGTGTCCTTGGGAAGGGGACTTAGGACAGGTCTATGACCCTACCCTAGGTACACAACTTCATCATTAGCCCCCAAATGGATCGAGGTTTAAGTAAAGAAGGAGTTGATGATGTTTCCGACTCACTTTTATGTTCTGAACATGTATCATCTTGGACCAATAATCTTTTTGTTGATTACAGCAACTTTTCTTTCAGTCGCCTTGATCCAATCTTTTCTCTTCTCGAGTGAACTTTTGAACTTAGTAATTTCTGAGCGACGGGTCGCAGGAAATCTCTCATCTGACAGATTGATCTGCTGTTAGCGGATTTTGTGGGATCCGAATTTTGGGAAGCGCGCGAAGCGGGGCGGACCGTGGCGCTCGGATGGGATAGGGCATAGACCCTCGATTCCCCCGCCGTCTTTTTCGCCACGTATCGCGACGCGCGACTGTTTCGGGATGTGATTGGATTTCCTGGGCCCACTTGTCATCCACTCGGAAGCGCCCTTATAAAATGCGCCCAGCGAGGGTTTTTGAACAGTACCTCCCCACTTCCCCTTCTGTCCTCTCCACCTCCGCACACAGCGCCTGCTCTCACCTCCGCCCAACCACTCCTCGTACGCTTCACCGGCAACAATGGTGAAGGAGAAGACGGCGGCTCTGGAGCGCGCGAAGAAGGCGACGGCGACGGTGAAGGCGAAAGGGAGAGCGCGTGATATCCCATTGTCACCACAGATAAACACGGCAAGACATACATCAAGTGTTCTCAAATCAAAGACTCAATCCGATAAGATAACTTCAAAGGGGAAACTCAATTCATCACAAGAGAGTAGAGGGGGAGAAACAACATAAGATCCAACTACAATAGCAAAGCTCGGGATACATCAAGATCGTGCCATAGAGGGAACACGAGAGAGAACATGAGAGAGAGAGAGAGAGAGAGATCAAACACATAGCTACTGGTACATACCCTCAGCCCCGAGGGTGAACTACTCCCTCCTCGTCGTGGAGAGCGCCGGGATGATGAAGATGGCCACCGGTGATGGGTTCCCCCTCCGGCAGGGTGCCAGAACGGACTCCCGAGAGGTTTTTGGTGGCTACAGAGGCTTGCGGCGGCGGAACTCCCGATCTATCTTGATATTCGATGGTTTTAGGGTACGTAGGGTTATATAGGCGAAAGAAGTCGGTCGGGGGGTGCTCGAGGGGTCCACGAGACAGGGGGCCGCACCCTGTAGGGGGGGCGCCTATCTCCTGGGCTCCTCGAGGGTCTTTTGACTTGATCTCCAAGCCTCCAGGATGATATTCTTCCAAAAAATCACGATGCCAAAGGTTTCATTTCGTTTGGACTCCGTTTGATATTCCTTTTCTTCGAAATACTGAAACAGGCAATAAAACAACAATATGAGCTGGGCCTCCGGTTAGTAGGTTAGTCCCAAAGATGATATAAAAGTGTATAACAAAGCCCGTAAACATCCAAAAAGGATAATATAATAGCATGGAACAATCAAAAATTATAGATACGTTGGAGACGTATCACCGCGCCATCGTCCTCGTCCTCGGAGTTCTTCCCCGGAGGACCGGCCTAGGCCACCGCCGGCGCTCCGTCCTCGCCTCCCGCTCTCCTCCCCGTCTGTGTGGGCTCCGCCGGCCCCGACGGGGCTTCAGCGTCTGCCGCCTCCTCCGCCAGGCCCGCCCCCTCCTGGTGCTGCGCGTGTCGGGGCTTCGTGGAGTTAGGTGGTTCGTTCTGGGTCCGAGTCGGTGGCGAGTGTGGCTGGGCCGGGCTTCTCGGTGCCCTTCGCACCGGCGGAAGCTTGAG
Source organism: Aegilops speltoides (assembly GCA_021437245.1). Lineage (NCBI taxonomy): Eukaryota > Viridiplantae > Streptophyta > Magnoliopsida > Poales > Poaceae > Aegilops > Aegilops speltoides. Next base: position 455,007,087 of record CM038147.1, on the reverse strand, counting down.
GGCATGGTGCGCCCTCGGCGCTTCAGCAAAGGGTTGAGGAGCATGTGGACTGCTGCTTCATGGAGACGGGGCAGGATCTCCGGGCCATGGAGGAGGAGCTGGCTCGTGCGGTCGTGGTCTCGGTGGTTGGTTCGAAGCAGCTGGCGGATCTGGCGGCGGTGGCGGCAGTCTTGGTGAAGGAGTTCGATCTGCGCCGTTGGACATGTCGATCAGGGCGTTCTTTCTGGAGGATTTTCTGGTGCTTTGTCTCTCGGTGGATATCAGAAACAGGCTGGTCAGGCGCGGTAGGGCAGGCACGCCACAGTTCGATCTCCAGCTGAGGCCATGGTCGCACCAGGTGTCGTGGTTCTAAGTCTGACAGTAGAATAGGGGGTAGGTATGGAGAGGCAAGATCCTAGCTATGGAGCAGTTGTAAACACAAGGGATGTACGAGTTCAGGCCCTTCTCGGAGGAAGTAACAACCCTACGTCTCGGAGCCCGGAGGTGGTCGACTGGATGATGAGTGTATGTATTACAGGCGTGCAAACCCTTTACACTGAGAGGGGGGTGGCTTATATAGTGTCTGCCAGACCCCTCCGGCCCTCAGTTATGCAGGGTTTAAAGTACATTAAGGCTAGGCGTTACTGGTAACGCCTTACATAAAGTGTCCTAAATGCCATAAAGACTACTTAATTACAGACCGTTTGGATGCAGAGTGGCTCTTGATCTCCTGGTGGTCGAGTGAGTCTCCATGGTCGAGTCCTTCGAGTCCGTCGAGTGTAGTCCCTCTTGGTCGACTGGAAGGTAGTTTCTTCTGAAGGTTTCCTTGGGAAGGGTACTTAGGTCAGGTCTATGACCCTACTCTAGGTACATGACTTCATCATTAAACTGTCGTGGTTCTAAGTCTGACAGTAGAATAGGGGGTAGGTACGGAGAGGCAAGATCCTAGCTATGGAGCAGTTGTAAACACAAGGGATGTACGAGTTCAGGCCCTTCTCGGAGGAAGTAACGACCCTACGTCTTGGAGCCCGGAGGCGGTCGACTGGATGATGAGTGTATGTATTACACGGGTGCGAACCCTTTACACTGAAGAGGGGGGTGGCTTATATAGTGTCTGCCAGACCCCTCCGGCCCTCAGTTATGTAGGGTTTAAAGTACATTAAGGCTAGGTGAGGGAGTCCTGGACTAGGGGGTGTCCGGACAGCCGGACTATCAATATCCGCCGGACTCCAAGACTACGAAGATACAAGATTGAAGACTCTGTCCCGTGTCCGGATGGGACATTCCTTGGCGTGGAAGGCAAGCTTGGCAATACGGATATGTAGATCTCCTACCATTGTAACCGACTCTATGTAACCCTAGCCTCCTCCGGTGTCTATATAAACCGGAGGGCTTTAGTCCGTAGGACAACATACATTACAACAATCATACCATAGGCTAGCTTCTAGGGTTTAGCCTCCTTGATCTCGTGGTAGATCCACTCTTGTACTACCCATATCATCAATATTAATCAAGCAGGACGTAGGGTTTTACCTCCATCGAGAGGGCCCAAACCTGGGTAAAAACATCGTGTCCCTCGTCTCCTGTTACCATCCGCCTAGACGCACAGTTCGGGACCCCCTACCCGAGATCCACCGGTTTTAACACCGACATTGGTGCTTTCATTGAGAGTTCCTCTGTGTCGTCACCGATAGAGCGGATGCCTCCACCCGTCTTCAAAGACGGTGTTTTCGCCGGAAGGGCCTTGGCCGCCGGCCAAACTATCCGGCTTGGTGGTTTCTCATGACCGCTTTGTCCGCCGCCGCTTCGCAATGACTTCTCAAGTCGTCGGAAGCAATCTTCGCGTCAGCCCTAAAGCTGCCGAACAGTTAGATCAATAGAGCTCTCGTCATTAACGAGCTCTTGATCGCATCGCCGCCTGTGAGTCGCTACGGACTACAACCAGATTGGGCTTAAAACCGATCCGAGAGAGATTAACTCTCCCGGGCCACCCACCACGTCGCGGTGGTAGAGGAGCAACACGCAACTCTTTGCGGTGTTGAAAACAATTCATGTCCGATTCCCGAACCCTCCATGCCGGATTCAGCGGAGGGGCGAACTTCGATCTAGCATTGAACTTAAAATCATGCATCGCCCGGACTCGCTGGATTGTGCCCAAGAAACCAAACTTCGAATTGAAACCCCTTGGCCTTTGAGCCTCAAGATGGGCAGGGATCCGGATTTTATTCCACCCACCCGCCCAGACATATGCGATCTATCTCTAATACGGCAAGAGCCTACTGAACTAGTACATCACTACTGGGCCAGATTCCTCCTGGTTATGGACAGGATAAAGGACTGCCGAGAGGAAAACGCACTATCAATCTTCTGCAATAACTGCACGGACAAGGGAATACTAAACGCCATTGATCGTCGCAAAATTACGCGCTTCACCGATCTGGCATCCATTGTACGAAAGTACTGTGCGATGGAGAGTTTCCGGAAAACCGAAAATCAATTTTGGGATAATCCGCCCCAAACCCAGTCCATGATAAAAGGCGCCTTACACTCAGGCCCCGGATGCAAAAACGAAAAACAAAAACCCAATAAGGGAAGCGGAACCGTCTTCGGAGGGATGGCTCAATGGACCTGTAAGCTTCATAGTACGAGGAGCCGTCCCAACACATAGCCTTCGAGCATGTTGGATATTACGGCAGGTGGCCAAAAGTGGCGAAGAGCTTCTAGCTCCGGGAAACCACTCCAACAATACCAGCACGGTATCAACAGTCTTCGAGACTTTCGCATCAAATAATATGCAAAAACGAACAATCCGCGAACTCGCCGAAGTCTACCAAGTAGCAACAGCAAATCCATGGAGCGACACAGCTATTACCTTCAATGCCAGCGACGAGCCCACATTCCGAACAACCAGAGCCCCAGCCGCACTGGTACTTAGTCCCATAGTGGACGGCTTTCGACTGACAAAAGTCCTCATGGATGGCGGCAGCGGACTAAACCTCATTTATGAGGAAACTCTGCGAAAAATGGAAATCGATTGGAGCCGTATTGAGCGAAGCAGCACAACCTTTAGAGGAATAATCCCTAGCCGGGAAGCGCGCTGCACCGAAAAATCACACTCGATGTGGTGTTCGGCTCTCCGGACAATTACAGATCCGAAGAAGTCACGTTCCAGGTGGCCTCGTTCAGCAGTGGGTATCACGCCATATTAGGACAAGAGGCATTCACAATTTTTCAAGCAACACCTCATTACGGGTACATGAAGCTCAAAATGCCTTGGCCCAGCGGAATAATCACTCTCGCTAGTGATCCGGACATAGCACTCCGCACCGAAAACAAGACAGCTGCACTAGCCCTCGAGGCACTATCCGAAGCCTTAGCGGCAGAGGAACTCACCGTCTTGCGCTCTCACGGTGAAACAGGGCGATGTGATACTCGATAAAAGATCCAAGTCCACCTCCTTCAAACCAGCAGACGAGATAATAAAATTCCAGGTCCATCCAATGGACCCAACAAAGACGGCCTCCATTGGGGCACAATTGAACCTCGAAGTAGACGCCGCACTGCGCGAATTCCTTCGGGAAAATTGGGATATCTTCGCCGGGCATCCTTCGGACATGCCCGGAATCCCTCGCAGGTTGGTAGAACACAGCCTAAACATCCTAAAAGGATTCAAGCCAGTCAAACAGGCTCTTCGACGATTTTCCGAGCCCAAAAGACAGGCAACGGGAGAAGAGCTAGCCAAACTATTGGAAGCCGGATTCATTAGAGATATCAAACATCTGGACTGGCTAGCAAATTTGGTGATGGTACCAAAGAAGGATAAATCCTGGCGCCTACGTAGCCGATTTTAAAGACCTCAATAAAGCTTGCCCAAAGGATCCTTCCCTCTCCCAAGATCGATCAAATTATCGATGCCACAAGCGAAACACGATTCGTTGTGCTTCACGGGCGCATACTCTGGCTATCATCAAATCAAGATGGCGCAAGCAGACCAAGCCGCAATGGCATTTATCACTCCATATGGACCATTCTGCTTCAACACGATGCCCTTCGGACTCAAAAACGCCGGCGCAACATATCAGCGCATGATTCAAACATGTCTGGCCACCCAGATCGGCAAAACAGTCGAGGCATACGTAGACGACGTAGTCGTCAAAACAAAACACGTCGAAACTTTAGTAGACGATTTGAGGCTCACATTCGACAACCTCAGAGCATATGACATCAAGCTGAATCCGGAAAAATGCGTTTTGGCGTACCACCGGAAAGCTCTTTGGGCTTCATCGTATCCGGTAGAGGAATTGAAGCAAATCCGGCTAAAATCCGAGCTCACACGCTTGGATATTCCAAAGACCTCAAACAAATACAAAATTAACAGGATGCGTGGCAGCCCTAAGCGCTTTATCTCCCGTTTAGGAGAAAAGGCGCTGCCCCTCTATCACCTCCTCAGGCGCACCAAACACTTCGAGGTGACGGATGCCGCCACTGCCAGACTCGAAGAAATAAAGGCCATATTGGCAACAAATCCGGTCCTGGCTGCGCCCACTTTGGGCGAACCAATGTTGTTATACATTGCAGCAACGCATCAAGTTGTAAGCGCGGTCCTCGTCGTCGAGCGAGTGATGAAGGGCATAAATTCCCTCTTCAAAACCAGATGTACTATGTATCCACCGTGTTAACCCCTACAAATCCGTTACCCGCACTATCGAAAGATAGCATATGCGGTGTTCATGGCGTCCGGAAACTCCAGCACTACTTTCAAGAGTGTTCGATAACAGTGGCCTCTGAAGTACCACTCAATGACATTATAAATAACCGCGACACAACGGGTAGGATTGCAAAATGGGCCATTGAGCTCTTACCATTCGACATAACTTATAAACCTCGACGAGCTATAAAGTCACAAGTTTTGGCTGACTTCGTCGCCGAATGGACTGAAGCCAAACTCCCTAAAAAGTACGGCGCATACTCCAATTGGATTATGCATTTCGACGGCTCCAAAATGTTGGCCGGACTGGGGGCTGGCGTCGTACTGACGTCCCCAACCGGAGATACTGATCCAAGATGTACTTCAAATAATGTACACGGACTCCAACAATGCAGCCGAATCGAGGCCTGTTACATGGTCTCCGGATGGCGATCTCCATGGGCATTCAACGCCTAGAAGTGCGCGAGGATTCAAACCTTGCAATATCCCAAATAAATGGAGACTTTGGCGCCAAGGATCCGAAAATGGCAGCATATCGCAACGCTGTCCTAAAATGTCACTCGGTTTGAAGGACGAATTCCATCACATAGCTCGAGATAATAACCAGGCGCCGACGTCTTGCACGCATCGGTGCGAAGCGTGATGCCGTCCCTCCTAATATCTTCCTGGAACGGCTCTTCAAGCCATCCGTACTATGGGAAGAGGAGCCCGGTAGTGACAAACCGGAGAAAACCGCACCAACCGGTGATTCGGCAGATGACATAACACCCTCCGCCCACGTCATAATGGCAGTAATCGCCGCGTGGATGAACCTTTCTAGCCTACTTACTTAGGCAGAACTTCCGAAGACCAAAATGAGGCCCGCTGCATAGTCCGGCGATCGAAGGCCTACAAGGTCCATGAGGGAGAACTTTATAAGAAAAGTACCACCGGAGTCCTTCAAAGGTGTATCTCCGAAGAAGAAGGGCGAAACCTCCTAGCTGAAATTCATGCCGGACTAGGCGGACACCACGCAGCAGCCCGGGCCCTTGTAGGAAAGGCATTCCGTACAGGATTTTATTGGCCGACGGCTCGAGCAGACGCACAGGACTTGGTCTAGCGATGCGTTGGTTGTCAGCTCTTTGCTAATCAGAGCCATATGCCACCCACCGCCCTCAAAACCATACCCATTACCTGGCCGTTCATGGTCTGGGGGCTTGACATGGTTGGACCCCTTAAAGGGGGAACCCACAAGCAAAGGTACCTATTGGTCATGGTGGATAAATTCACCAAATGGATAGAGGCCAAACCGGTCAAAACGGCAGAGTCCGGACCAGTGATAGACTTTATATCGGGGGTGGTACACCGTTACGGAGTCCCCCACAGCATCATCACCGACAACGGCACGAACTTCACAGCCGACGAGGTTAAGTCATGGTGCAAAAATATGGGCATCAAGCTCGACTATGCTTCAGTTTATCACCCTCAAACCAACGGTCAAGTGGAAAGAGCAAATGGTCTAATCATGAGCGGCATTAAACCCATATTAGTGAGGTCACTTACTAAATCCGACACACAATGGGTCGAGGAGCTCGACTCCGTACTCTGGGGGCTGCAAACAACGCCTAACCGTACTACCGGATTCACACCATTTTTTATGGTATACGGCGCAGAGGCAGTCTTGCCCTGTGACATTATTCATGACTCACCTCGAGTGCGCATGTATGAGGAAAGAGAGGCCGAGCTTGATCGGCAGGACAGCTTGGACACATTGGAGGAAGAGCGTGACGTCGCGAAGGCTCGTTCCGCATTCTATCAGCAGCAGGCCCGAAGATATCAAAGCAGAGAAGTACGGGCCAAGACTTACAACGTTGGTGAACTAGTTCTACGCCTGCCGGACAAGAAAAAGGACAAGCTCAAGCCCAAATGGGAGGGCCCCTTCATTATCGATCAAGTACTGACCGGCGGAGCATACCGTCTACGAAATGCATCGGATAACCGACTTGAGCCGAACCCATGGAACGCAGCCCGCCTCCGACGATTCTATGCCTAGCGCCGGACTAAGAGTTCGTCCCCTTCCCCCATCCAAACTTTTACACTTCGGCTGTCTTTTGTTTCTCTTTTTATCCTTTTTACTTAAAAGCCCTTCCGGGCCTATTTTCGCATTCTTTGCATACGCATGATGTGCCATCCGCACTCATTATTCCCGGGGCTTCTTTTCGAAGCTCAATTATCTGGTTTCATACCCAGCACATGTGTCAAGCTTCCACATGTACCTTTTACTCGCCATTATATGCATCGATATGACTTAAGTTTTGGCCAAGCTGGGTTGCTCGGCTCTGTGCTTACCCCTCGTTCCCGATTGTTCGGCTAGGAGGTAAAGGAGCACCTCTGCGATTATTCTTGCGGGTCACCGGATGTGTACCTCGGTGGGTGAAGCCGAAAGCTAGCGTTCTTAAGGGAATATTCGACCGGTGACTTAAAAGATGACTTTTAGCTATTTATCTATTTTCCCTAGATGTTTTATCGCTTTCTTTGCAGTCCGACATGCACTTTAGGGCATGCCTCCCAGAGAAAGGAACCCTTAATGAACTATTCTCCTGGAAGATGTTTCTTACTAACCATGTAATATAACATAACTAGTTGGGCACTTGTGCGATAAAGCACTAATGACCCCTACGCTGGTCTCCATGCATACCACGGTTGTTTCTTAAACCAAAAGGTATTCGGACACACTCGGACTCTAGGGTCCCGAGGTCGAAGCGAAAAGGTCGGCAAAGACAAACGATCTACAATCCGGCTAGAAGGCATTTCACATGTCACTTTAAAGGATAACATACATTGTCAAATTCTTGATTGTATTCCTCCTCAATCCCGTCTAACAGGCTGTCTAGTTTACATCCCGTTGGGAAAATTTAGCAGCCAACTCTACTTGGCTGTACACTAAACTCACAGGATCTCCTTCCCATCGGGCCCCACCGGTCCAACTTGGCCATGTGGTTGGGATCCGCCTTCTTGTACAGCGTCTTCACCATGGCCCAAGCCTCCTGGCACCTTGACGGCAAGCGAAATCTTCCACAAATGGAAGCGCTGCCAAGACTCCTGCAGCTTCTCCATAAGCTCCCGAGGCCCTCGGGTAGGGTGAGGCTGGCCATAAAGCCCGAACAGCGCCGCTCATTGCTGCCGAACTTCGTTCGAGTAGCTGCAACAGTTCGGAAGTTGATCACCCATTGATATGGGCATCTCCTCTGCAGACGACCCGTGAGTATACCTACAAGACATATCATGTCAAAATACTTCCTCGCCGAACTCTTCTTTTCAAAAGAGTTCGCTCAAGCACTACTATAAATGCCGCGACAAGCCGCTGATTCTCCTTAACGGAGCCGGGCAGCTCGGCTGGCGCCTTTCAGCTCTTCTCCGAGCTTGGCGTTGGCATCCCGGAGCTTGTTCCTTTCTGCTGAACCCTATTCAGCACACTCTCGCCGACCTTTAGTCATGTAGCAATCTTACTGTCCGGATCTTGTCCGTGGTATCTACAATGTCATTATTAGACTCAAGCGCACGCCACACAGCGCTTATATTTATTAATAAAAATGTGTTACGAGGAGGGGTCTTTCATTCTCCTCCTGCGGCAGCAAGTGCGGCCTCAAGTTGGGCCTTGCAATCTTGCAGCTCCCGAGACAGCTGGGCGTTCTTCTCGTTAAGTGCCTGAAATTTCCAATGATCCTTAAATCAGTTAGCATAACTACTTCAAGTCTCAGGGGCTACTGGTATATACAACCGTTAAGATTCCCTTACCCGTATGTCTTTCACATACTGCTCCGTGGCTCTGGTAAAACCATTTTGAGCGGCACGGAGATGCGTGTCCCCTGCGTTAAAGGCATCCAATGCCTCAGGGGAAAAGCACGCTTCATGAAATCTTGTCGTGGCGCCTATGGTTCATAGCGCTCTCCACCTCGCACTTGGTGGCGGACAATCTATCGGTATCCTCCGTTGGAGAAGGATCCGGCTCGCGTCTTGCGCTTGCTCCCCTCCGGCCGGGCGCTGGAGCTGGCGGTGTTGGTCGGATCGGCAATTCCTGCTTCGCCGCATCCGCGGCGCTTTTCTCCTACAAAGATCATGAGCACTCAGACGTTTCCTCGGAACGTTGCTCTAAAAATTCAAATACGAGCTATACCTTTGCGGTGACGTTTCCGCCCGCACTGCGCTCCTTTTCCGCCTGCTGGTTCGGACTGACCTCTGTTGGTCAGCCGCCGCGGGCTCGGCTTCCTGCCGTAAAGGCGCTTCCTGCAAAATACCATCGTTCGCGAAGGTCAGAAATGGGCAGGGATGAGATAATGGTGTCCGGACTTGATCGCGGTCACAGGAAGCGGACTTAGCCGGGGTAGTCTCGCCGTAATGGCGACCAAAGCATTGTCTATGCTAGCTGGTGATACACCCGTCGATCAGCTCCACCTCGATGTCCGGGTCCTCTTGGAGGTCGGATCGAGGATCCTTCGATCCTCGGGTTGCGGAGCAGACTCACCATGTCCTCCACAAATCCGGCGTAGATCCCGCGCCAAGACATAATGTAAGAAGCTTAAACTTCGAAAGCATGGGTTGAGCCCTTCAAGGTGTTCACTTACCCATCCTCTGGGGTTGATCATGGAAAACCCATTCAAAGGGTTCGTTCGAAGGAAATCCTCCTTCTCCCCCTTGTACAGGCTGGACAGGATCTTCACCAGATCCTCGGTCGAATCCGGCCCTTTGCGGTCGTGCCGGGTAGCATCGTCTTCCCCGTTGAAATCCCACATGGGGTGGCCTCTGTATTGCAGTGGCTGTACCCCTCGCTTGATGCATGTCGCCATGACTCCGATCATGGTCAAGCCGGAATGAGCCATTAATCTTATCCGTCCCATCAAGTAATGGACGCTCTTGTCTTCCTCCAATCGGGGGCTCCGCGGGCGCCAGCTGAGGCGTTTCTTCAAGGGAGCAACACTAAACTCCGGGAGGCCGATCCGAACTGGGTCCGGCAGCGGAGCGTCTCCTATATAAAACCACTCCGAGGGCCAGTCTTCGGACGCCTTCTTGGGAGTACCGGATAGGTATCCGGTCCGGCGATCGCCATATTTGGCGCCGCCCACTTGATATATGGACCCCTGGTGAGAACGAGTGCGAGGCAAAACAGCCTCTTCCACAATGCAAAATGGGGCTCAATGCCCAGGAATAGCTCACAAAGAGCTCGTAGCCCGCGATATGCGGGATGAGGCGGGCGTGAGGTGGTGGAGCTGAGTCCGTAGAACTTGAGGCCAGCGGAGGAACGGATGTATTGAAATCCGAGTCCCTTATCGATAAGGGACAAAACATACTCGCTCCCCTTATTGGGGCTTGGAGTGTCCTCCGCCTGCCTCCCACCTTGATAAGTAACCAGTCCGGCCCGGATTGGGACCATGAAGGCCGAGGGAGAATCCCCCGTTTGGAGCTTCACTAGCTCGTTGTCGAAATAGAGCACCTCCTCCAATTCCCGGTGGTGGGCTGGGCGCGTGAAGAAGAGCGCGTTGACGATCCATGGTGGAATGGATTTCTAGGTCAAAGGCGCTTTGATGGAGTATTCATGGGAGGAAGACGTGTGGTTTGGATCTGGATTCTTGCCTCTTTTATAGGCGGCCACTCACACAATTAGGGGTGAAATGCAAAGACACCACTGGCTTTTCGCATTCGTGCGGCGCATGGAAGAGGGCCATTATTTGGCGTGAAGCCGAGGAACACAAGATTCAAGATGAAGCGGACACTGCTCGGCGGTACATGGAATTTGAAGGAGAACCCGCCTTGAAACGCCAAGACTATAAACACGCTGGACTTATCGTCATTGAAGCCTGGTTAAGGGACTCTTGAGGAGTCTGGACTAGGGGTGTCCGACAGCGGACTATCAATATCCGCCGGACTCCAAGACTACGAAGATACAAGATTGCAGACTTTGTCCCGTGTCCGGATGGGACTTTCCTTGGCGTGGAAGGCAAGCTTGGCAATACGAATATGTAGATCTCCTACCATTGTAACCGACTCTGTGTAACCCTAGCCTCCTCCGGTGTCTATATAAACCGGAGGGCTTTAGTCCGTAGGACAACATACATTACAACAATCATACCATAGGCTAGCTTCTAGGGTTTAGCCTCCTTGATCTCGTGGTAGATCCACTCTTGTACTACCCATATCATCAATATTAATCAAGCAGGACGTAGGGTTTTACCTCCATCGAGAGGGCCCAAACCTGGGTAAAAACATCGTCTCCCTCGTCTCCTGTTACCATCCGCCTAGACGCACAGTTCGGGACCCCCTACCCGAGATCCGCCGGTTTTGACACCGACAGTAGGCGTTACTGGTAACGCCTTACATAAAGTGTCCTAAATGCCATAAAGACTACTTAATTACAGACCATTTGGATGCAGAGTGGCTCTTGATCTCCTGGTGATCGAGTGAGTCTCCATGGTCGAGTCCTTTGAGTCCGTTGAGTGTAGTCCCTCTTGGTTGACTAGAAGGTAGTTTCTTCTGAAGGTTTCCTTGTGGTCGTGGGTTCGCACCCCTGTAATACATACACTCATAATCCAGTCGACCGCCTCCGGGCTCTGAGACGTAGGGCTGTTACTTCCTCCGAGAAGGGCCTGAACTCGTACATCCCTTGTGTTTACAACTGCTCCATAGCTAGGATCTTGCCTCTCCATACCTACCCCCTATTCTACTATCAGACTTAGAACCACGACACCAGGCTCGGGCGATGGCAATCTCCATGCCGTTCCTCGTTCCGCTGGCACTGCGGGGCCTGACGATCCCGCGAGAATTCCTTCCCGTCGCATTCTTGTCGTGGAAGAGCCAGACAGGAGGGGTGCCCGGGCGTTGGATGTGGCTGGCGCGGCGGATGCACTGTGGTACCTTGTCTCCATCGTTCAGGAGGTTGGGGCCGCAGGTGGATGCACCGCCGCCGCCACCGCCGCCTTCGCCGCCGTCGGAGGGGCACGGTCCCGGCGGCCCGGGGTCTGCTGGTGCCCCTGGTGGTCATGGCCCTCCGGCGGGGGGCGGCCAGGCGCGTCGCTCGGCTCCTCTCGGCGGCTCGTCGGCGGCAGCCTCGTCGGCGGGTTCGGCGCCGGTCCAGGGGCGTCAAAGGGAGGTTCAGGTTGGTCTCCTCAATGGTCAACAAAGGCAGGAAAGCAGGGTGGCCCCGCGGGTGGATGGTTCGGCCTGTGCAGTGATGGGGCCAGGGGAGACAGATGGGATCAGCTCGGGGGCTCAATCTGCCCGTTGGAGGATTGCGCTGCAGGAGCTCTGATTGGTGGTTGGGAACCGACTTCTGCGGAAAGTGTGGTGGGACCCAGGAGGGACACGGTTGGGCCTCGGGTGGAGTGTGGCTTGCCGCAGGTGGACAGCTGTGGCGGGCCTGGTCTGCGGGTCTTGCAGCCGGTGGGCTCTGCTCCCAGTGGCTCTCCGCATGCCGACGGCTTTGGCGGGCCAGGGTCCTCTGCTTTGCAGCCAATGGAGGAGCATGGAGCACTTTGCACGCCTGGGGCATCGCAGATTCTCAGGTTCGGGCAGTGGGCCCTAACCTTGCAGGAGGATGCGACAAGGGAGTTGGCTGGCAGCGGGTTTTGCACTTGGACCGAGGAAGATTTGGGTGCTTCGGCAGGTTCACGGTTGGTGGGATCGTGGGCCAGAGATTCTGAGCAGTGTGGACCCACGGTGCATGCGGATGGGACGCGCCCATGCACGCAGGAACGTAGTGAGGGTTGGTTCTTTGTGAGCCTTTATGATCAGGCTGATATGGCTCCGCCCCGCGATTCGCCCAGGGATCAGGTGGCCATGATCTGTGCGGAGCTCACGCAAGCGCTCTCCCCGCTGTTGGTGTAGCCCGCGAACAGAAACCCTCCCCAAAAGCAGCGGAAGCCTAGACAGAAGCGGGTGCCAGTGTCCTCTCTGCGCAGGAGTGTCAGACTTGCCAAGGGAGGACGTGCCAAATAGCAGGCGGTGCTAATCAGGAAGTTGTGCCTTGCACACGCGGGTGATGTGATCACCGATGAGGCTCTTCAAGCCTACGTTGACTTGTTCGACAAGCCACTGGTAGAGAGCCACGTCAAGGCAATTCTTGCCTTGTTCGGCTGGGATGTGGGGGTGGTTGGTGAGGATGATGGGGGGCAATGGGCCCGTAGTGCCTTCGTGCACATTGGTAGTTTTGGTGGGTCAAGGATATGACAGCACAACCACCGAAAATGTTAGTGTGGAACGTGTGTGGATTAAACTCCACTGCACGGCGTAGCTCGGTTTTTCAAGTTGTGGATGCGGCTCGGGCAAGCATTGTTTGCCTTCAGGAGACCAAAATGGAGACCTTGTCAAGTGAAGTTGTAAAACAATGCCTGGGAAATAGATTTGAAGACTTTTACTATGTGCCTGCCGTGGGCACGTGTGGTGGTATTCTACTTGCGTGGGATAGAATGGTCGTTTCGGCCTCAAATAGGCATGTCACGTCAAACACTCTCACGATGCTATTCAGGCAGGGAGAGGCAATGTGGTGGTTGACCGGTGTGTATGGGCCACAGAGCGATGTTGAGAAGGTGGAGTTTTTGCAAGAGCTAAGGGAGGTGCGCGATCTTCACGTTGGTCCGTGGGCAGTCATGGGGGATTTCAACCTTTTGGTCAACCCAGAAGACAAGAGCAATGCATTGGTTAACAGAAGAATGATGGCTAGGTTCCGATCGCTTCTCAATTTCTTGGAACTCAAGGAGTTGTACTTGAATGGAAGGAGGTACACGTGGTCAAATGAGAGGAGAAACCCCACCTTGGAGAAAATCGACCACATCTTTGTTACGAACTCTTGGGAAGACAGCTTTCCACGGAGCTTGCTAACGGCCCTTCGCACGACAGTCTCGGATCACTCCCCCCTTTTGTGGATCTAGACGCGGACTTTCATGTAGGCAAGCGCTTCAAATTTGAAAGCTTCTGGCCGAAAGCGGAAGGGTTCCTAGATGTAGTTCAGGAGGCGTGGAATGCGGTACCATCGGAGGGGAACCCTTTTTTGATCCTGGACAACAAGCTTCATGCAACGACCAAAGCATTGCAAAAGTGGAGTGACAAGTGGATTGGGAATGTTAAACTTCAACTTTCCTTGGCAATGGAGATCATTGGGCGGCTTGACAAGGCCTCGGACATGCGCCAGTTGTCGGATAGTGAGCACGGATTAAGGAAGCTGCTGAAGAAGAAACTCCTAGGCCTCTGCTCGCTTGAGCGGTCCATTGAGAGGCAGAGATCGCGGATATGGCAGCTCAAAGAGGGGGAGGCAAACACGGCTTTCTTCCAGCGGCAGGCGAGGCACAGGCAGAAGAAGAATGTGATTACGTCTCTTAGCCATGAGGGAGTGCTATACACGGGGCAAGAGAGCATCACGAAGGTGGTGGATGATTACTATGATGCACTGTTTGGCTCTGCGGCTCATCGACCGGCCTCGGTAAACTTGGACTTACTTGATCTCCCGTTCCTGGATCTCACGCACCTTGAAGCCCCGTTTTCGGAGGAGGAGGTGGAGAGGATAATCAAAGCAATGCCATTAGACAAGGCGCCAGGCCCGGACGGTTTCACAGGCTGCTTCTTTGTGACTTGCTGGCATGTAATCAAGGTTGATTTTATGAGGGCGCTGCAGCAGTTCCATGCGGGAGACATGAGAGGGTTGGCATCCATAAACAAGGCGCTGGTCTCCCTCCTTCCAAAGGTCCATGGTGCGGTGGATATTAAAGATTTCAGACCGGTGAGCCTTATAAGCGGGCCAGTGAAGATCTTCAACAAAATTCTGGCAACCAGGCTTGCGGAGGACTTGCCGAGATTGGTGGGGCACCACCAGAGTGCATTCGTGCGCGGCCGATCGCTTCACGATAATTTTATGTTGGTGCAATTCATGGCCAGGAGATTGCATGCGTTGAGGCATCTGGCAGTCCTGCTTAAAGTCGACATCACAAAGGCATTCGATACCATCCAGTGGCGATTTCTGCTTGAGGTTTTGCGGAGGTTGGGCTTCGGAGCCAAATGGATTGCGTGGATGTGTGGATTGTTGGCCACCTCCTCCACGAGGATCACAGTAAATGGCATGCCCGATAGACCGATCTTGCCTTGCCAAGGATTTAGGCAAGGAGACCCCCTCTCTCCTATGCTTTTCATATTGTGTATGGAGCCACTTAGAGCACTCTTCCAGTTTGCTACGGATAAAGGGATGCTTGCACCTTTGGCACGCTCTGGACTAAAGAAACGTGTGTCCATGTTTGCGGACGATGTGGTGGCCTTCCTCAATCCCAATGAATTGGAGTCACGGACTTGTGATGCTATTCTACAGATTTTCGGACAGGCCTCGGGCTTGGTGGTGAATTGGAGGAAAAGTTTGGCAATACCTATCAGATGCACTCCGGACAAAAGGGACATGGTTATGAACATCTTGGGTTGCCCTGCTGGCACGTTCTCGTGCAAGTACCTCGGCCTCCCTCTAACTTTAAGGAAGCCAACGGCGGCTCAGCTCCAATACCTTGTTGATAAGGTAGGGGACACGCTGCCTTTGTGGAAGGCCTCCCTCCTACCGAAGAGCAGTCGCATGTTGCTTATCCAATCGGTGCTGTGTGCGATCCCTGTGCACTCTATGTTGGCACTGGATTTGCCTGCAAAGACTATCTCGGCTCTTTCGAAGATTTGTCGTGGGTTCCTGTGGTGCGGAAAGAAGGAGGCCCGTGGAGGGAATTTCTCGGTTTCTTGGGAGATGGTGTGCAGGCCCAAGTGGGCAGGAGGGCTGGGATTGATGAACCTGAAATGGGTCAATAAAGCGCTTCAAGCGAGGTGGCCGTGGCTGCAAAAGTTCGACAAATCAAGACCTTGGGCGGAGTTTCGGATCAGCATTCTGAGGGAGTCAGAAGCTTTGATGCAAGCAGCAGCAGTTACGACGCTGGGTGATGGGAAATCTTCTCTGTTTTGGGAGGACAAATGGTTAGATGGCTCTCGGATTGGTGATGTGGCGCCGTTGATTTATGATAGGATCCCACAGAGAGACAGAAGGCTGGTCACGATCTCGGAAGCTATTAACAACAACAGATGGGTGGCGAGCATTGGCCCAGAGCTCTCGTCGGAGGCGTTGGTTCAGTTCTTGCGGCTGTGGGCGAGGGTGGAGGAGGTGCAGCTCAATGAGGAAGAGGAAGACAAGGTGCGGTGGAGCTGGGAGAGTAGCGGGCAATTCTCGGCGCGCTCAGCTTATGCAACGAGGTTTTGGGGTCTCCAAGTTGCACCGGAGGCTCAGTTTACTTGGGGCTCACGGGCACCACTTCGTTTCTGCTTCTTCTCGTGGTTAGCCTTAAAGAACAGGTGCTGGACCTCCGATCGGCTGGCTAGGCGTGGGCTACCTCACCAAGCCGCATGCCCCCTTTGCGACCAGGAGAAGGAAACCATCCACCACCTCCTGCTCCGGTGTGTATTCGCAAGACAAATCTGGCATTGGTTGGGATTGATCACCGGTTTGCCTGGCCTTGAGCCACGGTCTGATGAGAAGCTAAGTGCTTGGTGCCTTCGGCAGGACTCGGATGTGCTTGGTGCCTTCGGCAGGACTCAGATGGACACAACAAGAAAGCAATGAGGGCCAAGTGCTTGTTGGTAATGTGGATGATATGGAAACATAGGAACGACGTGGTGTTTAATGGAGCCTCACCCTCCCTTTCGACAGTGCGGCAGAGAATTAGGGAGGAGGCCACGTTATGGGAGAAGGCCGGTCTGCTCAAGGATGGCACTGGTGGAGTGCAAGATGGAGTAGAGGTAGCATGGTGGGAGGAGGAGACGCAGGTTGTAGTCTGTCTTGAGTGAGTGGGTGGTGTTGGAGAATCCGGCATGTAAATATTACTTGTCAACTCAACCTGGTGAACGCAGCCAGCTAGGAGATGGGCAACTCTGGCGATTTGGGCGACGGCGCCGACACGCCTCCCCTCACCAATGCTCCCTCCGCCTTCGCCCCCTCCGTGCCGGCCGGTGTGCCCCCCGCCCTGACGCGGCCGCTCCAGCCCCTCCCCCTGCCCGCTCCGGCTGGCCGGGTCCACAGCACCCTCCCGTCCCGCTTCATTGGGCCGATCAAGCGGATGACGCGCCATTCCGCCGCCCGCGCCCCCCTCCGCCCTCTCGCCTCGGCCCCTCGCTGCGCCGTGGCGCCTCGCGGCTGGTGGCTCAGCCTCGTGCGGGGTTACGCCGCCCCCTGGGCGCCGCGACGCCGTCGACGCCCTCGAGCCAGCCTCGGCGGGCGGGGCCAAAGGCCGGCCTTGATGGAGGTGCAGCTTCGCCGTCGACGCGGCCTCACTGGGCGTGGCTGGCCGCTCCGACCGGGCGCCGCCCGCTCTTCTGGTGTCGCCCGTCGGCGACGATCCGGCCGATGCCCCTGCCCTCCGCGGCCATGTCTCCCCTCCGGCGTCGGCGGCGCCCTCGAGGTGCTCTCCCTTCCGGCCCTTCATAGCCTGCTTCGGGACGTCGGCCCTGCGGTTCTACGCGCCGCGCTCCCCGACGACGACCTGCCGGCCCGTGCCGGCGGCGGCGGCAGCGCCTGCCCTGGGATGGGATTCCCGTCGGGTGAGGGTGGGTGCCCGCCTCGTGGGCCAGGCCGCCCACGCTCCTGGGCTCCTGGGCCCTGGCCCATCCCAGCGCCATGGCCCGTCGGCTGGCCTGCTCTCCCCTCCCCTGGCCTCCTCTCGGTTGCTGGGCCGCAGGTTTGCCCTAGGCCCAGAGAGACCATGCGCTCGATCTGGCTTCCCTACGGTCTCCCTCGGCCCCCAGCTCCCCCCGCAGCCGCCTCATCTCGTTCCCCAGACCCGATCCCCCTCGGCGTTGACTCGATCTCCCCCGTTCCCGCCCCTCCCCCTGTCCGGCGCCATCCCGGCCACCTCTCGCCTCCGGCGCCCCGCCCCCCCTCGCCGCCCGCGTCCCCCCTGCCCTGCCGCGTCCCCCCATGTCGCGGGAGTGGGGCGATGGGGCGGTCCGCTCCAAGCGCCGGGCCAGCGATCGCCAGGACAGCTCGCGTTCCTCCCCCGACTCCCTGCGGCGCTAAGAGGAGCTCCGTCGGGAGCTCCGGGAGCCGCGGGAGGGCCGCCGCTCTCCGTCCCGTCGCTCTCCGCCCCGCCGGGACGCCCGGGGTCGTTCCCGCTCCCCTCGCCCGGCCACCTCGGGAGATTGGCGTGCGCGCCGGCACTCCCCGTTGCCTCCTCCACACCGGGGGCGCTCGCCCTCTCCTCCCTGGCCCGCTCGGCCAGCCTCACCCCGCGCTCCGGCTCCCACGCCTCCGATGCTCCCCACTGTTATGTGCGTCCCCATGCGGCTTCGGCCGCGCCCTCGGCCACGGTCACGGGTGGTAGCGCTGCTCGTGGGCGTCCAGGTCCAGCAAAGAAGAAAAAGCGACGGGGTGCCCGTGGCGTCCCACCCGTGCCCCCCTCGGCGGCCCCGGGCTTCGCCACCACCCCCGGGCCCGTCTCTGGCCTCCCCCGCCCCCCTGCTTCAACTGTGGAGTGGGGGGCCACTCTCAGGTCAACTGTGTCAACCCCTAGTGCTGCTACCTCTCCAAGGATCCGGGAGACCGGGACACCCCGCTCTCCTGTGTCCCGATAGATCGGTGGTGTCGGAGCTCATGATGTACAGCCATGGCATCGAGGGACTTGGCTTCTTCCACCTCGAGGTCCCTGATGTCCCGCCACCTTCGCCGACCCTCCAGGCGGTCGTCACTGTGGTGGACGGGGTGGCCTCCCCCGAGATGATCGAGGCGGAGCTGAACCACCTCTACCGCCGCCAGTTGGACTGGGTGGTCACCCCCTCTGCTGGCCACATCTTCACCGTCGTCTTCCCCGACTCTGTCAGCTACGGCTACGCGACCTGCAGTGGCCGGATCACGCTCGCTCTCAACCAGCTGGTCGTCGACACCTCCGAGCCGACTCTTGATGCCCAGGCGGTGGCCGTCCTCGACACCGCTTGGATCCTTGTCGCCGGCCTCCCTGACATTGCGCGGTCTGAGCTCGTCATCCGCCAGATGTCCCGCCTCCTGGGCAAGGTGGTGGTGGTCGATGAGCTCTCGCTGCGCAAAGAGGAGGAGGTTCGGGTCAAGGTCAAGTGCCTCGACTCCTCCAAGCTCCGCACCACCGTCCGAGTGTTCTTCAACGACCAGGGCTTCGACCTCAGGATCTCCCCTGAGCCTCCCAACCACGTCGGCCGCCCCCGCTCCTTGGACGCCGGCCTCCCGGGTGGTAACCCGGGGGCTGATGGCGACTACCGCGCTCGCCACCATGCTCGTTCGCACCACTCCGACGACGAGGGGGGATCGGAGGACTCCCTCTCCCCTTCCCCCTCGCCTCCGCCTCCGGCTGCCGGGGGCAAGGGTCGCCAGGCTGCTCCCCTTCTGGTTCTCGGCGACCCCCGGGTTCATGCGACGTCTCCCTCCGAGGAGAGCGACATCTCTAGTGTCGGCCTGGTCGTCTGCCCGGCTTCTTCCCCTCGCCCCCCATCGGCAGATCTCGTCTCACCGGGTCCGGAGTTGGCCCCCCTCCTGGCTGCCACTCCGGATCCCGGTCAGCCGCTGTCTGAGCCGGCGGCTGCCCCTGAGGTGGTTGTAGCCCTGGGGGCTGACGCCCACCCATCGGCGTCCCCCCTCGCGGCCGCTCAGCCTCCTCCCCCCGAGGCTCTCCCACCTCTGCTACTCCCTCCCTCGGCTCCGACTCCGACACCGACCTCCTCAGCTGCGCCGGGCCCGCTCTTTTGGTCTCTCCCGCTGGAGCCCTGACCTTGGATGGGGAGGCCAGGGTGACCACTCCCGTGGCCGCCCAGCCACCCCCTCCTCGGTCAGCTGCCTACTCTCGCCGTGGCAGATCGGCTTCCTCACCGGTGACGACGTCTCGTCGGAGTGCTCGACTGGATGCTGCTCTTCCCGAGGGCAGTCCGGTTCTGCCCATCTCCGAGCGGGCGGAGATTTGGGCCACTGCTCGGAACCTGGAGCCAGGTACGCTCACCGTCCCCTCCTCGGTGTCATCTTGCTCCTTCTCTGCTCTCGAGTCGATCCCTCTGGGCAACCTTGCGAAGGTTGCCTCGGATTCTGCGATCATTTTTTGGGGGGAATCTGGCCCCCCTTAGTCCAGATTGCGGCGATCCACGCCCGTGAGATCCTGGATGGGAGGCTCACGGAGGCCCGTGCGGCTCTCCTCCTGCCCCCTATCCCTCCCCCTTCCGGGGAGAGCTCTCTCCCGGCGGAGCCACGACAGATTGGTCCTCCTCCCCCGGTGGGAGCGACCGAAATCCAGGGCCGCACCCGTTCCCGCACTGCGGCTCTCTGTGCCCAAAGTGCCTCTCGCGTTCTGGGGTCAAGCAGCCCCCAATGGCATCTTAATGCGTGCTCTATTCTGGAACATCCGCGGTTTCGGCCGTGATGGCCGACGCCGCCAACTCATCGAGTACATGCGTGATGAACACATTGACATTGTTGCCATCCAGGAGACCATGCGACTTGAATTCTCGCTTCCTGAGCTCGACCGTCTGAGCTCCCACCTCTTTGCGTGGCATTGGCTCCCTTCTAGTGGGAGTGCCGGCCACTCGGGTGGCATCCTTTTAGGCGTAAAGGATGCCACCTTTGAGGTGGGCAGCATGGACCGGGGGGAGTTCTTCGTGAGCATGGAACTTTTCGAGAGGTCCCTCAACTTCAAGTGGGAGGTCATCATTGTCTACGGGCCCGCAGACCATAGTCGGTCTGCCGCCTTCCTCGAGGAGCTCCACCGGAAGATTTCCTCGGCCACCCTCCCGATGGTGGTGGGTGGCGATTTTAACCTCCTCCGCGTGGCGGAGGACAAGAGCAACGCCAATGTCTGCTTTGCCTGGATGTAGATGTTCAATGACTTCATTGCTGACCTTGGCCTCCGCGAAATTGACCGGATTGGTGCCAGATTCACCTGGACCAACCGGCAAGCCTCCTCGACCCAGTCCGTCCTGGACCGGGTCCTAGTGTCCCCGGATTGGGACCTCCGCTGCTCCTTAGCTTCCCTCCGCGCCATCACCAGGATTGGCTCGGACCACGTCCCCCTTCTCCTCTCTTCTGCTGACGAGCGTCCCCCAGTCCCCCCCCCCCCCGATTCCGGTTCGAGACATTCTGGCTCTCTCAAACCGGTTTCATTGAGGCAGTTGGCACTCGGTGGATCGAGGCTCGCTCCCATCCCCACTCCCGCCCCCCTCGGCCATTGACTCGTGGCACTTCTGCGCGAAGCGGGCCCGTCAGCTCATGAAGGGGTGGGGGGCTAATCTGGGGCGCGACCTTCGTGAGCATAAGAAGACGTTGTTATCAGCGATCCAGGCCCTTGACCTGCACGCTGATACTGTTGGGCTTTCTCCGGATGAGTGGCTGTCCCGGTGCGACCTGGAAGACCAGCTCTCCGTGATCTATACCGATGAGGAGGCCTATTGGCGCCTCCGGGGGGCTCAGAAATGGGTCTTGAAGGGCGACGCGAATACAGCATACTTCCAGGCCATTGTCAATGGCCGCCGTAGACGCAATACTATCCCCTTCTTGTGGGAGGGGGAGAGTCTTCTGCAGCCCCCCGCGACATTCGGTCCCACGTTGACGGATTCTATAGATCCTTGTTCTCTGCCGCTCCTCGGAGCGGCCTTTCTCTTGCCCACGACTGTTGGGCCGGATCCCAGTTGGTGTCTGAGGCAGAGAACGCGGCCCTGACGGCCCCTTTCTCCGAGCAGGAGGTTTGGGAGGCCATTAAGGGCATGAACTCCTCCTCTGCACCGGGACCGGATGGCCTTCCGGTGAGATTCTTCCAGGCCTTCTGGAACGTGATTAAACCGGAGGTCATGGCTATCTTCGATGAGTTCTACGTTGGCTCCATTGACCTCGGGCGACTCAACTACGGGATCATCTCGCTCATCCCGAAGGTTGCCGGGGCGTCTGACATTCGGCAATTTCGGCCGATCACGGCCATCAACGTCATCTTCAGGATCATGGCTAAAGGGTATGCCAATAGGGTGACCCTGCTGGCCGACCGTGTTACGCACCCCAACCAGACGGCTTTCATTAAGGGTCGATACACCCTGGATGGGGTCCTAGTCCTTCATGAAGTCCTCCATGAGGTCCGGTCCAAAAACCTCAAGGCGGTCTTTCTGAAGATTGACTTTCACAAAGCTTACGACACGGTTAGCTGGTCCTTCCTTAGGGAGGTCCTTCTTCGGAAGGGCTTTGACGAACGGTGGGTTACTCGTGTCATGCAAATGGTCACGTCTTGATCAGTCTGACCGTGAACATCAACGGCGAGATTGGCCCCTTCTTCCCCACCCTATGTGGGGTCAGACAAGGCGATCCTTTCTCCCCGTTCTTGTTCAATATGGTCGTGGATGCGCTAGCATCCATCCTTGATAAGGCGAAAGCTGCGGGCCATATTCGTGGGATCACTCCCCACCTCGCTGGTGGCTTTGGGATATCCATTCTCCAGTATGCCGACGACACTATCATTATGGTTGAAGGCTCGGAGAACGATATCGCCAACCTCAAGTTCGTCCTTCTCTGCTTCCAACAGATGTCGGGTCTCAAGATCAATTTCGACAAGAGCGATGTGATGGTGATGGGATACTCCCCTGCCGAGTCTTTGGCCATCGCTAACAGGCTTAATTGCCGCATGGGCACTTTTCCCACTACTTACTTGGGGACGCCCATTAGTGACTCCAGGCTTACCGTCGCGGACTTGCGCCCCTCAGTGGCCAAGCTTCAAACCCGCGTCGAACCCTGGCAGGGGCAATGGTTGTCCAAAGCAGCCCGGACTATTCTCATCAATTCTTCTCTCTCCAGCCTCCTCTTGTTCCTAATGAGCTTCTACAACCTTCACGAGATCCTTCACAAGGAGATTGCCAAGATCCAGTCCCGCTTTTACTGGGCGGGTGACAAGGAGAAGCAGAAATACCATATGGTCAGTTGGCCGGACATTTGCAAGCCCTGGGAGCAGGGGGCATTGGCATCATGTGCTCTAAATGGATGAACATTGCCCTCCTCTCCCGCTGGCTCTGGCAAATCTCGCAGGGACATGGTGGTCTTTGGCTTGACATCATCTGGAACAAATACCTGCGTGGGCAGCCTCTCGCCTTCTACCAGAAGTCCGGAGGCTCTCAGTTCTGGCAGTCGATCGTCCAGCTCCTTCCAGTCCTCCGCATCAGGACGTCCATCTCGGTGGGAGTTGGAACTTCGACGCTGTTCTGGTTTGATCGGTGGGCCGGGGACACTCCCTTCGCGTCTCGCTTCCCTGGTCTCTTCTCCATCGCCGTTGACCTCATGATCTCTGTTGATAGGATCCTTCTTGACTTATGGCGCCTTGCTTTCCGGCGGACCTTTGGTCCAATGGAATCCGCCGCCTGGCGTGAGTTACTCGACTGTATTGCTCTCCACGAACCCTCGCTGGATGGTGGGCCTGACCTAGTCCGGTGGCGCCTCGAACCTTCGGGCCAATTCTCCACCAAATCTCTCTACCTGGCCATCACACCGTCTGCCGCCCCCCTCCCTCTCTCGCTGGTCTGGTCCATCTGCTTGCCGCTTAAGATCCGTATCTTCATGTGGCAATGGATTCGTGGCCGGATCCCGTCCGGGGTGGAGGTTCGCAAGCGCAATGGCCCGGGCACTGGCCTTTGCCCGCTCTGTGGGGTTCCCGAAGACTCGAACCACATTTTCTTCTCCTGCGTGTCCGCCCAGTTCCTCTGGAGCTGCTTTCGCGAAGTGGTCGGTGGAAATTGGTGCCACACCAACCTCCCTGACCTATTTGACGAACTCCAGTCGTCCCCCGCGACTTCTCGCCACATTAGGTGGCTTGAGATTGGGGTCCTCGCTTGGACCCTCTGGACTGTTCGCAATAAGCTCGTGATTCAGCGCACTCCTCTTCGTCGGTCTACTGACGCTCTCTTTAAACTCTCGGGTTTCTTGCAGCTTTGGCGGCCGCTTACCCGTCCCCTGGACCGCGACGCCATCTCAGCCTTCATAGCCGACCACCGATCGATGGCCGTCAGCCTGTCGCCGCCTCCCCCGCCGCCTCCGCCGGAGCCGGACTAGACGTCTTCTTCGCCCGGCTTGTGCTGCCTTTTTTATTTTTTGTTTGGGCTTGTTGAGCTGTGCCCTCAGCAGAACCTGTGTACTTGTTCGTGAGACTTGGGTGCGTGAGTGTGTGTGGACTTGACTCTGTTTGTTTGTCCTTGGCGGTTTGCTTTATTTATAAAGTGGGGCGAAAGCCTTTTTCGGTAATATTACTTGTAAATATGACCTTGGGGAGTCTTTCCCCTTCTCCTTTAATGAATGATACGCATGCTTGTGCGTATTCGAAAAAAAAAATCACACACTCACACTTTTTTTTTTGCGGGAACACATTCACACTTAAACTTGATTGTTTTTCCTTTTTGAACTAGGGCGCCTAACCTTGATTAAATTTTGATGGGTGCCAACAATTTTGTTTTTGTTTGGAGAACTAATCATGTAAACATACGTAGAACACTAAGAAAAGACTAATTAAATTCTCTCCAAAAGTGATAAAACCAATTCCAGGAGCAGAAACTTCACCATAAAGAAAGACTACACAATCCAACTAATTCAAACTGACAATCTTATCATCCTTCGCAGGCAGGTAGGTGGATCTGCTCTTGATGAACTCCAAGCAGTCTGCTATGGCCTCGTTGTAGAAGGAGCTCTGATTCCTATCTGCCGGCGCCGGACGGCGACGGCAGCTACCGTCAAGGGACAACACCGGCCTGCGCGCTCTCGACGTCGAGCAGCTGATCTTGCCACGGGCGGGGCAGCATCTGAGCTCCCCCACGCTCCTGACGAGCAGGCCGACGATGCCGGACAGCCGCACGCGCAGCCGGAGCAGCAAGCCCAGCCGGACACCACCGCCGCTGCGGTGCACACGCCGGCGACCTCGCCGCCGGGGCTTGCTGCAGTTCGTCTGTTGGATCAGCATTGGTCGTTTCTTATCTACTGCTGGGACTGGCGTGAAGCTGTGTACAAATGGGGCATATGATGAGCTAACCGCATTGGTGTGCTTATATATACAGCGAGATGCCTTCACACATTGGTGTAAGTTATTGTTGGACTAGACTTAGGAGTGGGATGTGGCAGGTCAGGGGTGCACCGGGACGTACACAACATGTAGACCCATGTCTGTAGTCACCGTCATTGAACTTATTCTCGGCAATGATTAACCCTTACCCCTATCGCATAGGTAATTACTCTATTAGGAGACATGAATAAACTAGTTTAAATGCACATGAGAAGCTGTTGGATCAAATGTCTTACCCAGTAGGTAAGACGGGATGGGGATAGTATAGCATTACCCATACTTGTTACCCACCTTAATCGTGAAGGTCTTATATGCGAGCTTTAATTCAGTAGACCCCAGGTAACTTCTGCTCATACCCAGCCAAATTTCTACCCATCCCGACCATTTGGCCCAAAAGAACAAAGAAAACCCTGGCCTAGCCACAACATATGCCCAAAGGCCTTACATGTTGTTTATTGTGCTAAAACAACGTTTTTTCTGCTGAAATGTTTTTTTAACACGGTACAATCGAAATCGCTCATATACATGAGAATACACTCATCTCTATGAACGCACGCTCGCACATCCTACCCCTATGAGCACCTCCGAAAGACTGAGCCGGTACAGCATGATTTTACGAAGTCACCACAGGCGCCTCGCAGTCGATGGAAACACGTCTCCTCCCACTAAACGAATATCGCCGGAAGCCTGAAATAAATCTAGGAATTATGCGAGCATCAATGTCAAGTCTAGGACTTGAACCCTGGTGGGCTGAGGATACCATTGTCCTTCTAACCATCCAACATAAGTTGGTTCGCCTGCTAAAATATTGTTGAATGTTTCTATGGACAGCCAAACAAGGGTTTCCGCGGGGATGAAAAACCTGACGTGACAGGGATGGTAATTTTTTTATCACCACGGGCCGGGATGAAGACGGGGATGTGCAAGCTTGAATTCTTTGGGGGGGAAAAGGGTGGGCTATACTATACAATTGGTAGACTATTTGATTATACTCATGAGGTTTGTAGGAAAATATGCATCACTTGTAAAATGCTACTACTTCCATAGGCTATGTTCTCTAATAACTATCCATCTGAGGCTGAGTCTGACTACAGAGATGTGAGATCATTGCAAATACAATGGAATAAGATCTTCATCAAATAACTACAAACTTCAGTTAGCTATTTTCAGGCCTACCAGACTTTTTGTGTCCTTGCTCTAGAGCATTTTGGCATGACATACCACCAAATATTCCAGATCTAACCACATTCTTTTCTCGCCCTTGTAAACCTACATCACCGGGAAGTTGTAGATAATACTATACTCAGACAAGAATCTAGCATAACACCAACCCTATACTCAGACAAGAACAAGAAAGTAAACTAATCGTTGGCATCTCGTGTGTGTGTGTGTGTGTGTGTGTGTGTGTTCACTGTTACAAGTTTGTTCGTGTGAACGAGTGCACAGTTGCTCTCCAAACTCCCGGTCACCAGGAGACCCAGAACCGGGACAAACGCGGAGTTTAGCGCGGGGCCGTGGGACGTCTGTGCGCTGGGCGCATCCGGAGGCAGCGCAGCGACACCGATGGCGAAAGGCTCGTCCTCTGCCGCCGCAGCCCGTTCGCTCCCAAGGCTCGGAGCCGAGCGTGCATTGCGGCGGCCGAAAGATCGTGGCGCGCCGACTGACCGGACTTTGTTGAGTCTCACGTGGTGCCGATGTGACCGGGGTGCGCCGTACGCGGCAGGGGCACCTGCGCTTGTCTCCGGTGTCTCTCGTTGGACGTCAGATCGACGTGCAATCGGAGGAGGTGGAACTCGGCGATTGGGCGTCGCCGTCATGCGCCCTTGCGGCGGCCTGCCGGCCGGTCGAGGGTCCTCGGCTCGTTCTCGTTCGCTCGTTGGCTTCTGAAGTCACGGGAGCAGGTTAACTTGTCACGACTAATGATGACCGCAAACTCGACCGACGACACACCTCGTCCGGCCAACTTGTACGACGGCTTTCATTCACTTTCAGCTCTCCGGCCGGGCGGTAGGCAGAGATCGACGTCGTTGACGCATCGACGTGAAAAAGGCCAGCATGAACTCAGGTTCTTGAAAGCATGCGGTTTTCCCACGTCATTTGACGAGAATTGCACATGGTGCACTGCACCAAGCCAATTCCTCTGTGCTTCACGTTGTTATCGTCGGTCATATCTGGTCGCGTCCTGATCACTGGAGCCCCTGCCAGGGCTTTTCAGGATGCAAGGTATCCAGACAGACCGGCCTACGTCCGTGGCACACCAAAAAAAATGGCATGCTACCGTCTACACTGCCGACTGCCGCTCCTCCTGAATTCGCACAAAGTCGGGGTGGTAGGAATCACTTTTGATAGAATGGAATGGACGACGTGATCCTAAGGCAATTGTTCATTCTCTAGCTCTTAGAGCATCTCCAGCCCGTTGGCCCTCCCAGAACACATAAAAATCGTCCCCAGCGAGCCGGCGATACAATCGGCGTTGGGGCAGTTTTGCGCCTAGCCGTCGCCCCCAGGCGCCGATATTGGCCCACTTTCGGCAAATAAAGGGCCCATATGGGCGAGAATAGACCCATTTTCGGCGTGGTTCGCCGTTGAATTATCAACATAAATATTTTTTATCACATATTTCACCACAGAAAATCAAATAGTTCAACAAAATAGTGCAACAACAAATAGTTCAATACAAATTATATAGTTCAAAAAATAAAAGCTCCATATTTCATCACACGTCACGCCCGGCGTTGCCCTTGAGCCTCCATAGGTGCTCCACCAGATCCTGCTGCAGCTGATGATGCACCTGTGGGTCTCGGATCTCCTGACGCATACTGAGGTAGGCAGTTCATGTTGCCGGTAGCTGGTGATCAACTTCGGCTAGAGGACCCTGCCTGTAGTATGGTTCAGTGTCAAACACTGGGTCTTCTTGCTCGCTCTCGATGATCATGTTGTGCAAGATGACACAGCAAGTCATGATCTCCCACATTTGATCTTTCGACCAGGTCTGAGCAGGGTATCGGACAACAGCAAATCGAGATTGGAGCACACCAAATGCTCGCTCGACATCCTTCCGGCAAGCCTCCTGCACCTTGGCAAAGTGGGGCTTCTTGCCTCCTGGCACAGCGTTTGAGATAGTCTTCACAAATGTAGACCATCTCGGATAGATGCCATCAGCTAGGTAGTACCCCTTGTTGTAGTGCCGCCCATTGATCTCGAAGTTCACCGGAGGAGAACGACCTTCAACAAGCTTGGCAAAGACAGGAGAGCACTGCAGCACGTTGATGTTATTGTGAGTTTCTGGCATACCAAAGAAGGAGTGCCAAATCCAGAGGTCCTGTGTGGCCACCGCCTCAAGTACCACACTGCAACCGCCTTTGGCGCCTTTGTACATCCCCTGCCAAGCAAATGGGCAATTCTTTCATTTTCAATGCATGCAATCGATGCTTCCAAGCATCCCAGGAAATCCTCTTGCTGCGTTCCGTGCTAGGATCCGAGCAGTGTCTTGCGCATTGGGTGTTCTCAAGTATTGCGGTCCAAACACTACCACCACTGCCCGACAGAACTTGTAGAAACACTCTATGCTGCTGGACTCGGCCATGCACCCATAGTCGTCGAGTGAATCACCGGGAGCTCCGTATGCAAGCATCCTCATCGCTGTCGTGCACTTCTGGATCGAGGTGAATCCAAGTTTGCCGGTGCAATCCATCTTGCACTTGAAGTAGCTGTCAAACTCCCGGATGGAATTCACAATCCTGAGGAAGAGCTTTCGGCTCATCCGATAACGGCGCCGAAATGTTTTATCGCCGTGAAGTGGAGCATAAGCGAAGTAGTCGGAGTAGAGCATGCATTAGCCTTCGAGACGCTGCCGGTTCTTTGCTTTCACCCGCCCCGGCGCCAAGCCACCTCGCCGCGGCTTTTCATTGCTCGCCAGCAGCTGGGCGATGGCGGCGAGCACCATGAGATGCTCTTCTTCCTGGATGCCAGCCTCGGCTTCCTCCTCCAGCAGCGCGGTGAGCGCTTCCTCGTCATCCGAGCCCATCGCCGAGGCAGGCAAATCGCCGAACACCTTGCGCCCGGTGGGCGCGTACCCGCCGCTAAACTGCCCCTTCGCGGCCGGGAACGGCGGCCGGAAACGCCCAGCAGTTGTTGGAGGGGCTGCCGCGGCGAACCTCTGCTATTTTTCCGGCGGGGATTGGCTATCTAGCGGTGAAGGGCCAGTGGCGGTGCCATGATCAAAACTTGTGATGTCAAGCTTTACTAATGATTTTTTAGATCATAAACAGGAACAAAAAAAATATATCATACCTACTACTCCCTCCATTCCTAAATGTAAGTCTTTGTAGAGATTCTACTATTAACTATATACGGATGTATATAGATGCATTTTAAGTGTGGATTCATTCATTTTGCTCCGTATGTAGTCCATCCAGTGGAATCTCTACAAAGACTTGCATTTAGGAACAGAGGGAGTACATACAAACATATCTATGCATGCTCAATGGTAATAGTGCCGCATTTATCAATTTCCAACATTTGCTTCTTCAAAAATTTATCCATTTATCAAACCAAATACCTGACAAAATAAATTTATTGGTAAGAAAAAGGGAAATATACGATTCTTATATTCTTAATGAAAACAATCCCCTACGTCCTAAATCCTAATATTGCTAGTGAGAGAAAAAAAGGAAAATAATGAAGTGTATTGCAGTTTTGGCACATAAAACAAACAAATAGAAGTGGAAGGGGGGAGGGACTGGCCTTGTATTGTATCAGATACAGAGTACAGATCGATTGATTCAGAGTTTCAGACGGACAATCCGTGTGTAGTCGCAGGTCGCCGTTGGTGGCTCGCCGGACAGCCGGAGGTGGTCGTCCTCGCGTTTCAAGTCCAGAGTCCAGCCCTAGATCGTCGGCGCCGGGCGAAGGCTGAAGGACGAGAGTTGTGAAGAAGATGATCTACGGCGGCCGTCCTGAATGAGTCAGAGATCAGGTAATATGGGGTTCAACTGATACAGTGCGATTTAGTAAGGGATTTTAGACTTCTTCTTGCTATATGTCCCGGTAGTGGCCCAACTAATTGTTACACGAGCAGAGAATAAGAGGATAGATGGGCCAAATATTGTTGGTTCAAGAACGTGGTATGTAATCCTCAAAAAAATAAAAAGAACGTGGTATGTAGACCTGGTGGTCAATGACCTAGGGAAATCCTGTGTAGTCAAACGACTACACAGGCATAACGTGGCTTCGCCACTATGAAGGGCGGCGGGCGGCGCCGGGATATAGCTAGTGGCGGCCGAGGGCGCGGGGGTGGGAGGTGAGTCGGGGAAGAAATTTTTGACTTTTCACCTAACGGTGTGGGCCAGTCGCGCTTTTCCCTTACGTCGGAGCCCCCAATCGCCCCTAGTGCGCCGGGTTCGGCCTGCGACCGCCGGGCGGAAAAAAGGGCCGAACCGGCACTTTTCGACGTCCTGGGGACGCGACTGGGGCGTTTTTTGGCGCCGGCGCCGAAAAAGTGGCCTGGGGGGGCCTGTTGGGGGCGCGGCTGGAGATGCTCTTAGGCAGGCCTGCAGGCAGTCCGAATATGCCGTGATATTTTTCATCTTATATGGTGTGTAGGTACATAGTACTCCCTCCATTCCACAATGTAGTGCGTCCGCGCTTCCTGAAATTCAAGTTTGACCGTAAATTTAACCAACGAGACTGATTGCGGCGGGAGCAAAAATTATACCATTGAATTCGTATTTTCGATATGAATTTAATGATATAATTTTTACTCCCTTCGCAGTCGGTCTCGTTGGTTATATTTACGGTTAAATTTGGATCTCAGAAAGTATGGGTGCACTATATTGAGAAGCAGAGGGAGTAGTAAATAGTAATGTAGTATAGGCTCGTAGTGTCGTGGTCGTCGCATGCTTGAGCAGCGAGTAGTGAATATGTTATGCTTTCCTGGAGAGTACCAATAATAAGATGGTTGGCACCCCTAGGTAGTTCGAAAGTACTTCGCACACGATGCTTTGGTGAACGATACTGGAACGATGCCCAATCGAACCGGCTGGAGCTGATTAGCCTTGGCCTTGGACGGTAGGATATGACATGTCGTCCGTATTTCGTCTGGGAAGTGTGTAGGTAGTTTGGGTATCCTCTAGACAAGATGACAATCCACTCTCTGCCTCTACTACTTGTTTAGGTAACAATCATGAGAAAGTAGCAAATTTTCCATTCGTAAAGAAATTCGTAGAGAACCAAACATAGCAAACGAACTGCGGTAAACCTACGGTTTGTTTTTACGGAAAGGTACGTAATACTACACCTACGAGCATCGCCAAGTTTTCCTAGGGTACGGCGACATCTTATAGACCAATAGAGGAATTCTTCCTTTAGAGCCTCTACAGTCAGACTTGTTAAATCCGGCTTCATATATGTCCGTAGACGCGTCCGTGCACACCCATGGACACTGACCGAACAGTCCCTATATTGTTAGAATTAATCTGAGGCCACCGTCGATCTACCGAGGATCAAACAATCACAAGAGGCACGACACCGAGATTTGTTAACGAGGTTCACCAATATGGCTACATCCCCGGGGCTTGACTATGGGCGCTCCTCCCCATGACACCGTCACAATCCCGCACACGCCACCCAGGTGCGGCCACACGCCGCCGGCTCCCCCTTACACGCATGTGCTATTATGTTGGCATTGGTTACATCGTGTGTTTACCCCCACTATATATGAGAGGCCTAAGATACAAGTGTCCTACTAGGACACGACTCCACATCCTATGTAAACACAATGCAACTCATAGTCCAATTATAACCTACCTTGTACACTATATTCGACACAATTCCAACAAACTCCACCTTGATGAATATTCTCCACCACCCTGAATTCGTCAATGCGTCAAACTTTCATGTACATTGGACTTGAGTTTATTCCATGAGCACCGCTGCTACTCCAAAGACTCCATGTGATTCCACCTGCAACTTGTAGTCCCTTTTTTTCTTGATCACAGTCAACACTCGAGCAAAATTAAGTTCCACATTACTCTAGTTTGCACTCCCAACTTTCAGAGTATCAGTCCAACGCCATCACACACTGATCACTGACCTGCGTGAAAGTGAACAACTCACATATTGGATATCACACATAAGAGTTACCTGAACTCAACATCACCGCTCCTTTCTTAACCGCATGTCTGAAACATGAAGGAATTTCACCGTTGCTTGTAGTCATCCCGAGTCAAATTCGCAGTTGTCTCACCACATGTATGACCACCAAAGCCCTGGCCCGTCTCTATGTCCCGTGCATACCGCACGCCTCGCCGCTAATACCGCGTCGAGTCTCCGCTGTCCAGGTCGAGTCTCAAGGGTCGCGAACCCACACCACTCAACCCCCACTGCAGAGTACAACGATCATCACCGACCGATGACGAGTTTCACGCTTCCATCAGACCACTGGGCTCCACTCCGAATTACGTGTCACTCACTTTTTCCCGCTGAATAGGCTTTGACCTTCTATGCACTTACGCCGTAGCCCCTCAATCCATCTCCACCTTCAACATGACTCCATGGTGGTTGTACGTGCCACCATGCGCCCCGTCGACTCCAAGCTACGTGTGTACACCATCTTGAATCAACCCCGCACCATAGTCTTGTCGAAGTCACACAAGCACTCAGGCCTGCGCCGCGTGTTATCATGCCCAGAAGTCGGTCACCATCAGCATCACGCTCCTATGTAACCATCACCGATCCCGCACCATCTTCTGTACCAACCGACTTCCGTCGATCCCGTCAGACTGCCCAGTCCAACCCAGCCCAACTCGTTCGACTGTATGACACACTCAAGGCTCCCAAATCGTCTTTCATGAAATTTCCATCCATCACATAATAATTCCATATTAACTGACATGACTTCCCGCAATGCCTTCAAGCATCCCTATTGTGCCAACAAATCTTTCACTCTTGTCTGTCATAACCCAAGGTTTTCAGTTCCGTGAACTTCTCCACCTCAAACCTGGTATCCGTTGGCGCCATGGTTCTTTGTACGGTTGACCCTGTGAAAAATTATCCAAGCTTTCCACATGATGCTCCAAGCACATGAACAGCCTCCGCGTACTAATAGCAATTCCAACCAAAAAAACCTTTGATCTTCACGTGGTGTGGCTCCCGTGGCTCAACTCCAATGCTAGTTTTTCCTTTGCCTTGCCGATGCCTACGCAAGTAGTGCTCCTGACAGATACATATCGCTTGACGGATGTTACCCTTACGTTGACTGATTTGCCTGCCTGTTCGTGTCAGTACCATGGAGACTCGGTCTCCACTTTTTTTGTCTTCAAACAAATCTTCCGCACGCGAATCAACCTGTGGTTGAGTTGGTTAGGTGGACAGTGGTATCCCCAACCCACCAGGGTTCAAATCCTGGTGCTCGCATAATTCCTGGATTTATTTCAGGATTTCGGCGATGCGCTTTCGATGGGAGGAGACGTTCCGTCGACGACGAGGCGCCTACGGTGACTTCGTAAATTTCAAGATGATATGCCGGCTCAGTCTCTCGGAGGTGCTCATAGGGGTAGGGTGTGCGTGCGCTCATGCTTGAGTTCCTGCGTGGCGTGGGACAACATCATCGAGCCAGCTCTGCCGCACCTGTGCTCGGCCACGCACCACAACCAAGCCGCCTGCTCTACAGCCCGCTGGGCCTTTGCCTAGACCAGCTGCTCCCGGCTGCTGCTTGCACAAGTCCCACGCATCGCACGCAACTCGCCGAGATCGTACCGATCTGACGCTTCCATGTATGGTCGCCCGATGGATCCACACGATCAATCGCCGCACGTCTGCTGCCGTCGATGCTTTCTCTAGATCAACAATCCATGACCTCCGAACAACCTAGCTCATGATACCACTTGTTAGAATTAATCTGAGGCCACCGTCGATCTACCGAGGACCAAGCAATCACACGAGGCACGACACCGAGATTTGTTAACGAGGTTCACCAGTATGGCTACATCCTCGGGGCCTGACTATGGGCGCTCCTCCCCATGACACCGTCACAATACCGCACACGCCACCCGGGCGCCGGCACACGCCGCCGACTCCCCCTTACGCGCCTGTGCTATTATGTTGGCATAGGTTACATTGTGTGTTTACCCCCACTATATATGAGAGGCCTAGGATACAAGTGTCCTACTAGGACACGACTCCACATCCTATGTAAACACAATACAACTCATAGTCCAACTGTAACTTACTTTGTACACTATATTCGACACAATTCCAACATATATCCGCACCTTCACATCCACGTATCTCATATTTCGTCCCCTATATTCGTACTAAACCATGCAACGTTGATAAAAACTACGTAGATCATGAGCGGACATAAAAACTGACATACAAATGCACAATTGGTTCATCAAAAGATCACAATCGAATCTTCAAAAGATAGCCAAAGTTCACATAATACACATAATACGGCGGACATGTTCATACTACAACTAAAAACTTGAAATTAAGACGGATCTTCACTACTTCCTCGCCGGTCCTTTGCCCTTTCGGTCGCCGGCGCAACTGTAGGAGTCCGCGGCAGGAGGTGGGTCAACGTCGGAGCCGTCGGAGGAGGAGGAATCGGAGATGACGATGTAGCCTTGCAAGCGCCGGACGACGCGGTCTTGCTTGCACTTCAGCTTGGCTAGCCTCGCCGCCTCTATCGCTGCCTCCGCCGCCCCCGCTCAGATTGCTCAATGCCAAGCCGGAGCTGCTTGGCATTGATCCTCCAGAGCCGTCGGGCCTTCGTCTCCGCCTCAGTCAGCGACCGGCGGCACACCCACTCAAGGAGACAGCCGTCTTCGTCGGGCACCCGACGGCGACAGGTGGACTGCGCGGACACATCAGACCATCCCGCCATCTCCCTTGCCCTCTGCCTCTCGCAGCGGTACGTGCCTTCGACTCCGGAATCCGTATTCGTGGCGTTGCGGAGCAGGTACTAGAACCCACCGCTGCCCGCACGAAGCAATAGTCGGAGGTGGAGGAGGCCATCGGGCGGGAGGAGCAGAACGGGCAGGCCTCGCAGATCCGCGCGCGGGGCGGGAAGGGCCAGCGCTGACGTCGGCGCTGTGATGACGGGCAACAGGTGGCGTCGCACCGAGCCCAGAGCTGCCGCCGTATTGACCCGCGAGCGCTCGAGAACGATACGGAGCGCCAGCTCCTCCTCATCTCTGGAGCTACCGTCAAAGTGGCTGCCGGTGCTGGACATGCTCGCCGGCGCTAGGGATTTGGCGGATTGGGGAAATGGGAGCGTCGAGGAGGGGAGCAGAGCAGAGCGGAGTGAGCTAGGGTTTCTGCCGGATGAGGATTTTTGTGGGGTCGGGGTGGGCCGGGCTGACGTGGCGGACGCGCCGCCTCATATCCGCCCTACATTTGGGACGGATATGAGGGGTGCCGGTCAGTCTAGGCGTTTGAGGCCCATTTGAGAGCTTCGGTTGGGTCGGTTTTTTATGACTGGTCAGTGACTGGACGGCCTGCCCGAGCTTACGAGATAGATATAGGGCGCCTGACTGTAGATGCTCTTAGGGGAAGATATAAGGGTTCTCATTCTTTTTAGAAAGGAGTCGTGTAAGAGCGTCTTATATCTTGTATTCTCTCCGTCTTATAATGTAAGACGTTTCACATCTTATATTGGGGGACGGAGGGAGTAATTATTAAGAAAAATAATAGCCAGTATAATGGAAAGACAATACGACACGAAACAACGAGTAAAAAATAAATCTACATTGAAGTGAAAATCGTATTGTTGTCTTCTTTTGATTGCACGCCATTCGTCGGAGCTTAAAAATTGCGTTGAATCGGTAGTAAAATAAAGGGGGACATAAAAAAAGCCCTTCTTGTATCAAACCGCAATAGCCACTCATTGCCAGAAACAAAATCAGTAACCGGTGAAGGAACGTCTGTTGGGGCATCTCCCACATACCACGGGCTTACTATCCTTCAATAACAGTCCAGACATTTGAAGAAAGAAATTAGGCCATACTATAGAACAAATTGAAAAACGAGGTCGAAGTCACTGCATCAAAAGCCAACCAATTACTTCTCTTAATTGACACATCAACGGCCAAGATCCAAAGAGAGCTAACACATCTAGCAACACCTATCCTCATAATCTCTTTTTCAGCGACAGATCAGGCATTATCGAGGACGAAAGAGGCCGGAGAACCTTATTCCAGCACATCATGCTGCTTATGTGTCATGTTCTTATCATTGTTCATACCTGGTCGTCTCCAAAGGGTGCTTCGGGAGTGATCACTAGTGCCCTTGCCAAAGCTTTCGATGACGCAAAGTATCGAGACAGATCGGCTTACATGTCACGGACACACCAAAAAATGAGACGTTAAGGGCATCTTCAATGGCGTTCATCAAATGAACGCCCCCAAATGTCCGCGGACATGTTCGGACGTGTCTGCAGACACCAGATCAGACGGAGGCCATCCAACACTATCCCCTATAATCTCTCAGAGTTCAAACATTCCAAACACGACATTCACATGAAACGTTACTGAGTTCGACAAATTTCATGCAAACTAAATAAAGTTTAAAGAGTTAAATATATATCACATGCAAAATGCCCCAAATTAAACTAAACTAATTCATAACTAAGCAGTGGCAGTGACCTCGTAGGCATTGCCTCTGAGGCCACTCAAACCGCAGTTGTCGTTGTCACCGTCGTTGTCGTTGCTGACGAATCCAATCCATCCACAGCCACGGCGCAATCATGCTTCAACCGGTGCTAGTCCGCCTCCGCCTTGCGCCGCCCGTGCCCCTCCTTCTCGCAGAGCTCCCACTTTGATTGGACAATGCTGAGGTGGTGGAGGTCCTGGCTGGTTCGGCGGTGGCAGCAGGTAGCGATCTCCTTGGTGGTCTTGGACCGGTCCAAGGCTCATACCGCCACGAGCTCCTCATCGACTAGGACCTAGTCCTGCGACATGTGCATCTTGGTGAAGGAGATCGAGCATATTGCTCCACCTCAGTGAGGGCTTTCGAGCCCTGGGACAAGGTGGAGGACGCGCTACACGACCCGCCGCCTTTGAGGTAGTACTCGAGACAGGTCCACGGCTAGGATGACGAGGAGTATAGCTCCTCCTTATTGACGGTGGTTGAGTGGCACTGGATGCCTGATTAGCAACACGAGGAGGACGGCGGCTCCTCCATGACACAACATTCAATGTAGACATCAAGGTTTTGTGGAGGGGATGACGGTTCCTCCTTAACGTGGCGTCCGGTTTGATGACATCTTATAGACGTCCCTTCCTTCCTCCATGTCTGAGCGCTGGTAGAGATTCTCATACACCTGACCCTTTCTTGACTCATAGCTTGCTTTGCGGCCTTCTTTGCCATCTTGTACTTCTCCATATTGTCTGCATTCCTATCTAGGTATAGGCATCTAAAACATATTTTCTTCTCCTTAACAATTTTTCGGACATCATCGTTCCACCACCAAGTATCTTTAGCTTCACGTCTACTTCGCCTAGTCACCCTAAACTCCTCTGAAGCCAACTTACGAATGCAAGTCGGCATCTTCATCCACAAATTGATTGCATCACCTTCTTCCTCCCAAGGGCCCTCCTTAATAATCCTCTCCTCAAGAGCCTACTTTGCTTCCCCCTTGAGATCCCACAACTTCGTTCTAGTGAATTTGGCGTGCTTATCCCGTTGGACAAGAATCCGAAAGAAAAAGTCAGCCATCACAAGCTTATGTTGAGGGACATCACTCTCTCTAGGTATCACCTTACAATCTAGGAAAGCATGCATATCTTCTCTCCACGAGAGGATGAAATCAATCTGGCTTGAGTGTTTACCACTAGTAAAAGTTAGTAGATGTGATTCTCTCTTTGTAAAGATGGTGTTAGCTACGATTATGTCATAGGCTAGATCGAAGCTTAAGACGTCTTCTCCTTCTTAATTCATGATGCCATAGCCAAAGACCCCATGCATCCCTTCAAAACGTATGTTAGATGTACCCACGTGATCACTGAGCCCCCCCCCGCCACAAACTTCTCGCCAATAGGTACACCCCAAACCATTTCCTTCAGGCCTCCCCAAAACTCCCTCATGGTGCTCTCATTGTGGCCTACTTATGGTGCATATGCGATGATAACATTGAGAACTAAGTCCCCAACTACCAGCTTGACCAGGATAATCAGGCACCCATGCATCTTGACGTCTACCACTCCATACTTGAGGCCCTTGTTGATCAAGATAACTACTCCATTTTTGTTTGTAGTTCTCCCCGTGCACCACAGCTTAAAGTCCCACCTACTTCGATTTATGTCCCCTCCATTTGGTTTCTTGGACGCATAGATATCAACACCTCTCCCCACCGATATATCAACTAGCTCCCGTAACTTACCTACCAGGGGCCCTACGTTCCAACTACCTAAGTGAATCCTAATAGGCTTGGCTAGCTTCCTTACCCTTAGCACTCGTCGAGTCAAATGAGAAGACCCTTGTTCACACCAAAGTTCAAAAAAGCGCGCTTAATCGCGTGCCTATGCATGATGGGCTGGCTCGTCACCTCGCTGTGGCCATGTTTGATCTGAAAGGCGTAGGGCACGCCTAGGCGGAGCGCCTTTCTCGCCTAGGTGCGATTAGGAACGCAGAATGGGGATATGGCACACAGAACGACGATGTAGGATCCAACGTGAATTAGATTAAAAGGGT
Organism: Aegilops speltoides; assembly: GCA_021437245.1. Taxonomy (NCBI): domain Eukaryota; kingdom Viridiplantae; phylum Streptophyta; class Magnoliopsida; order Poales; family Poaceae; genus Aegilops; species Aegilops speltoides. Next base: position 454,968,651 of record CM038147.1, on the reverse strand, counting down.
GCGCACGCACGGGGTGGAAGGCAGAAAACCAAATCAAGCTCGTGCTAGGGTTAGGTTCTTCTCTCCTCTTCATTCCTCACCTAGGACCATGGATCTCGTGTTGCTGTCAGCAACACATCTGCCGAGGCGGATCTGAAGCTCCTCCTCCCTCTCCTCCTCACCTCAGTCGGATCTTCTTCATCTCGGACTCCTCCCCGCATCGGCCGGTGGTCTCCGACCTCATCTTGCCATGGACGCCCCCTTGCTCTTCTTCTCTTCAGGCAGATGAGCCCTGAACCTCCCTTCTCCTTGGGTCATGCTCTGGCCCTGCTGCTCTGTAGTGTAGTTGTTGCTATTACCTTCCTGTGCTAGTGTTGATTGTTAGTACTTAGTACCTAGCAGTTAGTAGCTACTAGTAGTAGACATGCTGCTGCTTGCTTTGGTTGATGGCCTGCGGCTTGCTTTGGTTGTTGGCTTGCTGCTGCTAGGTGATGCTCTTAAGTGCTGGCATGTTGTTGTTTGCTTGCTGCTGGTGGTGGCCTGATGCTAGTAGTTTCTACTTGCCGCTAGTTGCTGCTGCTAGTGCTACTAGTTGTTGCTGCTACTTACTGCTACTTCTAGGTACTGTTCCTTTTTATTGGTGCAACTAGCTGCTGCTGCTGTTATCAGAATGTCAACATCACAGAACACCACCACCGAGACAGAGTCAGAAAGGTTGACAGCTCTTAAGAGGAAGTCAAATGATGTTTGATGGAACTACGGGAAGCTATGTGATGTAACAAACGAGAGGGTGAAGTGTCACTTTTGTGGCCATATTAGCATCAGAGGAATTATTTGTTTCAAACAGTTCATGTTTAATATATAGTCCAGAAGCTAAAGTAATATGCCAGAGAGCTCTTGTTGCTTATGAGGCAAAGAAGGTGGCGAAGAAAAAACATAATGTAGAAGTGAGGGTTGTTGTGCATGTTATAGCCCTAAATGAAGCAAGGGAGGTTAGATAATTTGTTTTTGTTGAAAGCACATCACTGAAGCCTAACAAATTACGACCAATGGACAAGTTTGTGCGTCCTATTTACGATAAATCAAGCAGAGAGGAAGCCTTGAGGCAGTTAAGCATGAATGAATCACTATTCAAGGAGATAAGAGCTCAATGTTCACCATATGTTGCTAGATGGGAGTATTCACATGGTAATTCCAAAGTCCTTCATTTATTTGCTTGCTTGTGTATTGGCATTGCTTGAATGCTTGATTGATAAATTTGGTTGCATTGTTTTGTTGCTTGTAGGCATACCATTCAATGCTCTTGACAATCATGAGTTTTTTCAAATGTTTGAGGTCATAGGTAAATTTTGTCCCGGATATGAGCCTCATACTCAATATGAGCTTAGGGAGAAGTTGTTGAGTGATGAATATGCAAACACCAAGAGTTTGATAGATGACCATGAGAAGGAGAAGATAAAGTTTGGATGCACCATCATGACCGATGCATGGACGGGCATGAAGAGGGGGAGCATAATGAATTTGTGCATGCATTGTAGTGGGGGAAAAGTTTTCTCAAATCAAAAGAAACATCGGATGTGTCACATACAAGCGAAGTCATATTTCGGCTAGTGGACAACGCAATTGAGGAGGTAGGACGGGTAGAGCATGTGATGCAAGTTGTGACGAATATTGCTTCCAATAACATGGGAGCCGAGAAAATGTTGCTTGATAAGAGGCCAAATATCTTTTGGAACTCTTGTGCAACTCACAGTGGATGCGTTTGGTTACCTGCACCTTTTTTTGCCCTTTTGCATACTTGTCCCAGCTGGGCCTGGTTGAGCATATGTAGCAAAAAACAATCATTAGCCTGTTGATTGGTTGCCTGCATCCCCTCTCCCTACATCGTAGCAACGCCTCTACGCATCATGCTTGGTTGCTCGCATTGACTGTGTCCATACTAGTGCATGTTGTTTGGTTGCATGCACTGGACATGATTAAGACTTAACAACTACACAACACACAGTGTTACACTAGAGTGCCTCAGCGACAACAGTGGTCGCGGTGTCGCGTCCGACATGTCGAGCATGGAGTCACTGGCGAGAAATCTCATCGGCGGCACGGTGAACTATTTGCTAGCGCTGTCGCCGCAAAGAAAGTCTTTGTGAAGTAACGAATAGGAAGACGTTGAGGCAGAGGGTGATGGTGAAAAAATGCAGCGTACCCGCCATGGCATCGTTAGTGTAGTAGGACGCATAGGAGGAGGCCAAAAAGAACGATGATGATAACGGCGTCGGTGTAGTAGGACACGAAGGAGGAGGTCCAAAAGAATGACGATGACGATGGTGCCATTGTAGTAGGATGCGAGCGAGGAGGCCGAGAGGAACGACATTGGCGATGGCTTCAGTGTAGCATGACAGAGAGAGGAGACCGAGAGGAACGACGACCACACGAGTTCACGCGAGTGTAGTAGGACATGAGAGAGAATATTGAGAGGAACGACGCTAGTGGTGGCGCTAATGCAACAACACACGAGAGAGAACGACGATTGTGAAGACGCTCGTGTAGTAGGACGCGAGCGAGGAGGCCAAGAGGAACGATGCCGGTGATGGCTTCAGTGTAGCAGGAAATGGGGGAGAAGGTTGAGAGGAACGATGCCGGTGGTGGCGCTAGTGCAACAGCACATGGGAGAAGAGGCCGAGAGGAGTGGCACGCCGACATTGGCGGTGACGCTAGTGTAGTAGGACACAGGAGAGGGCACGAGATTAAGAAGTTTCATTAACACATATCACACATATGCGTATATACTTTTCACGAGGAAGAAGTCAGATTTAATCATCTATGGTCGTCAAAACAAAAAAATGTGCAACACAAAATTCGTGTGAAACTGTAAGATGAAGTTACTGATCAAAGGAAATTTCAAACGACCAACTGTGCGCGACGAATTTGACAAAATTCATCCAAAATAGCTCCAAACATGAACATGAAATTGAAAATTTATGGTCAACAAAAGTACGAACTGATCACAAAAATGGAACCATAACATTGATGCTCATCTTTTTCATGTAGAGCTTATCTCAAATCGATGCAGACCTAGGAAAGGAGATTAGAGAAGGAGCTTACTAGAGGTGGAAGAAGAGACACCGTACACATTGTATACCGCTCGCATTCTCTCGTGCAAGAGGGCCCATCATGTACGCTCGATGGTGGCTAGACTCAGCCTGGCCCGGTAGAAACGGCCGATTCGAGCGTTTCTATGGATACAGGTTCAGAGATGCAACTTTTCAATACGACCCAGGCAACCAAACAACCCAAAAACATCATGCATGGGCCTGGCTGGGCCTAATGCAGGCTACCAAACGCATCCAATATCAACTTGATGCTCCACGAATTTGGCAACCTCAAAATATTCGATACAATAATTTATCAAGCAAGAGCCTCACTATCTTCATCTATGCGCGTCACAATACTTTGGCATTGATGAGTGTTGCTACAAAAAGGAGAGATATCATAAGGCCGGGGGTGACTAGATTTGCTTCCGCTTTTCTCACTTTGCAAAGTTTATAGGAGAAGAAAGATGCTTTAAGGTGTATGGTGGTTGAAAGAGCTTGGGAAGATATGAGTCATGTGCAAACAAAGCAAGGCAAGGATGCAACAGCAATGGTGATGAATGCTAACTCTTGAAAGTGGTGTGCTCCTATGAATAAAGGTGTTGGAGCCATTGGTGAGAGTTCTTCGTTTGGTTGATTGGGATATTAAGCCATCGATGGCTTGGCTATATGGAGAGTTGGTGAAGGCAAAGAGAGATATGAAGGAGGCATTTAACAACTTGGAGAGGAACTACAAAGATACTATGGCCATTGTTGACAAGAAGATGAATGGAAGGCTTCATTCTCCACTGCACATGGCCACATATGTGTTGAACCCACACTACAGGTATGCGGATAGCTCCATCTTTACCACTGCAAATGAAGGATTCCAGGAGTGTGCTGAACAATACTTTGCAAATGATCATGATACTTGCATGTTGGTTGTCAATGATGAGTTTTTGAAATATGAAAACAAAGAAGGACCTTTCGTACAAAGGCTTGCAAAAGCATGTGAAAATAAAAGCTATAACTCGAGTATACTTCCTTGCTCCTGCCCCCTACTTGTTGCTGCTTGTTTGCTGCTGCTGCTGCTACCTTTTTGCTGCTACTACTACTATCTTGTTGCTGATGTTATGCTACTATCTTGCTGATGATGATGCTAACTTGTTATTGCTACTGTCCAATTTCTAGTTGGTTGGTGGAAGCTTTATCGAGGAGAAACACCAAATTTGAAAGAAACGGCTATGAGAATCCTCTCTCCGACCTCTAGCTCTTCTGGTTGTGAAAGAAACTTGAGTGCATTTGAATGGATGTATCTCTCCTCTCATTTTTGTTTTCTAATATGCTCATGTGATGTTTAATATGTAGATACATACCAAGAGATAAAATAGGCTCACAACGGAGAGATGCAAAAATTTGGTTTTCATAAGGTTCATAATAGAATGTTGTCTAGGAAACAAAAGCTCATGAAGAAGAAGAAATGGGATGTGCTCATCAGCACCGATGCTACCGAAGCTCAAGGATTTCTATTATAAGGAGGGGATGATCATGCAAATGTAGCTTATCTTGATGAGGAGGATGGGGATGTCCATCCAGGTACGAGGATATCATGGGATCTACTTGGTGAAGCAATGGTAGCACAAGAGCAACTCCAACTTCGTAGGGGTGCAAGAGTGAGAGACCTTCAGGAGGAGTTTGAACCCGATAGTGATGATGAGATGGTGGATGAAGAAGATATTGAGTATGAGGATGATTGAGAGGTGTTGAGCTAGTGATCATTGCATGATGGTTGGCATCATGCCATCAAGTGACCAAGTTATCATGCATTTTGTCTTTTGTTTGTTATTTGTTATGTAAGAGACTATGGTGGAGTGGTGAGACTATCGTGGATCGTGGTCATGGTACTTTGGTTTGGTATAACTAAGCAAGTTTAACACTTTTATTTGTTATATAATATGCTTGCTTGTGAAGTTGTGATATGATCTGACTATTGCATTGCTTGTTTGCTACTTTGCTTTGCTAGCTTGCTTTGTTTGCTCATTCAATTTGGAGAAGCTAGGGAAGAGAGAAGGCTATGAGCCAACAAGAGAATTTTATTACAATTTACGTATACAATATATAATACTTTGCTTGTTGCTACTGCTAACATCTTGTCATCTTCTTTATGATGTATGTAGCTGCTGCTCAATACATTGGAGGGAGAGGATCAGAGGACAACACACAAAGAGGGAGGGGCAACATATTGGAGAGAGAACAAGGCTATAAACTTATAATTATAACTCCAGTTTACATTCTAGCATTATTTTTTATGGCAAACAACACTTTCTTGCCCGTATCTGTACAAATGTGTAGGAAACACACAATTATGTCTAATTGCTCCTAATCATGCCTAATCTAGAAAAACGCAAGTAGGTGGCCAAACACATAATTAACGCCTAGCGCTTTTTTGAACTTTTCTTTTCACTACACCTAGGCGTCGATGTAGCGCACCACTAAGGATGCGAGGTCCCAATCCTTGCTCACTTATCACAATATCTGGATCAAGATAGGTAGTGCCACCAAGGGGGTGACGGCCCGACCCTTGCCCATTTAGCACCACATCCGGGTTCCGATATGACATCCGCTCTGAGGGTTATGCTCCAACGATGTTCTCCTGGGTTTCATCTCCATAAGAGTGACTGAGTATTGACATTGAGTAACCAGGCATATCACAACCCTTCTCCTTACCCAAGCTTAGGACCGGCTGTGTCAAGACAACATGGGCGGAGTTCAACTAATTATAAGGCTAGGTGTTAAGAGGGAGGCAAAATCATTAAATAATTTATAATTGGGTTAATTATCCTTTTGCCCTTAGTGGTGTCATGTGCTCAGTTTTGCCCCTATTCTGTATGCACTGACTCATTCCGTGAACACTGCCATCTCCGTCAGGTCAACGTTTTGACTCAGCCCTTACAGGTGGGACCTGGCGACAGAGACGCGCTAGACAATCAGACCGTTGTACACGTGGCTTGTGGGACCCAACAAAGAGCCGTTGAGTAGAGAGCCGTTGCGGGTGTGCTATATAAGCGGGCGACAGAGAGTGGCGCTGATGACGGCGACAGAGAGCACGACGGTGACCACAGCGACAGAGAGAGCGGCGGTGGGAAGATAGCTATGGAAGGCACGGCGGCGTTGAGATCCTCTTCGGCATGAGCTCCATGTCTTCTTCAAGCTCTCGCGCCACCTCGTGAATGTAGAGCCCGACGCGCGTGGAGATGCCTATCTTCGTCTGTCCGCGGTGCCAGGCGGGCGTTGATCGGAGGGTTTCTCACACACTGAAGAACCAGAATCGTCCATTCTGTGCAGCGAGAATGGGGTAAGAATCGGGGCAGTTGCACCATTTTTGTGGTCAGGATCTTTGAGCAATGGGTTGATCTGTTTGGCGTTCATGCAGGTGAAATGTTTCTTCCTTTGGGTTGATGCTCTAGCCAAGACTCTGATGAATGAACTACAAGAAGAGCATGAAGAATGGTCGCGCATGCTGCAACGAACAGCAGTGGCCGCAGCACGAGCTCCGGAAGAAGAGATGGAGGGCGAAGCACGCACTGATAGAGAGCTAGCCGTTGAGCTTAGGATGTTGAAGAAGAAGGTTAGGAAGCTTGAAGATCAAGCACAAATACCCATTTGCTATTACTTTTGGGCATTTGTAGGTATGGTAATCACACTGGGTGTAATGCTGAAATTGTATGAAAAGGCATGAATTATGGAGGAATTTCTAAGCTTGAAATTGTATGAGAAATTCACCTTGTTTAAATGTTGGTCAAAGTTGTTTAAATAGTGAAAAAAAGACAAGAAATGACCAACATTTAAATATGTTGAAAAAAGGGAGAAGAAATGAGAAATTCAGAAACTTTAATCAATGAAATGCAGCTCTCCGCTCTGCCTTTCTGTCAAAAAAAAAAGTTCCTATGTGGGCCAAATTCAGAGCGGAGAGCCAAGTGCCGGCTAGACTAATGGGCCAACTGCATCCAATTACGCCCATTCGGGGGGTGGGCAAATGAGATCTCTTGCGTGTTTTTCTGTTTTCTGTTCTGATTTAATTTAGGCAGTAAATCATTTTATTTAATGCTGAAACTTTTTGTGGAAGCTAATTGAATTATTCCAGAGCCAAACAATTAAGTTTAGATTTTTTTGGAGCTGTTAAATATTTAATAACAATTTAATTACTCCAATTCAAATACACCATGATTTAAATCAAAGACCAAAATGTCATGGAAAATGTGCCTCGACTCTGGTAGAGGTTTACACCTGGTGCCAAAATTAATGAACATTTTTGAAGGGCATTACATTGAGAAAAAAAATGTCTAAAAAAATGAAGGGTGGAAAATGCACAAAAAATTAGTGCAGCTGGGACTTGAACCCAGGACCGCATGGGTTTGTGGCGTTTAGGGTTGCGCTGGTAACCGCTAGGGCAGATGGAAAGACTTTGACATGGCTAGGGAAGGAAGCTATATATAGTGAGACCGTGACTTGATTTAGGGTTTAAAAACGCATGTTTGTACTGAATGTTTGCACACACGTGAGAGTGGTTTTGCTTTGTTTTGCACTGAGCTTTTGGAGGGTTGGAAACGTATTTTTGCACTGCCACATGATTCTTGTTAGAGTGACACTTGGTCGAGGATTTAAAGGGAATAATGTGCATGTTAGTTCATGACTTGGTTTAGGGAAGAAATGATATCTTTGGGCACGGACATTTTTGAACACACATAATAACTTGGATAGATAAGATGCAACACACTGTACCCTTACATAGATGGGTACCCTACATAGATAGATAAATCAAGGGACACGACATGACACGACACGACACGACACGCATGACATAGAAAAGCAATAAAATAAAAACGATAAAACTAAAACATGACGAGCTTGACGAACAACTTCACTCCGGGCTCGCACCCTTTCTTAAACATCTTCATCTTGACCTTTCTTCCACCTTGGCCGCATGCCCCTTCAAACCGTCTTCAACTTCACTCCTCCTCCTTGTCGTAGGGAAGGGAGTGCATTTGGTTTTCAGTGGGAAAGATGCACTCATAGTTGGTGAAGATGTTGTACACCGTGAAGAAGATGGACTCGCAGCCGCACCAAAACACTTGGCCGAGGAGCTTGCGCGCGTCAAACGGGTTGGCGATGGTGGCCGTGAGCAGTAGGAGGATGCCGGCGCGGTCACGAACCTCTTGAGGGTGTACATCCTAGGCGAGCCCCATGGGAGGTGGGCATAGCCGGCTCTGAGGAAGGCGCGGGTGAGGTCGACGGACCCCCTCCACCTTGAAGTCGCCCACACACGGATCTCCCTCTCCACGAGCACGCCCGGCGGGTAGCGCAGCTCCGGCACGACAGGCGGACGAAGGAAGGTCAGCCCGTTGTACTGCATCTTCACTTGGTCGCTTGGAGGGCTCGGTCGCTTGGGTGTTTGAAGTTGGAGAGAATGGATCTGGCTTTTGGGTGGTGAGTGGGAGAGGAAGAGAGGCAACCCCATATAAATAGGCCTGTGGGTGAGAGAGGAAGAAAGAAGGGATAAGAATGGTGCGTGTGTGAATCCGAATACGTTTGTGTATCCGTTAAGTTTTGGACCCTTAAATTTTTACACGAAAACGATGCATGAGACACGTACGTGCATCTGAATCACTGCAACGAAACGATAGGGCTGCTCTTTGACCGGACGTGTGCATCTGAATTGCTGCATAACTGAATCACTGCCGTAATCTGAAACAATGGCGTAATTTTGAATCAATACGTGCATGGCCACGTCGCTCGCCTCGCTCGCATGCATGCACGTTCGCCTCCCACGCATGCATTCCCACGTCGTCGCCCTTCCCATGGATGCATGCCTGGAAAGGCTGAGACGGGCAATTAACAGCGCTCTCAGGCCCGGGCAGCGAGACGACCCAATGGTCCATCCAGCACGCCCGGTACGTGTTGAGAAAAAAAATCGCCCAGCCAATCAGATTGCATCTCACGGATCGCCCCCCTCCTCCCCACAGATTCCTTCTAGAAGGGTTAGATCGACGGTCCTTGATCGCCGCTAGGGTTAGATGGACGGTCCTGTTCCAGTGCTAGGGTTAGCAGGGTTTGGGAGGGCTTTGGAGCAGTCAAAGATAGGTTCGACCAGATTTCAAATGAGCATAATAAATTAAATAAAAAACAGAAAAATGAAAAACCTGCGCACATAGTCTTCTTATGTCATATACTAACGATTTAAGTTGATAAACAAGGTCTACATACATTTAAACAAAAAGTTCACGTGTCTTATGTGATATCTCAAATATCTCAAACTCTCTTGTATGAAGTGAAGAGAAGTGTTTTGGAAAAATGAACACGAAAAAAACTCACCACAACTTCATTTTGGAGTGACTAAGAAGGATCCAGGCTTAGTTTTTCATTTTGATATTTTAGACTTGTTTAAATATATGTCAAAGTTAAATTTGACCAGAATTCAAATGAGCAAAACAAATTAAAAAAATCAAAAAAGGAAAAACCATTGCACATAGTCTGTATATATAGAATATATGTGTAGGAAAGTTATTTGACTGATTTACACAAGGTCGGGAAAAACCTTGCTTAGAAATGAGGCCGTTTACCCTACCTTTGGACCCCATTTTTTTAGCACATTTTTCATGAAAATTTCAAAACCCTCACCACAGCTTCATTTTGGAGTGACTAAGGAGGATCCAGGCCTAGTTTTTCATTTTGATGTTTTAGATTTATTTAAGTCTTGGTCAAAGTTAGGTTTGACCAGAATTCAAATGAGCAAAACAAAATTCAAAAAAATCAAAAAAAAAGGAAAAACCAGCGCACATAGTCTGTGTATATAGAATATATGTGTAGGAAAGTTATTTGGCCGATTTAGACAAGGTAAAAAAATCTTGCTTAGAAATGAGGCTGTTTACCCTACCTTTGGAGCTCTTTTTTAGCACATTTTTCATGAATGTGAGTTTACCCTACCAAAGTTTCGAAAGAATTACAACATCCATATAGCATGTCAAATTTGAAGTTCTAACATAGGTCCAACATCATTCAAACATAGTTCTAACATAGGTCCAACATTATTCAATAGAAATACAACATTATTCATAATGTTTCATAATTATTCATAAATAGCGTTGGGGCTTCTGTTTATTCCTTGAGCTTCTTGCCATCACTTTGCTCCTCGTGCACCTTGTGCTCATTGCTTCTTCTCTTCTCCTCTTGGTTGTCGGTACCTTGCGCGTCTTCTTCAAACCTACCGCAGAGCTGTACAAAACATAAAGGGTAATGAGATCACGTCAAGTGATTAATGTACAATAGTATTTGCAAGATTTACATACCTAGCAGAACTCACAACAACAGAAGGTTCACCATTTGAAGCCTCACTTGGATCACCATTTGGAGCCTCACTTGGATCACCATTTGAAGCCTCACTTGAATCATCATTTGGAGGATATTTTGGATCATCATCAAAATCATGCGGTTGTTGACCATCATCATTTGGAACCTCGTCAAAATCCTCGTCTGATGCAACCAGCTGTTGACCATCATTTTCATCATCTGTTGAGGCAACCGGCTGTTGATCAACATTTTCATCGAAGCCTTCATCGAAACTCTCTCCGAACGCTGGACCTACTGTGTTATCACAATACTTACCGAAATGACCAGACTCACCACACCTTGTGCACTTATGGTTCCTGGCTCCAAGTCCAGCTCCTTCGCTGCGAGGTCTGATTCGACTCTTCCTTGGTCTACCTGCTGCTCTCTTGAGCTGGGCGCAAAGCTTGAATCCGTGGTCCACCATGTCCCATTGTTGTTTTCCCTCCATAGCGTGCAAGGTAAACGATATGTGGCTTTGAACCTTGCAACAGTAGTAGTAATCATGCACATCTTGTTGTATGTTCCTCTTTGGACTGGGAAAGAAGTGATGAAAAACAAGGCATGAATGGATGGCAACCCAGTTATCTGCCATTGCCTACAACTGCAAGTTCTAGCTTCTAAATCCACTGGATATCTCCATTCCCTCTTCTCTTTATCCAAATATGATATCTCTGCTGTGGTACCCGAGCAAAGAGTTATGCTTATTTCCAAGCCTGTTGTTTTCTGCTTCAGTTCATTCATCACGACAGGGATGATAATGTGGCCCATGAATTTTTCCTTAGCTATTCTTGCACGATAATGAAATTTCTGCATGTATTCTATACTTATCCTGCCAACCAAATCCACCACATAATGACCGTTTAGTTTCCGGATCGATGAGTTGAAAGACTCTGCTAGATTATTGTGTACAACTTTGCTCAGTTCACTGAATTGGCTTCTGGCCCATAACTTGGAGTGGTGTGTTTCCAAGTATTATTTCACTTTGGGATTCGTGTATAACTACCTCAAGTGGTAGTTGTGCTTCTTCACACTGCAAGTCCAAGATGCTAGCCATAAATTGTCGGTATACACCTTTCCTTTGAATTTCTTCACAAAATTTGCAGCAAGGTGACCCATGCATTTCCTATGCTCTACTCCAGGGAACACATTGTCCACGACCACTTCTAAACCTTTGCACGCATCTGTATGAATTACCAACCCATTGGGATGTGCAATAGCCCGGCGCAGATTATGCAAAAACCAAGTCCAGCTCTCCTCAGACTCTGTCTCAAACACACCATACGCAACTGGAAATACAAAACTGTGTGCATCAACTGTACAAGCTACTACTAACTGTCCTTAAACCTCCCTGTGAGAAAAGTAGCATCAATAGCCAAATAAGGCCTGCAACCTGCCAAAAAACCTCGGCGACAAGCCTCAAACAAGACAAAAACCCTCCTAAAGCATTCGTTGGTCTTTGTCACTCCCCTGAATGTGTACTCCATGGTTTGGTGGTCAATATCTACAATACTACCTGGGCCGGTCCTCCCCACTTCACCTTCGAACGAATACAACAATTGAAAATTTTCCTACCAGTTACCATAAATAGAATCCATATCATGTTGTTTACCATTGAACACCTCATGTATGGTAAATCTATCTTGAACTTGTCTTTGATGTTCTTCTGCAATTCCTTTGGACCCACTTGCTGGTTTTATTTCACCCACTTCTTTACTTCTTCTTCCACCAATCTTGACTTGGCTCTACTTATTGTATCCTTCCTAAGGGTTGATTCCTGGCATGTGTGCTTAAAAGGGTTCACTTTGACCTGAACATTCGTGTTATTTCGCATTTTAGATGCGAGCATCCTCCATGGAAAATCCTCAGTCGGACAATGCACTCTGTAACGTACTTGATCGCTCTTGTCAACTTTGAAATTACGTTCTACCTTGATGCAGTATGTCACAAGTGCATTTGTACACTCGGTCATGGATGCAAAAACGGTACCTTCTTCCATATGAGGGTTCAAAGGGTCCCATTCAACAGCTGCAAGGTCTTCGTCCACACCCACCGCGTCATCATCCACACGGACTGCATTGTGAGCCTCATCTTAGTTTTCAGCCCAAGGTGCCCGTCCTAAATTCTGAATAACATCATAATATAGCTTCTCTTCATCAACCCTAGAATTGTAGGCATCACGCTCCACTTCAAGGGGAACCCTACTGCCGGTGCCCGCGCTTATCGAGCCACCACGTCGTCGTGCACTAACTGAATTGTTCTGGCTAGAGCTTCCATTACGACGACTTGGTTCTCCCCGAGATGTTGCACCCGCCATCCTAGGTCCAAATGCCCGCTCAAGCACATCAATTTGCAGCCTCACATGAAAATTCTCTTTCTCCTTATGCCTAGCAAATATGGTAGCCAATTCTTCATCATTACTAACTGTCACCCATTTCTTTTCCCCATCATAATATTTGTATTCCACTTCATCAAGCAAATCCCAAGGATATTGGCTACAAATTACCTCCCCAAATTGTCTGAAATTCCAATTATAAGCCATTGGCAATAGATAATCGAAACCTCCTTGGAATTTCTTCTTATTCTTTGCATTCAACATGTACCGGTCCCTTCTAATGTGCACCAAGAAAGCAAACCGCAACTCCATCCTAACCGACGAAAAACAGAGACGCAATCAGCACACTAACCGGGCAAACCAACTCGAATCGACTGTTCAAATGCACAACTAAGCTCAATCTAAACAGGAGGCGTGACTTACCCCTCGGGAACCCAGCCGTGGAGGCGGCAGATCTCCGGCCCGATGCCTGCCTCGCCAAATACTCCGGGGTCGCCGCCGCTCGCCATTTCACCCTGGGGTTCACCCTCGTACTTCAAACAGCTCCACCAGTCCCCCACCAATCATCGTTCCGGCCGGACGCACGGAAGGAGGCCGCGCCGCGGGTCAAGCAGGTGGCGGGCGCTCCACCCGTGGCATCGCAGGAAGGTGGCGGGCGGAACGGGTAGCGGTGGAGCAGATTGCCGCAGCCGCATGGTCAGCGTGGCGGCAGCAGCGGCGCGGCGGCGGCAGCAGACGGCCGGCCGTGACGGGAGACAGTGGGCGTCAGTGGCGAGTTAGAACCCTAGGATTGATTTGGGATTCTGTTGCACGGTCCCACATGTCAGCTCCGAACCAAGTCCACGCGATCCCACGTGTAAGCTCCGGACCCACTACCACTAACGCCGGCGGACGGAATGGACTAAAATCTGGCCGTTTGGCCTCGTCATAGTAGCTACGCATGGACTAGGGGCAAAACTGAGCACGATTCGCAACTGAGGGCAAAACTGAGCACATGGACACCACTGAGGGCAAAAGGATAATTAACCCTTTATAATTTGGGTAGCTCCCGAATATTACATGAAACCGTGTGCAAGGTTTGGAGGTGGGGCTAGGTGTAGAACACCAAAAGCAAAGGGGATTTAGTTATTCACCATTTTTTTAATATAATGGCAAATAAAAATAGAGCTTAGTTTAGTAAAATATCAAAATTAATTCTTAATAAAATGCCATATGATGCTTATGAGATGCACATGATGTACAATCAATATCTAATGTAAGTGTTGGTCATGGGCTGTTACAAGAAGCTCAAGCTTCGGTCAGCACATGCGATGAGGTTGCTACTAAAGCTCCTTTGCTTTTTTTTCCTTTGAACTAATGCAAGAGATCTACATGTAAATTCATCAAGAAGTTGGTACAATGCCAAATAAACACACGACCCCATACAATCAGCACGAGAAAAACTAAAACGATATATTTTTATTTTCTGTTATATGTTCCAGTGCTTCCACTTTGTGACCCAAACAACTAGTGAGCTCAGTATACTATACGTTCCACAACAAGTAGTACTCCTGATGCAACCGTTAATGGATCACGCTGTGGCATGGTTGAAGCTCGCCAGTCATGTCTTAATAAGCACATATCTGCGGAACAGCTCAAAGTCCTGAAGTGCACCTTCTTTCTTCCATTCATTTCGGATCTAACTATACAAGTGTTTCTCCAGCTTCCAACAATCTTTCTCTGCCTACGTTGCATTGCACTCTGTGATATTTACAGCATCTGATGGGCAGGATTCACGATTCCGTTGAACCACCTTGCCAAACGAAGCTAGTTAAACCTGAAAGACCTATTGAAGGCTGTCTGATTACATCTCTTCGTGGTCTATTCATGGCCTATCGATTATGGTGGCTCTTGGAAGTACGGATGGTTCAATGCTTCATCAACGCTTAGACGGTCCTCCTGCGAGACAGGTAATTTATTGCATGTTAAATCAATGGAAACGAAAAAAATGTTAAAATCACACTAAGAACTGCATTATTGTTTAAATCGGTCAAACTCAATAACAAAGACATGGATGGCCACATTATGGTTTAAGATGGTTCTTTTCAAGTTTAATAGGACGCACAGGACCGAAAATGGGACAGCCATAGCCTAATCAGTGCCTTATTATGCACAACTGCACATTATGTCCACTAATTGCTGTGATAAATCTTCATCTTTTTGTTCAATTGAGACCTGGGTGTGGGACCACAGTTAAAACAACTCCTATCAGGATAAGAGGTATTAGAACTTAGACAACATTAGGCACAGAATCTTTGTTACAGATAACAGAATACTGCCCCAAGTGAGGTTTATTACCTACATGCATAGTAACTGAACTTTCCTGACGGAGATATTTCATAACTGCTACGATTTTTCACATCATGTAGCAACTATTCCACATCACGCATTTGTAATAGCCAGATTCTATTGAAACAAAGGGTACAAAATGCCTCTTTTGCAGAACTGGGTTCAAGACACTTACATGATGCCACACTAGTAGCTGGCGCGCTAGTCGCAATGCCCACAAATTAGGAAAGCTGGAATACGTTAGCAATGTGGTACAATTAGATATGAGGAACTGAATAATTGGGGTCTGCAGAAAATGGTGATAAGAAGAAAAAAATACCAACCCCATTTTAAGAGGGTCTAGGATTTTCACTTGACGGGCAAATGATTCTTCAGAGCATTTCCAAGAAGCTAACCCGCCGTGGCCCTTAAATAATGAAAAGGAAAGAAGGAATCAGGTGATGTGGAAGCTTAAAGCATAGTAATAAACTAATGACAGAATAGGTCGATGCAGGGAATAATAAAGGATGTATATGCAGATCTGTGCATTTCCTGGAAAAAAAATCTCTGCCAAAAATATAGCTTTCTGAATTTTGCCATCCTGAACAACTATGTGAACACAGGCATTTATCTGACATTTTTGGAAGAGAATGACATATAATGCACAAGATCATTACAAGTTAATCAATAGATAATGTAGTTGTTGTACTAACCCGTTCGGAATTAATGCTGCCTTGCTGCTGCGTAGAAATCCCCGGTACTAAAATGCACAGTTCCATGTAAGACCTCAACCTAACATCATAACAAGATAGAAGAAACGCTACGTCTCAATACTCCACAGCATTTACCAGGAAAAATAATACTGCACAGATAATCAAGCAAGTTGACACTAATGGTTCAGCAGTGCCCCAAAACAGACAAATTGTATTATGGCACTGTGACATGTGTTGGGCAAATAAGCCGCGGCGGCACGTCGGACACGTCCAACGCGTGTACGGCGCGCGCGGGGCGTGTCGGGCGCGTCGGGTCCGTGGCAAACGTGTGTGTGTGGTGCACGGGGTGATCGTGCAGGAGTACACTGTAGGCGTGTGTGTGTGTGTGTGTGCGCGCGCGCGTTCTGTTAGCGAGTTTAGGGGGGTGCGTGGAGCTGGTCCTAGGCGGGCTCGCCGCGACCCAGACGTGTGCGTGCATGTCGCGGGCGCGTGCAGAGCGGGCCAGACCGGGCGCTCGACGTGGACTGGGGCGTGGGTGCGTGCCCGGACGTGGCCCAGGGTACCCCCTTGTGTACCTTGTAACAGATGTGGTCGAGTTCGTGCTCGAGGGAATAGCCGTGGTTGCGGCGGCGTTCTTCTGCGCTGGGATAACTCTCGTGTCCTTTGTCTCCTCCTTCCTCCTCCTCGGTTTGTGCCAGAGCGTGGGAGCGAGGTGCATAGAGAGAGAGGTAGAGCTAGACCAGGCTAGGGTTTAGGGCAGCAACAACAATTGGCATCAGAGCCTCGGTGCAGGAGGAGCTCGCCGGTGATGTCGCTTGTGTCGTACGCCGGCGGAGCGGGTAGCTCGCTGCCGCAGCCGGTGCCGATGCTCACTGGTGATAATTACACCAAGGTCGAGGCAAACCTCGACGCGGCTGGGCTGTGGGAGGCGGTGGTGCTGCCGGAGGACGCGGCGGCGGCGGTGATCGCCAAGAAGGACAAGCCGGCGCGGGCGTATCTGCTCGGGGCGCTGGCGGAGGATCTTCTGCTGCAGGTGGCGTCCAAGAAGATGGCGGCTGAGGTTTGGGCCAGCCTGAAGGCGCGGTTCATCGGCGCGGATCGAGTCCGGGCGGCGCGGCTGGGCACTCTCCGCGGGGAGTTCGAGCTGCTGCGCATGGCTGAGGGTGACACGCTGGATGGGTTCGCCGGCAAGCTTGGTGGCATGGCGGCGCGCTTCGCAGGGCTCGGATCGACGCTGGAGGACGCTGCGCTGGTGAAGAAGCTACTCGACTCCGTGCCTGACCGCCTGTACGCGGTGGTGGCCGGGATCGAGCAGTTCTGCGACGTATTGACGATGGCGTACGAGGAAGTGCTAGGTCGTCTGAAGACGTTCGACGAGCGGCTGCGGCGGCGTGGACAGGCGGGCGGCGAGCGGGCGGGCGGCCAGCTCATGTTCATGGCGGCACAATGGCGGGCGCGGGAGCGGCAGCAAGGCGGAGCTCGGGACGACGACGACGGGCGGAGCGTGGCGTCGGGCAACGGCGGCAACAGGCGCGGCCGCTGCTACAAGTGCGGCGAGCGCGGCCACTTCAAGCGGGAGTGCCCCCAGCTGCGGAAGGCGCCGGCGGCGAGCACGCGATGATGGCGGACGCCGTTGTCGAGGACGGCGGCCTGCTCTGAGCCACGGCTTAGGGGGTGGAGTGTTGGGCAAATAAGCCGCGGCGGCACGTCGCACGCGTCCAGCGCGTGTATGGGCGCGCGCGGGGAGCGTCGGTTCCACGGCAAACGTGTGCATGTGGTGCACGGGGTGATCGTGCAGGAGTACACCGTAGGCGCGCGCGTGTGTGTGTCTTGCTGCTCGTTAGCGAAGTTTAGGGGTGCGTGGAGCTGGTCTAAGCGGGCTCGCCGCGACCGGACGTGTGCGTGCATGTCGCGGGCGCGGGCAGAGCGGGCCGGACCGGGCGCTCGACGTGGACTGGGGCGTGGGTGCGTGCCCGGTCGTGGCCCAGGGTATAAGACCCCCTTGTGTACCTTGTAACAGATGTGGTCGAGTTTGTGCTCGAGGGAATAGCCGTGGTTGCGGCGGCGGCGTTCGTGTGCTAGGATAACTCTCGTGTCCTCTGTCTCCTCCTCGGTTTGTGCCAGAGGGTGGGAGCGAGGTGCATAGAGAGAGGTAGAGCTAGGGCAGGCTAGGGTTTAGGGCGGCAACAACAACATGCTGATAATTAAAAAAGACATTTAGCTAAGATGCTATATATTGTTAGAAAACCATTTTTTTGTAGTTTTCTGTGTCGAAGGTCGAATATCCAGAAAAAATCTGAATTCTGCTATTAATCACTCACTTCAGCTTAGGGCATCAATTTCTTATGTTGGCTTTCAGCATTGGTTTGTTCCATGAGCCTAAATGATGTTTGTATTATTTCATTCACAATGAACACATTTGATTTCTTAGGATTGGTATGAGAATCAAGTTGCAAACTATACCAGCTTCGCTAATCTAGGAACAGAAATGTACTTCATAACTCACACATCAAAAACCAAAACAGTGTCTCACTTGTATGCAAGCTCCTTTGTTTCCTCACTCCACCCTTCAAGACGTTGATCCATTAAAATACGTGCACGGTCACTTATCTGGAAAACATGTGGAGAACCAACTATCAACTCCAGCATGACAACTCCAACACTCCAGATATCATATCTGTAAACAACACAATGAGAATATCAATGACTTTCAGTGCGGCTGTGCTGACAATGGTGACACAGGGAAGCATTTGCAGAAGTAAAACAAATAGACAGAGACATACTTCAGTCTTGCACTTTTTGATCCCTGAAACCAGCTTGAATTAAGGAGTGCCTCTGGAGGAGTGTATTCAAAAGTCTGCTCAGACCTAGAATTGAGTTCACAACTAGGATTTAGAATGGAATGAAATAAAAGAAAGCAGGATCATGCAGTCTTCTTCAAGAACAAGCATGTTGGACAGTGTAGAGTATAGCCTTCTGCAACTGCTAAAAGAATACTGGGCAGTAAATTGACGGCCAGATAATGTCCAAAGTACTTAGCATGGAAAAACACCTTTTTTGAGAAACAAAATGTTGCAGTTCGGCACTGAACATGTCCATTAAGAGGAAAATCATGCAAGTTGGCACAAGAACCTACTCTAAAAATTAACCATTGGCATAAACATGATGAGAAAATAAAGAAATTACTTGAAAAAAAATCTAAAATTAAAAACACACATACTAGTTAACAAATTCATAAATCCTGCACGTCATACAGTTCACATGCTTCAACTTTGTAACCAGCGTGTAGAACCGTTCGAAAAATATATCATGGGTTAGTTCATTGAACTCTTAAAGATACATTCAGTTCCAAAAGAACTTTTAGAAACAAAAGGTCATATTTTCACATATTGGATTGTAAGATCTATGTCCAAAATGAATCTAACATTTACAGCAAGGTCTTGAAGCACTAAAGTGTACATGCCAACTCAATGAAAGAGGCTACTTTCTTCAAACCTAAACATACAACATCATTGACGGTCAAGAATTCAAGTACTATGATTTTTTTAAATATATGGTTGAGTTACACAATGATCATATAGGAGATAAATAAAATGGAGAAGCATTACAGAGCAACCTAATTAAGAAGTGATGACGATTTTCAAACTGCAACATCCAAAAAATAAAAATAAATAAGTGTTCAGTGCCTAAAGCCCAACAACCTCATAAATGTATGCTCTGATAAATGATAATAGGGAGAAAATTATCACACACCGAGTAGGCCCTGAACCATAAAGATGCTTCAAAGTGAAATCATCAATGGCACTGCCGAAGTCAATAAGACGCCTGCATATAAGAAGTCAGTAAGTAGTGCCAGAAGTATGCAACACCCTGCTAACATTTTTATATGTGCAAACATGACAGTTGACCATGTCACAGTTTGAGTATTAATATCTCAAGTTAGAACTGAAGTTCACCTAGCAAGAGCACACCACTTCAAGCCATGTGATGGTATATGTCATATAATTTAACTTTCTCTACACTGGTCCCTTTAGCGACTTGTTGGCAAATGAGAAACAGAAATGAAGAACATTATTATTTGTTCGGGAAAACTTGGCCAATGTATTCTTTAGGGCTGGTAGAGCTAGACTACTGTACATGTGAGGTAAATTTCTTATAAACATTGTACTACTGTTATCCACTTTGACTACTTGGTAATATTTCTATAAAAAGTAGGGTGCTTGAAAAACTCATGTGGAACCAGCATACACGCCTATAACACTCATTTCAGCTATCCGAATGTCGTTAGAATTTTGTCATCCAACTATCAAGAAAAGTGAAATATCCAAGTAGAAGATAAATAAACTCAACCTAACTGTAAGAGGTACATCTCATAGAACATCTTAGTTCTTACATGTTCAGCTTGTTTTCCGTTGCTTCAGATGGAATCTCTCTTAAACATTTTCCCGTCTTCAAATCCTCAAAGCAGATGATCATGTTCTCTACCAAGGCATAACACAAATCATGTTAACACAACTCGTTGATAGAATATGTCTGGAAAAAATGATGGGAAGATGGGGGACTATGTTCGGGTCAATTAGTGTGGTAAGGAACTAAAGAGTAGACGTCAATGGAATTTTTACCAGGTTTAATATCCCTGTGAGTGATGTTGCGATCATGACATGCCTTCAGACCCATCAGCTGAAACAAGAAGCAAGAATAGAAATGTATATTAATCTACTAAGTATGAAATCATAAAAAACAAGCCAGCACCCTAAAAATTATGTCTTCCTTTTTTAATTAAAGAGTGGTAAAAAAAATACAACGACCTATGTGAGAATGCTGGTTAACTTATTTAAACTAGAGAATACCCCGCGCATTGCTACGGGAATTGATTGCAATATATTTTAGTAATATGATTGTATGAAACATGCATAGTTGAAATAATAATATATGAACTAAAACTAAAAATGAATATTATATATTGTACTCCCTCCTTCCCATAATATAAGGTGTTATTACAACCAATGTACTCATACATTGGTTGTAATACTCATACATTGGTTGTAATAACACCTTATATTATGGGACGGAAGGAGTATTTGATTATTGTGTAGTCAAAAAATACTTTCAATATAAGTGGCATAACATAATGGAAAACTTTTTACCATGCATGTTGAGTGCGCCTTTAATGGGGTGGCATGTGTGATGAGGGGGATATGTGCATGGGATCAACTAATAATGGAATTTTTTTCCTCATGCATGTTGTGGTGGGCCTTTGATGAGGTGGCATATGTGCATGTTAAGATAATAGAGATAATGAGGATGAACTACTTAGGTATATAGGATTTCACAATGACTAAAACCACAATAAACTATGTGAGAAGCACCTAAAGGGGCAGCCGTGACATTTGTTTACAGGACTATAAATATTAGAATAAGCATACCAGTTGCCATAAGAGGTTTTGCATTTGCGTTTGCCCAGCTTTAGTAGTCCTTAACCAATACCACCACTTTGATGGTTGCAGAACTTGAATATATCTGATCCTCTCAGTATCATCACCAGTAACTAATTTTGTTTCTTCAGCAGCATATAACAATTTTGACAATGAGCGGCCTTCATTGCGGTACACAAGCCATATTTCCCTTGATTCTGATTCAAAAGATTCTATAAACCTAGCCACATGCTTCAGTGATTCTTCAACAGCTGAGATGTTCTGTTCTGGAAAGGTATACTCAATGAATTGCATGTCCATCGGAAACGTTGCAGATGATGATTCCATCCTTGACAAAACTTCAAGGGTTTTTGAAGCATTTGAAAATAATTCTCCAAAATACTTCTCCCGCAATCCACTCAAGTAAGCAGCATTTCCTCTTTCCACCTGCAGTTTCCAAGCACCAGAGTCAAGACAGAGATAGGACAATGAAGCTTTTCAAGAATCTTACTTATTGTAGGGTAAGGACAATGTTGCTCTTAAATGTATCACATGCAATGGCGGAAAAGTGGTCGGACCCTTCCCCAGACCTTGCGCAAGCGGGAGCTACGTGCACCACGCTGCCCATTTTTATGCATTGGCGGAAAAATTCGAAATGCCAAAGATGCCCGATATGGTCATTATGCCCAATATGATCATTTGAACCACAGCAAGAATGTCAAAACCCAGCATTCGGTGAAAACTAATATATGCATGAACATCAAACATTCAGCAGATTAGTGGCTCCTAGCACTTACCAGCTACCGCAGCGTGAATCAAAATACATCAAGTAGTATCAATCACTGTACCTCTAAAACTAGATAATGGGAGCACATGACAGAATGGCAGATAGTTCACTGGAAAGAATAGTGGGCTTACCATTATGCGCTTCAATATGAATAAATCACCATCTATCATGTCTGAGCCATGATTTTCATCAGATGATGATGCTGTGTTTGAACTTGTGCAATTAAATGAGTCTGGTGTAAGTATAGTGCTAAAGTGGGAAGGATCTTCATGTACATCTACATCATCAGAGCAGTTCCAACGAAATGCCAACCAGACTTCACCATATGAACCGCGATCAAATCTTCTCTTCAGCTTGTACCTAATTATCATTACAAAAAGGAAAAGCTCATGCTTATGTATACATGACTTGAACTATTACCATGAAAATGATTATATGCAACTTGATGTGAGGAAAATGGTTCCAAAGGAAAAAAAAAAAACTATCTCCAGCAGCTCTTCTCGAACTATGCGCTTACACCTGACCTGACACCTCACCTGACCAATAAATTGTGCCACAAACAACTCTTCCATCATTTCACTAATGGTACATTCATGAATGATATACAGCGATAATCAGAATATAAACTATTACCTCCATCCCAAATTAGTTGTCTTATATTTGTCTAGATATGGATGTATCAACACTTAAACGTGTCTAGATACGTCCGTATCTAGACAAATCTAAGACAACTAATTCGGGGTGGAGGGAGTATAAAGTAATATCTTTCTGCTGTGCAATTACCACTTACGTGTGGTTCTTCATTTGGAAAAGTAATAGATGTATCGCACTCGTTATCACCTAAAACTTGAAAGCAAAAGTACAACAAGATAATATATGTATAAGTGATTTCGGGCGGAAGTTTGACTGGCATAGACTCTACCAGTAAGAAATATAATAATATCACTTTTCACGTGAAGGATGACGATTAAAAAGCAATTAAACCAAATAATCTAAACTTCAGCAAACATCTACAGGTTGTTATCCAAATATGCAGAAAGGGTACTCAGGAAGATGCTCAACAATAGAAATGGTACCTGATGTCAGCTATCTTATAGCCAAATGCATGTGAACTGCTTGATCTGTTTCCATTATGTGAAACAGAATCAAGCAAGCCAAAATAATTTGCAAACCCTTCAGGACTAGTACACCGTCCCATTTCATCATCTTGATGGACAAGGTGCCAGCAAAAGTTTCTGTCCTTGTATTTTTCAAGATTTCCTGTACCCCAATGTAGAAAAAATTTACAACTGAGGGCATGAGCAAGCAAGCATCACATTACAAATCCACGTCTATCTCAGGTACCCAACGTCTAAGATCAAAAATCAAATGTATAGAAACGAATTTTAAAAAAACTCAAACCTGCCCAAATCAATATGTATCAACTATCAAGTCTTAAAAGAAGATTACTAAGCCATTGAAATAAGACTACACCCTCCAACAAGCTAAAACCCTACAAAGAAAAGGGGAAAAAATGACCTTGTTACTAAAAAAAGATGCATCCCTGAAAAAGGTAACTCACCATCAGAAGATAACACATTTTCAGTTGCCATGTGATTGAAGTCATGGACTCCTTCATGCTGATAGTCCTTGGGTACCCTAAATATAAAGTCCATGTCTTCATCAAGACTCTCAGATAAGTAGAAACAACCGAGTCTCTTAAGCTTTGCATCAACCTAATTCAGAGCAGGCAGAAATACAATTAATGGCATAAAAGATTCCACAATAAACTCCAACAGACATTGAACATGTAGCTTAATAAAGGAAAGTATGAATGAAGATAGGGCTTTCTTGTCAAAGAATTCCAAGTTCATGCAGAACACTAACATGCTAAGTGAAACATAGTTCAGGGCAAACAGTGACATAATATATTTCCCACTTACCAAGAATCTCTGGAACTTTGCCGATGAGCGCTTGAAATACTCCATTTCAATAACAGCTGAACTAACTCCATCGTCTGCAAATACATTGAAATACATGTCAACAAAAGTAAATACGGACAGAGAAAGACTCACAGGAGACATTGAACTACCTTTGAGTGCAGAAAGTGAAACAACGAAATTTGATGGGTAGGCTAATGGTCAATACAAGTTAACTAAATTAGAACTTTAGATTCACAGAATCAATCCAGTTATGTGTACTTATATATCAAACAATCACTTCAATAACAAACAATCACTTGGATAAAACAGAATGTAGCAAGAGGGCAGCAAAAGAAGAGGATAACATCATAGAACAAGGAGTCATGTTTCCCCTTAAAAAATGTGGCCCTCCTATGAATATTTCAGCATACCTATTTAGGGTGTCCAACATAATAATAACAGGGAACTGACTAACATGCAAACATCAATCAGCTTAAGATTGAAAGGAAACTTGAACCAAACTGATAAGAAAATGCACGAATTAGCAAATTATTACTTTATTAGTCATCTGCAATCAGTGGGTGAAATTACAGTTTTGTTATGATTAAAGTCAAACAAAATACAAATGCTTTCAAATAAAATTGCAACATACAAATTACAGAGTAGTTGAAATTAACAAATATAAGTAATCAGAGACTAAGCCTACCTGACTTGTGTTGGTATGGAATGGTCTGTAAAGGCAAAACAGATGTCACTGAATTTTCTTCAAGATGGTGCCAATCTTCTATTCTAGCTCCAGAGCTACTAGGAGATCCCAATGGAACAACCACAGCTGCTACATTGTCTGTTGTGCCTTTCTGTAAAGCAAGATGAACTATAAAATCCGCCAAATTCTGTTGCACGACAGCAAGGGGTTCAAAATCCTGGTTAACACCATATTTTGCATACAGCATCATGTCGCAAACATCTTGCATACTCATTTTCTCAAAGACACCATCAGAGGAGGCAATAAGAAAGCTATCGTTTGCTGACAGAAGCTGCCACCCTGTCAGTTCAGGTGTGGATATTACACCATACCTACAAGAACAATGAGCCAGAACAATTCAGCATGTCCATGCAACTAACATATCAAGGAACAGAGGAGAGTTTTGAACATCAAAACGTCACATTCAACAAGCTACAGACATAAATTCTTAGTCATCTGAAACTTCCGAATGGGCTATCTACAAACAGCGATACACTCCCTCCGTAACTTCATATAAGACGTTTTTTGACACTGTCATAGTGTCAAAATAAGTCCTATATTAAGTTACAGAGACAGTATCAAATAATTTCTATGCCACGATATTCTGGCTGTCTCAATATTCTAATCGTTAATCTGCAAATGCTCCTCTCACTGGCTTGATATTTTCATCGATTTCATTGCAGATTGCCTTGGGATCTAGTAGAACATCTCTTCTGTTGTAAAAAAGTTTAATCACCCTTCTGTCTCAGGTTGGTCTCTCCCTACCCATCCTATGCGACAGATGGGCCATCCCTGCATCTCACTTGTAACATGAAGTCCCAGTGCCTTGCTCCACAAGATCTCAACTTCAAGTTGCTCCCCACTCCCCTTCCCAGTCCCTAACCTAAATCGTATGACTATCACCACCTGGCCCTAATCACCATCATGTCTCCTCCCAACCCTGAGGCCTTACCCTCACCCTCTGCCTCAACTGACCCTGCACACACTGCAACTCTGGAATCACCATGTACTAGTTGCCGACCTCCACGTGGCATCGGTGCACCACCACCGCAGCGAAGCCGAGATGTGGGTGTCACATCATTGCATGTAAGGAGCATAGGACAGAGATATCCTCATGGCACCAGTAGCCTGGAGCCAGTGGCAGGGCACTTGGAGGGAGGGGAACTGAGGAAGCGTCCAGGGACGACGCCAACCAAGAGTTGTAGTGGGGCACCTTCATTTACGCCATGGGTTCAACTCTAGTTCTCTATGGAGGAATAGTGGTTTACCATAGGATTCCCCGAATTTATTTGGGGTCAGCTGACCTCAATGCTATACTGCTAGCCCCATCGCTGGAAGCAACTGTGCAAGTAAGTCCAGAGCAAAATGGGTACCAGGCCAAAAATGGAGCTGAACAGCTGGGGACCAAGATAAAACTATGACGATGGTGTGAATTTTTGTTACCATTGTGATTGATACAAGGTATCAACAACTAAGTAGTAAGTACAGTTCTTTGATAAGTTTTCTATTTGTAAGTACAAGAATGTGTGTCTAGAGTTATTGAGAGCCTAGTATACTGGACAGTCCTTGGTTAGGGTCAATGCTTAGTGGGTGTTTAGTTAGTTGGTTCCTTAATTCTGGAGTCTGGACAATGAAGCAATGAACAGAATGGTGGCCATTCGGCTTTCTGAGAACTCTTCTCAGTTCTCACTATGCCGTCCAGGCGTCCACATTCAACCCAGTGAGGGGAGTGTCATGTTGAGGCTGTGCATGTTGAGTTTGGGCGAGCTCAGCATGCACACTTCATACTGTCTGTATATGTTGAGCATTCTTTTATTTGGCTTTGTTATGATTTCTTCAAATCAAATAACGTTGCCCATGTATGCTAGTAAGTAATGGGGTTAAGCATCTGTCATAGTGAGGTTGGACAGAAACGACTTGAGCACTTGTGCCTGCTGGGGGTAGAGACAAACTAGAGCAAGGACTCTGGGAGATATAAGACTAGTTCATTCTTTCTTAATGAACAGGGATGGGGTGCCATGCATAATACAGAGCCGGACTGTAACAACTTATGTTAATATTTCCAGTTAACAGAGATACATCCCAAACCAATAAGATCCTAAATCTCTTCTGTAAGTAACACTATAACTCGCAGGATGACAGGTTTAATGTACAAACTACAGGTTTCGTGATTAATTACATCAATTTTCATCGTGCACCGACTTCCGGTGCGGTCTGATCATCTGGGCGCACAAGCCATCGTCAGAGAATTGTGCAGCGGTTCTAAGAGTAAATTCCAATTGATCAGCTCTTATCTCGTTGCCTGGAACTGGTGCACTATTTTGAGAGGCTGTCTTGTGGCCCAAGTTAGTAGACCAAATGGAATGTTCGGTGCACCATACAACATGCAGTTATGTGATAAATCATAAAACTGAACCATCTATACTTCTTGATATTGATCCCCAAATCCGTAGTTTTCTGAGAGTTTGTACTTTGTACACGATACTTGCAGTTTGGTGAAATTTACTCTTTAATAAAATGCAGTAGGGCTATATGTAACTTTTCTATTTTTCAAGATACAAACTCCAATACATTAAAAACCTTGGGAAACTGGTAGGTTATACATAATTGGAGAAAAAGAACTCAATAGATTGCGTACTAACCGTTTAAAAGGCACGTCGCCAATAGCTCGAGATAGTGCGAGCTCACCATTAACACGGTATACACCAGCCCACTCAAGAACATAACCACCAGCAGCTTCTACACGCCTTCTCTCATCCTCTCTATCCGGATGATGGTCCCTGGTTAACTCCTTTACATTGTAAAGTGGTCCACCATAGTTTGCCAAAGCAAAGTCCTCGTGATTGCTAGAGTTTCTCTTTCTTCTCCGTTTCCCTGATAATGGAAGCTTTCTGATTATTGTTTCTCCACAAGTCCACAGTGCAAGTCATCATACAAGCAGATCAGGATGTAGAGACCCTTTAAAGCAGAAGGTTTTATCTGTATGAAGCAGCAAAATGTGTAATTTTGGAGCATTCCTATTCAACTAGAAGTCTAGAAGTGAAGAATTTTCCTATTCAACTAGAAGTCTAGAAGTGAAGAATTTTTGTTACCACAGTTCTTTCATGATTTGATCCATAAATGAACCAATATTGGTCTTGGTTACTGCAACCTGCCTAAATTATTACTCGGTAGCCTAACAGAAAATTTTCTACCATGATATTACAAGTACAGATTTGTTTTTCCTTGAACATGCATCAAAATTCACGTCATTTTGTATTAGAAGGGGCACCATGATGGCGTGGAACTAACAACCAAAATGGAAAAGAAACTAGCAAAAGCAAGAACAAAACTGAAAAACTATACTACCCTAAACTACCTAGAAAAGATTAAAAACGATTATTGAACACAGCCAGCTAGGCAATGTCTTAAGACTAATGCACATGCAGGTAGTCACATAAAAGGATGAAAGCTAGGCCCCCTAACAGCAAAGCATGCACTAATGTCTAATGAGGAGAAGCTTGTACTAAAACGAAGGCCATGCTAAGACAAGAGATAATGATGCATCACGACATGAACAATGCAACGTGGCAGTTTCAAAAGTTACAGTTAAAAGCTAAAATGTGGCGTTTTCAACATTTCTCACCATATGTACTTCGGCTATATTATGGTGATTTTGATTTTTGTTTTTTCGCCAAAGTCATGGCGCACCTATACTCTCCCAGATTGCCACTTGGTTTCTGCAGCATTATCTACAAGGATGTCAAATCCCATACCGAGGCAATGTGGATCACCAGACATTGCTAATCGTGTCTCATACAATCTATTATAAACATTGCTCAAAGAAACATGGATCCAAGGAGGATAGGAACTAGGATAACATCAGTAGTATGCCTTGATATTTTCAGCCCAGATAAATATAGCCTATAAATCTGTAATATGTATGAGACTGAAAGAGTATGGGATCTGGAGAGACAGGGTAACAGGGGGAGGGAGAAAAGAAAATGCAAGAAAATGCTTGCCAGCAAGAGTGGGAGAGTAGTTGACAGGACAGAAGTATCAGTGCTTAAACATCCAGAATAAGCAACATCCATTTGGGTAAGTTGTTTAAATAATAAAAGAAAGAAGACTAACTCTTTTGGCGGTATGGGGCATGACTTTGTGAGCACAAAAATGCTTTTGAATCTCCCACATTAGCCGTTATGATTTGGCCATCGGCTATCAAGACCACAGTAGCTGTTGAACCGGACTTGAATTTTTTTCGTAAAGCTTCCTGCATTACAGATGCCAAATAATTCTTTTCAATTCTTACGAACGTGCACAATGAAGTTTAATTTTGCTTACAAAAATGAGACCTTCCTTGGAGAATGTTAGGTCAATATCCTGAACTGCCCTCAATAATGATTCCTTCAGAATTTCCATGTGAAAAGATCGATCTAGAATAGTGGGTGATGTCCAACATGACCTGCACTTTTTTAGAACCATGAACAACTTTTATTGCCCTGAAAATAAGGTTTAGATTCTTCGAAAGTGGCATATGAACATTAATACTTTAATAGCATTCTGAGATCAAGGAAACATCAAAATCGTCGTCAACATGCTGTAAACAGGATGTAACTCCATAGTGTAAACACAACCGGAACTATTTACATGGATTAAAGGGCATGATAAAAGACAAACCTCTGGCCGTGATTGGACTGATCCTCTTTGTACAGGTCAAGAACACTGTTAAGAATAGTAACTTCCTTATGTGTCAGCTTTCCAGTTGAGTTTCTGAACATGATGGAGTATATACCGTCAAGAAGAAAATAAACATGAAGCAACAAGTACTCCAGTAAGAGCTTAGAAGCCATCTCACTGGCCTCATCTCCATTATGACCATCAAATATGGCCATCACTCCGACATCCACCTCTTTAATTCTCATTTGCTCTGTACAATATAGCAAGTTAGCCAGAATCAGATTACAAATGAACCGGGTGCATCTTAAAGGATCGAGCATAAAATCACAATAACCAAAGCACTTTTGAAGAAAGTATTTCCACAAGATCGTTTGACTGACTATGTAATAGGCTCTGCTCGCCACAGCGATCTCTGTACTCGGTGTTGGTTGCTTTGGAATACAAAGCGGGGGGAAACCCTTTTTCGGTAATAGGCTAATAGTGACTTGTTATCCCTAGACATATGAGTCATGACGCACTAATCAACTTTACCAACTCGCAGTCTTGCAGTATGCAACCTTAATGGCAGGAAAAAGATGCTGTTCTAGGTCTAATAAACTCTGCAGGCTACCTTTCTACTATGATCCTTCCAACATGATATCCAGCTTCCCACTCCCATTTTTACGATTTCTTAGTGACTACACTCTCTGACATGAAAAGCCAACTAACATTCAGGAGTAAAAATCATAGTGCCAGTAAACCAGAAGCAGAATACTGTTTTCGTTCCTCGTTTCTAGCCCAGAGTCCATGAAGCATAATAATAAGTGCATTAATTAATAAACAAGGTCGCCAGTACAATCCTGGGAGTTGGTTAATTGCACATGATTTCTCAATACTCCCCCTTCCTTCCACCTCATAGCTGCAGTGCAACACCGCGTGTAAATTGCGGATTTGTTTTACTGACTCCGTGTTGTGCAGGTACCTATGAAGGGGATGCGGATGCCGAGAGCGCAGACGGCGCGGTCCTCCTGGGAGCGGCGGCGGCCACGGTGAGCCGCCACATGGCACCTCCTCGGCTGCGGGGAGGAGGGGCCCTTGTCCCCATCCCCCTCGCCGGCGGAGAGGATGGTCCAGCGGGGGCAGTGCGCGGACTGGTACACCGCGGGCGCGCCGCCCTCACGGTACACAGCAAGGCACGTCGCCGACTCCCCCGCGCACCGGAGCGGCACCAGGAGCTCGATGAGGATGAGAAGGAGGATGGTACGGTGGCCGGATGGCGGTAAGGACATCGGCGAGTCGCCGGAGCAGAAGAGGGGAAGAGGATTTTTTTTATTTTTTTTGAGACACAGAGGGGAAGAGGAATTATGGGCTTGCGTATCGCGAGGTCGTGGCGGGCCCCGAGCAACACTTTCTTCAATCCCAGCTGGCGAGTAGAGCGACGAGGAAGGGGAGCTGCTATACAGCGCCCGCTACGAGTGATACGATCTGGTTGCTCGCGCACGTCTTTCATGGGCCGGCACAAGTAGCGCAGGGTTTTTTTTAGCTAAAAATGTAAAATACACTAATGCCCTCAAAAAACAAAAAGGTAAAATACACTACTCCCTCCAATCCATATTACTTGTCACTCAAACGAATGTGTATAGACATACTTCACTGCTAGATACATCCATCTGAGTGACAAATAATATGGATCGAAGGGACTAATATATTTTCAGAGAAACATGAACACTTTTTATGATATTTAAATGTAATGAATTGTCTTACTAATTTATATAAATATAATAATTTTAATAATAAACTACAAAAAATACGAGTGTCTCTGCACATATATAAATAATAATGTACTCCTAAAATACATTTTATGCATTTTCTAAAAAGTTTTTTCGCATTTGAAAAATATTCATTTAATTTTTAAAAATAAACATGTTTAAAAAGATCATCATATATAAAAATATTTCAACATATATTTAGAAAAATCAATATCTAAGACATATTCAAAATGTTCCTCATGTATTTAGAAAATATCCAATGTGCATTTGAAAAGTGTTCTACGTTTGAAAAAAATAATATATAGATAAAATGTTATATTTCTTCGAAAGTCTAAATTTAAAACATAAATGGAAATAATAAAAAAGGAAAACAATGATAAATAAAATTTAAAAATTGGACACAAGCAAATAAAACATAAAAGAGAAGCAAAAAAATCCAAATACAAAAAAAAAAAAAGCATTACACACAAAATAGGGAGAAAACATGCACCCTCACCTGACTCTTTGGGTCGGCCCACATCAAGGTGTCATTTTTTATTCTTTTCTGTTTTTCTGCAATTCACAAGTTTTATGGAAAATGTGAGAAATAAGTTCAAGAAAATTGGAAAATGAATAAACCCTCAAAAAATGAAAATGAAAAATAATTCCAAAATACGTCTATAATTTAAAAATTGTAAAAATGTGAGCATATCTTATGTGGGCTAGTGCTGAAAACGTGAGCATCTTATGTGGGCCTACAATTTTAAGCCCGTTGAAATTTCGCGCTACAAATTAGGAGGAACTCGAGGGTGCACATGATCGATGATTGCCTCAAAAAAAAGTGTGCACCATGAGTTGGAGTTCAGCCGGTTGGTGCATGATGGGGTCACTTACTACTCGTAGGGTCATGGACCTGATATCTAAGACCCATCTAGGGTCCCGCACCATTATTGGTAGGTCCCTCGACCACGGGCGCATTTGGATGCGCACTACAGGAAATCCACTCGGATATACCGACGGCACTCGGACGTCTTCCATCCAGTCGGCCCAACCATCATCACTCGGACAAAGGATACGTAAGGACAACATGGGAGCTCCAATGGTCGAGTAGCTTCATGTCGGACTTCAAGTGTAGTTATGGCTACCGTTACCTATAACCACCGTAGTCATGGTTGTTTATCACCTGTAACTGTCGTAGTTATAGTCTTTACCCCCCCCCCCCTGTAACGTGGCAGTAATGAGGCCGAGGCGCACTCTATATAAGTTGCCCGCCAGATCCATGGCAAGGGTTCAGCATCCATCATAATCATACACCCAAGAGAAAAGCCTCCGGGCACGAGACGTAGGGTTGTTACCTTCTCCGAGAGGGACCTAAACTCGTAAAAACCGAGTGCTACACTTGCGCCATAGCTAGGCTCTGCCCCTTGTTCGTACCCGTAGTACTCATTTTCAGGATCGTAACCCCGACAGTTGGCCCCCACCATGGGGCCGCGCGTCTAGC
Organism: Aegilops speltoides; assembly: GCA_021437245.1. NCBI lineage: Eukaryota > Viridiplantae > Streptophyta > Magnoliopsida > Poales > Poaceae > Aegilops > Aegilops speltoides. The sequence goes on along the minus strand of CM038147.1, from coordinate 454,936,132 downwards.
GATTATCCGACGCAGGTGGAATTCTTCATCATCATCATGATTTTCAGCCCCGAGTTCCGTTTCGGAGCGCTCAGCTTAGTCATCGATGATTCAACGTGGCTTCAGGAAGACCCCGGCGTTCACGACCCCGACCATGGCATTGTCCAAGATGCCTGCATCCACCTTGTCCTCCTTCGATACCGTGAAGGACACGAGGCCCCCACCCTCTCCACCGAGTACGATGGAAGGCTCGACTGGTTGCCTACCCTCTGGACATCCCGGCAGTAAAACCAGGTGCCCTATGTTGGGGAACGTAGTAATTTCAAAAAAATTCCTACGCACACGCAAGATCATAGTGATGCATAGCAACGAGAGGGGAGAGTGTTGTCTCGCACCCTCGTGAGACCGGCGGAAGCATTGACGCAACGTAGAGGAAGTAGTCGTCGTCCTCCGGTCCAACCGATCCAAGCACCGTTACTCGGCACCTCCGAAGTTCTTGACACGCGACAGACTCGATGGCGCACCCTCGATCTCCAATCCAATAGAGGCTCCGATGGGGAGTTCCACAAGACGACGGCGTGGTGGCGATCTTGATATTCTCTGTCGCAGGCTTCGCCTAAGCACCGCTACAATATGATCGAGGTGTAATATCGTGGAGGGGGCACCGCACGCTAAGGAACGATCAATGATCAACTTGTGTGTCCTAGGGTGCCCCCTACCCCGTATATAAAGGAGGAAGGGAGGAGGTGGCCGGCCTCAAGGGGGCGCCATAGGGAGGGAACCTACTCCAAGTAGGTTTCCTCTTTTCCTTATCTTATTTGGAGGGAAGGAAGGAGTACTAGTATTAGGAAGTAGTACTAGTAGTAGGAAGGAAGAGAGGGAAGGAGAAAGGAAAGGGGGCCGCCCCCCCCAGTCGGATTGGGCTTGGGGCGCCCCCCCTTGCTCCTTCTCTCTTTCTCCTACATGGGCCCAATAAGGCCCATATACCTCCCGGGGTTCCAGAACCTCCGGAGCTCCAAACTTCTCCGAACCTTTCCGGTGTCCAAATATATCCGTCCAATATATCAATCTTTATGTCTCGACCATTTCGAGACTCCTCGTTATGTCCGTGATCATATCCGGACTCAAGAACCTTCGGTACATCAAAATACATAAACTCATAATATAACTCGCATCGAAACCTTAAGCGTGCGGACCCTACGGTTCGAGAATAATGTAGACATGACCGAGACATGTCTCGGTCAATAACCAATAGCGGGACCTGGATGCCCATATTGGTTCCTACATATTCTACGAAGATCTTTATCGGTCGAAACCGCACAACAACATACGTTGTTCCTTTGTCATCGGTATGTTACTTGCCCGAGATTCGATCGTCGGTATCAATACCTAGTTCAATCTCGTTACGGCAAGTCTCTTTACTCGTTCAGTAATACATCATCTCACAACTAACTCATTAGTTGAAATGCTTGCAAGGCTTAAGTGATGTGCATTACCGAGAGGGCCCAGAGATACCTCTCCGACATTCGTGAGTGACAAATCCTAATCTCGAAATCGCCAACTCAACAAGTACCTTCGGAGACACCAGAGAGCACCTTTATAATCACCCGATTCGTTGTGACGTTTGGTAGCACACAAAGTGTTCCTCCGTAAACGGAGTTGCATAATCTCATAGTCATAGGAACATGTATAAGTCATGAAGGAAGCAATAGCAACATACTAAACGATCGTGTGCTAAGCTAACGGAATGGGTCATGTCAATCGATCATTCAACTAATGATGTGACCTTGTTAATCAAATAACAACTCCTTGTTCATGGCTAGGAAACATAACCATCTCGATAAACGAGCTAGTCAAGTAGAGGCATACTAGTGACACTATGTTTGTCTATGTATTCACACATGTATTACGTTTCCTGTTAATACAATTCTAGCATGAATAATAAACATTTATCATGATATAAGGAAATAAATAATAACTTTATTATTGCCTCTAGGGCATATTTCCTTGATCTCCCACTTGCACTAGAGTCAATAATCTAGATCACATCACCATGTGATTAACATTGATAATTCACATCATCATGTGATTAACACCCATAGTTCACATCGCCATGTGACCAACACCCAAAGGGTTTACTAGATTCAGTAATCTAGTTCACATCGCTATGTGATTAACACCCAAAGAGTACTAAGGTGTGATCATGTTTTGCTTGTGAGAGAATCTTAGTCAACGGGTCTTTCACATTCAGATCCGTTATGTATTTTGCAATTTTCTATGTCTACAATGCTCTGCACGGAGCTACTCTAGCTAATTGCTCCCACTTTCAATATGTATCTAGATCGAGACTTAGAGTCATCCAGATCGGTGTCAAAACTTGCATCGACGTAACCCTTTACGACGAACCTTTTGTCACTTCCATAATCGAGAAACATATCCTTATTCCACTAAGAATAATTTTGACCGCTGTCCGGTGATCTACTCCTAGATCACTATTGTACTTCCTTGCCAAACTCAGTGTAGGGTATACAATAGATCTGGTACATAGCATGGCATACTTTATAGAACCTATGGCCAAGGCATAGGGAATGACTTTCATTCTCTTTCTATCTTCTGCCGTGGTCGGGTTTTGAGTCTTACTCAATTTCGCACCTTGTAACACAGGCAAGAACTCTTTCTTTGACTGTTCCATTTTGAACTACTTCAAAATCTTGTCAAGGTATGTACTCATTGAAAAAACTTATCAAGCGTCTTGATCTATCTCTATAGATCTTGATGCTCAATATGTAAGCAGCTTCATCGAGGTCTTTCTTTGAAAAACTCCTTTTAAACACTCCATTATGCTTTGCAGAATAATTCTACATTATTTCCGATCTACAATATGTTATATACTTATCGAAATGTTTGTAGTGCTCCCACTCACTTTCTAGTAAATCAGAGCTTCACCGCAAGTCTCAGATAAACTATATGCTTTGATCAACTTATCAAAGCGTATATTCCAACTCCGAGATGCTTGCACCATCCATAGATGCACATTTTGTTAACACCTTTAGGATCGACAAAACCTCTTGGTTGCATCACATACAACTCTTCTTTAATAACTCCATTAAGGAATGCAGTTTTGTTTATCCATTTGCCGATTTCATAAAATCGGCAATTGCTAACATGATTCGGACAGACTTTTAAGCATCGATACAAGTGAGAAAATCTCATTGTATTCAACATCTTGAACTTTGTCAAAAACCTTTTTCGACAAGTCTAGCTTTGTAGATAGTAACACTACTATCGCGTCCGTCTTCCTCTTGAAGATCCATTTATTTTCTATGGCTTGCCGATCATCGACAACTCCGCCAAAGTCCACACTTTGTTCTCATACATGGATCTCATCTCGATTTCATGGCCTCAAGCCATTTCGCGAATCTGGGCTCATCATCGCTTCCTCATAGTTCGTAGGTTCATCATGATCTAGTAGCATGACTTCCAGAATAGGATTACCGTACCACTCTGGTGCGGATCTTACTCTGCTCGACCTCGTGGTCTGTATTAACTTGATCTCAAGTTCTATGATCATTATCATCAACTTCCTCACTAGTTGGTTTTGACGTCCACGTAAACCGGTTCTGTGATGTATTATTTTCCAACAAGGGGTAGGTACGATTACCTCATCAAGTTCTACTTTCCTCCCACTCACTTCTTTCGAGAGAAACTCCTTCTCTAGAAAGGATCCATTCTTAGCAACGAATGTCTTGCCTTCGGATCTGTGATAGAAGGTGTACCCAACTGTCTCCTTTGGGTATCCTATGAAGACACATTTTTCCGATTTGGGTTCGAGCTTATCAGGATGAAACTTTTTCACATAAGCATCGCAGCCCCAAACTTTAAGAAACGACAACATTGGTTTCTTGCTAAACCACAGTTCATATAGTGTCGTCTCAACGGATTTAGATGGTGCCCTATTTAACGTGAATGCAGTTGTCTCTAATGCATGATCCCAAAACGATATTGGTAAATCGGTAAGAAACATCATAGATTGTACTATATCCAATAAAGTACGGTTATGACGTTCGGACACACCATTATGATGTGGTGTTCGGTGGCATGAATTTGTGAAACTATTCCACATTGTTTTAATTGAAGACCAAACTCAGTAACTCAAATATTTGTCTCCGCGATCGGATCGTAGAAACCTTATTTTCTTGTCACGATGATTTTTCCACTTCATCTGAAATTCTTTGAACCTTTCAACTATTTCAGACTTATGTTTCATCAAGTAGATATACCCATATCTGCTCAAATCATCTGTGAAGGTCGAAAATAACGATACCCGCCATGAGCCTTAACACTCATTGGATCGCATACATCAATATGTATTATTTCCAATAAGTCGGTTGCTCGCTCCTTTATTCGGAGAACGGAGTCTTAGTCATCTTGCCCATGAGGCATGGTTCGCAAGCATCAAGTGATTCATAATCAAGTGATTCCAAAATCCCATCGATGGAGTTTTTCATGCACTTTACACCAATATGACCTAAACGGCGATTACCACAAATAAGCTGCACTATCATTATTAACTTTGCATCTTTTGGTTTCAATATTATGAATATGTGTATCACTACGATCGAGATCCAATGAACCATTTTCATTGGGTGTGTAACCATATAAGGTTTTATTCATGTAAACAGAACAACAGTTTATTCTCTTACTTAAATGAATAACCGTATTGCCATAAACACGATCAAATCATATTCATGCTCAACGCAAACACCAAATAACATTTTATTTAGGTTTAACACTAATCCTGAAAGTATAGGGAGTGTGCGATGATGATCATATCAATCTTGGAACTTCTTCCAACACTCATCGTCACTTCCCCTTCAACTAGTCTCTGCTTATTCTGCAACTCCCGTTTCAAGTTACTACTCGTAGCAACTAAACCAGTACCAAATACCGAGGGGTTGCTATAAACACTAGTAAAGTACACATCAATAACATGTATATCAAATATACCTTTGTTCACTTTGCCATCCTTCTTATCCGCCAAATACTTGGGGTAGTTCTGCTTCCAGTGACCAGTTCCTTTGCAGTAGAAGCACTTAGTCTATGGCTTAGGTCCAGACTTGGGCTTCTTCATGGGAGTGACAACTTGCTTGTCAATCTACTTGAAGTTCCCCTTTCTTTCCCTTTGCCCTTTTCTTGAAACTAGTGATCTTGTCAACCATCAACACTTGATGCTCTTTCTTGATTTCTACCTTCGTCGATTTCAACATCACGAAGAGCTCGGGAATCATTTTCGTCATCCCTTGCATACTATAGTTCATCACGAAGTTCTCTTGACTTGGTGATGGTGACTAGAGAATTCATCAATCACTATCTTATCTAGAAGATTAACTCCCACTTGATTAAAGCGATTGTAGTACCTGCACAATCGAGCACATGCTCACTAGTTGAGCGATTCTCCTCCATCTTTTAGCTATAGAACTTGTTGGATACTTCATATCTCTCAACTCGGTATTTGCTTGAAATATTAACTTCAATTCTGGAACATCTCATATGGTCCATGATGTTCAAAACATCTTTGAAGTCCCGATTCTAAGCCATAAAGCATGGTGCACAAAACTATCAAGTAGTCATCATATTGAGCTAGCCAAACGCTCATAACGTGCATATCCGCTCTGCAATAGGTCATCACCTAGCGGTGCATTAAGGACATAATTCTTCTGTGCAGCATTGAGGATAAACCTCAGATCGCGGATCCAATCCGCATCATTGCTACTAACATTTTTCAACACAATTTTCTCAAGGAACATATCAAAATATGAAAGCAACAACGCAAGCTATTGATCTTGCAAAATACTACCAGGACTAAGTTCATGATAAATTTAAGTTCAATTAATCATATTACTTAAGAACTCCCACTTAGACAGACATCTCTCTAGTCATCTAAGTGATCACGTGACCCAAATCAACTAAACCATAACCGGTCATCACGTGAGATGGAGTAGTTTTCAATGGTGAACATCTTATGTTGATCATATCTACTATATGATTCACGCTCGACCTTTCGGTCTCCGTGTTCCGAGGCCATATCTGCATATGCTAGGCTCGTCAAGTTTAACTTTGAGTATTCGCGTGTGCAAAACGGCTTGCACCCGTTGTAGATGGACGTGGAGCTTATCACACCCGATCATCACGTGGTGTCCAGGCACGATTTAACTTTGGCAACGGTGCATACTCGGGAGAACACTCCTTGATAATTAGTGAGAGATCATCTTAAAATGCTACCGTCAATCAAAGCAAGAATAAGATGTATAATAGATAAACATCATATGCAATCAAAATATGTGACATGATATGGCCATGATCATCTTGCGCCTTTGATCTCCATCTCCAAAGTATGGTCATGATCTCTATCGTCACTGGCACGACACCATGATCTTCATCATCTTGATATATATCAATGTGTCATCACATGGTTGTCTCACCAACTATTGCTATTGCAACTATTGCTATTGTATAGCGATAAAGTAAAGCAATTTTTTGGCACTTGCATCTTATGCAACAAAGAGACATCCATAGGGCTTCTGCCAGTTGCCGATAAATTCAACAAAACATGATCATCTCATACAACAACTTATATCTTATCACGTCTTGACCATATCACATCACAACATGCCCTGCAAAAACAAGTTAGACGTCCTCTACTTTGTTGTTGCAAATTTTACGTGGCTGCTACGGGCTGAGCAAGAACCGTTCTTACCTACGCATCAAAAACCACAACGATAGTTCGTCAAGTTGGTGTTGTTTTAACCTTCGCAAGGACCGGCGTAGCCACACTCGGTTCAAGTAAAGTTGGAGAAACCGACACCGCTAGTCACCGTGTGCATAGCACGGCGGTAAAACCAGTCTCGCGTAAGCGTCTGGCGTAATGTCGGTCCGGCCGCTTCATCCAACAATACCGCCGAACCAAAGTATGACATGCTGGCAAGCAGTATGAGTTATATCGCCCACAACTCACTTGTGTTCTACTCGTGCATATAACATCAAACCATAAAACCTAGGCTCGGATGCCACTGTTGGGGAATGTAGTAATTTCAAAAAAATTCCTACGCACACGCAAGATCATGGTGATGCATAGCAACGAGAGGGGAGAGTGTTGTCTACGTACCCTCGTAGACCGAAGCGGAAGCATTGACGCAACGTAGAGGAAGTAGTCGTACGTCCTCCCGGTCCAACCGATCCAAGCACCGTTACTCCGGCACCTCCGAGTTCTTGACGCGTACAGCTCGATGACGCATCCTCGATCTCCAATCCAGTAGAGGCTCCAATGGGGAGTTCCGTCAGCACGACGGCGTGGTGACGATCTTGATATTCTCCTGTCACAGGGCTTCGCCTAAGCACCGCTACAATATGATCGAGGTGTAATATCGTGGAGGGGGGCACCGCACACGGCTAAGGAACGATCAATGATCAACTTGTGTGTCCTAGGGTGCCCCCCTACCCCCGTATATAAAGGAGGGAGGGAGGAGGTGGACGGCCTCAAGGGGGGCGCGCCATAGGGAGGGGGAAACCTACTCCAAGTAGGTTTCCCTCTCTTTTCCTTATCTTATTTGGAGGGGGAAGGAAGGAGTACTAGTATTAGGAAGTAGTACTAGTAGTAGGAAGGAAGAGAGGGGAGGAGAAAGGAAGGGGGCCGGCCCCCCCCCCAATCGGATTGGGCTTGGGCGCGCCCCCTCCACAACTCCTTCTCTCTTTCTCCTACATGGGCCCAATAAGGCCCATATACCTCCCGGGGGTTCCAGTAACCTCCGAGCTCCAAACTTCTCCGGAACCTTTCCGGTGTCCAAATATATCCGTCAATATATCAATCTTTATGTCTCGACCATTTGAGACTCCTCGTTATGTCCGTGATCATATCCGGACTCGAACAACCTTCGGTACATCAAAATACATAAACTCATAATATAACATCATCGAAACCTTAAGCTTGCGGACCCTACGGTTCGAGAATAATGTAGACATGACCGAGACATGTCTCGGTCAATAACCAATAGCGGGACCGGATGCCCATATTGGTTCCTACATATTCTCTGAAGATCTTTATCGGTCAAACCGCACAACAACATACGTTGTTCCTTTGTCATCGGTATGTTACTTGCCCGAGATTCGATCGTCGGTATCCAATACCAAGTTCAATCTCGTTACGGCAAGTCTCTTTACTCGTTCCGTAATACATCATCTCACAACTAACTCATTAGTTGAAATGCTTGCAAGGCTTAAGTGATGTGCATTACCGAGAGGGCCCAGAGATACCTCTCCGACATTCGGAGTGACAAATCCTAATCTCAAATACGCCAACTCAACAAGTACCTTCGGAGACACAGTAGAGCACCTTTATAATCACCCGATTCGTTGTGACATTTGGTAGCACACAAAGTGTTCCTCCGTAAACGGAGTTGCATAATCTCATAGTCATAGGAACATGTATAAGTCATGAAGGAAGCAATAGCAACATACTAAACGATCGTGTGCTAAGCTAACGGAATGGGTCATGTCAATCAGATCATTCAACTAATGATGTGACCTTGTTAATCAAATAACAACTCCTTGTTCATGGCTAGGAAACATAACCATCTCTGATAAACGAGCTAGTCAAGTAGAGGCATACTAGTGACACTATGTTTGTCTATGTATTCACACATGTATTATGTTTCCGGTTAATACAATTCTAGCATGAATAATAAACATTTATCATGATATAAGGAAATAAATAATAACTTTATTATTGCCTCTAGGGCATATTTCCTTCACCCTATTGCCCCTTAACGGAGTCAGGGAAGCTCATCTTTGGGAAGTCGCTGCCACCTCTAAGCTGGATCCCCAAACATTCGCACAACTGGGTCACGTGGGTCTCCTCACCATTCGGCGAGTCCTTCTTCATGGTCATCGACTGACATGTGAAGATGTGCTTAAACAATCCCTAGTGTGGGTGACAGCCGATGAAGTTCTCACACAAAGAAAACGAAGGCAGACAGATAGACGATGGCATTCGGAGGAAAATGGTGGAGATGCGCCTCGAAGTAATCCAAGAATGCACGGAAGAAAGGGTGAGGGGCATCAAGAAACCTCGCCCAATGTGGGTGACGAGGCGGATGCGTTCGCCTTCCTGCGGCGCCGGCTAGACCTCACCCGCCTCCAGCTGCCTCCAGTCATCCGCTGGAATGAGTGCCTCCTCAGCGAGCTCCTCCAATCGCCTAGTCGAGACGCGCGAGGGGATCCCCCGAGGCGCATCCCACAGACGGACCAGACGTCGACGATGCGGCTCCCCGCCTTCTTCGCCTTCTCTAGCTTGGCGATGGAATCCTTCCCCATCTTCTCGAGTGCTCATGAGCGCCAGTTATTGGACCGGAGAAGGCAAGGTGCGGAGTGGGAAAAAGAGAAAGGGGATGTGGGAATTACCCTAGCACGCAAATATTTTATACCACGGGGAAGAAGCACACGGTGGATTCTCAGTCACGGATCGCTGGATCAACGGCATCTGCAGCGGTCCTAGGCGCTAGAAAAACGCGACACGTGGCAGATCTCCAAGGCGAGGATTGAGGCATCATGTCCCCACTTTCCCCCACTAAGCCACAGTGTAACCACTTCCGCGCGCACATACACAATTTCAAATTCCGAGATTTCGGCGAGAAATCAATCTGATTGATTACCTCTTGCTCCTTTCCTAAAGGACACCCGTCGGCCTGACCGACCACCTTCCGAAGGTTGTCGTGCACTCGGACACGTAAAACACCCGACTGAAGTCATCTTCAGGACCGCAATGGGATGAGCTTGACGCCCCTCCGCAGGTTAACTTGACCCTTTCACTATGCTCCAAGGCGCGAGCCTCATAAATTTGGACTCGGAGATGGCTTGTGTTGGCGTTCCCCTGGGATAAAGAGTGGTGTCTCTCTAGAGAGTCAGGCCACGTGCCGGCGTCGACTCGAGTTTCATGGCATGCCCTCACTCGTACCTCAAGTCTATCTCTCCCGAGACACACACAAATGCCACCAAGTTTTACCCAGCGATCAACACTATCAGACCACTCGGAAAACCTTCAGTCCAGAATCCGATGCGGTTTCACTTGAGGATAACCATTTGAGAACGGACGTCGAGTGGCCCTGAAGCACTCAGATCACCTTAGTAGGCAGCGGCCATTGTTCCGGGGCTCGATCTTGGGGTACACTCCAGCATTGAATCGCAACCGAGAGAGAGGTCATTTCCTTCTTTGGAAGGACTACTTTGAGACAACCAACCCGATCTTCAAACATCACCAATTTCGGCGCCATTTCTGTATGGCTAGGCATGTTTTCAACCGTATTCGGGAGGGGGTGATTGGATGCGATAAGTATTTCGAGTGCAAGGAGGATGCTGATACGTCTCCAACGTATCTACTTTTCCTAACGCTTTTCCTCTTGTTTTGGACTCTAATTTGCATGATTGAATGAAACTAACCCCAGACTGACACTGTTTTCAGCAGAACTACCATGGTGTTGTTTTTGTGCAAAACTAAAAGTTCTCGGAATGGAACGAAACTTTGCGAGGATTTTTTATATCAATAAAGAGAATTCTGGAGCCAAGAGCCACCTGAGCGGGGCACCTGGGTGGGCACAACCCACCAGGGCGCGCCTGCCCCCCAGGCGCCCCCAGGTGGGTTGTCCCCACCTGGTGGCCCCACTGACCCTGAAACCGACGCTATAAAATCACATTATTCCAGAAAAAATCAGGGAGAAAGAATTATCGCGTTTCACGAGATGGAGTCGCCGCCGTCTCCTGTTCTTCATCAGGAGGCCAGATCTGGAGTTCGTTCGGGGCTCCGAAGAGGGGGATCTTCGATCTTCGTCATCACCAACACATCTCCATCGCCAATTCCATGATGCTCCACATCGGGAGTGAGTAATTCCTTCATAGGCTCGCTGGTTGGTGAGGAGTTGGATGATATTCATCATGTAATCAAGTTAGTTTTGTTAGGGCCTGATCCCTAGTATCCACTATGTTCTGAGATTGATGTTGCTATGACTTTGCCAAGCTTAATGCTTGTCACTTTAGGCCCAGGTGCCATGATTTCAGATCTGAACCGTTTAGGTTATCACCATTATATCTATGTTCTAGATCCGATCTTGCAAGTTATAGTCACCTACTACGCGTTATGATCCGGCAACCCCAGAGTGACAATAGTTGGGACCACTCCCGGTGATGACCGTAGTTTGAGGAGTTCATGTATTCACCGTGTGTTAATGCTTTGTTCCGGTTCTGTATTAAAAGGAGGCCTTAATATCCCTGAGTTTCCAATAGGACCCCACTGCCACGGGAGGGTAGGACAAAAGATGTCATGCAAGTTCTTTCCATAAGCACGTATGACTATTTACGAAATACATGCCTACATTATATTTATGAACTGGAGCTAGTGCAGTATCACCCTAGGTTATAAATGTCTCATGATGAATATCATCCAACGAGTTACGGATCCAATGCCTATGAATTTACCTTATATTGTTCTTGCTAAGTTAATATTGTTGCTACTGCTATCGTTACTGCTACAAAATCATTGTTATCACTGTTATCGTTACCGTTGCTACTGCTTGATACGTCTCCAACGTATCTATAATTTTTTATTGTTCCATGCTATTATATTACCCCTTTTGGATGTTTATGGGCTTTATTTTACATATTTATATCATTTTTGGGACTAACCTACTAACCGGAGGCCCAGCCCGTATTGCTGTTTTTTTTTGCCTATTTCAGTATTTCAAAGAAAAGGAATATCAAACGGAGTCCAAACGGAATGAAACCTTCGGGAGCGTGATTTTTGGAAGAAACGTGATCCAGAGGACTTGGAGTGCAAGTCAAGAAGCAATCGAGGTAGCTAGGAGATAGGAGGGCGCGCCCCCTGTGTCCTAGGGCCCCCGAGCGGCCACCGACGTACTCCTTCCTCCTATATATACCCACGTACCCCGAAAACATCCAAGGAGCCAACGAAAAACAATTTCTGAAGGAAATATGCCCTAGAGGCAATAATAAAGTTATTATTTATTTCCTCATATCATGATAAATGTTTATTATTCATGCTAGAATTGTATTAACCGGAAACATGATACATGTGTGAATACATAGACAAACATAAAGTCACTAGTATGCCTCTACTTGACTATCTCATTAATCAAAGATGGTTATGTTTCCTAACCATAGACATGTGTTGTCATTTGATTAATGGGATCACATCATTAGGACAATGATGTGATTGACATGACCCATTCCGTTAGCCTAGCACTTGATCGTTTAGTATATTGCTATTGCTTTCTTCATGACTAATACGAAGTTCCTGCAACTATGAGATTGTGCAACTCCCGTTTACCGGAAGAACACTTTGTGTGCTACCAAACGTCACAACGAATCGGGTGATTATAAAGGTGCTCTACAGGTGTTTCAAGGTACATGTTGGGTTGGCATAATTCGAGATTAGGTTTTGTCACTCCGATTGTCGGAGAGGTATCTCTGGGCCCTCTCGGTAATACTCATCACCTAAGCCTTGCAAGCATTGTAACTAATGAGTTAGTTATAAGATGATGTATTACAGAACGAGTAGAGAGACTTGCCGGTAACGAGATTGAACTAGGTATTGGATACCGACGATCAAATCTCGGGCAAGTAACATACCGATGACAAAGGGAACAACGTATGTTGTTATGCGGTTTGACCGATAAAGATCTTCATAGAATATGTAGGAACCGATATGGCCATCCTGGTCCCGCTATTGGTTATTGACCGAGAATGGTTCTAGGTCATGTCTACATAGTTCTCGAACCCGTAGGGTCCGCACGCTTAACGTTACGATGATAGTTTTATTATGAGTTTATAAGTTTTGATGTACCGAAGTTTGTTCGGAGTCCCGGATGTGATCACGGACATGACGAGGAGTCTCAAAATGGTCGAGACATAAAGATTGATATATTGGAAGCCTATGTTTGGACATCGGAATGGTTCCGGGTGAAATCAGCATTTTACCGGAGTACCGGGAGGTTACCGGAACCCCCCCGGGGGTTATTGGGCCTACATGGGCCTCGAGGGAGAAGAGGGAAGGAACCAGGAGGGGCCGCGCGCCCCTCCCCTTCCTAGTCCGAATAGGACAAGGGAAGGGGGGCGGCGCCCCCCCTTTCCTTCTCCTCTTCCTCCTCTTTCCCCTTCTCCTACTCCTACTTGGAAAGAAGGGAGTCCTACTCCCGGTGGGAGTAGGACTCCCCCCTTGGCGTGCCCTCTTGGCCGGCCGCCTCCTCCCCACTGGCTCCTTTATATACGAGGGCGGGGGGCACCCCAAGGACACACAAGTTGATCTACGGATCGTTCCTTTGCCGTGTGCGGTGCCCCCTCCACCATATTCCACCTCGGTCATATCGTCGCGGAGTTTAGGTGAAGCCCTGCGCTGGTAGAACATCATCATCTTCACCACGCTGTCGTGCTGACGGAACTCATCTCCGGAGCTCGGCTGGATCGAAGGCCGGAGATCGTCATCGAGCTGAACATGTGCTGAACTCGGAGGCTCCGTACGTTTGGTGCTTGGATCGGTCGGATCGTGAAGGCATACGACTACATCAACCGCGTTGTGCTAACGCTTCCGCTTACGGTCTACGAGGGTGCGTGGACGAACACTCTCCCCTCTCGTTGCTATAGCATCACCATGATCTTGCGTGTGCGTAGGAAATTTTTTGAAATTACTACGTTCCCCAACAGTGGCATCCGAGCCTAGGTTTTATGCGTTGATGTTATATGCACGAGTAGAACACAAGTGAGTTGTGGGCGATACAAGTCATCTTGCTTACCATGTCATACTTTGGTTGGCGGTATTGTGAGATGAAGCGGCTCGGACCGACATTACGCGACGCTTACGCGAGACTGGTTTCACCGTTACGAGCACTTTCGTGCTTAAAGGTGGTGGCGGGTGTCTGTCTCTCTCACTTTAGCTGAATCGAGTGTGGCTACGCCCGGTCCTTGCGAAGGTTAAAACAGCACCAACTTGATGAACTATCGTTGTGGTTTTTGATGCGTAGGTAAGAACGGTTCTTGCTAAGCCCATAGCAGCCACGTAAAATTTGCAACAACAAAGTAGAGGATGTCTAACTTGGTTTTGCAGGGCATGTTGTGATGTGATATGGTCAAGACATGATGCTATATTTTATTGTATGAGATGATCATGTTTTGTAACCGAAGTTATCGGCAATCGGCAGGAGCCATATGGTTGTCGCTTTATTGTATGAAATGCAAGCATACATAATTGCTTTACTTTATCACTAAGCGGTAGCGATAGTCGAGAAGCAATAGATGGCGAACGACAACGATGCTAGGATGGAGATCAAGGTGTCGCGCCGGTGACAATGGTGATCACGACGGTGCTTGGAGATGGAGATCACAAGCACAAGATGATGATGGCCATATCATATCACTTATATTGATTGCATGTGATGTTTATCCTTTATGCATCTTATCTTGCTTTGGTTGACGTAGCATTTTAAGATGATCTCTCACTAAAATTATCAAGAAGTGTTCTCCCAGTATGCACCATTGCCAAAGTTCGTCGTGTCGAGACACAACGTGATGATCGGGTGTGATAAGCTCTCGTCCATCTACAACGGTGCAAGCCAGTTTTGCACACGCGAATACTCGAGTTAAACTTGACGAGCCTAGCATATGCAGATATGGCCTCGGAACACGGAGACCGAAAGGTCGAGCGTGAATCATATAGTAGACATGATCAACATAGTGATGTTCACCATTGAAAACTACTCCATCTCACGTGATGATCGGTTATGGTTTAGTTGATTTGGATCACGTGATCACTTAGATGACTAGAGAGATGTCTATCTAAGTGGGAGTTCTTAAGTAATATGATTAATTGAACTTAAATTTATCATGAACTTAGTACCTGATAGTATTTTGCTTGTCTATGTTTGTTTGTAGATAGATGGCTCGTCTTTGTTGTTCCGTTGAATTTTAATGCGTTCCTTGAGAAAGCAAAGTTGAAAGTTGATGGTAGCAATTACACGGATCGGGTCCGTAACTCGAGGATTATCCTCATTGCTGCACGAGAAAAGTTATGTCCTCGAAACACCACTTGGGTGCCGAACTGCTTGCCGATGTGGCCGATTTACGTTAAGAACGTCTGGCGAGCAAAGTTGATGACTACTCTATAGTTCGAGCAGCCATGCTTTACGGTTTAGAACCGGTCTTCAACGACGTTTTGAACGTCATGGAGCATATGAGATGTTCCAGAGTTGAAGTTAATATTTCAAGCAAATGCCCGGATTGATAGATATGAAGTCTCCAATAAGTTCTACACTGCAAGATGGAGGAGAATAGTTCACAAGGAGCATATACTCGTAATGTCCAGGTATAATAATCACTTGATTCAACCGGGAGTTAATCTTCCGATGATAGCGTCATCGATGAATTCTCCAATCATCGCCACCAAGCTACAAGAGCTTTGTGATGAACTATAATATGCAAGGGATGAACAAGACTATTCGAGCTCTTCGCAATGCTAAAAGTTGCGGAGGTAGAAATCAAAAGGAGCATCAAGTGTTGATGGTCAACAAGACCACTAGTTTCAAGAAAAGGGCAAAGGGAAGAAGAAGGAACTTCAAGAAGAACATCAAGCAAGTTGTTTGCTCAAGAGAAGAAACCCAAGTCTGGACCTAAGCCTCAAATCGAGTGCTTTTACCGCAAGCGAGTCCTTCATCGAAGCGGAACTGCCCCAAGTATTTGGCGGATAAGAAGGATGGCAAAGTAAACAAAGGTATATGTGATATACATGTTATTGATGTGTACCTAACTAGAGCTCGTAGTAGCACTGGTATTTGATAATGGTTACATTGCTAATATTTGCAACTCAAAGCAGGACTACGGAATAAGCGAGCACTAGCCAAGGACGAGGTGACGATGCGCGTGGAAAGCGGTTCCAAAGTCGATGTGATCGCGGTCGACACGCTACCTCTACATCTACCTTCCGGATTAGTTTTAGACCTGAATAATTGTTATTTGGTGCCAGCGTTGAGCATGAACATTATATCTGGATCTTGTTTGATGCGAGACGGTTATTCATTTAAATCAGAGGATAATGGTTGTTCTATTTATATGAGTAATATCTTTTATGGTCATGCACCCTTGAAGAGTGGTCTATTTTTATTAAATCTCGATAGTAGTGATACACATATTCATAGTGTTAAAACCAAAAGATGCAGAGTTGATTATGATAGTGCAACTTATTTGTGGCACTGCCGTTTGGGTCATATCGGTGTAAAGCGCATGAAGAAACTCCATACTGATGGACTTTTGGAATCACTTGATTATGAATCACTTGGTACTTGCGAACCGTGCCTCATAGGCAAGATGACTAAAACACCGTTCTCCGGTACTATGGAGAGAGCAACAGATTTGTTGGAAATCATACATACAGATGTATGTGGTCCGATGAATGTTGAGGCTCGTGGCAGATATCGTTATTTTCTCACTTTCACAGATGATTTGAGCAGATATGGGTATATCTACTTAATGAAGCACAAGTCTGAAACATTTGAAAAGTTCAAAGAATTTCAGAGTGAAGTGAAAAATCATCGTAACAAGTAAATAAAGTTTCTATGATCTGATCGTGGAGGAGAATATTTGAGTTACGAGTTTGGTTTACATTTGAAACAATGCGGAATAGTTTCACAACTCACGCCACCCGGAACACCACAACGAAATGGTGTGTCCGAACGTCGTAATCGTACTTTACTTGATATGGTGCGATCTATGATGTCTCTAACCGATTTACCGCTATCATTTTGGGGTTATGCTTTAGAGACGGCCGCATTCACGTTAAATAGGGCACCATCAAAATCCATTGAGACGACGCCTTATGAACTGTGGTTTGGCAAGAAACCAAAGTTGTCGTTTCTTAAAGTTTGGGGCTGCGATGCTTATGTGAAGAAACTTCAACCGATAAGCTCGAACCCAAATCGGAGAAATGTGTCTTCATAGGATACCCAAAAGAGATCATGGGTACACCTTCTATCACAGATCCAAAGGCAAGACATTCATTGCTAAGAATGGATCCTTTCTAGAGAAGGAGTTTCTCTCGAAAGAAGTGAGTGGGAGGAAAGTAGAACTTGATGAGATAATTATATCTACTCCCTTATTGGAAAGTAGTTCATCACGAGAACCGGTTCTGTGACGACTACACCAATTAGTGAGGAAGCTAATGATATTGATCATGAAACTTCGATCAAGTTTCTCTTGAACCTCGTGGGTCTACCAGAGTAAGATCCGCACTGAGTGGTACGGTAATCCTATTCTGGAAGTCATGTTACTTGACCATGATGAACCTACGAACTATGAGGAAGCGATGATGAGCCCAGATTCCACAAAATGGCTAGAGGCCATGAAATCTGAGATTGATCCATGTATGAAAACAAAGTATGGACTTTGGTTGACTTGCCCGATGATCGGCAAGCCATTGAGAATAAATGGATCTTTAAGAAGAAGACTGATGCTGATGGTAATGTAATTGTCTATAAAGCTCGACTTGTTGCAAAAGGTTTTCGACAAGTTCAAGGGGTTGACTACGATGAGACTTTCTCACCCATAGAGAATGCTTAAGTCTGTCTGAATCATGTTAGCTATTGCTGCATTTCATGATTATGAAATTTGGCAAATGGATGTCAAGACTGCATTCTTGAATGGATTTCTAGAAGAAGAGTTGTATATGATGCAGCCGGAAGGTTTTGTTGATCCAAAAGGTGCTAACAAAGTGTGCAAGCTCCAGCGTTCCATTTATGGACTGGTGCAAGCATCTCAGAGTTGGAATAAACGCTTTGATAGTGTGATCAAAGCATATGGTTTTATCTGAGACTTTTGGAGAAGCTTCAGATTTACAAGAAAGTGAGTGGGAGCTCAGAGTATTTCTAGTTTTATATGTAGATGATATATTATTAATTGGAAATGATATAGAATTTCTGGATAGCATAAAGGGATACTTGAATAAAAGTTTTTCAATGAAAGACCTCGGTGAAGCTGCTTACATATTGGGCATCAAGATCTATAGAGATAGATCAAGACGCTTAATAGGACTTTCACAAAGCACATACCTTGACAAAATTTTGAAAAAGTTCAAAATGGATCGAGCAAAGAAAGGATTCTTGCTGTCTACAAGGTGTGAAGTTGAATCAAACTCAATGCCCGACCACAAGCAGAAGATAGAGAGAAAATGAAAAATGTTCCTATGCTTCAGCCATAGGCTCTATCATGTATGCAATGTCTTGTATACCGACTGATGTATGCTTAGCGATAAGCTTGGCAGAAGGTACCAAAGTAATCCAGAGTGGATCATCGGACAGCGATCAAGAACATCCCAAATACGAAAAGGACTAAGTATATGTTTCTCGTATATGGAGGTGACAAAGAGCTAGTCGTAAACAGTTACGTCGATGCAAGCTTTGACACCGATCCCGACGATTCTAAATCGCAAACCGGATACATGTTTTTATCAAACGGTGGAGCTGTAAGTTGGTGCGATTCTAAACAAAGCGTCAGAAGGGATCTACATGTGAAGCGGAGTACATAGCGCTTCGAAGCAAAGAAATGAAGGAGTCTCGATGAAGGAGTTCATTTCCGATCTAGGTGTCATACCTAGTGCATCGGGACCAATGAAGATCTTCTCGTGACAATATTGGTGCAATTGCCCAGCAAAGGAATCCAGATTTCACAAGAAGACCAAGCACATCAAGAGACGCTTCAATTCCATTCGGGACCAAGTCCAAGTGGGAGACATAGAGATTTGCAAGATACATACGGATCTGAATGTTGCAGACCCGTTGACTAAGCCTCTCTCACGAGCAAAACATGATCAACACCAATACTCCATGGGTGTTAGAATCATTACCATGTAATCTAGATTATTGACTCTAGTGGATGTGGGAGACTGAAGGAAATATGCCCTAGAGGCAATAATAAAGTTATTATTTATTTCCTCATATCATGATAAATGTTTATTATTCATGCTAGAATTGTATTAACCGGAAACATGATACATGTGTGAATACATAGACAAACATAAAGTCACTAGTATGCCTCTATTTGACTAGCTCATTAATCAAAGATGGTTATGTTTCCTAACCATAGACATGTGTTGTTATTTGATTAATGGGATCACATCATTAGGAGAATGATGTGATTGACATGACCCATTCCGTTAGCCTAGCACTTGATCGTTTAGTATATTGCTATTGCTTTCTTCATGACTAATACAAAGTTCCTGCAACTATGAGATTGTGCAACTCCCGTTTACCGGAAGAACACTTTGTGTGCTACCAAACATCACAACGTAATTGGGTGATTATAAAGGTGCTCTACAGGTGTTTCCGAAGGTACATGTTGGGTTGGCATAATTCGAGATTAGGTTTTGTCACTCCGATTGTCGGAGAGGTATCTCTGGGCCCTCTCGGTAATACTCATCACCTAAGCCTTGCAAGCATTGTAACTAATGAGTTAGTTATAAGATGATGTATTACAGAACGAGTAAAGAGACTTGCTGGTAATGAGATTGAACTAGGTATTGGATACCGACGATCAAATCTCGGGCAAGTAACATACCGATGACAAAGGGAACAATGTATGTTGTTATGTGGTTTGACCGATAAAGATCTTCGTAGAATATGTAGGAACCAATATGGGCATCCAGGTCCCGCTATTGGTTATTGACCGAGAATGGTTCTAGGTCATGTCTACATTCTCGAACCCGTAGGGTCCGCACGCTTAACGTTACGATGACAGTTTTATTATGAGTTTATAAGTTTTGACATACCGAAGTTTGTTCGGAGTCCCGGATGTGATCACGGACATGACGAGGAGTCTCAAAATGGTCGAGACATAAAGATTGATATATTGGAAGCCTATGTTTGGACATCGAAATGGTTCCGGTGAAATCGGCATTTTACCGAGTACCAGAGGTTACGGAACCCCCGGGGTTATTGGGCCTACATGGGCCTCGAGGGAGAAGAGGAAGGAACCGTGGAGGGGCGCGCCCTCCTCTTCCTAGTCCGAATAGGACAGGGAAGGGGCGCTCCCTTTCCTTCTCCTCTTCCTCCTCTTTCCCTTCTCCTACTCCTACTTGGAAAGAAGGAGTCCTACTCCCGGTGGGAGTAGGACTCCCCTGGCGCGCCTCTTGGCCGCCGCCTCCCCCCTGCTCCTTTATATACTGGCGGGGGCACCCCAAGGACACACAAGTTGATCTACGGATCGCTCCTTAGCCGCAGCGGTGCCCCCTCCACCATATTCCACCTCGGTCATATCGTCATGAGTTTAGGTGAAGCCTCGCGCCGTAGAACATCATCATCGCCACCACGCCGTCAGGTCGACGAACTCATCTCCGAGCTCGGTGGATCGGAGGCCGGAGATCGTTATCGAGCTGAACGTAATCGAACTCGGAGGTCCGTGACGCTCGGTGCTTGGATCGGTTGGATCGTGAAGACGTCGACTACATCAACCGCATTGTGCTAACGCCCGCCACGGTCTACAAGGGTACGTGGACGAACACTCTCCCCTCTCGTTGCTATACCATCACCATGATCTTGCGTGTGCATAGGAAATTTTTTGAAATTACTACATTCCCCAACAATTTCCACCGTCGTAACCTTTTGTATCCGCGAGATCCCATCTTGGTGCCTTCGGTGGCACTCCACCGGAGGGGGAATCAACCACGGAGGGCTTCTACATCAACACCATAGCCCTTCGGATGAGTTGTGAGTAGTTTACCATAGACCTTCGGGTCTATAGTTATTAGCTAGTTGGTTTTTTCTCTCTTTTGGATCTCAATACAATGTTCTCCCCCTCTCTTGTGGAGATCTATTCGATGTAAACTGTTTTTGCAGTGTATTTGTCGAGATCTGATGAATTGTGGGTTTATGATCAAGTTTATCTATGAGAAATATTTGAATCTTCTCTGAATTCTTTTATGTATGATTGAGTTATCTTTGCAAGTCTCTTCGAATTATCAGTTTGGTTTGGCCTACTAGATTGATCTTTCTTGCTATGGGAGAAGTGCTTAGCTTTGGGTTCAATCTTGCGTGTCCTTACCAAAGGACAACAGGGGTTGCAAGGCACGATTGTATTGTTGCCATCGAGGATAAAAAGATGGGGTTTATATCATATTGCTTGAGTTTATCCTCTACATCATGTCATCTTTCTTAATGCGTTACTCGTTCTTATGAACTTAATACTCTAGATGCATGTTGGATAGCGGTCGATGTGTGGAGTAATAGTAGTAGATGCAAAGCAGAGTCGGTCTACTTGTCACTGACGTGATGCCTATATACATGACCATGCCTAGATAATCTCATAATTATTCGCTTTTCTATCAATTGCTCGACAAGAATTTGTTCACCCACCGTAATACTTATGCTATCTTGAGAGAAGCCACTAGTGAAACCTATGGCCCCTAGTCTATCTTTTATCATATAAGCTTTCAATCTACTTTTATTTGCATCTTTATTTTTCACATCTATATTATAAAATACCAAAAATATATTTATCTTATCATACTATCTCTATCGATCTCACTTTCGCAAGTGGCCGTGAAGGGATTAACGACCCTTTATTGCGTTGGTTGTGAGTTCTTTGTTTGTTTGTGTAGGTGCGTGGGACATCCGAGGAGCCTCCTCTCGGATTGATACCTTGGTTCTCAAAAACCGAGGGAAATACTTACACTACTATTGTCTGCATCACCCTTTCCTCTTCAAGGAAAACCAACGAAGCTCAAGACGTAGTAATCGCTGCTATCATCAAACTATCATATTATCGTGCTACTAATCACTTTGTCAGAGATAATTAATCTTGAGGTGTGGTTGAATTGACAACTCAGCTGCTAATACCTTCAAATATTCTTTGGCTCCCCTTGTGTCGAATCTATAAATTTGGGTTGAATACTCTACCCTTGAAAACTGTTGCGATCCCCTATACTTGTGGGTTATCAAGACCTTTTTCTGACGTCATTGCCAAGCATAGCAATATATGTTGAGTCACTTGGGATTATTATCATATTATCACTATGAAGAATCTGAAGGATGCTAAGACTAAGATTTTTTCCTCAAATACGAGGGGAGGTAAGGAACTGCCATCCAGCTCCGATTTAGATCCACCTTCTGTTATAAGTAAACTTGCAACACCACTACATGCTATTAATTCTGATATGTCGCAAGTTATTGATGATGCTACTTCTGCTATGAATGCTACTCATGACACTACACAAAAGGCACATCCGTGACATTTTGGGCCGAACGAAATTTTCTTTGTCATACTTATGACACTTCTATGACGATAATTGTGACAAAACCCGGTATCATCATAGATGTGGTGGGCTCCTACTTCTATGACAAAAAATCATGACAGAAAATGGGCTTTTCATCCTGGGCGGGCCGGATATGCAGCTGCATGAAATTCTTTGGGCCGTCCATGACGGAAAAAACCGTGGTAGAAGCGGGGACGAGGAAAATATCGGGGAGTTCCCGATTATGGTGGGTGGTCGGGGGCCGGGCGATGCACGTTTCTCTCGTACTGTACGCGCGTGGGTGCGAGGCGTTGGGCTCTAACTGAACTCGAGTGAGGCGTCGCCTAACTGAACTCGAGCGATTGCACTGCAAGCTATGCATTACTGAACCCGAGCGATCAAGTGATTCCTTTGCTACTGCTGCTAACTAAAGCCGATCGATGCTGCCTCTGGATGAACAGTGAGCATTGGTGGGAGGTTTGGATGAACAGGACCCCGTGGTGTTGCCTCTGGATGAACAGGATCCCGATTGATCGAGCCGGTTGGGGCTGGATGAACAGGACCTCGTGGAGGGCTGGATGAACAGGACGACCCCGTGGAGGGCTGGTTGAACAGTAGACGGTGGAGGTTGGATGAACAGTAGCTCGTGGAGGGGTGGTTGAACAGTAGCCCGTGGAGAGGGCTAGTTGAACAGTAGCCGGTGGAGTAGCGCGCGGTGGAGGCTAGATGAACAGGAGCCCGTGGATGAACAGTCGCAGGTGGAGGCTGGAGGAGGTTGACGGTGGATGAACAGTAGCCCATGGAGGCCGGAGGAGGTCGACGGTGGAGATGAACAGATCCTGGAGTCCCCTTTGCGATACGCCACACCCTCCCGGCGAACAGACCCCGCTTCGACCGTAGCTTCCAACACAAGTCCGCTTCTCCGCTTTTGCGACGCGCCACCCCTCCCGATCAACAAGACCCCGTTTCGACCGTAGGAGGTCCAACAAAAGTCTGTTTCCTCCGTTTTGTGGTACGCCAGGCCCCTCTCGATGAACAGGATCCCGTCTCGAACGTGGCCGAACAAAAACAAGGCCGTTTCCTCCGTTCTGCGGTACGCCAGACCTTGTTTCCATCGGCTGTTCTGTCCGAGCCCTCCCGATGAACACGACGACGCATTCCGTTTCGACCCAGCCGGTTGGCTCCCCATGAACACGACGACGATGTTGTTTCTCCGTTCCGATCCAGCCATGTACACGTATGTATGCGTGAGTAGACGTTCGAGACCCCGCCCGTATATACGCACGTGGCCGTATTTACTTCCTTGCACCCTGGTCGTTGTACGTACGTGTATATGCTATGGGCGTGCCTCTACTACGACACGTGCACGCCTCTACTACGACACATGCGCGCCTCTACATCGACCAGTATGTACGTACATGTTCGCGACCAGAATGACAACGCTACGTACGCTTCGACCAGGTGGGTCCCGACTGTCAGGCACTTCCTTGCGTGCGAAGATGTAGCTGGTGGGTCCCAGCAGTCAGGGGGTGAATCATTTTTTTGCCCGGACGCACTTTCTTTCTTGCGAAGATGTAGCTGGTGGGTCCCAGCAGTCATGGGGGAAACGTTTTTTTCACAAAATACGGTGGCCCGTCCGGTGGATCCCCGCTGTCAGGTGGAGGAATAATTATTTTGTGCATAATAAGGAGGCACTTCCTTGCAGCTGCCGTGGACCCAGCTGTCAGCCTCTCCATGTACAGTACTCTTCCGATGGAAGTCGGTCGTTGACCACATTGACCACGCTGCGCCGAGAGCACCACAGCGGTGGACGACGGCAAGGCCTAGGAAGGGGACGCCGCGGAGCTGGGGAAGACGTGGCAGTGGATGCCCACGCGAAGAGGAATACAAGGGTTCACTGGTTCGGCTGCGGTGTGAGGCTGTCGTCGCCGCAGAATAACATGGGGTGTGGTGAGTGGAGGGATGGACTGGCCAGCGGTGGGAGTAGTAGGGGGTGAGGCCTCCGCGATAGCACAGCTGACCACGGGAGGCAGGAGCAGGCAGCATGACCAGCGCTGCTTTGGGCGGCTGGAGCAAGAAGACCAGAGTTGAAGAAGCACTACGGCTGTTGGATGGACATCGTACAGTCACTGGAGCTAGAATCGTGCATATTGACTAAGTTGACAAAGCCATCCGTCCCCGTCAACTTAGTAGGCCCACAAGTCAGCCTCCCACTATACTTGGGTCCCAAATGCTAGCGGGGAGTATTCAATTTTGTGCGTAATAAGGAGGCACTTCCTTGCGTGTGAAGATATAGCTGGTGGGTCTGAGCTGTTAAGAAGCGGCGGTAATGTTTTTTTCGTGAAATAAAGAGGCCCTGTCGGTGGGTCCCAGATGTCAGGTGGAGAAATCATTATTTTGCGCATAATAAGGAGGCATTTCCTTGTGTGCGGCTGAGGACCCAGCTGTCAGCCTCTCCACATACAGTCCACTTCAGATGCATGTCGGTCGTTGACCACGTTGATCACGCCGCGCCGAGAGCACTAGGGCGGTGGACGATGGAGAGGCCTAGGAAGGGAACGACATGGAGCCAGGGAAGACTCGGCATACATACGTACACGTTCGCGACCAGAATGACAATGCTACGTACGCTTCGACCAGGTGGGTCCCTACTGTCAGGCACTTCCTTATGTGCGAAGATGTAGCTGGTGGGTCCCAGCAGTTAGGGGGCGAATCATTTTTTTTGCCCGTAATATGGACGCACTTCGTTGCGTGTGAAGATGTAGCTGGTGGGTCCCAGCAGTCAGGGGGGCGAATCGTTTTTTTTACCCGGGCGCACTTCCTTGCATGCGAAGATGTAGCTGGTGGGTCCCAGCAATTAGGGGGAAATGTTTTTTTCACGAAATACGGTGGCCGTCCGCTGGGTCCCTGCTGCCAGGTGGAGGAATCATTATTTTCCGCGTAATAAGGAGGCACTTCCTTCTTGCGGCCGTGGACCCACCTGCGACCTCTCCACGACAAGATACTCTCCGATGGAAGTCGTTCCTTGACCACATTGACCATGCCGCGTTCCGTTGCATGCATGCGTCCATGGGCATAGTGCGTCCCCAATGTCAGCCTCTCACGTACAGTCATCTTTTGATGACTCTCAGTTGTTGACCATGTTGACCACACCATGTCTAGCGCACCAAGGCCGGTGGACGACGCCAAGGCCTCAGACTGGAATGACCCGGAGATGGGGAAGACACGGCAGTGGAGTCAGAGATCGAGAGGAGTGGGAAACTTGACTGGTTTGGGTGCGTGGCAGCACAGCCGCAGTGCCGCCCACAGGAGACAGGAGCAAGAACAGAGGTTGAAGAAGGAGCACGGCTATTGGATTAACATCCAACGGTCCAGTTGCTAGAATCATTTGTTGATTAAGTTGACAAAAGCCCTGCGTACATGTCCGCTTAGTAGGCCCACAAGTTAGCCACCAAATCTGGCGGATCTCAGCTGTCAACAGGAGGAATAATTTTTTTCGCATAACAAGGAGGCACTCCCTTCCGTGCGAAGATACAACCGGTGGGTCCCAGCTATCAGGGGGAGGAAACATTTCCTTAATGACTGAAGCATAAGTTGTCGACGTGCCATTCCTCACATCATCTACTACCACCTTGCAATCTGACGCCACATGGATGTTTTGGACGTATAGATCTGCTGATAGGGATAAAGCTTCCCTAATTGCCATTGCCTCAAGTGTTTTTGGATCACTTATATGTTTAACAACAATGGCTGATGCTCCGAGAAACATCCATGTGGCATCTGCATTTAGTTTTGCACACCCCTGGGTTGGGGGCAGCCAGTTTGAATGTACAGTTCATTTGCTGGGCTGGGTGAACAAATAAGTTTGCGCCAATGCGGCCCATTTATATTTTCTAAGAAATCCCAGCCCATTTGCACTTCCTTGAAATACACGAATTAGCTGGGCTCGTTATATATATAATGTTATGTTAGAAGGAGCAATTAATATCAAAAAATAAACCAGAGAGGTACATTTTTATTATATAAAATTAAAAAATTAGCGAGTTATTGCTCAAAATAAAAATGAGCGCGTTATTATTACATTGGTCCTTAAAATCTTCACAAGCTTTTGTACGCAATCACCAGGATTTTCCTTGCCTGTGAGTCAAAAACAACCAGGATTTTCTTTGCCAACTACTGTTAAACATTTACTTTTATAATTTAATAACACGTGGGATGTTTTTATAATGTATATATATAAGTCTCTATAAAATATACAATAATAGTAATAATATAAATATATATAATGTGGTTAGAAGGGAAAACATAAATTGGACACTGCATTATTATTTTTATATATAGATAAATAGCACGGAGACCTGCGTTTTATTAAAAAAATACATTGGGTTGCCGATCTTTAAGAAAAAGCCCATAGGCCGGTATGGACCTCAAAAGATAAGTTGAAACAGCTGTCTCCGTATGTCGTGGGCTACGCATGCTAAAATACAAAACATAGGCCTAGCTGATACTTGTTCGCCCTCTGAAAAAAAAACGTAGGCCAGCTAGATCCCCAAGCGAACTGGATTAAAGAGGGGCCCGACAGCACGACTGAAGAAGCACATTAGGAGCGATTTTATTTTTTCTTCAGTGGATGGCTCTGATGGCGTTTTTTTACTTGCCTCTGCACCATACAACTTGTATTTTTAGCCTCCTAGTCCGTGGTGGATGAGCAGCCCATTTGCTAGGTGGGCCAACCTACAGAAACCAGCCCTCGATTTTTCATCAAGCCCCCAAAACAACGTAGTACTATGTTTGTTTTGAAGCCAAAAACATTATAGCAGGGGTTGAGCGGGGGAGGGGGGAAGACAGAGCAAAAAGATTAAAAATAGTTGATGCGCTGTTGCTACCCTAACAAAGCAGGTGCAATTCTTCTCGGGAAGAAGGTGTGTCGTTGACACCCACACGTCACATATCCCACAGTAGGCATACTAACAAGTTCACACACAAGTACAATGTAAAAGGTAAACATTCAGATCAAACTCAGTTCACAGGACACGTTCATATTCATAGCCAACATTCACAATCAACAACTCAAAAGATTCATATATACACAAGTTTAGCATGTTTATGCATCCAAATGATTGAGATCACAGCCAATATGATCCATGGACGAACTTTAATTACCTAGGGTACAGACTGGTAAAGGTGTTCAGTCGGAGGTATTTCTTGCTAAAATTAATGCTTGTACGAGTAAACTTTCAAGTACATAAGAGGCAACACAAACAATCTGAACTTTGCTTGTGGGTTTATCCTCAAATAGTGGCCTCGTGTCAAGGGAGGTTTGAGCAACTTGGCCACTACTTTCATCCAACTAGTTTACTAGCTCATCTTGGTCCTGTAGCTCGTCAAAATTCTATATTGCAAACAAGAAAGGAGGCGGTTGAGAAAATGAACCTCCCAAATTTTTTGTGCAGTTCAACTGAAATGGAGCATCCCTGGCGTGCAGACTGATTAAGTGCCAGATGAATATACACGTCAACCAACTTGTCTGGAATCTTTAGACTCCATGCCATACAGTTCGCTACCATATCTGCCGATAACCAAAAGGCACAAGTTGGGACCAAAGACTGGACTATGTTTTTCTGGGCTATTCACAAAGCAATATTTTTGGCGTTCACTCTCCTAATACTTAGAGTTCGATAACTGGTTGACGCCGGTTGATACTCGAATGAATATAGGCACTTCTTGTCAACATTGATGCTTGTCTGAGTGAACTTTGGAGTACATAGCAGCAACATAAGTATCTGTCCATCTGATCTTTTTGTGCAATTTTACTGAAATCACCCAATGTAATGATTTGCCTGCGAGTTTAGGCTCCAAGTTACTCCTTTATAAAATCGGCAAACAGTAGCACAATACCAAATTACCAATACATGACAAGCACAATAATCAGGATAATGACCAGTACCAACCTGTGTGAGGTAGCATATCAATTACTATTTCCTTTGACTAGAAGCCAAGATAAGCGGGCGACTAACAAAGAAGGAAGAAAGCAGCCCAGATTAGCTTAACGACTGTGAAAGGACGGAAGTCGTCGAGGCAATGAAGCACCCAAAGTTTCTGTGCAGTTCCACCAAAATCGAGCATCCTTGTTGGCACATATATTGAGAGAGTGAGATTACTGTAATAGTGGGACTAGTTGATGAAACATACACTAACAAATAGAAGCACTCTCATTATCTTAATGGGTAAAGTTAGCAACATAGTAGTCTTGGTTAAAGAGAGGTATTAGTTTATTTAATCAGTGCCAATTAGCTCAACACTCAAAGCATTGTCATGTATCATAGGTTGCAAAACTTTAACGTGCAAAGATAAAGGAGTTTCTCATGACAGTAGCACGGTACAAATAGAGATGACAGCAAACTAATATGGATGAAGGCCATAGGCCCGTACCAACCTGAGGAAAAAAGCTTATTCATGTAGTCCCATAAGAGATGATAAAGCACTCACTGGAATCACTCAATAGTATATATTTTTGTGCACTTCAAATGTATGGTTGAAATCACTCTTGTTTACCAAAGGTTGAGATTATATCAAAGATTATCAAGAACTTCCAAAGATAGTTAAAGCAATCGGCTGGGATACAGTTCATTGTATTGTCTTGTGTAGTTCCACTAAAATGTATGATTGGCACAACATGATCCATGTTTGCACAAGTAGGAACAAGGTGAAACCTTCATTAGCTTAGTGAGAAAGGATAGAAAGACATTAGCATATTACTCTAACAGTAGCATCAAATTTCATGATGGACAATACACAAAACATTGCCTCATTAAACCAATGGCACTAAATTGACATGCAAAACAATAGCACTATTATGTAATGACACCAAATAATATTCCCTCCCTGCTCCACCACATGATTCACCTCCATAGACAAACATAAACACGTACATGATTCAGCATAGGGTGCTACTAAAGATTTGTTTAACTCCGACAGGAAAATTAGGCAGCAATAAATTAGTGGTACTTAAGTACTCCTAATTAATTAAGTGAGACAGCAAAAGTGGAAGGGCTCCCTGGAGGATTGTCTCACATGTAAGGTAGTCGTTGCTGGAGCCCTTGAATGGCCTCGACTGAGGCCTCTGGCTTCAGCAAGATTGAAGGAAATATGCCCTAGAGGCAATAATAAAGTTATTATTTATTTCCTCATATCATGATAAATGTTTATTATTCATGCTAGAATTGTATTAACCGGAAACATGATACATGTGTGAATACATAGACAAACTTAATGTCACTAGTATGCCTCTACTTGACTAGCTGATTAATCAAAGATGGTTATGTTTCCTAACCATAGACATGTGTTGTCATTTGATTGACGGGATCACATCATTAGGAGAATGATGTGATTGACTTTGACCCATTCCGTTAGCTTAGCACTTGATCGCTTAGTATGTTGCTATTGCTTTCTTCATGACTTATACAAGTTCCTACAACTATGAGGTTATGCAACTCCTGCTTACTGAGGAACACTTTGTGTGCTACCAAACGCCACAACGAATCGGGTGATTATAAAGGGGCTCTACAGTGTCTCCAAAGGTACATGTTGAGTTGGCGATTTCGAGATTAGGTTTTGTCATCCGATTGTCAAGAGGTATCTCCGGGCCTTCTCGTAATGCACATCACTATAAGCGCTGCAAGCAATGTAGCTAATGAGTTAGTTACTTTAATGATGCATTACGTAGCGAGTAAAGAGACTTGCCTTTGAACGAGATTGAACTAGGTATTGGGATACCGACGATCGAATCTCGGGCAAGTAACATACCGATGACAAAGGGAACAACGTATGTTGTTGTGCGGTTTGACCGATAAAGATCTTCGTAGAATATGTAGGAGCCAATATGAGCATCCAGGTTACGCTATTGGTTATTGACCAGAAACGGTTCTCGGTCATGTCTACATAGTTCTCGAACCCGTAGGGTCCGCACGCTTAAGGTTTTGATGACAGTTATATTATGAGTTTATAAGTTTTGATTTACCGAAGGTTTTTCGGAGTCCCGTATGTGATTACGGACATGACGAGGAGTCTCGAAATGGTCGAGACATGAAGATTGATATATTGGAAGCCTATATTTGGATGTCGGAAGTGTTCCGGGTGAAATCAAGATTTTACCGGAGTACCGGGGTTACCGAACCCCCCGGGGGCTTAATGGTCCTACATGGGCCTTAGTGGAAATAGAGGCAGCAAGGGGAGTGTGGGGAGCGCCCCCAAGGCCCAAACCGAATTGGTTTAGGGCAAGGGGGGCCGGGCCCCCTCTTTCCTCCTCCTCCTCTCCCTTCCTTCCCCCTTCTCCTAGTCCAACAAGGAAGGAGGGAGTCCTACTCCCGGTGGGAGTAGGACTCCCCGTGGCGCACCCCTCCTAGGTCGGCCGCCCCCTCCCCCCTTGCTCCTTTATATACGGGGGTAGGGGGACACCTCTAGACACAACAATTGATCTCTTGATCTCTTAGCCGTGTGCGGTGCCCCCCTCCACCATAGTCCTCGACAAGATTGTAGCGGTGCTTAGGCGAAGCCCTGCGACGGTAGAACATCAAGATTGTTACCACGCCGTCGTGCTGAAGGAACTCTTCCCCAACATTCTGCTGGATCGGAGTATGGGGAACGTCATCGAGCTGAACGGGTGCTAGAACTCGGAGGTGCCGTAGTTTCGGTGCTTGATCGGTCGGGCCGTGAAGACGTACGACTACATCAACCGCGTTGTTCTAACGCTTCGCTTTTGGTCTACAAAGTGCGTGGACACACTCTCTCTCTCGTTGCTATGCATCACCATGATCTTGCGTGTGTGTAGGATTTTTTTTGAAATTACTACGTTCCCCAATAGTGGCATCTGAGTCTGGTTTTATGTGTAGATGTTATTTGCATGAGTAGAACACAAGTGAGTTGTGGGCGATACAAGCCATACTGCTTACCAGCATGTCATACTTTGGTTCGGCGGTTGTCGGGTGGTTGGTGCGACATATGCCAACGGGTGGCTTATCATTGTGGGAGCCAATAAGACGTCGCCGGTGCCTGGAAACGGGATAAGGCGAAGACATGCATGCCGAATCTTACCTGTGTTAGAGCTCTCTGTGGAGATAACACCCTAGTCCCTCTCTGCGGGGTCTCCGCATGATCACTAGATCAACAAGTAGCTGCAAGAGTCTCCTTGAGCTGTTTGGCGAGAGGAGGAAGAAGGGGCAAGGCTGTCTCTCTTCTCCTCTCAAAGTTGTGTCTAAAACTATCAAAGTCCAACCCTTTGCATGGGTGCCGGGGGCTTTATATAGGCCTACCCCGTGGGTACAATGGTAATCCATTGGGCACAGGCCCAGCCATCTGGTCTCACATGACCGGCTTCTCCGCCCAACAGTGGGAACCTGCCGACTAAGCGGGTCCCATGCCGGGCTGCCGGCCTCTGGTAAACAGTCGGGCCCCAGCGTGGGGTCTTGTCGAGGCTGATTCTTGTTGCTTCACCCTTGATGACGAGGGCTTGGTCGAGGTAAGCATGGCTACAGTGCCGCCGCCCTGCGGGCTCTCACTGTAGCCTTACCTCGTCTTGTCTCCTTAATGAGGTTCATTCTTGAGGAGAGGAAGGGCAATTAA
Source organism: Aegilops speltoides (assembly GCA_021437245.1). Classification (NCBI taxonomy): domain Eukaryota; kingdom Viridiplantae; phylum Streptophyta; class Magnoliopsida; order Poales; family Poaceae; genus Aegilops; species Aegilops speltoides. The sequence goes on along the minus strand of CM038147.1, from coordinate 454,904,205 downwards.
TATCAAAAAAAAAACCAGAGAGGTACATTTTATTATATAAAATTAAAAAATTAGCGAGTTATTGCTCAAAATAAAAAATAGGCGTTATTATTACATTGGTCCTTAAAATCTTCACAAGCTTTTATGCATAATCACCAGGATTTTCCTTGCTGTGAGTCAAAAACAACCCAGGATTTTCTTTGCCAACTCTTTGTTAAACATTTACTTTTATAATTTAATAACACGTGGGATGTTTTTTATAATGTATATATATAAGTCTCTATAAAATATACAATAATAGTAATAATATAATATATATATAATGTGGTTAGAAGGAAAACATAAATTGGACCTTTGCATTATTATTTTATATATAGATAAATAACGCGAGAGACTGCGTTTTATTAAAAAATACATTGGGTTGCCGATCTTTAAGAAAAAGCCCATAGGCGGTATGGACCTCAAAAGATAAGTTGAAACATTTGCATCTCCGTTATGTAAATGGGCTCGCATGCTAAAATACAAAACATAGGCCTAAGGCGATACTTGTTAGCCCTCACGAAAAAAAGCGTAGGCCAGCTAGATCCCCAATGGTTTGGATTAAAGAGGGGCCGAAGCAAGCCGCAGTGAAGCACATTAGGAAGGCGATTTTATTTTTCTTGAGTGGATGGCTCGATGGCGTTTTTACTTGCCTCTGCACCATACAACTTGTATTTTAGCCTCCTAGTCCGTGGTGGATGGCAGCCCATTTGCTAGGTGGGCCAACCTCTGAAACCAGCCCTCGATTTTTCATCAAGCCCCCAAAACAACGTAGTACTATGTTTGTTTTGAAGCCAAAAAATTATAGCGAGGGTTGAGCGGGGAGGGGAAGCGGAGCAAAAGATTAAAAAATAGTTGATGTTGCTGTTGCTACCCTAACAAAGCGAGGTGCAATTCTTCTCGGGAAGAAGGTGTGTCGTTGACACCCACCGTCACATATCCACGATGAGCATACTAACAAGTTCACACACAAGTACAGCAGAAAAGGTAAACATTAAGTATCAAACTCGGGTTCACGAGGACACGTTCATATTCATAGCCAACATTCTGTCAATCAACAACTCAAAAGATTCATATATACACAAGTTTAGCATGTTTATGCATCCAAATGATTGAGATCACAGTAATATGATCCATGGGCGAACTTTAATTACCTAAGTGCAATGGTAAAGGTGTTAGGTCGGGGTATTTCTTGCTAAAATTAATGCTTATGCGAGTAAACTTTCAAGTACATAAGAAGCGGCTACAAACAATCGAACTTTGCTTGTGGGTTTATCCTCAAATAGTGGCCTCGTGTCAAGGAGGTTTGAGCAACTTGCCACTACTTTCATCCAACTAGTTTACTAGCTCATCTTGGTCATGTGGCTCGTCAAAATTCTATATTGCAAACAAGAAAGGAGGCGGTTGAGAAAATGAACCTCCCAAATTTTTTGTGCAGTTCAAGCTGAAATGGAGCATCCACAGGTGCGGTGATTAAGTGCGAGATGAATATACCGTCAACCAACTTATGCGGAATCTTTAGACTCCATGCCATACAGTTCGCTACCATATCTACTTGATAACCAAAAGGCACAAGTTGGGACAAAAATGCGGACTATGTTTTTTACGGGCTATTCACAAAAGCAATATTTTTGGCGTTCACTCTCCTAATACTTAGAGTTCGATAGCTGGTTGGCCTTGGTTGATACTCGAATGAATATAGGCACTTCTTGTCAACATTGATGCTTGTGCGAGTGAACTTTGGAGTACATAGCAGACAACATAAGTATCATCCATCGATCTTTTGTGCAATTTTCTTGAAATCACCCAATGTAATGATTTGCTGCGAGTTTAGGCTCCAAGTTACTCCTTTATAAAATCGACAAACAGTATGTACAATACCAAATTACCAATACATGACAAGCACAATAATCGGGATAATGACCGGTACCAACTTTGTGTGAGGTAGCATATCAATTACTATTTCCTTTGACTAGAAGCCAAGATAAGCGAAGCGACTAACGACAAAGGAAAGCGAGCCAGTTAGCGTGACGGTGAGAAGAACGGAATTTGTCGGCAATAAAGCACCCAAAGTTTAAATGCGGTTCCACCAAAATCGAGCATCCTTGTTGGCACATATATTGAGAGAGTGAGATTCTTTGTGTAATAGTGGGACTAGTTGATGAAACATACACTAACAAATAGAAGCACTCTCATTATCTTAATGGGTAAAGTTAGCAACATAGTAGTCTTGGTTAAAGAGGTATTAGTTTATTTAATCGGTGCCAATTAGCTCAACACTCAAAGCATTGTCATGTATCATAGGTTGCAAAACTTTAGCGTGCAAAGATAAAGGAGTTTCTCATAATGATGTATACGGTACAAATAGAGATATGTGACAAACTAATATGGATGAAGGCCATAGGCCCGTTACCAACTGAGGAAAAAAGCTTATTCATGTAGTCCCATAAGAGATGATAAAGCACTCCTTGGAATCACTCAATAGTATATATTTTGTGCACTTCAAATGTATGGTTGAAATCACTCTTGTTTACCGGTGTTGAGATTATATCAAAAGATTATCAGAACTTCCGGCATAGTTAAAGCCTTGGCTGGGATCTGAGTTCATTGTATTGTCTTGTGTAGTTCCACTAAAATGTATGATTGGCACAACATGATCCATGTTTGCACAAGTAGGAACAAGGTGAAACCTTCATTAGCTTAGTGAGAAAGGATAGAAAGACATTAGCATATTACTCTAACAGTAGCATCAAATTTCATGATGGACAATACACAAAACATTGCCTCATTAAACCAATGGCACTAAATTGACATACAAAACAATAGCACTATTATGTAATGACGCCAAATAATATTCCTCCTGCTCCACCACATGATTCACCTCCATAGACAAACATAAACACGTACATGATTCAGCATAGGGTGCTACTAAAGATTTGTTTAACTCAGAGCGGGAAAATTAAGCTGACAATAAATTAGTGGTACTTAAGTACTCCTAATTAATTAAGTGAGGAGCAACAAAAAGTGGAAGGGCTCCACGGAGGATTGTCTCACATGTAAAATGAGTCGTTCTTTGGAGCCCTTGAATGGCCTCGGCGGGGCCTGCAAAGCAAGCAAGATTGAAGGAAATATGCCCTAGAGGCAATAATAAAGTTATTATTTATTTCCTCATATCATGATAAATGTTTATTATTCATGCTAGAATTGTATTAGGAAGCTTATGATACATGTGTGAATACATAGACAAACTTAATGTCACTGTTATGCCTCTACTTGACTAGTTGATTAATCAAAGATGGTTATGTTTCCTAACCATAGACATGTGTTGTCATTTGATTGACGGGATCACATCATTAGGAGAATGATGTGATTGACTTGACCCATTCCGTTAGCTTAGCACTTGATCGTTTAGTATGTTGCTATTGCTTTCTTCATGACTTATACAAGTTCCTACAACTATGAGGTTATGCAACTCCGTTTACGGAGGAACACTTTGTGTGCTACCAAAGCGTCTAGCATAGCGTGGGGGTGATTATAAAGGGGCTCTCTGAGGTGTCTCCAAAGGTACATGTTGAGTTAGGCGTATTCGAGATTAGGTTTTGTCCTCCGATTGTCGAAGAGGTATCTACTGGGCCCTCATTAATGCACATCACTATAAGCGTTGCAAGCAATGTAGCTAATGAGTTAGTTACGGAATGATGCATTACGTAGCGAGTAAAGAGACTTGCTGCGTTACAGAGATTGAACTAGGTATTGGGATCACAAACGATCGAATCTCGGGCAAGTAACTATCACCGAAATGACAAAGGAACAGCGTATGTTGTTGTGCGGTTTGACCGATAAAGATCTTACGTAGAATATGTAGGAGCCAATATGAGCATCCGGAGTTCGCTATTGGTTATTGACGAGAAGCGGTTCTCGGTCATGTCTACATAGTTCTCGAACCCGTAGAATCCGCAACGCAAGGTTTTGATGGCGGTTATATTATGAGTTTATAAGTTTTGATTTACGAAGGTTTTGAGTCCCGTATGTGATTCACGGACATGACGAGTCTCGAAATGGTCGAGACATGAAGATTGATATATTGGAAGCCTATATTTGGATGTCGGAAGTGTTAGGGTGAAATCAAGATTTCTTAGAGATCAGGGGAGTTCTGGAACCCCGAGGGTAATGGTCCTACATGGGCCTTAGTGGAAATAGAGCAGCAAGGGGGTGGGGGGGCCCAAAGGCCCAAACAGAATGGTTTAGGGCAGGGGGCAGACCCCCTCTTTCCTCCTCCTCTCCCTTCCTTCCCCTTCTCCTAGTCCAACAAGGAAGGAGAGTCCTACTCCGGTGGGAGTAGGACTCCCGTCAAGCACACTGCCTCCTAGGTCGGCCGCCCCTCCCCTTGCTCCTTTATATCACAGGTGTAGGGGACACCTCTAGACACAACAATTGATCTCTTGATCTCTTAGCCGTGTGCTGGTGCCCCCTCCACCATAGTCCTCGACAAGATTGTGGCGGTGTAGAAGCGAAGCCCCTGCGGCGATAGAACATCAAGATTGTTACCACGCCCGTCGTCTTGAAGGAACTCTTCCCCAACATTCTGCTGGATGGGAGTATGGGCGAGCGTCATCGAGCTGAGCAGGTGCTAGAACTTCGGAGGTGCCGTGGTTTGATTGCTTGATCGGTCGGGCGGACGTGAAGGCGTGCGACTACATCAACAGCGTTGTTCTACTTGCTTCCGCTTTTGGTCTACAAGGGTACGTGGACACACTCTCCCCTCTCGTTGCTATGCATCACCATGATCTTGCGTGTGTGTAGGATTTTTTTTGAAATTACTACGTTCCCCAATAGTGGCATCTGAGTCTGGTTTTATGTGTAGATGTTATTTGCATGAGTAGAACACAAGTGAGTTGTGGGCGATACAAGCCATCTTGCTTACCAGCATGTCATACTTTGGTTGTGGTTTGTCGGGTGGTTGGTGCGACATATGCCAGGGTGGCTTATCATTGTGGGAGCCAATAAGGCGTCGCGGTGCTGGAAGCGGGATAAGGCGAAGACATGCAGCCGTGAATCTTACCGGGTTAGACTCTCTGTGGAGATAACACCCCTAGTCACCTTTGCTGGGGTCTCCGCATGATCACTAGATCAACAAGTAGCTGCAAGAGTCTCCTTGAGCTGTTTGGCGAGAGGGAGGAAGAAGAAGCGAAAGGTGTCTCTTCTCCTCTCAAAGTTGTGTCTAAAACTATCAAAGTCAACCCTTTGCATGGGTGCCCAGGGGCTTTATATAGGCCTACCCCGAAGGTACAATGGTAATCCATTGGGAACAGGGCCCAACCATCTGCAATCTGCCCGGCCGGCTTCTCCGCCCGGCATTGGGGAACTGCCGACTAAGCGGGTCCCATGCACTTGCCGGCCTCTGGTGAAACGAGTCGAGGCCCAGCAGCGTGGGGAGTCTTGTCGAGTGCTAGTTCTTGTTGCTTCACCCTTGATAGCGAGGGCTTGGTCGAGTAAGCATATGCATTCCGATGCCGCGCCATGCAAGCTCTCCTTGTAGCCTTACCTCGTCTTGTCTCCTTAATGAGTTCATTCTTGAGGAAGAGCGGGCGGTGAGGAAGCGGCCTCATCCTGGCCGACTAGGAGGCATGTGGCGTAACCGGATGTCTCCTGGCCAAAGGGGCCCGCCGCTGCGGACGTGCCGTCGACCTATCGTGGATGATGTCATGGTCGACATAAGCTTGATGCCACGCCGGACAGATCATAGCAACCCGTGCGAGCGTCTTGTAGCCATCTGAACCGGGATTCGAGGGGCGGCGTATTTCAACTTGTTGCCATACGCTGTCTGCGTCGTCATTACGTTGGAACAAACTTCGAGGGCCCGATCTGGGCCGCTTATTGGGGGCTTGCTTCTTGGAGTCGGCCATGTGGTGGCCGGCTTCCTGGAGTCGGCCATGTGGTGGCCGGCTTTCTGGAATCGGCCCTCTCGCGGCTTTCTTTAGGAGGGCTCTGGCCGGGCCGCCTCCCGGTAGCCGGCCGAGGGGGTAGCCGGCCGGGGGAAGGCGGCCCCACGTCTTGGATGCTCGATGGTTTGATGAGCCTTATTTTTTCAAGAGCCGGGGGCGGCTGGGCTACCCGTGGTCATTACTCCGCCGATGGTCCCGAAGCTGGTTGTGCCGTTGGCTGCCCGAAGGAACTAAACTCAATCAGACTTCCTACCACGAAGAGCGGCTAGCTGAATAAGCATCCTATATCTTGCCTTCTTGGCGAAGTCTCCTTGAAATCCGGCGGGAACGATTAGCGCTAGCCAAGGCGAGGTGTTGCCCGCGCCCGTCTTCCTGTGGCGCCCTCGCTAGAGGCACCTGCCAGCCAGCGCTGATGGGGCGCCACTATGGGCGGGGCCCGCCACTGCCCACGCCTCGGCCCAGCGAGGATCCTTTGGCTTCGTCTTTGCTCGCCTTTCGCCGCCGGCGATTCCATTATCTTGTTATGGCGCGATAATCGCGGGGCGTGGGGGTAGGCGCGATTAATCCCGTCCCCATGCCTCACCTCCTCGGCCGCAGCTTGAAACTATAAGTAGGAGGAGGAAGGCGGGTACGCCGCCTTCGCCCGATCCCACCTCTCTCTTCTTCTTCTTCTTCTTTGCCGCCGGCGGCGAGCAACCGGCTTCGCGTGCCTTGCCCGCCATTTTCCTTGGCGGCGTCGCTGCCTTCTTTGCCGCCGACCAGGCGTCCTCGGCTCGCGCGTCTCCGGCGCTTTCCGTCCTCATGGCTCCAACATCGGCAATGGGGCGGCTCCAGCGTTCCCGAAGACCCATCGATTTCCTCACTTAAGGCAGCGGAGGTTGCGAGCAAGAATGCGTCTGAGTCCGGCTTGCGTCGGAGGAGATCTCGTGGCGCGGAGGAGGCAGTGGGTGATCTTCCTTTCGCTTGCTTTGCTGCTTGGCGGTGGCGGCCTTCCAGCGGCGGCTTCTTACGCTCGTTCCTCGAGTTCTATCACCTCCGGCCGCACCACCTCATTGCAAACACGGTGGTGCTTTGCATGGCAAACCTTCACCACCAATGCAGAAGGCTTCCTCGGCGATCCTCCCACCCTCGAGCTGTGGGGGAGTTTTCCGATCAAGCTTCGCGTCCTGCGTGGGCAGTCTTGCCGGCTCCATGTGGCGCCTTCATCGCCATGCGGTGGATGTGCGACGACAACCCGTTCCGGCCATTGCCGATCTAGTCGGTGAAGCTTTGGCGAAGTCCTACTACGTGAAGAATGTCGCCCGCAAGAAGACTCGTCAAGCACTGCCGACTTACATAGGCTGGCTCGCCCGTACAGTGAGGCAGCCCTCATGGTCTTATCGGGCGGAGTCATTGGCCTTGGTGGGGTAGGCGCCCGTTGCCCGGCTTGGTCTTGATCGGTCGGAGGGCTGGCGGAGCCCGATCGATTCCGCGCCGTGGGCAAGGTTGCTCCGCTCCAAAACCACCCTCATCGATAAACCCGGATGGCGACCGCTTCGACCCATGCTGACTCAGCACCAGGGAGATGAATCACGATGAGGTATCTTACATGGTGAACTACATCGCCAACTACAAGCTCACTCAAGACTGGCAGTACGGCAAGGCGCCATATTCTCGCGCCGATCCACCACCCATGGTAATCCTTCTTTGTTTCTTCCTTTTCTTTGTTGCCGAGTTTTTCTTTTCTGGCCGACTTCCGACCAGTTGGCTTTCTCTTCTTTTAATCAGAATCCCCTCCTTCATTTACCGGCGGGACCCGGTAGGCAGATTCGTCGCCCGGCCGCCTGTGAGCGACTTTGGCACCCCGACTTGGGGCCGGCCATTGGAAAGACTGTGGGGGGAGGAGGCAAGGTAGGCGGCTCTAGGCTCTCCGCCACCTTCGAGGACTGGCCAGACGGCAGCGAGGCGAGCGATTCCCGCTGCCGGCCGGCGTCCGATCATCAAGGTGCGGAGCTCATCCGGGGCGGTGCGTGGCATCTGGAAGCATGGGTGGCGCCGTCCCTCTTCCATCGATCGGCCAAAAGCCCAAAAGGTACTGCAATGGCGACCAAAGCGAGATGAGAGCGACCCCGATGGCGTCAGCTTCCGCAAAGGCGGTGAATCGGCCATAGCGGTTTCGGCGTAAGTGTTTAGCTCTCGCATGTCTTTCCTCGTTCTTCTCTTCTGCCGGCATCCTTCTGAGCCTTTCTTAATTTACTGAACAGGGCCCGCTCACTCTTGAGCGGACCTCGGCCGCCTCCATAGTCGGAGGGGCGGGGGGATCCTCAAGCTCCCGCCGCGTGGACCCCCAGCGCCGGAGCTCGAGCGGCGGCACAGGCGGAGCAGCAGGGCGTGGGAGGCGGGGGAGGCGGAGAACAAGGCGGCCGCCGCGGAGGTAGCCCGAGGCGGCAGCGAGTAGTCGGAGATCACCGAGCCCGGCAATGGCAGCAGAATAGCGGAGGCGCGCGGAGGCTGCGGAGAAGGCCCGGAGCAGCCTGCGTAACTAACCTCCATAACTCATCATCTCCTCAGCAAGTGGCCCGAAATCGGTGCCCGCGCCCGGAAGGCCGTGCGACCAGCCATCAATGGAGAGGAGGCGTGTAGTCATCGGGAGGCAGTGGTGCCGCCTCCGTTGGCCGGGATGGGCCAAGGCAGCCAACCGGAGCGCCGCTGCACGGAAGGTGGAGGCGTCCGGCCGTGAAGGCGAAGATCTCATAGATCCTCTCGCCGACTTCGTCGGTAGCGTAAACAAAGCGACTTCCGGCCAAGACACGCAAAAGGGCATGAGCTCCGGCTCGTTGTCCCATGACACAGAGAGCAGCCCGGCGTCGGCCAGCCGGGATGGACGCCGAGGCGGCGGGGCGGCCGTCTTGAATCTGGCCGCGCAAGATATTGAAGCCGGCTTGATCCCGAGCCACCTCGTGAAGCAATGCACCCAAGAGTTTCTCGCGGCCAGCGTCGGCCATCCGGGTAAGTTTTCTTGATTTCTTCCGTGGAAGTAGCGTCGTGAAACCTTGGAGTGTAGTCTCCGAGTTAAAGGCAGCTCTTGGACGGTGACTTGGGCTTCGAAAACTTTGGTTTTAACGGCTTGTTCTTGTTTGCGCCTTTGTCTTATTCGCAGGACTATCACAACCTCCATGCTCCCGCTAACTCCCAGCCGGGAGATGGGCGGAAAACGCCCGATCGGCGGAGGCAGTGAAGTGTTTTCATTTCTCTAACTCATGTGAGGCGGCGTCAGTACATCCACTTGGGTGTAATCCCGAGATGCGGGCCATTGCTGGCGATCGGGTTGGATCTTCTTGGCGACTTCTTCCTCATCTTCTTCTTCTTTACATCATGTAGGGGCCAATGCCGACTTGAGGAGCAGCTCGGCATAGCTCGAGACCGCCCTTCATGCCAAGGATCTTGGTCTGTGCCTTGGCCCAGGCGTCGATCCTTGGCCAAGCTAGCCGACCGGAGGAGAATCACAAAGGCGGCCTTGAAGGCGAGGCGGGATGGCGAGCCGCCCTCAAAGCTGAGTATGAGGCAGGCGACAAAATTTGGAGCCATTGGCGAGGCGTTGGCCGAGGAGCTATAGCTCTTGAGTTGAGATCGATCGGATCGTGAGCGGCCTTCCTCTTCATCCTTGCTCATCCCGTCATCTGGCGGTCCTCGACTTGCTTTATTTCTTTCTTCTTTCTTGAGAATACTTTCCCGGCTACTCTTGCTTGTCTTGAGCCATCGAAGCTCATGCATGAGCCCGATGCGAGTGCTGGGCGAGATTCCACGGGTGCCAACCGGGGCGGCGAAGAAACAACTTCTAGCGATTCAAGCCATGCTTGACCGGCCTACCGCATGCTCCGCCGCCTTGACATGCTTGGGAGGCGCAAAGTCTTGACCGCCCTCTAGCCCGGAGGTGATTCCCCACTAACCCATACTACCGGTAGGTGGAGGTGGCGGTCGGCGCTTTGAGGGCTGGAAGGCTCTGCGGCTTAGTGCGGAGGCTCGGCAGGGTTTGTCGGTCACAGTATCCTAGGCTGAACTTGGACCCATTGCTTGCACAGTGGCGGGAGGTGTGGAGGCTAGGCGGTGCGGCCCGGCTATCATCGGCCGCGCCTCGGCGATCGCCGACTTCCTGAACACCGCGCCTTTGCTCAGAGGTGAGCAGAGCGGCATTGCTTTCGGCCGGAGGAGTGGTTGAGGCTGAACCCGGCGAGAGAGGACTTCGGCGGAGAGATTGACTCTCTAGTGGCGAAGCGAAGGAGGATGGATGAAGATGCCATGCTTGAGCAGTGGAGGCGGCCGAGAGCCGGCCTCGGCTGGCTGTGCCTCTAGCAGTGCGCGAGCACGCCTTCTGCGAGTGGCGACCAAGCCACGACTTCGCCCGGCCAGCCACTCCCGGCAACCTTACATTTCCACCATCACGCCCGACCGCTGTTGCTCCCTTGGCACGACTTCGCCTTTACCTTCCTGCTAGTTACTTTTGAACAACTTTTTATTAAATTTACGATTTCCACCCTCACGGGGGGTATTCAAACTATGTTGAATGCGGCCTACTGAAGGCCTTTTGTGTAAATATAATCATGCATGTGCTTGGCTTCCATTCCTAGTTGCTTTTTATCTTTGGCTGCTTTCCTTTCTTTGCCCTCCTTCGCCGCCTTCGGTCAGACCAGTGCTCTGCGATCTGTGGCTGGAGTAGGTTCAACCCGTCTGGGAGAAACAGTGCTCGAAACTTTTAGATTGTGGCAAAGTAACAAAGGCCCGGCCAGTAGACTGCTACTCACGGTTAATGGCGTTAAATGAAGCGCCGACTGAGTTATATAAGTTAAACAGTCCTTAGCCATTTTCATGTGGGCATCCCTTCACCGCCTTTGGCTCTTGTTAGTCAGACGGTCGGTTCTTTGAGTGCGACTTTCAACAAGAGAGGGCTTAGAGTCTTGACACACTACTTGTCGACTTGAGTAGAACTTAAGCGTAACCCAAGGCGGCAAGTCCCAGACCGGTGATCGAACCGGTGCTTGGACGAGATAATGGATGTGATGGCGTAAACATGGGCATGATACTCATCATTCATAGATAAAGAGGTGAGTCCCAGTACTCCTCGGGGAGCCGATTGTCTCATACTCGATTACAAAAGGTAGCGTGGTACATACTCATTTTAAGCGTAAAATCTTGGAGGAGATTGGCATTCCATAATCGTTCCGACTCCTTGCGGAATCATCCCTCTTGCATACCTTGACTTACGTCGTCGATCAAGTAGTAGGAGTGCGTTGCCTAGAGCTCCGGTGATGGCGAATGGGCCTTCCCAAGTGGTAGAGAGCTTGTCTTTGGCGGTTTGTTGGCTTGGATCGGCCGGAAGCACAAGTCGCCCTCTTGGAAGGATCTCGGCTTGACCTTCCGGTTGTAGTGTGCAGGCGTGAACCTATTTGTTAGATGGCGGACGAGTGAGGGCAACAACCGGCCGTCTTCCGACAAATCGGCGCCCGTCTTCTCCACGCTTCTTCGCCTAAAGCTTCCGTGTACATGGTGACACGAGGTGAGTCGAACTCAATGTCGGTTGGGATGACAGCCTCCGACACCATATACAAGGAAGAAAGAAAGTGGCCGGATTGACTTTGTTTGGAGTAGTCATAAGCTCGAAGGACCGCCCGGCAGCTCGTCGAGCCAACAGCCGGCTGAACACTCTGAGTGAATACGACGATCGAGGCTTGATGCTTAGGAGAGGGATGAGGCCGTTTGCTCGCTTCGACACAGCCGTTTGATTGCGGGTGAAGCCTTAGACGCTAGAATCGATCGAGATCTTAGTGACTTGCAGTGAAGCGGTGCGGTCTCCTTAAGCGAAGTTCGTGCCATTGTCGGTTGATGATGATGTCGCGGTATGCTTGAATGCGGGTTGTGATATCTGCAATAAATGTTACAGCGTCGGTCCATTCGAGCTTCTTGATGGCTTTGCTTCAATCCACTTGGTAAATTTATAAGCGGCAACAAGCGGATGTGTCATGCCGCTTTGCATGCCGTCTTGAATAGGCCCTATATCCAACCCCAAATGGCAAAGGGCCAAGTGGGGATGCTCTTGAAGTCACGAAACCGGCAGGTGTTGCTTGGAAGTGAAGACTTGGCACCCTTTGCGGTGTTTGACTAGTTCCTGGCGTCGTCCATGCGGTCGGCAAAAGAAACCATGGCGGAAAGCTTTGGAGGCAGTGACCTGAGCTGCGTGGTGGCGCATGCATGTAGTGTATATCTTGAGGATTGCTATGCCTTCTACGGCTCGGCCTTGGCGGAAGACTCGGTGACCTTTGCGCCCTAACAAGCTCTCGGTTCATTATTGTGTAAGGCTCAGGCTCGGTGTTGGACTTGCCTTGCGAGATCTCGTCGGTCCAGCGGACTCCACATTGTCGAGGATGAGGATGGCTGGGCCCATGATGGGCTATGACTATTACATTGTCAAAGGTGGCTACCACAACCAGGCGGGTGGGCTCGGTGGTGAAGAGTCAGTCGGCCGCTTCATTATGTTGATCACGGTCCAGGCTGGTGTAGTAGTCCGAGCCGTGTTCAAGTCCCGGGCAGATGCGACTACAAGCAGTCTGGACACCTGTCCAAATGTCCCGAGCTGCCTGCTTGGTTCCCCAAGCAGGCTCCGACTTCTGTCGGGGGTGAGGTGCCTACAAAGATGGAATCGGATTACAGAGGCGGCAAGCAAAGGCGGCTTAGGAGGAGTTGGAAGACGCCGGTTGGTATAGCTTGCCGGGTGGAGCCTATTCGAGCCGAGGCATCGCAACTTTCGTTGTCGGCCCGTGGCACATGGAGGAACTAGCATCCTTCAAAGTGTCAAGCTGAGTTCTTCTGAACAAGGAAGCGGTAGCTTCGCCATGTTGCGTCCTTGGCGTCGGTCACGCGGATGATTGTTGGACTACCAAGTCCCAGAGTCACCATAACAGGATCTGGCGGATACGAGTTCTTTGGCTAGCGAGCCGGTGTATGGCGCCTCGTACTCGGCCACATTGTTGGTGGCGGCAAAATGGATTGCAATGTGTGTCTGAGCTTGTCTCCTTGGGAAGAGTGAGAGACAATGCGGACTCCCAAGCCGGTCGCATCTTGGATCCATCGAGTGCATCCGCAAAATGAGTGGAGTCGGTATGACTGACAGTCTTGAGTCTCGTTGTCGGCGAGGAAGTCGGCCAATGCTTGGGACTTGATGGCGGTCGCGAGGCTGGTAGAAGATGGTTATAAGGGGCAACGCATAATGGCCCATTTAGCACCCGACGGATGCATCCGCTGCCTATGATCTCGGCGGTGAGGCGGTGCATCTGGCAAGTGATGGGGTGCTCTTGGAAGTAGGGCTTGAGCTTCTTGGCGGCGAAGTACACACCATACATCTTCGATAGTGCGGATAGTTACGCTTTGGCGTGGACAATACTTCACTCGGGTAATGGACAAGGCCTCTGGGTACGGCTGAACTCGGCCTTCTTCGGGCGTTGAACCACGCGATGGCAGTCTTGACCACTCGGCTAGTGGCAGCGATGTAAAGAACATAGGCTCTTTCTCGGTCGGGGCCGCCGGGGACAGGCGGCATGGACAGACATCTTTTTAACTTCGTGGAAGCTTGATGCAGCGAGTGGTTCCACTCGAAGTGAGTGGACTTCTTCATCAGAGTCGGTAGAGAGGGAGGGCCTTCTCCACTGGCCGGCTGATGAAGCGGTTGAGGAGGAAACATCGATGGGTAAATTCTGGACATCTCTTAGCTTGGTAGGAATCTCCATTCTCTCTATAGCCTTGATCTTCACTGGGTTGCATTCGATGCCGCGTTCGGAGACAAGGAAGCCTAGGAGCTGGCCGGCTGGAACTCTGAACATGCATTTCTCTAGATTGAGCTTGATCTAAAACCGCGGCAGGTTCTCGAACGTCTCTTTAAGATCTTCCAGTAGGGTGCCTCGCTTCTCCGTCTTCACCACAATGTTGTCTACATAGACGTGGGCATTTCTACCGAGTTGCTTGAGGAGGCATTTACGCATGCTGCTTAGCTAAAAGTGGAACCGGCATTTCTCCAAGCCGAATGTCATAGTCGGTGCGACTCAGAATGGTGTGATGAAGGTGGTCTTGGACGGTCAATTGGGTCCAATTTTATCTGGTGGTAGCTTTGGTAAGCATCAAAAAACTCAACGACCACTTGTCGGTGTGGAGTCTATCACTTGATCAATTCTTGGAAGGGTAAAGGATCCTTAGAGGCGAGCTTTGTTGAGGCTTGTGTAATCAATGCACATGCGCCATTGTTTGTTCTTCTTGACACCTAGGGCCCGGGTTGTAAACCATTCGGAAAGAAAACCTCCATGATAAAACCGGCTGCGGAAGCGGGCTATTATCAGGCTACTCTTCTTCTCCTCGTGGCGGTAGCAAAGGGTTGTGGCCAAACGGCATCGGCCCGACTTGTAGCTTGGGCTCAAGGCGAAATTGGCCGGAACACCCGACATGTCTTTGGGAGACTATGCAAAGATGTCCGGATTCTCACGGAGGAAATCGACGAGCTCGCTTTCCTATTCTTATCGTCAAGGCGCCTTCCCCATGACTCGCAGACCTCTCCCGGTGCTCGGGTCCGAGGTATCTTCTTGGTTTCTTTGGCCGGCCGGAAAGAACACCGAGCCTCATATTCCTTGGGATCGGGGACAAGGCCGCTGCTTGCTTCGCCATGGCCACGACCCGTCCAAAGATCTTCTTCTTCAAGAATCACGTAGGACTCCGCCACCGGCTGCTAGCAGTCACAAGACCGGGCGGATTTCTTGTAGTCTCCGGATATGGTGATGACGCCTTGAACCTCGCATCTTCATCTTGAGGTAGGCGTAGTGGGGCACAGCCATGAACTTGGCCAATGCAGGTCGGCTAAGCAGCGCGTGGTAAGGGCTCTCAAGATCCACTACCTCAAACCATATTGCTTCTTGGCGGAAATGATCTTTGTCTCCAAAGAGAACTTCTATCTTGATCTTGCCGATCGGAGCACAAGACAGACCGGGTACGATGCCATGAAACACAGTTCGACTCGGCATGAGCTGCTTTGTCTTGATATTTAGCTTCTCCATGGTATCACGGTATAGTATGTTGATGCTGCTTCCGCCATCTGTTAGTACGCGGGAGAATCGGGCAGCCCACCGATCTGTCGTGAGGGTTGCATCCAAAACCAATGCATAAGAGCCGGGAGACGGCATCACCTCTGGGTGATCGGCCCGGCTCCAACTGATGGGTTTCTCCGACCAGTGCATGAACTCGGGGTTGTTGGATGCGACCGCGTTGACTTCTTGGTGTTGTCGGCGCCGACTTCGCCGATCCTCTGGCTGGCTTGTAAAGATGACGTAGGCGGCATTCTCATCGTGGTACCTCGCCATGGGCCTGGCACGACTGCTGACCAAGCGCCGCTGAGAGGAGCCGGAGGCGGCCGACCAGCAGTGTGAAGCGACACCAGTCCCGCCTTGGAGATTCGCGTGAGCCAATGGCATTTCCGAGTGGTGTGGTTGAGGCCACACCGTGTGAAACTTGCAGGGACATCAAGGGCTTGCTCATAGGAGAAAGCCTACGCTGCCGGCCGCTGCCGCCTTCGCTTCTGGCGCTGTCACCAGCGGCTCGTTTTCGATCAGGGCTACTTGCCTACTGGTGGAAGCCGCATGGGAGCCTTGCACTTGTTGTTGCTGATGCACGGGCGCCGAGTGGACTCTCCACCAAGGCCTTGGGAGCCGGGCGTAGCACCTTCCCGGAGGCGTCTACTCAAGCCCGCTTCATGGAGGAGTCACCGCATGGCGATTTGTCCGTGATGACTAGCAGCTCGTCGAGGGTAGTCGCCTGCCGCAGAGTCGCTCTGCTTGAGGAGGGTGCCTTCTCGGCACCCGGCCGTGAAGTACTCTATGGCTTGAACCTCGTGCACCCCTTTGCAGGAGTTTCGGAGCTCGGACCAACGCGTGAGGTAGTCACAAGACGACTCGTTGGGTCCTTGTACGCACAAGGAGAGCTATCGTGGTTTGGGAGCCCGCTTGTAGGTGTTGGTGAAGTTGCGGATGAAGGCTTCCGTGAAGTCGAGCCAGCTGTTGATGCTGTAGGGCTTGAAGATATTGAGCCAGGTGCGTGCCGTGCCCTGGAGCATCAGGGGGACGTATTTTACGACAACACGCCTGTTGCCATTTGCTATGCGGACCGCGGTGGACTTGTCGATCAACCAATCCTCCGGCTTCATGGAGCCGTTGTACTTGGGCGTGTCTCTTGGGAGCGAGAACCCTTTGGGGAAGGGCTCATCGCGGATGCGGGGGCCAAAGCAAGGCGGGCCGACATCATCTTCTTCTTCAAACGCCAGGGACCGTGCGAGGCGGTCGATTCGATGGCGGGCATCGTTTTCGCCGACCCCTTCGCGGCGACCTAGTCGGCCGCTGAGAGTCGGATGCGTGATAGCGCTATGTTCGATAGATTAAAGTAGGGCAACCTTAGTACCTGAACTTGTGCACGGGCGATACTGGAATACACGCTGCAAGGCTTTCTGGGACGCCCGCCACGACCCTTCGCTATTCCCATTTACGCCATTCAAGAACAAAGTGTTAACTTTGAAGACAAGGCCCCAAGAAGAGGAGCTTGCGGGAAGGACAAGACCCCTAAAGAGGAGCTTGCTGGGAAGAACAAGACCCCTGAAGAGGAGCTTGCCGGGAAGGCACCCTAAGGCATGTCAAGAGACTTGTCCGACGACGCCACTTAGCTCCCGGCAAGACCCGCGGCGATGCCATAGCTTGCGGGTGCGACAAGTCACGATCATGCAAGGCGCTTTTACAGCGGTTACCACTCGGCTACCACGCCCAAATAAGATCCGACGACGTGTCGCCGCAGATCGCTTCCTAGTGCACGGGCGGGGCGTCAGGCAGCCTAGCGGTGCGAGGTGGCAAGTGAAGATGACTAGGGGGCCATCGCGGGCAATCCGTGGCGCCTATTATGCGCCGCCCGACACTGTTAGCGACGGGACGGCATTAAATGCCCTTGTCCCTGCCGCCGAGTTAGGTAGGGGCATCAGATATAGCGCTTGTACCAACCCGCTTTTTACTTTTTTACCCCTTTTTCTTCAAGTTACACCTTCCGGTGACCCCTTTAGACTATAAAAGGAGGCCCATGCACACGAGAAGGGGTTCGACTCATTCGAGACCACAGATACCCACGCCGAGCAAGAACAAAATACAAACACAAAGCGGCAGAGGATGTTTATCTCCCGAGAGCTCCGGTTGGGTAAAATCCTCGCCGACCTCGACCGCTCTTCGGCGCCCGCCTCGCCGATAGGACCAAGAAGGGCCCCCTGCCCCATAGGTGCTCGCTCCCCCACGACATCTTTAGCCCCGCGCTGGGGGCGCGCCGAGGTTGTGCGAACTCGATCCGTCTCCGCGCATATCAACATCTTCATCGACATGCCACCGAAGAAGAAGCCTTCCGAGGTGGCCGCCCGCTTATGTCAATTCTACCGCCGCCGGCAAACGGGCGGTGGGTAGACGCCGGGCGGAGGAGCGGCACCGACGGTGGGACTCACGCCGTCACCGTGTCGGGACAAGGCCCCGCAAGCTTCAAGGCTCAGATACGCCGCACCCCTCCTAGGTGCGTGATCGACAACGCCATGGTGCTCTAGCACCGCACTTCGCTGGAGCAAGGCCGAAGCCGGTGGTCGCGGACGCCAAGGCCAACAAGCGCCACAAGATGTTGGTACGAAGCAGAAGACGATCACCGGACGAGATGTTGCCCTTCTAACACCAAGAAGTCTCGAGCATATCTCGCCTCGCTGCTCGCCACCACCGCCTAAGACTCCAGAGGAAGCCGCCCGAGCCACTGCTTTAGATTACCCTCCAACATGTGATAAGATCGACGACCGGAGGATTACCATTCGAGCCTGCGGCTTCGCTAACGCCGACAAGCCCCGCAACCGAAAGCACATCGGCTTCCGCAGAAGACGCCAGCGCAAGCCGACGCCGATAAGACCGCTGGGGTGCCACTATCACAGACTCCCGCCCGAAGGCCAAGATCACCACTCGCCGCCAACATCGACACCGACTCCATCGCATCGTCCGGACCCGCTGAGCTCACAGATCAACGCCAAGTTCTCCAAGAACGACGACACGAAGACGCCAGACGACGTGATCGAAGCGCCGGAGGGAAGCGCGACGTCACCGACCAGCGCTACTGGGCCCATCGTCGATATGCATGCGCCAGGGAACCAGCGACTTGTCAGACGTGGCGGTGTTGCCTGCTGCTCACCCGCGGAGCCGCTGGCAAGTCCAAAGGCCACTCAACCAAGAACTTCAAACCAGACGTATTCCGAGAAGTACGATGGCGGGATCCATCCGTCGAAGTTCCTCAAAGATCTACACCATAGCGGTGCAGCGTCGGGCGCGACGACAAGATCCTCACCAACTACTTCCGGCGGTGCTCAAGCCCAACGCCGATCTTGGCTCATGCACTTGCCGGACAACTCCATTTCTTCGGCGACTCAGTGCCATCAGTTTGTCGGCGCTTTCATAGGCGCCACAAACCCCATGGCCAGGAGAGCGATCTTCACTTGCTTGCCCGTGAAGGAAGGAGAACCCCGCATACAGTACATCTGAGAGATTCAGCCCAGTGCCGCAACATCATCCGTCTGACACCCTGCCAAGTTATCAGCTGTTCCATCGAACGTCGCGAACCGCAAGATGAGGGAGGAGATGGAGATGTGCAAGATTAGAGATGTCGTGAGCTCTTTCGCCTCGACCGACAAGTGTGCATCGGGCTGAAGAGGGAGGAGACTCCCCAGAGAGAACGCAGGAGCGTATGATCTCGACAAGAGGATGCCCCTCCCGCAAAGAAGAACCGAGGCGGGAATAATAGAAAGAGGAAGGCTAAGGATGTGCTAGTCGCCGAGCAGTCCGCAGCAACGGAGGCGGCGCCGAGAAGGCCAAAGTCGGCGACTCGCAAGGCTGTGGTGGCCGACCAGCAAGACGGTTCCGTAGCGAAGATCGCAAGATCCATCGCACCAAGGGCCACGACCTCCAAGCATGCAAGAAGGTTGAGCAGATGGCAGAACTACAGAAAGCTGAATATGAGCGTCGTGACAAGGAGAAGGCCCAGGAAGGTGGCGGAGGATCTGGCAAGAAGCGTCCCGTCCGGGGAGGGCGCCAAGGGCCAAGGCAGCGGCGGCAAGCTGACACTCTCCCGTGGCCGCGACAAGGACGAAGACGAAGATGAGGATGATGAGATGGACGAGGATGAGACCGACGACCAAGAGTTTCGTATACGACGGAGGTTTTGTGCGTTGACGGTGGTGCTTCTCGCACACTCACATCAATCAACTCAAACAAAGGGTGCGGGAGGTAAATGCAACAACCATCGGTCGAATCGCGCAAGCCCACGGTGGTCCAAAGCGCCCATCGCTTTTTGATGTTGAGGATCACCCTCGATCGCATTATCGCGGTCGGTGCTTGCCGATGTTGGTTTCAGCCAACCATCCGCAACCTCAAGGTCACAAAGATGTTGGTTGACGGCGGGCCGGCCTTAAATCTGGTCTCTTCCACGGTGCTCAACAAGCTCCGTGTCCCCGACAGCGAGCTCGAAGAAACTGGTACCTTTCAAGGGATCAACCCGGGAAGGAGCAAGCCGAAGGGAAGATCACACTACCCGATGACGTTTGGCAGCGAGCTGAATTTCGGGATAGAGAGAGTCACGTTTGACGTTGCTAATTTCCCCATTGCCCTACAATGGGATACTCGGCCGTCCCGGCTTGCCAAATTCATGGCAGCCTCTCACCACGCCTGGCGTGCTCAAGATGCCCGGTCCGATAAGTGTCATTTCTGCCCAAGGCGACAAGAAGGATGCACTTATCTGCATCGACAAGATTTACTGGGAAGCAGCAGCCGCAGCAGAGCGCAAACCACTTGTCTTGAAGCTCCCGGGGAAGAAGAAGAAGACCAAGTCCGCAAGAGTAGCTCGATGCCCACTCCAAAGAAGCGCACTCTTCGAGTGCTGCGCTTCCGCCGAGGACGCACCATCGAGCTCCACCGCAAGTGCAAGAAGGCAAAGACAGCTTCACCAGAGACCAAGAAAGTGGCCGCTTAAGGAGGACGGCAATCGGTGGTACCTTCACCATCGCCATGCTTGACCCTAAATAGGAAAGCACGCCGTTGCTTTCCGGGCGAATGTCGATGTGTTCGCATGGCAACCATCCGACATCCCCGTGTTCCTGTGAAAGTAATTGAGCACCACCTGCCGCCTGTCCTCACGCGGCCCGTCAGCGAGAGTCGAAAGCAAGCGTGGAACGCCAAGAGTTCATTGCGTAAGAGATCAAGAAGTTGAAGCAAGCAGGCCTCGTCCGAGGAGTACTCCATCCAACATGGTTAGCCAATCCGATGAGTCGTGCGCAAGGCGAATGGGAAGTGGAGGCTTTGTATTGACTTCACTGATGTTAATAAAGCTTGTCCCAAAGATCCATTTCCCTTGCCACGCATTGACCAGATTGTCGACTCCACGGCAGGATGTGATCTTTCCATTTCTTGATGCATACTCGAGATACCACCGCATCTTCATGGCGTAAGAGGATGAAGAGAAACCGCATTCATTACTCCATGTGGCACGTCATCGCTTTGTACGAATGCTTTTCGGACTAAAGAATGCTGGTTCAACGTTTGCAAGAGTAGTCAGTCATGCTTTTGAGCCACAACTACACAGGAATGTGGAAGCATACTTGGATGACATAGTGGTCAAGAGTAAAGACAGAGAAACTTTGGTTCAAGATCTCGAAGAGACTTTTGCAAATCTGCAAGAAGGTCAATCTCAAGTTGAACCCCGAGAAGTGCGTGTTTGGAGTTCCTTCCGCAAGCTTCTCGGTTCTTGTGTCCCGAGAGGGGTTGAAGCCAACCTCGACAAGATCAAGGCCATAGAGCAGATTGAAGCCCCAAAGCACGCCAAGGATGTGCGGCTTGCCAGGCTGTGTTGTGCTCTCAAGAGGTTCATCTCTAAGTTCTGCTGAAGCCTACCGCCATTTTTCAAAATTTTGAAAAGGCAGGTCCAATGAAATGGACTCGAGCGGAGGCCGCGCTACAAGACTTGAAGAGATACCTATCCTCCACTCCAAGATTTGTCGCACCTAAGCCACAAGAGAAGTTGTCGGCAGATCTCAGCGGCAACCAATCAAGTGGTTAGTGCTGCGTTAGTAGCGGAGAGGGAGGCGATGAGGAGCCAACAACCACGGCAAGCGAGTCCAATGACAAGCGTGGGGCTTCCCAAGCTCGTCCCGATAAGGATGAATCTGTGCGATTGCGGAAGAGAAACGAAAGAAGATGGTGCAGACCCAGTTTATTTTGTCGGGCCCTTATGCGGGGCTAGATCAAAAGCTCCCGCCGCCCGTCAAGAAGGTCCCTAAGATCAACGCCGAGGCGCCGAGGAGCGATCTGCTTCGGCAAGCCCTAGGGTTTGTTCCGTTGAAGCGAAGCTCCGGCAAGCTTGTCGGGAACATCAAGCTCCGGCAGAGACACAACTTCGCCAGAGAAGCGGATATTCCCGACAGAATCTCCAAGATCAACACCAAGAGCGCTAAGGAGCAAGATGCTCGCAAGCCCCCCCTAGGGTTTGTTCCGCTGAAGCGAAGCTCCCGACAAGTTTTGCTCCGGCAAGCTTGTCGGGCATCGCTGCTCGGCAGAGCATGGTGTTCTGCCGGGAAGCGGATGTTCCCGCAGCAGCAGATTTGCCTTTAGTCCTCATCGTCGAGCCCCGAGCTCCCAAGATGGGCACCGCAAATCGTCCATTTCCTTCAAACAGAGCCCCTTGAAGCAATAACGAGCCATAAGGCTCCATGTCTATAATTTCTCTTCTTTCTTTCTCTTAAAGAGAAGATCCCTCCGCCCACAAGTGGGGGGGGGGGGGGGCGGAATGAGAAGATAATGACGTGGATATGGCGTCGTTCAAAGAAGCGCAAGCCTTGCCGGGGCACAAACGACAGAAAAGCTAAGTTGCCAAAGTTTGAGCACAGTCGGTTTCAAATTTTTTAAAGTTATACTCCTTGAACGAATAGTGCTTTGTATGGAAAACCCAGGCGCTGAAGGAACCGCTCGTGGCTAAGTTAACGCCTTACTTTGTTTCGAGTCCGCCAGCAATACAAGTCTTGTTGCAACTAGCCCGACGAAAGGTTTCTTGCCGGAGGCAACACCGCCAAAGAAGTCATTGATGTTCCAAGACTTTTCAGCAAAGTGTGCTTATACCGCAAGTTCCTCAAAGCGAGGGTAAAAACATACAAGGGATGTAACAGAGTAAAGGATATAACATGGCAAGCATTGCCCCAGGATAAAGTTATATTACGAAAGTAACTTCTTACGGCGCTGTCTAAGTTGTTCTCATAACTAAAATAACAGCGACAAGGAAGGAGAAGGAGGGCGCGCCGGCACCTGGGCCCCGGCAGGCCAGTGTTGCTGGGGGCTGCGAGTACCAAGATACATCCGCGGCAAGCCAGAGTTGCCGGGGGCTGCGATATCAGATAAGTCTTTCGTCCCTCATCATGCATCCTCTTATGGACTGGGGAATGCGAAACCAAGTTTCTTCCCGAAAACTGTAGTGCCTTGTATGGAAAACCTGTGTGCGGAGGAACCGGTTCGTGGCTAAGTTGCGCCCTTACTTTGTTTCGAGTCCGCTCAACAAGGGAAGTGTGCTGCAACTAGCCCCGACAAGGTTTCTTGCCGGAGGCAACGCCGCCCGAGCTAGCTGATGTTCAACTCAGCGCTCATGCAAGTGTGTTTGCACCGGCAAGTTCCCTAAAAGCGTAGGGTAAGAACATACAAGGGATGGGACGGGGAGGCCGCACCCGCCTCGTTCCCACCTCCGTCAAAGGCGTGAGAAAGGTCGAGTAAAGTGGGGAGGCGCAGGCCTGTTCTGGAGATGAAATGTCATCCAGAGGGATACCAAGGATTTGCTCCTTGGCGTGGGTTCAACCCGCGAGACAAATAACCCGGCAAGCATCCCCTTTTCATTAAAAAAACATCCCACTCAGGTACAGTCCATAGAGGATGAAAAACATGAAAGAGAGGATTACAAGTTTTAGATGCAGCTAAGGCCTGAAGGCTTACTAATTAAAAGATAAGATGCCAGTAATCCCTTTCTGCCCCTCTCTTCGTGAGGTAGGTCAAGGAGGCGAAAAGGGCAAAGGGGCGCTTAGGCGAGCTACAAAGCGAAGACACCAAGAGAACATCCTGGGGCCGTCCGGGCTGGACGGTGATGGCGGCGCCGAAGCGGGCTCAAGACGGGCGACAGGACGTCAAGACGCTGCCGAGGGCACTACGCCTCAGATTCGGACTTGACGGCCTTGTCGCCAGCCCTCGCTTCTTCTACGCAGCTCTCCCCACGCCAAATTACCAAGGAGACGACCCTGGAGTTCAAGGAGCCGGCGACACGGATGATGGGTCGCCGCTGACGCGACGGCGATGCCCGACGCCTAGTCGGGCCCGCCATCCCACCGCCTCGCTACCCTCGTCGCCGCTGCCGCTCTCCTCCTTGTCACTCTCGCCGAGGGGGAGTTCGCTTGGAGGAGCTGTCCACGCAGCACTTTCGCTCAATGCCGAGGTCCCCAAGACCTTGACGGAGAGAAGATCGCCCTCCATTAACTTAAAATGGAGGGTAAACCCTGCCATCAAGCTGTGGATACGGGCGAACGTCTTCCACCCACGATCTCTCCCACGACGCCGCGATTGACGCGTGCCGTTACGGGAGGACGCGGTGGATACGGAGGGATTTGGTTTGGACCTGTGTCACAAGGCGTTCGCGTTCTCTGCTTTTGGGCCTCGCCCAATACTGTGTAAGTGCATCTAGTGCCACTTAGTGATTTTGGTGTATTGAAGACTTATAGGTTAAGTATCTGATGCATTTGTGAGTGTACACAGGTCTATAAGTCTATGAGGAGTTTGATATTTACAGAGAAAGTCGACCCCTAAAAATGAAGTTCTTCAACTGAAGACTTTGATATTCTGAAGACTTTCTGAAGACTTTGAAAGTGAAGAAATTGGTGTGACCTTGAAGACTTGTTATTCATTCGAGGAATATGAAGCGTGAAGACTTTTGTTTTTGTAGTTTCATTTTCTCCTTCTTGAGTCATAGGAAACACCGTACTGTTAAAGGGGGTCGAGGAAATACTAAGGAAAAATTTCCATGTGATGCTCAACTCAAATCCTACACCTACCAATCCCTTCGAGTGAAGCCATTGAAATCTCATACGCTTCAATCAGTTCTTCAAAGGATGAGACGCAGTTCTTCCGTCATCGATGACTTTGCTCGATCGAGGATTTAGGAATTCGCTAGTGCGAATTGCCTACACAAAGGAGGAACATGATAGCCCCGAGGAATTTGAGAGTCAAATTTCCGATCGCTGTCGTATGTCTGCTACGGCTGTCCCAAAATATCTTATCCACCTAACGGTCATACCATTGAAGGGCATTTATGTCTTATCATGTCGGGCTGCTCCCTAGGCTATAAATAGCCGCCTCTACAACCACTAGTTGGTTGGCTGCCCGAGAGAACTTGACACTTGTCATTTGAGAGCAACCCATCCTCCGAGGACTTTGACGAAAATCATCAAGTGAGGAAAATCCCAAAACCAAACCCCACAAACCCAAAGTGATTGAGCATCATCAAGAAATTGATCCTGCGTGGATCCGACGCTTGTTACCTTTGAAGACTATGCTTCTTCCGCACGGTTAGGCGCCAAGGTCTAGAGCATCCAAGAGGAATTGTGGATCACCGAGTGACCAAGTCTCGTGAAGGTTTGAAGTCACCAAGACTTACCACGAGTGATTGGACGAGGCCTGCGTGGTCTTAGTTCAAGGAGAATACGTTGAGGATCGGTGTCCCGAGTGCGTGCTCGAGATCGGGTGTCCGGACTGTGTGTCCTCGAGTTTAAATACTCACCGCCCAACCAGACGCATAACCGAGACAATGAGCTGAACTGGTTTACCAAATCATTGTCTTCACCAACTGACCGGTTCTATTTCCTCAACTCTTTCATTTCCTCATTACCGTGTTGAATGTTGTTCATATCGACTTTGATCAAGACTTTCACAAATTCCTCGCTCAATTTCTTCACCGCTTTGTCTTCATCTTGTTATCCTGTGTTTACGCTTTTCAGACTGCTTTAGTCTTCATTTCATCATGCCGACTATGTGTGTATCCCGTTATGTTTACTTCGAGTACATATTCCGCATTGCAAGTAGTTCTTCGCTAAGGAATTTCTCACCGCAAATTCCTCGCTGAAGAATTCATAAAATCGCCTATTCACCCCCTCTAGTCGATATAACGACTTTCAATTGGTATCGAGCGAGGTACTCCTTGTTCGTGTGATTTTGGTTTAACCACCGGAGTTCTAGTTATGTCGACCGCAGTATGATCAAGGTCTCGGTTGGGTGTCCTACCTTGATGGAACGGACTACCCCTCTTTCGAAGAACAAGATGCTAATGCATCTTGAGGCAATTGACAATGATCTCTCGTATGTTGTGGAAAATGGTGTCCCTCTCACATCAAACACCGACCGCTACCGATGTGAAGAGATTCAAACAACTTGACTCTCAAGCGAAGAATATCATCTGTGGCCATCTGAGCAAAGGACAGTATGGAAGAGTGAGTGCTTTGGAAACTTCTAAGCTTATCTGGTATAGGTTGTCCAAAGTAAATGAAGGAGTCTCAACTCAGCGTGACTCTCGAGTCGATGTTCTTCGGAATCTCTTCAACCGCTTCAAAAGACTCGACAACGAAAATGTCCAACAAACCTTTGATCGCCTCATCGACATCTCAAATGAGCTTCAAGCCCTCGTGCCACCGACATCATCGATCATGAAGTTGTGAAGAAACCGCTAAGATCGCTTGATTCTCATTTGATACTCTAGGACCGATGATACAAGAACATGTCGACTACAAGTCGCTTGATCCTGCCGATATCCTCGAAAGGCTTAACACTCACGAAGTTCCAGCTTGCTGAAAAGAGAGATCTCTATGGCTCAAACTATGGCAAACCACGTGCCCTGAAGGCTAAGGTTGTGTCTGACTCTAAATGTGAGGATTCTGGTAGTAGCCTTGGTGATCCTCAAGAATCGAGCCAGATCTAGCTCGCTTGTGAAGAAATTCCGAAGTTCACAAGACGTGGTCGCTTTGGAAAACCCTCAAGAGGAAATGATTCTTCATCCAAGGATCGCAAGAGAAGACTTTGCCACAAATGCAAGAAGCCCGTCACTATATTCAAGATTGTCCTCGATGGGAAAAGGAAATGAAGAAGAAGAAATACAAGGATTATAGTTCGATGATATGAAGAAGAAGAAGAAATCGTCAAAATCTTCGCCATCAAAACCCTCAAAGTCTTCATCTCACAAGAAGGGCAGCTCCAAGAAAGCTCGGGCATTCATTGGCAAGGAAATGGACTCAAGCTGAATCTGAGGAAAATGATGAAGAGGAGGAGTCCAAGAATCTGAGTCCGTGTGGCGAAGTCCGCTGTTATCGCTTGCTTTAGAAGTCCATCTTCAACACCAAGAGACCGACTCCACCGACAAGCCCGATGAAGGTAATGATGGCTACGCTCCCACCTATTGCTTCATGGCAAAAGGAGCTAAGGTACTCAAATACAACTCCTCTGATTCTAGTGAAAATGAATCTGATGAGGATCTTAAGCCTAGCTACTCTAAACTTGCTAAAATTGCTGTGAAACAACAAAGGGCTCTTGAAAAGGTTCAAAACATGCTAGATAAAAGTGATGATATGTTGGGTGAAGAAATGGATCGCACTAAAGCCTTAACTGAAAATCTTCAGAGACTTCAGTCTCGGTATGATAATCTTAAAGGTCATCATAACTCTCTCTTATCTGATCATGAGAAACTTTCATATGAATTTCTTCAAGAGAAGCAAGATCATGAGAAGCTTTCTCTTGAAGCTCTTCAAAGAAAGGAAGATCTTGAAAAGCTAAGAGTGTGTTATGAAGATCTTCAGAAGGAGCGCAATTCATTACTAGCTCAACAAATCAGCGGTTCTCAGGAAGAATTTGTTCCTCCATGCTTAAAGTGCATTGAACGTGAATCTGCTAATTCTTCACCTGAATGTTCAAATGCTTCAACTGTTACAAATTCTTCATCTGCCTCTGCTATCACTAATTCCTCATCTGAGGACATTGCTAGTATCACTTGACCATGCAGGTTGAAGGAATTGTACATGACAGCATGTACAAAAGCCTCAAAGGGCATCGACACTTTGTGATGTGCTCAAAAGCGATCCTCAATGTAAACCCTAGGAAAGAGGGTATTGCTTTGAGAGGAAACTCAATGCCGATGGAACATATTGAAGCCCGAGCAAGACCCCAAAACCTCATGGGTTGTTTGCAAAGGGACCTCCAGCTGATCCATCTAACTTATCTGGCTTTACATGTGAATCTCCTCATTCTTCTCGATGAGTCATTTGACTCCAACTATAAACTGTTCAAAATCAGATGGTGAAGTATTTGCTAGATATGTTGGCACTAATCGCAGAACGGTTCCCCTCGTGAAGAAAATCTGGTTCCCAAAAGCTGTGTTGAAAGTCTTCGTGAATGTCCTCATGACACCACCGTGAAGAACAGAAGCCCAGATCAAATTCTTCATACGGACCAAATTCTTCACGAGGATCAAATTCCTCAACCGGATCAAAGTCCTCATATGATTATCATCGTATAACAAATCTGCCTCGCAGGTAAAGCTAAGGGCTATGAATATGTGCATTATTCTTCAAACCATTATGTTCATAATTCCTCAAGAATTACTCGCTTATTCATATGCTTACCCTAACCCCTCCTATGCTAAGCTTAAATGGTTTGGCATCTTTTCCACCTTTCTCACATGGTGCTCGCAGGATGATGAACTCTTTGCCACCCCTCCGATGTGGGTGGTGAAGAAAAGGAACTAATCTCTTCGCAGGTCAGGTCTCGGACGTGCTCTAACGTCCAAGAATTTGTTGGGGACTCGACAAAATGCCCGAAAGGATGCAGTAAATCATGATGAAATGAACTTTCATTTCACACGCCCTCATATCGCTATATCTCATATTTCGCTTGATGAAATTCATCGATGAACTTGACATCATATTCTTCATCGATGAAGCATATGAGATTGTAAGTTACACTAATTCATCTGCAGGATGATGAACCCAAAACCACCGAATGGGTCCTCGATAGTGGATGTACAAATCACATGACCGGTGACAAGAATCTATTGATGGATGCTCCTTTATCACCATCACCTCTCAAGCATATCATCTTTGGTCGACAAAGGCAAAAGTCGTATTGGGTCTTGGTAAGGTTGCTATTTCTAAGGATAAGCACATGGACAAAGTCATGCTTGTTGAGTCCTTAGGATACAATCTCATGTCGATCTCAATGCTTTGTGATCTTGATATGGTTGTTGTCTTTGGCAAATATCATTTGTGTTGTGATTATGGAAGTCGACAATTCCAAAGTCTTCAAGGCTTTAGGAGAGGAGATCTGTATATTGTTGATTTCTCTACAGACCACAACCCGCCGTGTGTCTACTTGCAAAAGCTTCGTAGGCTGGCTATGGCATCGACGACTTGGTCATGCAGGCATGAGGAATTTGAACACGCTATGCGAAGAAGAAGCATGTCATTGGCATTGAGAATGTCAAATTCTCAAGGATCACTTATGCGAGCATGTGAAGCCGGAAAATGACCAAGGCCAAGCATCCAACAAAGACTATCATGACCACTACCCGTCCATTCAATTGCTTCACATGGACCTCTTCGACCTAACCATTATTCAACAAATACAAATGATGCATCTCTATATGGTTTTGTCATTGTTGATGATTATTCTCGATATACATGGGTACACATTGTTACTTACAAACATGAAGTGCGTGAAGTCTTCAAACGATTTTCCTCGAGGGCTTCAACCAACTTTGGTGTGAAGATCAAGCATATCGGTGACAATGGAACCGAGTTCAAGAATTCGGTCTTGATGCCTATCTTGATGAACTTGGTATTACTCATGAATTATCTGCTCCTTATACTCCTCAAAGAATGGCGTCGTGGAGCGCAAGAAGCGAACTCTTGTTGAGATGGCTCGCACTATGCTTGATGAATACAAAACGCCTCGGCTTTTTGGATTGATGCAATTGATAACGCCTCGCCACATCATCAACAGAGTATATCTTCACAAATTCTTCAAGAAGATCGCCTATGAACTCCTCAACGACAAGAAACCCAATGTGAGTTATTTCAAAGTCTTCGATGCTAAATGTTGGATTAGAGATCCTCACCACAACTCTAAATTTGCACCGAAAGCACATGAAGGTTTTATGCTTGGTTACGGAAAGGACTCGCACACCTACGTAGTCTTCAACATTGTTCTTCACAAGATTGTCGACATCGTAGATGTGCGATTCGATGAAACTAATGGCTCGCAAAGAGAGCACCTACCTTCGTGTTAGATGAACCAACACCGAGGATGCTATCAAGCTCAAGGCAACCGAGGATGTCATTCCTACCAAGAATCTGCTGAAGAATTTATTCCTGCTCATGAAGAACGCCGAGTGATACACTCAAGAACATGATGAGGAAAATGGTGTGAAGAAAATGCTGATCAAAATCCTCAGCGACAACCAACTCATCCACGCGTTGCAAAAGAAGTGCAAGTGGAGAAGATCATCGATGACATGTCAGGACCCCGACTCAATGCCACATCGATCTAGCATGTAACACCTCATATCACTTTGCGGCCTCACGCACGGTATTCCCACGGGTGTCGCCTTACCTTTGCCCGGGACCGTTTGCACCTTTTGGCACACGTATATGATAGTGTCGCTAGCATCCATATGATAAGGAGCCCGGCTGACATGGCTAGTCGTGAACCCAAAAGTGGCACAATCTTACAGGACAGCATCCATGACCCAAAGATCGAACGTGTCGGTCATCGGTAGTGAATCCAGTCTGTAGCACTGGCTAACAGACTCCGTGAACTGGGCAGAAGGGCTAACAGACTCCTATTCATCGCAGTGACATTTCCCGAAGGGATGCATACAGTGAACGAAGAAGGACACATGCCGCCAGCCTAAGTGTTCCGGAGCAAGAGTAAGCTACCAGGCTCAAAGGAAGCACTAGGAGACATTTCCGGTAAGAGAGGCTACTAAGGATAAACAACTAGATAGTCGATCCCACACATAGCAATACACATTACACGACGCATAACATGCAAGTATGTGCTGTATAACATGGCATCACAAAGATAACTCAACAACTCATATAGATATAGGCTCGGAAGAGCCATCATAGCATTTATTGC
This sequence comes from Aegilops speltoides, assembly GCA_021437245.1. Taxonomy (NCBI): domain Eukaryota; kingdom Viridiplantae; phylum Streptophyta; class Magnoliopsida; order Poales; family Poaceae; genus Aegilops; species Aegilops speltoides. The sequence continues at coordinate 454,873,937 of CM038147.1, read as the reverse complement.
AAACAGGGGTCACAAGACCCATCATACAGAGCATACAAGCAACAAGCGAAGCATTACATGTCCGGGTACGCACATCTACAAATGAAAAAGGTCAAGAGCCCGACTATCTACAACATCCGATCAAGATCGAGAGCTGAGGTACAAGCTACTTGTCAAGTCCACGAGAACACTAGTAAGACCAAGTCTCCGCGCAAAAACATAAATAAAGCACCATGAGTACAAAGGTACTCAAGAAGACTTACATCGATCCTATCATACATGCATTTGTATCAAGAGGGTAATGTGGGGTTTAGTTGCAAAGAAGCCAGCTTTGACTCTGTGGCTATCCTGTTTCTACGATCGCTGTAACTTCTTTAAGGTGATATGGCACACGAGTCCACTAATCACCACACAATACACTACTATGGATTCATCCCCGCTCCCCACGAGAAGGCCATCCATAGCACTCACACTTGTCTTGAGCATTTTATAGTATCCACTTCAAGTTTTCTATGTACCATGTAAGCATCCAAGAAGTCCATATCCATGACCCGGCTATTCAATAGATCATGTTAACCCCGCAGGGTGTACTTCTTCACACACGCCTCGCCACTTACCACCATGTACACGCCGTGTATCTCGGCAACCTTCAAGCGAAGCTCAAGCGAGGAGTCGGCCACGACCGACTAACCACACAAGACTCTAGTCCGTGTTTATCGCCTATTCGGGTTCCATCCGCAAGGAGATCCGCCGGGTGTCGCCACGGCCCCAAACGATGTGAGCAGGGTTCCCAAGCCCACCATACGGGTGCCACTTGGTACACCGTACATCAGGCCTAGTCTGTCCCAAGCCCACTGGCCGGGTGCCACTTGGTAGACTACTAACACTACCTACAAACACCGTAAACTAGTTGCGACTCTCGACAGAGATCAAGTTGGCTAATAAGTCGAGAGGGCACTTAAGCATTCCAATGTGTGGTAGTAGCTAGTCATTGGACAACATACACGTAACTCAAGGCTTAAGGACGGTTCCAAAGGAGACAACCCACCATGTACTCCTACATGGCCTCTCACCGCTACCTTTACCAAATCGTGTTCACACACTTAACTCTCAGCATCAGAACATATCGTAACACTTCAATTCATTCCCAATGATTCAGACCTGACACAACTCTAAGCAATAGCAGGCATAGCATGGTAGGAACAAAACATGGGCTCAATCAACTCCTACACATGCTAGTGGGTTTTAACTATTTAATGTGGCAATGACAGGTCATGCAGAGGAATGGGTTCAACTACCGCAACACAAAGTAGCAGATGAATCGTTGTTGTCCTAATGCAATAACTGAGAGCAGGAGCGAGAGAGTAGGATTATATCAGAATGAACAAGGGGGTTTGCTTGCCTTGTATATCAACAAGGAAGGCACTGCTTCATAGACAGATACTCTCGAGCACTCTCCGAGAGCGTGACCTATCGAGAAGGAACGTGCCAAAGAATCAATACACAAGCATATGCAACAATATGATGCATGAACATGGCATGAAGATGTGATGCTGTTTGAGCTAATGCAACTAGTATTCATTTGGTTTGAAGTCCATTTGAACCAAAGGTTCAAATGCATCTCCAAAATAAGCTCTTTATATAAGCCATTATAATGTTTCACTTGTACAGCAGGTATAACTTGGTTTTTCATGCATGAAACTAGTACAGATGGATAGATTGCATTTTTCTGATAATTTTTCATATATAATTTATTTCAATCTGAGCTACGGTTGAATTGATATGAATTTTTGAAGTTTTGAATATTTTCTGGGATTTCCTGTTTTAGAATAATTCCAGAAAATAAAATAAATAATTGCATCAGCATGACGTCAGCGTGACGTCAGCGGGTCAACGGCCAGGTCCAGGTCAAACCCGACCAGTGGGACCCATGTGTCAGTGACTGTGGCTAATCTTAATTAAATTAACCCTAAACTTGTTTAATTAATGGGGCTGGCCCCACGCGTCAGTGACACAGGGTGGTCAAACCCTGGTCAAACGGGGTCAAACCCAGTCAACCGGGGCTAACCCCACCGGCGATTTGACGCCGGCGAGGCCGACGCGGCGCGGCGGGAGTTAGGAAGTCGCCCGGCGACTAAACGCGTGGCGGAGACCACCTCGCGATGCCAGTGCTCGCACAAGCATCCAATGGATCACGCGAGGCCGTGGGGTGGACGGAGGCGACGGCGGCATCGACCTCGGCGGCGCCGGAGTTCGCCGAGGAGAAGGTCGAGTCTACGGGCTGCGAACGCATGGCTCTTGCCTCCTAGGGCCTCTACGCGAGCTCACAAGGCCGCTGGGCATGGTGGGGTGGCCAGTTCGTCGCCGGAATGTCACCGGCGACGAGCTCGAGCGAGGTGAGCTTCGCTCGTGCAAATCAAGGGCTAGAGGGCACAGAAGGCCAGGGGAGAAGGGAGAGAAGATGGCGGGGCTCACAGCGGGCTCGCAGGGTTGCTCAGTGTGGCCGGGAGCGCGCTAGAGACGGCGGAGCGGCGAAGACGATCTCCGGCGGCGGAGAAGAAGGCGACGATGGCTCTCCAGGGCTTCCCTGCCTTGCGGCTTGGCGAGAGGACGAGGACGACGGCGCGGAGCTCAGGGACGGCTCAGATGCTCTCAAGGGGCGCGGTGGCTACGGCTACGGCGAGCGGTGGCGACGGGCGCGTTCGGGCGGTCGGGAGAGAGAGAACCAGGGAAGGGGGAGGAATGAGAGAGAGGGAGAGAGGTGCGGGGCGTCGCGTGGCGTCGTCCGGGCCATCCAGAGCGACGAGGGGGAGGACAGGCAGGCAGGGAGGGAGGAGGTGGCGCGGCAAGGCAGGTGCTTGGCCAAGATCGGGCACGCTACCGCCCTCTGTCGGGGAGGAAGACGACAAAGGAGGGGGGGGTGTGGGCTGGGCCACTGTTGGGTTCTTTGGCTGCATAGTGCCCATTTGCATGTAAGCGCCCGTAAGATCCTCTTTATTTCTGTTTTCTTCATTTTTGTTTTCTCGTAATTTGTTTTGGTTTAGTTTAAAATACTAACTCATTTTATTTACTTATGCCAAATTTGCAGGGGCTAGTGGAAATATTCCGAGCTCCCCAACAAGTGGCATAATTTTTGGACATATATTAATATATATAACTAATATATTTCCAATGCAAATATTTATGCATTAATTCCAAATGCCCAAAATAAATACTTGTGAGCTCCTAAAAATATTGGTTTGATTTTTATCTCTGTCCAATATTTTCAGAGAGCAACATGAGCATTTTCTTGGACCCTTTTGGAGCAATTTTTATCTGGGTCATTTCCACAGATGATTCTGAGGGTTCACAAATCCTCATTTCAAATTTAAATGGAATTTAAGCATGATGCACAAATGACTAGCTAGTCTAGGTCATACCAGAACTAGGGATGTGACATGACATTAGCGCACCAGGTCCTCTCACACGCTCAAAAGCCTCACACTTATCTAACTTTTGTGGGCACTATGCTTTTGTCTCTATCTCGAGCCCACTAAGGTAGATGAAGCATTTCGAGCCGAGTGGATTCAAGCTATGCAAGAAGAATTACATCAGTTGAATTGAACAATGTCTCGAATTGGTCAATCGCCTGAGATGCTCGCAAGCATAATATCATTGGCACAAAGTGGATCTACCGCAACAAGCAAGATGAAAATGGCCTTGTGGTGAGGAATAAGGCACGACTAGTAGCTCAAGGCTACACAGGTTGAAGGAATTGATTTCGATGAAACTTTTGCACCTATTGCTAGACTTGAAGCTATTCAGATTTTACTTGCCTATGCTAACCATCATGATATCATCTTATATCAAATGGATGTGAAAAGTGCATTCCTCAATGGTAAGCTTGAGGAAGAAGTATATGTTGCTCAACCCCTGTGTTTTGAAGATCCCAAGAATCCTGACAAAGTCTTCAGACTCAATAAGGCCCTCTATGGCCTCAAGCAAGCCCCTCGGGCGTGGTATGACACATTGAAGGAATTCTTCGTGAAGAATGGCTTCACACCCGGTTCACTCGACCCTACTCTTTTTACTAAATCATATGATGGTGAACTGTTTGTGTGCCAAATATATGTTGATGATATTATCTTTGGCTGTACTAACCAACGATATAGTGATGAATTTGCCTATATGATGAGTGAAGAATATCAAATGTCTATGATGGGAGAGTTGAAATTCTTCTTAGGTCTTCAAATTCACAAGAACACAATGGCATATTCATATCTCAGAGAAATACCTCAAAGACGTCTCGAGGAAATTCGCATGCAAGAGTGCAAAGGCGTCAAAATTCCTATGCCCACAAATGGCCATCTATGCAATCGATGAAAATGGTATTGACTTGGATCACAAGGTATATCGCCCATGATTGGTTCTTTATTGTACTTATGTGCATCTAGGCCAGATATAATGCTTAGTGTTTGCATGTGTGCCCGATTTCAAGCTGCACCAAGGAATCACACCATAAGGTCAGTGAAGCATATTCTTCGATATCTAGCTCACACACCAACACTAGGATTATGGTACCCCAAGGGCTCGCTTTTGATCTCATTGGATATTCTAACTCGACTATGCCGGTGATCGTGTGGACCGCAAGTCAACATCGGCACTTGTCATTTCTCGACGATCTTTGGTGTCCGTTGGTCCTCGAAGAAAGCAGAACTGTATCATTGTCTCATCTGAAGCTGAATACATTGCTATTGGCTCATGCTGTGCTCAATCGCTTTGGATGAAGCAAACCTCAAGGACTATGGCGTCAATGTGAAGAATGTGCCTCTCCTCTGCGACAATGAGAGTGCCATCAAGATTGCTCACAACCCAGATTCAGACTCAAGACTAAGCACATCCAGATTCGTTATCATTTTCTTCGTGATCATGTGTTGAAGGGCTTATATCTCCATCGAGCATGTGAAGACTGAAGAACAGCTAGCTGATATCTTCACTAAGCCCTTGGATGAGAAGAGATTTAGCAAGTTGCGGTGTGAGCTAAATATCTTAGAATCTTCGAATGTTCTTTGAAAAGGACACACATTCTAACCCTTATGCAGAATTGATGACTTAGATGTGCAACACATGAAGAAACGTTTTTCCTCAATCAATGAAGAATAACATTCTAAGTGTGAGGAAATTAATGAAGAATTTGATTCTCAGAACCCTACGACAATTGTACGCGGTGTCTGAAATCATCATTCTTATACGGTGGGCTACGCCACCACAAAAGTTGAACATCTTCAATTTGAGTTTTTCCTCATTTTTGAAATTCCTCAGTGTTTCAAATTCTTCAACTTTGCAAAATCTTCAATGTTTCCGTCGTTTTTCTTCATTGGCTATATATATGTATATATATGTATATATATGTATATATATATATATATATATATATATATGAGTTTATGTCCTCTACAACATTCACTTATTGCTATTTCTTCAAGTTGTGATTTACGCTAAGTGAATGTGATCGACCCTTCCCTCTATGCTATACTCAATCCAATCTATTCACAAATTCTTCATGTGCTTACGATTGAAACTGCTCAAAGTCTTCACTTTGTGTCCTTGACAGCTGAAGAAATTGCGAACGAAATTTTTAAACAAATCTTATCCAAGTTTTCGGTTTTACCGCTCAAACCGTTCCGCATCCCACGATGCATTAGTATAATCACCCACGATCTTACACGATCTCATCTGCACAGTACGTGGGTGACACATGTCGCGTGAAGAAGAAAGGGCAGGGGCATGTTCGTCCCAAAATCTTCGGGCGAACAGTTTTCACAGTGGCTATAAATACCCCTCTCCCTTCCTTACCCCATTTACTCTGCTCGGTCGCTGTCTCTTGCTCAAGCTCTCCTCAAACCCTAGCGCCGCCGCTATTCCATCGCCGCCGGTGAGGAAGAGCTTCACTGCCTCGACCTCGTCGCCGTCGTACTCGCGCCGATCGCAGAATTCTTCACTCCGCCGCCGCCGTAGCCGTCTCCCTCTGCCAAGTTAGGGCGTGGGAGATCTAACGTGACGAACTTCACTGCAGTTCATCTCTGTTCGTCGTGTTCTTCAGTTCGGGTAATTAAAAGTCACTTTTATTACTCGTGTTGATTCTCAAATCTTTCTGAAAATCTTCAAAGGTGTTTTTGTTCTTCAAAATCTTCACATATGAACACCTCACACACTGTATGCTCTTGACTTAACTCTCTAAGAATTAATTTTTCAAGATTCCTCAATTGTGCGGATTTTCAATCAGCATAACTCGAACCCGAGAAAAACGCTTAGTGAAATTCCTCAAGGCTTAACTGTCAAATTCCTCAAAACTTGTTCTTTGAAAATCATCCGAGAACGATATGACCTCTCCAAATTCCTCGCACCTACACTCGCTCACAGTACTCATGTCCGCCGCTGAATCACTAGGTTCTCATCAACTTAACTCATTTGCAGCGTTCCTTGAAGAAAAACTGCATACTTCTTCGAGTGCTCTATTGTTCAAATTCCTCATCTGAAGAAAATGGCGAAAGGCAAGAGACCGCAGAAGGGAGGAAAGAAACCGGAGGTCATGACCGCCTTTGAGATTCCCCGATGAAATATACAAAGATTATCGCACACCGATGAATCCAAGTTTGGCAAGCGGACCAAAAATCAGCGCAAAGTGCGATTCAAAGGATAGAACGAAGATGGGCACGAGAATGGAGGAATACCGCTATGTTACTCCCAAGTACATGAGGAAATTCGCTTAAACCCTCCATGCCCAAGAGCTCCACCGCACTGCCAAATCGCGATCCCACCAAAGATCAAGCGTGGAAGACTTTCTGAAGAATGGTCCAGCGCCAAGCCAAATTGGCAAGACAGCCAAGGAGGCAAGGAGGAAATTCAATGAGGATTCTGCTGCTGCTGCCGCTGCTGAGCCTCGGTCAAGCCGAGGAAATCAATGCCAAGAAGCCTCGCTCGCAAGCCAAGTGCTTCACCGTCAGCCGCCCTCACGGCAAATTCCTCGGATCGCTTGCCACTCCAAATCCTCAACAGCTCCCTCCAAGTCCTCAACTCCTGTGCATCCGCTACATGTCAAAGGACTCGTGGATTCTCAATTGCTTTTGGTGTCTCAAGAAGTTCCTCACCTGCACCAATGTCCTCAACATGCCCCACTGTGAAGACAAAAGCAACAATGGACGCGGTCCTCGCCAAGTCCAAAGAAGAAACAGGTTGCATTCAACGATCCTCGATGATGAAGCCTCGATGAAGAACTTGTAGAAATCATCGAGACAGATCGACCAAGGCCGCTAGAGCCAAAAGAACAAATGTGCCATCTTTTGGATCCGAAGAAGATCCTTGACTTCATCGATCTATGGCATCGATCCAAACACTCCCATACCGGATCTCGCCATCGACTCTGGTCAAAGTCATATGCTGAACCATTTCATCGCTGAGAGAAATGGAAATTTGAAAAGGCTCGTGAATTAAAGAGAACACAAGCCGAAAGGAGAAGCTTCGAGGAAGAACATCGTCAACTTGACTCGTGAAGAACTTCTCAAAGCTCAATCTGAAATCCAAGCCCTCAGCAAGGATTTCGATGCTTATAATGCTGATTGGCAAGGAGCCAAGGTGAGATTTGTCAATTTGACGAAGAAAATGACAACTGCTGCAGCCCCATCGCAACAAGAAAATCCTCATGTCAAGACTCGCTCACCGCTGAAGAACATGCCAAGATCGCTGATGACTTTCAGCGGCTTGATGAGAACACAAGTTCCGTGGCTGATGACTCCATTCTAGCTATCAAGAAATTTCTAGGCAATCGCACTAGTTGCGCTCAAGAAACTGCTCCACGCACCTCAGCTCCTCCTGCGCCAACACCAACTCCAATTCTTCCTTCGCTATGAAGTGAAGAAGACAAAGGCTGCGTAACAAGCTGCAAAGTGAAGAAGAGGAAGGCATCACCAAGGCCAAATTCTTCGGCCGCAAGAAAATGAAGCCAATGACCAGCTCGCTTGAAAATCCTATTGATGCCATTCCTATCTCCTCCATGTCATCTAAGGAAATTGTTCCTTATGGAGAAGATTACACGATCCCAAGCGGATCGATGAAGAAAATCAACTGTTGCTACCTCGTAACAGCTTGATGAAGAAATTGAAGTGGAAGCATTCCCTTCACCGCCAGTTGTTTCCTCACCCATGCCTCAGTTCACAGCTGAAGAGGCAGGTGTTGAGGAAATTGAAAAAGAAGACGAAGACGTGGATATTGGGTGCACTACACCTATGATGAACGATGACTTTTGGGAAAGTCAGCATCCCAATACTCCTCTCTTCACTCCGATTCTACAAGTTCCTCAGTCTCCGGCTACAACTGTTCAATTGGGCTATGAAGAAACTCATCCCACATCATCTGTCAACGAAGAAATTCCAGCCACTAGCGCTGAAGAACCCACTGCTGATCCTCAAACTGCACAAGGAGAGGAACCAGAAATTCTCACCAAGAACCCGAGATCGCGATTCTCGAGGTTGTGTTGCAAATCATCGATATTCCTCTGCCCAAACCGAAGAATCCGTTCTCGAGCAAGCAAAAATTCAAGGCTGAAGACTTTTTTCGAGCATGTGTTCTTCATCGCTTATAATCCATATGACTCTTCGATGAGGAAAAGACGCTTCGGACTCCTACTCAAGCAAACTTCTATTCCTCGGTGCTGTTTGACAAGGACAAGATCTTCACCATGAGCATATTCCTCATGTGGATATGGAATCACTACCGTGCTTCAAGCCAAGATTCGTGTTCTTCACGATGCGTATACTCTTGAATTTCAGACCGATATCTGTGGATCGAATGAAAAACTCATTCTTCGCTTCTATGCCACCCCGCACATCACCGGAGATGCCAAGATATCAATTCATGGGTGCTGGATTGGATGATAGAGAATACTCACTACAAGGCACCAAAGAATCGAATTGCTTCGTGTCCTTCCTCTTGATCCTCCCCATGAAACCGCACGTTGCATCTACAATGACCGTGGAATCGCTCGATCACTTTATGCAAGTGCTCATGAAGCCGCCGAAGCGTGACAAGCCCTCGAACCAAATTCCTCGCCAAGGATTTGTCAGATGTGCCTCGGACCGTTTATAGAATCTTGACGAAGACAATGAGTCCCATCAAAGGCCACGACTCAAATGAAGAAGACGTCATTGGCATCATGAAGAACATGCTTTTCAATATCATTCATGGCGTTCCTGTCAACTTCCATGATTTCTTCATGAGGACTCTGGCCAATGTTGCAATGTCACCTTTTGAGCTGAAGCCATATGCTCCTTGGATCATGAGATTCATAAGGGCAAGATCTTCACTGAACTACAAGGCTGACACTTTGAATCATGGCAGCTACTTGCCACCCATTGAAGTCCTCAAGCAACTAGTTTCATCATCTGATGATAAGGGCAAGGCAACAGCTGTGATTGATGAAGGCACTCGTCCATTGGATGGACAATTTCGCAAGGCTGCATCTTACTCCACCAATGACGATTCTGCAACGCATGACACCGCCAAGAAATACCTCACCAAGCAAAATCCTCAAGCCACAAGACCGTGGTGATGACCGATCGTGAGTTACTCCTCGCCTTCATCGGAAGGTTGATCGCAATCAGAAATGGGTGAAGCGCCAATTTGCTGCAATTCTTCACAACATGACCTCAACACATAATGCAAAGAAGAAAATCAAGACTACCTTCATGAAACCCTCAACCGCACTGGCTGTTCTTAATCATGTATATTCTGCGAAGAATTGAAGACTATGGGTCTTCGTGAAGCATTTGACCGGTCTGCACCACCTCCAAAGAAATTCAAGAGAGTCAAAGTTCCCGATCCGTGGCTAGCTCTTATTCTTCATCGCGAAACCGATGAATATGAAGATTTGGGCGACAACTGCGGCAGCCCCACTTCAACAACCAACCCCGATAACGCCGGCGCGCCTCCATCAACTTGAAAATCTTGAGCGTTAGTCCTCGCCGATCCTTTTGGTCATTTGATGACAAAGGGGAGAAATCTGAGTTAGTCTTCAAGCGGGTTTATACTATATGCGTTTTATTAAGTTACAACTCGCTCTTCCAAACTTTTATTGGATCGAGTTGTAATCTTAAACCGATGGTGCCTTGATACTCTTGGTCGTGCTTTGATACGCTTGATGCTCGATGCTTTTGAAGCACTAAGCTCAATGTGATATTTGAGCTATGAAACTTTTGATGTGATATTCTACATGCTTATTCCTAGTCAATATTATTGCACGCATGCTGAATCTCATCAGGCACCATATTTCATCATACATTTCAAATTCTTCATATTATATATCAAATGCGTGTATGAATTACAAGATATAGGGGGAGATCTCCATGATTCAATTCTCCAAATGTGCATTGCCTCAAAAGCAAATTCCTCGCTACGCACATATTCAGGGGGAGTTCTTCTATATCTTGCAATCAAATTCCTCAATATCAGTATTTACACTTCATATGTTTATCCCCGTTGAAAACTTAACCTATGTTGTCATCAATCACCAAAAAGGGGGAGATTGTAAGTGCATCTAGTGCCCCTTAGTGATTTTGGTGTATTGAAGACTTATAGGTTAAGTATCTGATGCATTTGTGAGTGTATACAGGTCTATAAGTCTATGAGGAGTTTGATATTTACAGAGAAAGTCGACCCCTAAAAATGAAGTTCTTCAACTGAAGACTTTGATATTCTGAAGACTTCCTGAAGACTTTGAAAGTGAAGAAATTGGTGTGACCTTGAAGACTTGTTATTCATTCGAGGAATATGAAGCGTGAAGACTTTTGTTTTCGTAGTTTCATTTTCTCCTTCTTGAGTCATAGGAAACACCGTCTTCGTTAAAGGGGTCGAGGAAATACTAAGGAAAAATTTCCATGTGATGCTCAACTCAAATCCTACACCTACCAATCCCTTCGAGTGAAGCCATTGAAATCTCATACAGCTTCAGTCAGTTCTTCAAAGGATGAGACGCAGTTCTTACGGTCATCGATGACTTTGCTCGATCGAGGAGTTAGGAATTCGCCAGTGCGAATTGCCTACACAGTGAGGAACATGATAGCCCTAAGGAATTTGAGAGTCAAATTTCCGACCGTTGCTGTGCTGCGCGCCGGCTGTCCCAAAATATCTTATCCACCTAACGGTCATATGGCATTTATGTCTTATCATATTGGGCTGCTCCCTAGGCTATAAATAGCCGCCCCCCTACAACCACTAGTTGGTTGGCTGCTCCGAGAGAACTTGACACTTGTCATTTGAGAGCAACCCATCCTCCGAGGACTTTGAGCGAAAATCATCAAGTGAGGAAAATCCCAAAACCAAACCCCCCACAAACCCAAAGTGATTGAGCATCACTGAAGAAATTGATCCTGCGTGGATCCGACACTTGTTACCTTTGAAGACTGTGCTTCTTCCAGACGGTTAGGCGTCAAGGTCTAGAGCATCCAAGAGGAATTGTGGATCGCCGAGTGACCAAGTCTGTGAAGGTTTGGAAGTCACCAAGACTTACCATGAGTGATTGGACGAGGCTGCGTGGTCTTAGTTCAAGGAGAATACGGTGAGGATGGGTGTCCTGAGTTGCGCTCGAGATCGGGTGTCCGGATCTGTGTCCTCGAGTTTAAATACTCACCGCTCCAACCAGACGCATAACCGAGACAGCAGTTGAACTGGTTTACCAAATCATTGTCTTCACCAACTGATCCGTTCTATTTCCTCAACTCTTTCATTTCCTCATTACCGTGTTGAATGTTGTTCATATCTGTGCTTGAAGACTTTGATCAAGACTTTCACAAATTCCTCGCCAATTTCTTCATCTATTTGTCTTCATCTTGTTATCCTGTGTTTACGCTTTCCGCACTGTTTTAGTCTTCATTTCATCATGCCGACTATGTGTGTATCCCGTTATGTTTACTTCGAGTACATATTCCGCTGCAAGTAGTTCTTCGCTAAGGAATTTCCTCACCGCAAATTCCTCGATGAAGAATTCATAAAATCGCCTATTCACCCCCTCTAGTCGATATAACGCACTTTCAGCTCGGCACTGTATGGCCCAGTTCGGGGCTCTGTCGGTGTACTAAAGTAGGGTACCTTAGTACCCGAACTTGTGCTGCCAGGCAACAATTGCGCCCATGGCAAGGCTTGCCGACGCCCGCCACGACCCTTCGTCATTCCCATTTATCGCCATTCAAGAACAAAGTGTTAACTTTGAAGACAAGGCCCCGCAAGAGGAGCTTGCCAGAAGGATAAGACCCGGCAAGAGGAGCTTGCCCGAAGAACAAGACCCGGCAAGAGGAGCTTGCCGGAAGGCCAACTAAGGCATGTCAAGAGACTTGTCAGCGACGCGCCAAGGTCCCGCAAGACCCGGCGAAGCGACAAGCTTGCGGTGCGACAAGTCAACAACATGCAAGGCGCTTGCAGGGCGGTTACTCCACTTCACGCCCATGCTCCAACGCATCCGACGACGTGTCGCCGGGGATCGCTCACGGTGCACGTGGCGGGCGGTCAGGCAGCCTAGCGGTGCGAGGTGGCAAGTGAAGATGACTAGGGGGCCATCGTGGCAATCGGTGGCGCCCCTAACGGTCGCCTCCGGCACTGTTGGGGCGACCGGACGGGCATTAAATGCCCTTGTCCCCTGCCGTTAGAGTTAGGTAGGGGGCACTGTAGATAGCAGTTGTACCAACCCGCGTTTTTACCTTTTTACCCCTCTCTTTGCATTGCCACCTGTCGGTGACCCCTTTAGACTATAAAAAGGAGGCCCATGTGCACGTAGAAGGGGTTCGACTCATTCGAGACCACAGGATACCCACGCTTTCGAGCAAGAACAAAATACAAACACAAAGCAGTAGTAGGAGTTTTATCTCTCCGGAGAGCTCCGAAGCTGGGTAAAATCCCCACGCCGACCTCGACCGCTCTTCGCGGCGCCTCCGCCTCCTGCCGGACCGAGAAGGGGCCCCTGCCCCATAGGTGCTCGTCTCCCCCATGACACGCTGGGGTGGGATATCTCTCCCCACGAGGTGGAGGAGGAGGCGGATCACCTCGTCGCTCCACGGCTCGAGGGCAGCCTTCTGCGTCATGCTCGATAGTCACTCGAGTTCGGCTGTGACTAGCAGCCGGCTCCTTTTCCTGCCTTGTGCGGGATCCGCCCGCAGTCGGCGTACGTGACGTCTCACCGTGCTCTCGGCGCGGGGGAGGGCTTTCGGCGCGGACACCGGCTTCATGCTGCTTTGCGGCCGCGTCGATCAGCTGCTGGATTCGCCTGGTCATGTAGGGGATCTCGTCGGCCCCTACTCCGTTCAGCTCGTCTACGACCGACTAGGCGGCGCGTAAGTTCTCAAGAGGCATGGTGTAGATCGGGCGTTACGCCTGAAATGTCGGCGATAGGCGGCCGCGCTGCTGCCGACAACGCTGGCCCGGCTCGGTCCGTCGGGAGGTGGCGTGCCAAAGGCGGCGGTCGACTTTGCGCTGGTGGGCCTCAGTGAGGCGTCTCATGGTGGCTAGCTTCTGGCCCTCCGCAACGAGGGCAAGGCGGCGTGCCTCCAGCGCCTCGGCGTCGGCGTCGGCCGGGATGGGGACGGACAAGTCCTGCAGCGCCGCTTGCAGGGCGTCGTGGGTGTTCTCGCCGGAGGCGACTCCGTGTCTGATGACCAGCACCTCGGTAACGGTGCTGCCGCCACTGTTGGCTCGCGGGAGAGGATCCTCGAAGACCACCACGTTGGTGGGGAAAGCATCGAGTGATGCAGTGTCGGAGTCGACAAGCATCGGGTCAGTGGAGCCGACCGACTCCAAATCCACAGCAGGCTCGCTGGAGACGTGGAGTTGGTCGAGGAGGCTGACGAGGCGGCTCTCGAGGCAGCCGGTGCCCGCGTCAGATGCGGGCTCATCGGAGATGCGAGCCTCGCCAAGGAGATCGGCGAGGCAGCTCGCCGCGCAGGCGTCATCGACACCTTGCAGCGCGTCGGGGCAAGCGCCATCGGGCGTGCCGGGCTGGCTACGCTCGCGGGGGAGGAAGAGGGTTCCCGTCTAGAACAGGTCTCCGGACGACGGTGCACCTGGCCCCACGGTGGGTGCCAAATGTCGGGTGGTTGGTGCGACATATGCCAACAGGTGGCTTATCATTGTGGGAGCCAATAAGACGTCGCCGGTGCCTGGAAACGGGATAAGGCGAAGACATGCACGCCGGCGAATCTTACCCAGGTTCGGGGCTCTCCGTGGAGATAACACCCCTAGTCCTGCTCTGCGAGGTCTCCGCATGATCACTAGATTAACAAGTAGCTACAAGAGGCTCCTTGAGCTGTTTGGCGAGAGGAGGAAGAAGGGGCAAGGCTGGCTCTCTTCTCCTCTCAAAGTTGTGTCTAAAACTATCAAAGTCCAACCCTTTGCATGGGTGCCCCGGGGGGTTTATATAGGCCTACCCCCAGGGGTACAATGGTAATCCGGCTGGGCCTGGGCCCAGCCATCTATGTCTACCCCGGCCGGCTTCTCCGCCGACAGCTGGGGCCCTTCGACTGGCGGGTCCCGCCGGCTGCCGGCCTCCTAGTAGACAGTCAGGCCCCACCGCCTGGGGGTCTTGTCGGGGGCTGGTTACTGTTGCTTCACCCTTGATGACGAGGGCTTGGTCGAGGTAAGCATGGCTACAGTGCCGCCGCCCTGCGGGCGCTCACTGTAGCCTTACCTCGTCTTGTCTCCTTAATGAGGCTCGTTCTTCGAGGGAGGGAACGGGCCGGCTGGGGAGAGCCGGCCTCATCCCTGGCCGACTAGGAGGCGTGTGGCCGCCTTCGGATGTCTCCCTAGCCAAAGGGGCCCTCCGCCTGCGGGCCGTACCGTCAGCCTATCGTGGATGATGTCATGGTCAGCATGGCAACAGTGCCACGCCAGACGGGTCATGGCAACCCCGTACGGCATACTGTAGCCATGCGAACCCCGGGATTTAGGGGCGGCATATTTCACTGTTGCCACGCCCTGTCTCATCGTCATTACGTTGGAACAAACTTCAAGGGCCCGATCTGGGCCGCTTATTGGGGGCCGACTTCTTGGAGTCGGCCATGTGGTGGCCGGCTTCCTGGAGTCGGCCATGTGGTGGCCAGCTTTCTGGAATCGGCCCTCTCGCGGCTTTATTTAGGAGGGCTCTGGCCGGGCCGCCACCCGGTAGCCGGCCGAGGGGGTAGCCAGCCGGGGGAAGGCGTCCCTGCGTCTTGGATGCTCGATGGTTTGATAAGCCTTATTATTTTTTCAAGAGCCACGGGGAGCCGGCTAGGCTACCCGTGGTCATTTACTCCGACAGCGGTATTGTTGGATGAAGCGGCCCGGACCGACATTACACGTACGCTTACGCGAGACTGGTTCTACCGACGTGCTTTGCACACAGGTGGTTGCCGGTGTCTGTTTCTCCAACTTTAGTTGAACCGAGTGTGGCTACGCCCGGTCCTTGCGAAGGTTAAAACAACACTAACTTGACGAACTATCGTTGTGGTTTTGATGCGTAGGTAAGAACGGTTCTTGGTCAGCCCGTAGCAGCCACGTAAAATTTGCAACAAGAAAGTAGAGGACGTCTAACTTGTTTTTGCAGGGCATGTTGTGATGTGATATGGTCAAGACGTGATGCTATATTTTATTGTATGAGATGATCATGTTTTGTAACCGGTTATCGCAATCGGGCAGGAGCCATATGGTTGTCCATTTATTGTATGAAATGCAATGCCAGTAATTGCTTTACTTTATCACTAAGCGGTAGCGATAGTCGAGAAGCAATAGATGGCGTAACGACAACGATGCTACGATGGAGATCAAGGTGTCGCGCCGGTGATGATGGTGATCACGACGTGCTTCGGAGATGGAGATCACAAGCACAAGATGATGATGGCCATATCATATCACTTATATTGATTGCATGTGATGTTTATCCTTTATGCATCTTATCTTGCTTTGATTGACGGTAGCATTTTAAGATGATCTCTCACTAAAATTATCAAGAAGTGTTCTCCTTGAGTATGCACCGTTGCCAAAGTTCGTCGTGCCGAGACACCACGTGATGATCGGGTGTGATAAGCTCTACGTCCATCTACAACGGGTGCAAGCCAGTTTTGCACACGCAGAATACTCAGGTTAAACTTGACGAGCCTAGCATGTGCAGATATGGCCTCGGAACACGGAGACCGAAAGGTCGAGCGTGAATCATATAGTAGATATGATCAACATAGTGATGTTCACCATTGAAAACTACTCCATCTCACGTGATGATCGGACATGGTTTAGTTGATTTGGATCACGTGATCACTTAGATGACTAGAGAGATGTCTGTCTAAGTGGGAGTTCTTTAGTAATATCATTAATTGAACATAAATTTATCATGAACTTAGTACCTGATAGTATTTTGCTTGTCTATGTTTGTTGTAGATAGATGGCTTGTGATGTTGTTCCGTTGAATTTTAATGCGTTCCTTGAGAAAGCTAAGTTCAAAGATGATGGTAGCAATTACACGGACTGGGTCCGTAACTTGAGAATTATCCTCATTGCTTCACAGAAGAATTACATCCTGGAAGCACCGCTGGTGCCAGGCCTGCTGCAGATGCAACTGACGATGTTAAGAACGTCTGGCAGAGCAAAGCTGATGACTACTCAATAGTTCAGTGTGCCATGCTTTAGTCTTAGAATCGGGACTTCAACGACATTTTGAACGTTACGGAGCATATGAGATGTTCCAGGAGTTGAAGTTAATATTTCAAGCAAATGCTCGGATTGAGAGATACAAAGTCTCCAATAAGTTCTATAGTTGCAAGATGGAGGAGAATAGATCTGCCAGTGAACATATACTCAAAATGTCTGGGTATAATAATCACTTGATTCAACTAGAAGTTAATCTTCCTGATGATAGTGTCATTGATAGAATTCTTCAATCACTGCCACCAAGCTACAAGAGCTTTGTGATGAACTATAATATGCAAGGGATGGACAAGACTATTCCCGAGCTCTTCGCAATGCTAAAGGCTGCAGAGGTAGAAATCAAGAAGGAGCATCAAGTGTTGATGGTCAATAAGACCACCAGTTTCAAGAAAAAGGGTAAAGGGAAGAAGAAGGGGAACTTCAAGAAGAATAGCAAACAAGTTGCTACTCAAGAGAAGAAACCCAAATCTGGACCTAAGCACGAGATCGAGTGCTTCTCCGCAAGGCATCGGTCCTTTGAAGCGGAACTGCCCCAAGTATTTGGCGGATAAGAAGGATGGCAAGGTGAACAAAGGTATATGTGATATACATGTTATTGATGTGTACCTTACTAATGCTTGCAGTAGCACCTAGGTATTTGATACTGGTTCTGTTGCTAATATTTCCAACTCGAAACAGGGACTACAGATTAAGCGAAGATTGGCTAAGGACGAGGTGACGATGCGCGTGGGAAATGGTTCCAAAGTCGATGTGATCGCGGTCGACAACTACCTCTACATCTACCTTCAGGATTAGTTTTAGACCCGAATAATTGTTATTTGGTGCCAGCGTTGAGCATGAACATTATATCTGGATCTTGTTTGATGCGAGACGGTTATTCATTTAAATCAGAGAATAATGGTTGTTCTATTTATATGAGTGATATCTTTTATGGTCATGCACCCTTGAAGAGTGGTCTATTTTTATTAAATCTCGATAGTAGTGATACACATATTCATAATGTTGAAGCCAAAAGATGTAGAGTTGATAATGATAGTGCAACTTATTTGTGGCACTGCCGTTTGGGTCATATTGGTGTAAAGCGCATGAAGAAACTCCATACTGATGGACTTCTGGAATCACTTGATTATGAATCACTTGGTACTTGCGAACCGTGCCTCATGGGCAAGATGACTAAAACGCCGTTCTCCGGAACTATGGAGCAAGCAACTGATTTGTTGGAAATTATACATACTGATGTGTGTGGTCCAATGAATGTTGAGGCTCGCGACGGGTATCGTTATTTTCTCACCTTCACAGATGATTTGAGCAGATATGGGTATATCTACTTAATGAAACACAAGTCTGAAACATTTGAAAAATTCAAAGAATTTCAGAGTGAAGTAGAAAATCATCGTAACAAGAAAATAAAGTTTCTACGATCCGATCGTGGAGGAGAATATTTGAGTTACGAGTTTGGTTTACATTTGAAACAATGCGGAATAGTTTCGCAACTCACGCCACCCGGAACACCACAGCGTAATGGTGTGTCCGAACGTCGTAATCGTACTTTACTGGATATGGTGTGATCTATGATGTCTCTTACTGATTTACCGCTATCATTTTGGGGTTATGCTTTAGAGACGTCCGCATTCACGTTAAATAGGGCACCATCAAAATCCGTTGAGACGACGCCTTATGAACTATGGTTTGGCAAGAAACCAAAGTTGTCGTTTCTTAAAGTTTGGGGCTGCGATGCTTATGTGAAGAAACTTCAACCAGATAAGCTCGAACCCAAATCCGAGAAATGTGTATTCATAGGATACCTAAAAGAGACTATTGGGTACACCTTCTATCATAGATCTGAAGGCAAGACTTTTGTTGCTAAATTCAGATCCTTTCTAGAGAAGGAGTTTCTCTCGAAAGAAGTGAGTGGGAGGAAAGTAGAACTTGATGAGGTAACTGTACCTGCTCCCTTATTGGAAAGTAGTTCCTCACAAGAACCGGTTCCTGTGACAACTACACCAATTAGTGAGGAAGCTAATGATATTGATCATGAAACTTTAGATCAAGTTACTACCGAACCTCATAGGTCAGCCAGAGTAAGATCCGCACCAGAGTGGTACGGTAATCCTATTCTGGAAGTCATGTTACTTGACCATGGCGAACCTACGAACTATGAGAAAGCGACGACGAGTCCAGATTCCGCAAAATGGCTTGAGGCCATGAAATCTGAGATGGGATCCATGTATGAGAACAAAGTATGGACTTTGGTTGACTTGCCCGATGATCGGCAAGCCATCGAGAATAAATGGGTCTTCAAGAAGAAGACTGACGCTGATGGTAATGTAACTGTCTACAAAGCTTGACTTGTTGCGAAAGGTTTTCGACAAGTTCAAGGGGTTGACTACGATAAGACTTTCTAACCCGTAGCGATGCTTAAGTCTATCCGAATCATGTTAGCAATTGTTGCATTTTATGATTATGAAATATGGCAAATGGATGTCAAAACTGCATTCCTGAATGGATTTCTGGAAGAAGAGTTGTATATGATGCAACCGGAAGGTTTTGTCGATCCAAAAGGTGCTAACAAAGTGTGCAAGCTCCAAATGATCCGCTTTATGGACTGGTGCAAGCCTCTCGGAGTTGGAATAAATGCTTTGATGTGTGATCAAAGCATATGGTTTTATATGCACTTTTGGAGAAGCTCAGATTTACAAGAAAGTGAGTAGGAGCTCAGAGCATTTCGATATTATATGTGGACGACATATTGTTGATTGGAAATGATATAGAATTTCTGGATAGCATAAAGGATACTTGAATAAAAGTTTTTCGATGAAAGACCTCGGTGAAGTTGCTTACATATTGGGCATCAAGATCTATAGAGATAGATCAAGACTCTTAATTGGACTTTCACAAATCACATACCTTGATAAAGTTTTGAAAAAGTTCAAAATGGATCAGGCAAAGAAAGGGTTCTTGCACAGACATAAGATGTGAAGTTGAGTTAGACTCAATGCCCGACCACGCAGAAGATAGAGAGAAAATGAAAGATGTTCCTATGCTTCAGCTATAGGCTCTATCATGTATGCAATGCTGTGTACTGCACCTGATGTATGCTTAGCAATAAGTTTAGCAGGAGGTACCAAAGTAATCCAGAGTGGAGTCATCGGGCAAAGGTCAAGAACATCCCGAAATACCGAAAAGGACTAAGTATATGTTTCTCGCTTATGGAGGTGACAAAGAGCTAGTCGTAAATGGTTACGTCGATGCAAGCTTTGACACTGATCCGGACGATTCTAAATCGCAAACCGGATACGTGTTTATATTGAACGGCGGAGCTGTCAGTTGGTGCAGTTCTAAACAAAGCGTCGTGGCGGGATCTACATGCGAAGCGGAGTACATAGCTACTTCAGAAGCAGCAAATGAAGGAGTCTGGATGAAGGAGTTCATTTCTGATCTAGGTGTCATACCTAGTGCATCGGGACCAATGAAGATCTTCTGTGACAATACTGGTGCAATTGCCTTGGCAAAGGAATCCAGATTTCACAAGAGGACCAAGCACATCAAGAGACGCTTCAATTCCATCTGGGACCAAGTCTAGGTGGGAGACATAGAGATTTTCAAGAAACATATGGATCTGAATGTTGCAGACCATTGACTAAGCCTCTTCCACGAGCAAAACATGATCAACACCAAGACTCCATGGGTGTTAGAATAATTGCTGCGTAATCTAGATTATTTACTCTAGTGCAAGTGGGAGACTGAAGGAAATATGCCCTAGAGGCAATAATAAAGTAATTATTTATTTCCTCATATCATGATAAATGTTTATTATTCATGCTAGAATTGCATTAACAGGAAACATGACACATGTGTGAATACATAGACAAACTTAATGTCACTAGTATGCCTCTGCTTGACTAGCTCATAAATCGAAGATGGTTATGTTTCCTAACCATAGACATGTGTTGTCATTTTATTAACGGGATCACATCATTAGGAGGATGATGTGATTGACTTGACCCATTCCGTTAGCTTAGCACTTGATCGTTTAATATGTTGCTATTGCTTTCTTCATGACTTATACAAGTTCCTACAACTATGAGATTATGCAACTCCCGTTTATCGGAGGAACACTTTGTGTGCTACCAAACGTCACAACGTAACTGGGTTATTATAAAGGGGCTCTACAGGTGTCTCCAAAGGTACATGTTGAGTTGGCGTATTTCGAGATTAGGTTTTGTCACTCCGATTGTCGGAGAGGTATCTCTGGGCCCTCTCGATAATGCACATCACTACAAGCCTTGCAAGCAATGTAGCTAATGAGTTAGTTACGGAATGATGCATTAAGTAACGAGTAAAGAGTCTTGCCGGTAACGAGATTGAACTAGGTATTGGGATACCGACGATCGAATCTCGGGCAAGTAACATACCGATGACAAAGGGAACAACGTATGTTGTTGTGCAGTTTGACCGATAAAGATCTTCGTAGAATATGTAGGAGCCAATATGAGCATCCAGGTTCCGCTATTGGTTATTGACCAGAAACGGTTCTTGGTCATGTCTACATAGTTCTCGAACCCGTAGGGTCCGCACGCTTAAGGTTTCGATGACAATTATATTATGAGTTTATAAGTTTTGATGTACCGAAGGTTGTTCGGAGTCCCGGATGTGATTACGGACATGACGAGGAGTCTCGAAATAGTTGAGACATGAAGATTGATATATTGGAAGCCTATATTTGGATGTCGGAAGTGTTCCGGTGAAATCGATTTTCTAGATCGAGTACGGGGTTACCGAACCCCGGGGCTTAATGGGCCTACATGGGCCTTAGTGGAAATAGAGGGCAGCAAGGGGTGTGGGGCACTTCAAGGCCCAAACCGAATTGGTTTAGGGCAAGGGGGGCCGGCCCCCCTCTTTCCTTCTCCTCCTCTCCCTTCCTTCCCCCTTCTCCTAGTCCAACAAGGAAGGATGGAGTCCTAGACCCGAGGACTCCCCATGGCGCGCCCCCTCCTAAGCCGGCCACCCCCTCCCCCCTTGCTCCTTTATATACGGGGCAGGGGGGCACCTCTAGACACAACAATTGATCTCTTGATCTCTTAGCCGTGTGCGGTGCCCCCCTCCACCATAGTCCTCCTCGATAATATTGTAGCGGTGCTTAGGCGAAGCCCTGTGACGGTAGAACATCAAGATCGCCACCACGCCGTCGGTCGACGAACTCTTCCCGACATTCTGCTGGATCAGAGTACGGGGAACATCATCGAGCTGAACGTGTGCTAGAACTCGGAGGTGTCGTAGTTTCGGTGCTTGATCGGTCGGGCCGTGAAGACGTACCACTACATCAACAACGTTGTTCTAACGCTTCCGCTTTCGGTCTACGAGGGTACATGGACACACTCTCCCCTCTCGTTGCTATGCATCACCATGATCTTGCGTGTGCGTAGGAATTTTTTTGAAATTACTATGTTCCCCAACAAAGATCACCTTGGCACTGTTTATTCTTCTTCTTTTCCTCTTCATGCTCTGTTTCTCTTTCTCCTCACCAGTTCGTGAAACCAAGTACATGATTGGCCTTCTATTTCAGAATTGGTTTTGTCAGTGAGGGAGTACAAGTGTACTAGTAAAAAATAGCATTATTTTCTCATGGCAGTCGCAAAATAGAGATGAACACATGCATTAATTATCATTCTTACCTAAAGGAAGGTTATGGTGCCAATATGGATGATGAGGATTGGAACACGGATCTCCCTTTGTGCAGTTCCACCGAAATGAACCAGCTGTTTCATTCTGACATTCCAGTTAAATAGCACAAAAGTCACTTCTTTTAAGAAGTGTTTTGTGCAGTGCACCAAAAGGTCACAACAAGAACCAGGTGAAATGGATATCCCTGTTTGCACAAAAAGCTACAAAGGAAACAATCAGAGTCTCAAACAATTACAGGCAAAAACATTTGGCTAAGCTTGTCATGGCTTATAACAGTGCCATGGCTTCATTTTACCAGGGGCATTAGATTAAGAACAACTAAATATTTCAGATAAGGGCATAGGACAAAGGTGCACCAAAGAATCCAAAGACCATGTACCTAAACAGGGGCATAAAATGGTGATTCATAGGTTGTTGCCCCGAGAAACAAACATCCAAGAAACATATCTGGGTTGGTCCCATTTTTGTTCACTCTAGCCACCTACTCCTATGTGTGGATAGCAAATCTAGTCCTGGTCATACCACTATGTGCAGCGTTACCCCTATATTTCCCTTTTCGACCAGGAGACTGGTTGGATGACCAGTCTGTACCACTTTCACCCCCTTTCCTTCCTGTTTGTACCAAGTCTAATGTAAATACTAAATTCCCCCACCCCCACTTGATTTCTTGTTTGAACAAAGTACAAGATTCGACTCCATGAAGTAGCTTTACCTCTAAAAATAGAAGAAGAAAATAGGTGACATTGGACCATCCGATCGAGAGGGGCTGAGAGGTAGAAAATGATGCACATGCAGCGACGTAGCGAGCTGGGGAAGTAGAGCTAAGGCGGTTTCGAAGGAAGATATACCTGAAGGTCGTCGGGATGTGGGCGGCGGGAGGCCGGATCCGCCAACACTAGGGCAACGACGAAGGGATCGGAGGACCTCCCGCGCCGGCGCTCGGCCAGAGATAACGGTGCGGCCGGCAGTGGGTCTCCTCCCTCGCTGTCGACGACGGTCTAAACGCTGCCCCTCCTCCCCTTCACCGATGGAGGGGGATACGTCCGGATCCGTAACCAGCGGTGAGGATAGAATGATAGTGATTTTTGAAGGGAGAAAGACAGTGTTACCACCGCTATCTTGTTTAGATCTGGAGAGGATGAGAGTGTGTGAATAGAGCAACCCTAGCAAGCAAGCGCGGAGGCTCCGGCCTATATATACGTAGTGGGGTAGTTTTCCTTTTTCACTCCATCAAAACAATCGTTTAAAATTGTGTACGTGCCAGGTTACCTTTTTTAGTTGTTGATTGTTTTTTGAGATAGCTACACGCTTATTCCAAGTGGTGTTACGGTGTGCCAGGTCGCACTTTGTATTGTTCAAGTCTGGTACAAGTCCCTCCATTAAATGAACAACCACCCCCTCGTAAAAATTGTGAACAAGCCCACGACTAAAGTTATATGATACGTGGGTTGCCCCAACATGCATTATTATTTATATTTTCTACTCCCTCCGTTCCTAAATATAAGTCTTTTTTATTAGCCACACCTAAGACAAGAATTTTTTATTAGCAGTGAACCCCACATTTCATAGACACAAAAAGTGTGGCAAGATTCCCTTAGGCAAGCCAAAGTGTGTCTAACAATTTGAGAAACTCAAGTTAGGCAAGTGTGGGAAAAATAATGTGGCAACATAAGACAAACATAGTCACAATCCAAACAGTCCCGTAATTTTTTGTGACATGCATGAACATTTGGTTAGTTAAATTTATAGTCAAAATTTGGCAAGGTGCACCAAATCAACACATGCAAGTATCAAAAGGAAAGTCACGGCATGCATGCATGCATGCATGCATGCATGCATGCGTTGTACTCCCTCCTTTTCCAAATATAAGTCTTTTTAGAGATTGCAACAAGTGACTACATACGAAGCAAAATGAGTGAATCTACACCCTAAAATATGTCTACATACATCAGTTTGTTGTAGTCCATTTGAAATGTCTAAAAAGACTTATATCGAGTGTAGTGTTTTGATGTGTTGCGTAATTAATGCATCGGTAAACACAAATTGTTGAAATATACCGAGTGCAGTGCTTTGATGTGTCGCGTCAACTCATACAAGACCGAGAAGTTTGATTACTACAATGCCCTCTCCCTTGCGGACTGAGCTCCGGTGCCTTAACTGCACCTGCCTTTGGCTGCATGATAGGTGGGAACCCACCTGTTGGGCCCGCCTGTCATAGATGCAGAGGCAGGAGCAGTAAGTAAATGAAGCTGCGTCCCTCCCTCGCGCATGAGCGTGGTGGCTGGCATTCCTAGTAGAAGCTTTTGCTACATGATATCCCTCCCGCACGAGACATGCATCAGTGGATTCGATATTGTAGAAGTAGTAGTAACAGCATTGTTCGTCTTCTCGAAGAGGCGAAGAGCCAAGCGCAACCCGAATGTGGCAGCTGTGAACGCTCGCGTGGCAGTCTTTGGTAGGGGTGCGGTGTCCTTGGAGCACGCATATAGCCAGGCTCTTGCATGAGACAAAATTGCTATTTGAGCCCACTATTGTAGTACTAGTACTTGCTAGTATATCCCTGTAAACCGGAAAGGAGTATTTGCCTTTCTAGAGATTTCAACAAGTGACTAGACTACACCGCGTGCAGTACTCCCTCCCTTCCTGTTTATAGGGATCAAATCTCAAATCTCATCAACCAACACATTTTGTGATTGGAGGAATGTATCTCGTACTTTACAAAACTACCCTAATTAAACGCATGCATTAATTACGTAGTTCTCTCGTTTTCCTCTCCGCCTTGGTCGCGGTGCACAATATTGAGCACTCCTATATGACTAGCTGCTCTATCTACATGCGGGACATCAAAGCATCCGGGCCCACGTGCCATCCACCAAATCACATCGAGGTGTTACAGTCGAGACTCACCAGTCACCCCGGTGTGGCCGTCATGACACGTCATATCACAAAACCCACACCTTTGCCAGCAGTGGTAAAGTGGCCTCGAAGTTGGACTGGACGAAGCAACCATCATTTCACTAGAACGCTCGTTGAAGCCCTTTCTCCCCTTTCTTGAAGAAAACATCACTCCAGGCTTCTCACTTCTACCATTTTTCTTCTGTACCGATGAAGGAAAGGTGGGCGAATCACATTATATTGCTATATTTTTCATTCCAAGAATCTTCTTTTTGCGAAGCACCGACCGATTCTCACAGCCTATTCTTTTCCCGTTTTCATTGTGATTGTGGTTGCCTTTCGATTGCTTTTTGATTGTCAGTTCATTGATGGATCCTGGAGCACTAGGCAAAGAGTTGCCGGCGGACAACCCACTGGAGACAGCGATCTCCAGGAAGTGAGCACCGTCCAATGAGTTGACCATGTTGACGGGCCAACCCATGGAGACGAAGAACTCTAAGAAACAAACACTGGCCAAAGAGTTGACGACGTTGGCGGACGAACTCCTCAAAGAAAGTTGGAAGAACAGCAAGGGCCCCACCGTGCCTACCCCATAAACTCTAATGGCCACCTATGCGAGGCTCAAGGCCGAGTTTGAGGAGATAGTCGCCGTTGAGAAGCAGTATTCCCCTGGCAAGGTGATGGCCCCCATCGAGGACGAGGAGATGGCCCCCGAAGGGATGGGATCCCCCGGTGAGCTGCAGAAGGTAAATAATAATGGCTTACCATAGTTTTGGTTTTTGATTATTTGCAATGTGCTTGCTAATATGTTAGGGTTGTGCAGGTGCCGGTGGACGTCCTTGATGATTCTGATGTCACGGCCCATCCCGTGGACAACGCCCCAGAGATCATTTTCGATGTCGCAGTCCGTCCTGTTGACATCGCCCTGGAGATCGATTCCGATGCCGATGTCCAACCTGTGGACATCGCCCCAGAGATCGATTTCGATGTCACGGTCAGTCTTGTGGACATCACCCCAGAGATCGATTCCCATGCCGTTGTCCGTGCTGTGGTCATTGCCCGAGAGATCGATGACAAGAAATAGTTGGTCGCGCTAATCCTTCATGGTAGTTTGCATTGCCCTGTGTTTAATTACTAGAACGATGCGTGTTATCAAACCATCTTAGGGCTAGTGCACTATCTTGTGTGGGCGGTATTTTCTACTTTTGTTTGATAGTGAATCATGTGAACCCTCTCCGAGTTATGGAAACAGATGTATCCTCACCAGCTTTTGATGTAATATATGGCATGCTTAGATGTAAGTTTGAACTGTTTATCATATCAGTAGGGCTTGTTTGATGATTCTTGGTGTTAGTAGGCTAGCTACTGTGCGAGCTATCTTACTTGCAAAACACTCACCGAAGAGAAACGTTGGGGATGATGAGCTCGTGGTACGCTTATACTTATCCGTCGTCGACCGGCCAATAGCCCAAGCTCCTAAAATTGTAGGCTTAGTCGACACAGATACATTCAAGCCTCATTTGGTTCATAGGGTAGGAAAACTGTAGCAAAAGTACAGAGACTTACAACACAAAATCATAGCAGTACAGAAACGTACTCCCTCCGTTCCAAAATAGATGACCTAGGCGGGCTAGTTTGGACTAGTGGGTTTTAGTGATATGACGTGGTGCATGTTGTCGCCCGGTCTTCCTTTGTGGTAGCAGATTATGGGTACATAAGTTTTTTAAAGAAGCGGAATTCAATGAAGTCATGATGGTTCCTTCATCCGACCAACATACAGTGGGAAAGGTTAGGCTTGTGATACGACCGGGGTAGACCAGGATAATTTTGTGCAGGTGAATGAAAGTATTCTTTCCGATATAGAGGACGAGCAACGAGTATTCATTGTTTATTTTTGATGAAAGCTATTGTCTCCACTGTTACGATGGAGTAGTGTGAAACCCGGCAGCCCAGTGAACTTGGCATGTGCACCACTCCCTCCTTCCTCATGTAATACTACCATACTGTTGACTATAAGGTTACACCTTTTTCTCACTTTCTCTCTATCTATTTCCTCTCAAATGTTTTTTACCTTTCTTTTTTAGACACAATTATTTTTTGCCTCTTTTTAGAATTAGTTTTTTATACCTAGGAGCACGTGTAGAGACGGGCTCTTGCAGAGCCCACTCCTTAACTTTGTCAATGCCTCTCTCTCCTCCACATAAGCAGGCTTATAGCCCAGTATTTTACTGGTACTACTTGCTACGCATGCATGCGGCGGGCAGTGGCGTCCCGAGGGGAGCGCTGCGGAGGGGGGGGTTCAGTGGGCAGGCGGTCGAAGCGGGCTTGGAAGCGGTCCAGACTCCCACATGGCCCACCTCACATTATCACCCTATATTCCTTGGAGTCCGTGCACAGCGGGCGGGCGATCTCTTCTTCCTCCCCCGTGTCTCTCTTCTCAGCCGACGCCCGCCGAGCGATTAGATTTCGGCTATCGACGGTTTATTCAATTCCAGTCCCACATATCAGTGAAATTGCAAGACAACACGTGTCCCCTCTGGTGAGCGGCGTGCGAGCCGGACTGTCGGGGGTGCGACGCGTACGAGTCGTAAGTGTGCCGCCTGTTCCTTTAGAACTTGCAAAGCGTAACATTTTCGTGTGATCGATCGATAGAAATCCAGAACAAAATGACGAGGGCGGTGCTTTCCCGCGTGTTAGGCGGGCTTGTTTGAGTGATATGACATGCTACAGTGCCGTTCACTTGCTCCATTTTTATGTAAGCAAGAGTTTAACTCTTACATGGGAGGAGTGTGAAACACGGCGGATCTGATTTTGATCGAGGGATAACTATTCCCTGCCAAATAATGGAGCACTGTTAGCGATTATAGCATGATAGTTAGGGCATCTCCAGCGCTGGCCCACAAATTTACACCGGCATCTGTCCGAGGACACTTATGGATGCCATCCGATGCCACCCGCATACCTTTCAACAACTATATGAACTAACTGGATGAAATTCGTGCAAACAAAGCAAATTTCAAATTAACCAGATGAAATTCATTACATTTCGAAAACTTTTCCTACAAACTGGACGAAATTCATTACATATTTCGCACAAACCGTACTAAAACCTACTATAAACCTAATCTAAACGATCGCCGGCGCCCGACCACCATGTCCGGCCATGAACCCGAGAAAGCCGTCCATTGCCTTTGCCTCCTCCTCATCCGCCTCGATAACCTCCTCCTCCGGAGCACAAGGTTCTGAAGATTTCTGCCTCCACGTCGCCGTCAAGCGGCTAATCGGCCGCCATTGTTTACCCCACCAAGCTTGGCGTCGACTGACTGTAGTAGCGTTGGCCTTCCTGGGACCAAAGCGGCGGTGACCTACCGTGTACTACTCTTCATCGCTGCAGGCTGCGCCCACGCATGCGTGTCGCCTTCATGGTCGTGGCGGCGAAGGGCGTCCAGGGGGAGGGGGATGCCGGCAATCTCCTTCATCTGCTCTTGTGACAGTACGTCGAAGAGAGCTCTGGAGCGCGCTCGGAGCGCAGCCGTCGATGTCCTTCGTCTGCTCCTACGATAGTACGTCCAAGGGAGCTTTGGAGCGCCAGGAGGCCATGGTTGGAGTGGTGCCGACAGAGGGAAGGGACCGGAGGAGAATGAGTGTGGGTCTTTGGATATGGTTGGGAGCTGGGGCTCAACATAATATAGCGGGCGAATGGCAATGAGCCACGGCAGACAGATGGACGGCTGGCGCCGGAGTAGGTTCGTCGGGCGTGAATGCGGACGCTGCTTCAGTGACTTAACTGCAGGTGCGTTGTGTTACTAACATGTGGGTCCCAATGGGCATCTGGCCCGCATGTCAGTGACACATCAACTGCACCTGCAGTTAAGTCCGGTGGATGCGGCATTGACGTTCTGGAGAGACGGTGACCGTTTCATGTGGGAAGCGCGTGCTAGCAATGGAAGGGGTTTCGGTAGGCCACGGCGGTCAGACACTGGCGTGGTGGTAAAATGTATTGACAACCAGGCGTCCATGCAACTGCTCTTGTCGCCAGCTAGCCTTCGACGACCACCATTAAACACCACACAGCCATGCATAACGTACGAATAATGGACGAATCGATCAGACACACACTCGTGTGCAGTGGCACTATGATCGGTCGCTCATGATAGTACATACTCCGTACCATAGTACCCTCTCTAGCTAGGTTGTTTTATAGATTGTCGTTGTGATGGACGATATACATGAGCAAGGCGCTCCCGAGTATGACCGTTGGTGTTGAGCCAGGTGAATACATGCTTGGCGTTCGCGTAGGCCTCCATCAAACGTCTAAACAGTAATGTTAGGCACCGCCGGGGCGCGCAGGTGATGGGCTCGCTGTTTGCGTTGTGCCATGAGCAGGACTTTGATTGAGAGGGCGACATGCATGCATTAGCATGGTTTGACAGCGTGAGCGTGAGTGTCTAACGCAAAGTATTTCATTTTCATTTGGCTGACGAGTTTGCGTTGCAGCGACGAGTCCGTGGTTTGATTACACACATACGCATAATTTTGGTTTTTATTTCTTTCTCCACTGACAGGTAGGCCCGCATAGATAGATAAAGAACACGAGCTGATGAGGCGCATGCGGACTGTTTGACTGGTCAACCAGACAAATATGGAGCTATACGCTGAGCCAGTGACCGTATAATCACCATATCTCGTATACAATGATCAAAGTAAGCTATCAAGACAAGTTCGATGACCTCCAATGCATTTTACTTGGTAATAAATGACCAGGATTGAAGGGGAATCCAAATTTCCTTCGTCTTCTGTCCTTGAGCTCTTGACAAACCAATGCACTATACGGTTGTCCGGTCACTCCACCCCAGAGCTCTCACCAAGCGTCGTTCATGCCACCGCGCCGCACACTAACCGGTAACACTACAAAAAAAAGACACATCTGTGACATTTTGGGCCGAATGAATTTTTTTTCTGTCATACATATGACACTTCTATGACGATAATTGTGACAAAACCCGGTATCATCTTAGATGTGGTGGGCTCCTACTTCTATGACAAAAAATCATGACAGAAAATGGGCTTTTTGTCCTGGGTGGGTCGAAGACGCAGCTGCATGACATTCTTTGGGCCGTCCATGATGGAAAAACCGTGGTAGAAGCGAGGGGGAGGAAATTTTTGGGGAGTTGCGGTTATGGTGGGAGGTCGGGGGCGAAGCGATCGTGTTTTTCTTGTACACGACGCTGCGTGTGTGAGGCGTTAGCTCTAATCAACCCGAAGCGAGGCGTTGGGCTCTAATCAACCCGAAAGATTAGCTTCGAGGCTACGCGTTCTCGAACCCGAGCGATCGATTGATGGATGTTAATCAACCCGCCGAGAGATTCCTTCGCTTGCTAATCAAGCCAATCGATTGGATGAATAGTGAGCGTTGCGGGGGGTTGGATGAACAGTGAGCGGTGGCGTTGCCTCTGGATGAACAGGACCCCGTTGTGTGGAGGGATGGATGAACAGTAGACGGTGGAGGGGTGGTTGAAAAGTAGCCGGTGGAGTAGCGCGCGGTGGAGGCTGGATGAACAGGAGCCCGTGGAGGCTGGACGAGGTCGAAGCCTATCCAAAAGGAACTCCTCCAATATGCGACCCTATCCAAAAGGAACTCGAAGGTCCCACTAAGGATAGACCCGCATATTGAAACGCTTTTGCAAGGTGGATATCATTACATCAACATTACATAATAGATAGGGATACATACAAGAGGCATACAATGCCACACGAATACAACAATACGTCATACAAGAGATCAACATCCGACTATGGATGATACATAAACGTAAACTCAAACAATATCCACCACCTAGCCCAGTGCCGACCGAACCTATCCCCGATCGAAGAAGCGTAAGAAGAAACTCCAAAACAAGTAACATCGCTCTCGCGTCATGATCATCGCATAACTTTGTACCTGCATCGTTGTTGTAGTAATCAGTGAGCCACGAGGACTCAGAATCCCATTACCATGGGTATCAAGACTAGCAAAGCTTAAATGGGAAAGGAAGGGGGTAAAGTGGTGAGGTTGCAGCAGCGGCTAAGCATATATGGTGGCTAACATATGCAAATGAGAGCGAGAAGAGAAACAAAGGAACGGTCGTCAACTTGCAATGATCAAGAGGTGATCCTGAACTCCTACTTACGTCAAACATAACCCAGAAACCGTGTTCACTTCCCGGACTCCGCCGAGAAGAGACCATCACGGCTACACACACGGTTGATGCGTTTTATTTCGGATCTGGTGTCAAGTTATCTACAACCGGACATTAACAAATTCCCATCTGCCACATAACCACGGGCACGGCTCGAAAGTTTATACCTGCACGGGTGTCCCAACTTAGCCCATGACAAGCTCTCGCGATCAACGAAGAATAGACCTTCTCCCAGAAGACCCGATCGCCTCGGAATCCCGGTTTACAAGACATTTCGACAATGGTAAAACAAGACCAGCAAAGCCGCCCGATGCGCCGACAATCCCGATAGGAGCTGCACATATCTCGTTCTCAGGGCAACACCGGATAGGTCAGCCTACGAGTAAAACCAGACCTCGAGTTGCCCCGAGGGGGCCCCGCAGTCGGCCCGGGGGGGCTAAAATAAAGATGACCCTCAAGAGAGCGACTCCCAAGGGAAAAGTAGGTGGTGGTGAGGCAAATGGTAAAACCAAGGTTGGGCCTTGCTGGACAAGTTTTATTCAAAGCGAACTGTCAGGGGGGTCCCATAAATCACCCGACCGCGTTAGGAACGCAAAATCCGGGAACATAACACCGGTATGACGGGAACTAGGGCGGCAAGAGTGGAACAAAACACCAGGCATAAGGCCTAGCCTTCCACCCTTTACCAAGTATATAGATGCATTAATAATATAAGAGATATTGTGATATCCCAACATAACCCTGTCCACCATGGAGAAATCTTCAACTTCACCTGCAACTAGCAACGCTATAAGAGGGGCTGAGCAAAAGCGGTAACATAGCCAAACAACGGTTTGCATAGGAAAGGTGTCAAAGGTTAGAGGTTCATGGCAATATGGGATGGCTTGATAAACAGGTGATAGGTAGCGCAGCATAGCGATAGAACGAAGCAACTAGCATAGCAATGATAGTAGTGAAATCCAGGGTAGTGGTCATCTTGCCTGAAATCCCGCTAGGAAGAAGAACGATTCCATGAAGAAGACGAACGAATGAAGCCGAACCAATCGTAGACGAACAATTCCTCACGATCGCAACGAAACAGGAACTAACAAGAAGAAGCACACAACATAGGTAAACACACCACACGTGAACAAGACATGATGCACAAACAAACATGATGCATGACAAAAGCTAGATGAAGCTACTCATGGCAAGAGAAGATGCAAACAAGAACAACACATCAAGGCAAGTTTAAATGAGGCCGGGAACAACATATAACAATTCTGGTAAGTCCTCATATGCAAATTTCGAAATTAGTCCAGAACTGAATAAACCTTAAGTTGAAGTTGTTAAACAGCAAGTTAAGATGCACCAAGATGATCTACACGAAATTCTAGTCAAGTTACATATAAAGTTCATTAGATTCGGAGCTACGGCCTAGAAGATATGAGCAAAACAAGTTAAGCATGGCATTGATGCAAAATGCACCCAAACATCAAGCAAACACACCAAAACAAGGATGCAACATGGTAATATGAAGCTACATGCAAAATCAAGCAAGTTTCATATAGAGCACACTCAGAACGGAGCAACGGTGCAACACATACACTCTATACAAGACATAACAACAATCATCCATAACAAAGAACTAGGCATATTGCAAGCATCAAAACAATATGCTACAGCACCCCAACGTAACAACAAAAGGCATGGGCATGAATTACAGGTAAAGCATAACAAAACATGAACACTGAGCTATCTCCATAAACAACTAGAACATGCTCAAAATGACATGGTAAGATCGCAAATAATAACAGTTTCAGACTTATCAGGAAATAACATCAGGTTGTAATGTTTAGAGCAAGCAAACAACATGTTGCAGCAACATATCATGGCAAACAAAGCCATGTCTTGAATCTACTAATTGCATAGATCAAAAGACCCTTACTGACCATGAGCCAAAAAGGCACATAAAATATGATGGCACCCATGTAAACATGGCAAGTTATATGACAGATTCATACATGGCAGGAACAACAATAAGTAGGCATGTTGGTGAGCTTGAACCACTCACCACAGAGCAATACATGGCATGGAAAGGCAACCAACAGTAAGAAGGCATGTTTGTGAAGCTAAGCATGGCAAGAGCAAGTTCATAGGGTACATGGATCACTAGCAAAACACATGGGAACAAGTGAACTTAATGTTAACAGGCTGACATCAACATTTTCAAGCAACTTTAAAGCAAGATTACAACATGATACAGCAGGCTATAAATGCAACCAAGGGCATGAATTGATAGATCATGACATGTAGATCAAAACATGTTTATAGGACATCTCCAGATTATGCATAGAATGATTACTAGAAGCATGTTTACGTAGCAACAAAATATAACAGAATCTGTCAGGAAAACAGCAACAGCAACTACCCTACTTAACAAGCTCAATGCACTCACTACACAACTCACAAAAATACATGGTTAGCACCCCTGGAAAGATGGCATGGCATAGATCAACATACATGTAGACATCAACCTCATAGGATGCACACATCAATCATGGCAAAAATGATAAATGAGCAAGTTATAACAGTTTCAGCAGATTAACATCAACATGCCCTCTTCCAACAGCATTTCGGGCATCAAGATGAGCTCAAATGAAAATGATGCAATGGAATGAAATGAATTACTCATCGAGACGAATAATTTTACATATTATACGCACGAAACGGAGCTACGGATGCAGAGATACAACATGATGAACATGGCATGAAAATGTAAAATCTCGAGGACTTAGACGGAAAACGGAGGGTCCGGCGGGGGGGACGCCGGAGGCGGGAGGGCCGGCAGCGGAGGGGCGGGGCACGGGAGCGGCCAGACAGAGCCGGGCCGGGCGCGGCCTCCTCGGCGCAGGCGCGGCGCCTCCCAGCGGCGGAGGCGGCACGGGCCGGCCGGCGCGTGGTCGATGAGGCAGCTGGCCCGAAGAAGCGCGGGCCACGGAGGCGACAGTGGCGGGCAGGCGCCGGAGACAACAACGGAGCTCGGCGCAGGCCTTCGGGGCAGTCGCCGGCGACAAGGCGGCGGCGGCGAAGCGCCGGCGAGGTCGGCGGGCTGCGGGCGGGGGCGGCGGCGACGGGCCCCGCTGGTCCGCGATGGGCCCAGCGGGCCGGCGGCGGAGGGAGGCGACGGGGACACGTGGCAAGCCATGATTAGCTCTTGCTGGCGCGCAGCGCGACGACGTGTCCGCTCCGTCCGGACATGTCCGTGCGGAAGAAGAGAGGAAATGCTAGGGTTTGGGGGATTAGACCGCGAAAATGGAAGGGAGAGCATATTTATAGGTAGAGGAGCTAGGAGAGTCCAAATGAGGAGCGGTTTTGCCACGCGATCGTGATCGAGCGACCGAGAGCATGGAGGGAGTTAGATGGGTTTTGGGCCACTTTGGAAGGGTGTTGGGCTGCAACTCAAAGAGGGCTTCTACGGTTACCGGTTAACCGTTGGAGTATCAAACGACCTCCAAATGGCACGAAACTTGACAGGCGGTCTACCGGTGCTATACCAAGGCCGCTTGGAAAACCTCGGGTCATTCCGAGAAAGTTTAACACCCGCTCACAACAGAAGACAAAAGGGGACGCCGGATGACATAGGAGTGCCGGATTGCAAAACGGACAATGGGGAAAATGCTCGGATGCATGAGACGAACACGTATGCGAATGCAATGCACATGATGACATGATATGAAATGCATATGATGACATGGCAAATGCAACACACAAGCAAATGACATGGCAACGACGGCGAATAACTGGCATACACCTGGCGCAACGAATCCGGGGCGTTACAACACTCCTCCACTAACAAGAGATCTCGTCCCGAGATCTTACGACCGAGATGGAAGGGAAAAGGGATGAGGTGAAACAAGAACTCAAGAGAAGAAAAAAAGAATCGAGAGCACTCGAGAAGAAGAGAGGAACAACGCGAATGACGAGAATGGAAAGCTCTTAGGATGCACTCTGACTGAACATGGAAAGAATAGAACACGACTTAGAGAGGATGGAATGATACTTGATGAACTCTTGAAGAATGAATTAAATCATGAAGAACCACCGTGAAGAACTCTGGTGACAAAAGGATGATGATATAGAATGAAGGATGAAAGAATAAGATGAGCCTTGCGATGATTTAGATGAAGGTTCCGACAAAATAGTCGAGGAAAATTTGAACTCCGGAAAAAGAAAAGATGAAACACTTGGAACTAGAATTTATTCATTAAGAATAAACTCCGAAGAAAAAGATTGAGAAGTGACATATCACAAACTAGAGAAGGTAAGAATGAATGAATAAAACGATAATCAAGGAAAAAGAATATTGAACGAACCACCGTAAGAATTCAGAAATGACTGATGAAAGAGACTTAATCACCGGGAAGAATTAGGAGAACAAATATGCTTGAGGGAATTTAGATGCAAAAGAACAAAGAGATCGCGAACTGATTGAAGAATACTTGAACGTAGCACCGGAAGAATATTGAGACGAACGAAGGGCACAGATATAGAATAATTGGAGAACGAATCTGAAAACTTAGAACGAAGAAATCTTCCGAAAAGGTGGCCTCCGGATGATCGAGAGAGAAAGCAACTCCTGAAATGCTCCGGATGGATGAAAAGAATTTGCATGACTTGAAACAATTTGATAGGATAACATCGAGCTAGCACCGCGAATCTCCGGGGAACAAACAAGATTAAAGAGAAATCTTCTTCTTTGGTCTTCAAATGATGACGAGAAACACCACCAAAATTACTGAGGTACTCCGGTAGAATGAAAAGCAGAGAGGTTGAGTGAACAATGAAACAAACTTGAAATCGATCTTGGAGAAGGCATGTGACTGATGAAGTTCATTCTTACGTCACATTTGAAAAGAATTTGAGAATAACTCCGGGGAAATTAGAAGAGTCAGGTAAGATCCTGGGAAAAGACCTGTGGGTTAGGGCCCACTGAAGAGATAACATCGTTGAAAAGGGATGTTGAACAGATAAATGTTGCACCGGAACAATTGAAATATTTGAATGAGGTGACAACCTCGAATTAATTGGAACAAAGACGAATCTCCTGAGATGTTTTGAACACTCCGGAAGGATAAACTGGCGAGAGGCGAACGAGCAGGGAAAACACTTGAGTCGAGGGAAAGAATATGATCAACCCGAAAAACTGGAATTAAGTGCACCGGAGAAGAAAAAGAGATGAAGAATGTCGAATAAAAGAGAATTCGCCGGTTGAAACAATTAGCGAAAGACTGAAGAGGCCCCACACAAATGAAATTGATGGTCGAAAGTGACTTAGACGCTGGGAAGAAAAAGGGTGGGAGGGCGGGAAAAACATAGGCAACTGGAAGGGAGAACCAACGAATATCTTGAAGAGAAAACACCGGTTGAAATCATTGAGGAAAGAAAGCAAAGACTTCGCACGAGTAGGATGGATACTCGATTACGGACTCCGGTTCCGAGAAGGAAAAGGGGTGGGTGGGTGGGTAAAGAAAACAACTGAGGATTGATCTCGCAAAAGACAAAGAGGTTCGAGTCCACAAGAAAAGCACCGGATCAAAAGAGCTGAGAACAACGATCGGAAAACAAAATGCGTGAACCTAAAGAAGATTTTGAATGGGGAGAGGAGTAATTCAAAACACCTACGTCAAGAATCCTCACCAGAGCGATGAAGGGGCAGAGGAGTAAAAAGAATTCCTACTCTCCGATATAACTAGACTCAGAAAAAGTTTTCTTCTAGACTCAACAACGGCCAAACTACACGATCAATCAAGGAGACTCCTAAGGTCGGTCGAGGCTCTGATACCAACTTGTCACACCCAATATGCGACCCTATCCAAAAGGAACTCGAAGGTCCCACTAAGGATAGACCCGCATATTGAAACGCTTTTGCAAGGTGGATATCATTACATCAACATTACATAATAGATAGGGATACATACAAGAGGCATACAATGCCACACGAATACAACAATACATCATACAAGAGATCAACATCCGACTATGGATGATACATAAACAGAAACTCAAACAATATCCACCCTGCTAGCCCAGGCTGCTGACCTGGAACCTATCCCTTGATCGAAGAAGCAGAAGAAGAAACTCCAAAACAAGTAACATCGCTCTCGCATCATGATCATCGCATAACCTGTACCTGCAACTGTTGTTGTAGTAATCTGTGAGCCACGAGGACTCAGCAATCCCATTACCATGGGTATCAAGACTAGCAAAGCTTAAATGGGAAAGGAAGGGGGTAAAGTGGTGAGGTTGCAGCAGCGGCTAAGCATATATGGTGGCTAACATACGCAAATGAGAGCGAGAAGAGAAACAAAGGAACGGTCATCAACTAGCAATGATCAAGATGTGATCCTGAACGCCTACTTACGTCAAACATAACCCAGAAACCGTGTTCACTTCCCAGACTCCGCCGAGAAGAGACCATCACGGCTACACACATGGTTGATGCGTTTTATTTCGGATCTGGTGTCAAGTTATCTACAACCGGACATTAACAAATTCCCATCTGCCACATAACCATGGGCACGGCTCTCGAAAGTTTATACCCTGCAGGGGTGTCCCAACTTAGCCCATGACAAGCTCTCGCGATCAATGAAGGAATAGACCTTCTCCCAGGAAGACCCGATCAGTCTCGGAATCCTGGTTTACAAGACATTTCGACAATGGTAAAACAAGACCAGCAAAGCCGCCCGATGCGCCGACAATCCCGATAGGAGCTGCACATATCTCGTTCTCGTGGCAACACCGGATAGGTCGACCTACGAGTAAAACCAGACCTCGAGTTGCCCGAGGGGCCCTTGATCTGCCGGTTCGCACCAACACTTAGACAAGCACCGCCCGGGGCTAAAATAAAGATGACCCTCGAGAGAGCGACTCCCAAGGGAAAAGTAGGTGGTGGTGAGGCAAATGGTAAAACCAAGGTTGGGCCTTCTTTGACAAGTTTTATTCAAAGCGAACTGTCGGGGGTCCCATAAATCACCCGACCGCGTTAGGAACGCAAAATCCGGGAACATAACACCGGTATGACGGGAACTAGGGTGGCAAGAGTGGAACAAAATACCAGACATAAGGCCGAGCCTTCCACCCTTTACCAAGTATATAGATGCATTAATAATATAAGAGATATTGTGATATCCCAACATAACCCTATCCACCATGGAGAAATCTTCAACTTCACCTGCAACTAGCAACACTATAAGAGGGGCTGAGCAAAAGCGGTAACATAGCCAAACAACGGTTTGCATAGGAAAGGTGTCAAAGGTTAGAGGTTCATGGCAATATGGGATGGCTTGATAAACAGGTGATAGGTAGCGCAACATAGCGATAGAACGAAGCAACTAGCATAGCAATGATAGTAGTGAAATCCAGGGTAGCGGTCATCTTGCCTGAAATCCCGCTAGGAAGAAGAACGAGTCCATGAAGAAGGCGAACGGATGAAGCCAAACCAATCGTAGACGAACAATTCCTCACGATCGCAACGAAACAGGAACTAACAAGAAGAAGCACACAACATAGGTAAACACACCACACATGAACAAGACATGATCCACAAACAAGCATGATGCATGACAAAAGCTAGATGAAGCTACTCATGGCAAGAGAAGATGCAAACAAGAACAACACATCAAGGCAAGTTTAAATGAGGCCGGGAACAACATATAACAATTCTGGTAAGTCCTCATATGCAAATTTCGAAATTAGTCCAGAACTGAATAAACCTTAAGTTGAAGTTGTTAAACAGCAAGTTAAGATGCACCAAGATGATCTACACGAAATTCTAGTCAAGTTACATATAAAGTTCATTAGATTCGGAGCTACGGCCTAGAAGATATGAGCAAAACAAGTTAAGCATGGCATTGATGCAAAATGCACCCAAACATCAAGCAAACACAGCAAAACAAGGATGCAACATGGTAATATGAAGCTGCATGCAAAATCAAGCAAGTTTCATATAGAGCACACTCAAAACGGAGCAACGATGCAACACATACACTCTATACAAGACATAACAACAATCTGTCCATAACAGCAACTAGGCATATTGCAAGCATCAAAACAATATGCTACAGCACCCCAACGTAATAACAAAAGGCATGGGCATGAAGTACAGGTAAAGCATAACAAAACATGAACACTGAGCTATCTCCATAAACAACTAGAACATGCTCAAAATGACATGGTAAGATCGCAAATAATAACAGTTTCAGACTTATCAGGAAATAACATCAGGTTGCAATGTTTAGAGCAAGCAAACAACATGTTGCAGGAACATATCATGGCAAACAAAGCCATGTCTTGAATCCACTAATTGTATAGATCAAAAGACCCTTACTGACCATGAGCCAAAAAGGCACATAAAATATGATGGCACCCATGTAAACATGGCAAGTTATATGACAGATTCATACATGGCAGGAACAACAATAAGTAGGCATGTTGGTGAGCTTGAACCAATCACCACAGAGCAATACATGGCATGGCAAGGCAACCAACAGTAAGAAGACATGTTTGTGAATCTAAGCATGGCAAGAGAAAGTTCATAGGGTACATGGATCACTAGCAAAACACATGGGAACAAGTGAACTTAATGTTAACAGGCTGACAGCAACATTTTCAAGCAACTTTGAAGCAAGATTACAACATGATACAGCAGGCTATAAATGCAACCAAGGGCATGAATGGATAGAGCATGACATGTAGATCAAAACATGTTTATAGGACATCTCTAGATTATGCATAGAATGATTACTAGAAGCATGTTTACATAGCAACAAAATATAACAGAATCATCAGAAAACAAAGAACAAAGACAACTACCCTACTTAACAAGCTCAATGCACTCACTACACAACTCACAAAAATACATGGTTAGCACCCCTGGAAAGATGGCATGGCATAGATCAACATACATGTAGACATCAACCTCATAGGATGCACACATCAATCATGGCAAAAATGATAAATGAGCAAGTTATAACAGTTTCAGCAGATTAACATCAACATGCACTCTTCCAACAGCATTTCGGGCATCAACATGAGCTCAAATGAAAATGATGCAATGGAATGAAATGAATTACTCGTCGAGATGATCAATTTGACATATTATACGCACGAAACGGAGCTACGGATGCAGAGATACAGCATGATGAACATGGCATGAAAATGTAAAATCTCGAGGACTTAGACGAAAACGGGGGGGGGTTAACCTCTTCTTCCAGATCTGGATCGGGGCACGGACTCCGAGGCCGACGGAATTCGCCGGAGTTGAGGGAGGCGGCGGCCGGTGGCGGAGCTGGGCAGGGCCGCCGAGGCGCGGATCCGGCGGGGGCGCCGAGGCGGAGGGCAGCAGCGGAGGGGCGGGCACGGAGCGGCCGGACAGAGCTGGCAGCGCGCTCGCTTCAGGCGCAGGCGGCGCCTCCCGGCGGAGGCGGCACGGGCCGGGCGCACGCTGTAGTCGGCGAGGGAGCGCGGGCGGCGGGCGGGGCCACGAGGCGACGGTGGCGGGCAGGCGCCGGAGGCGGCGGCGAGCTTTGCCTTGCGCCTTCAGGCTTGCCGCCGGCGACGAGGCGGGCGGCGCGAGGTCGGCGGCGGGCTGGGGCTGGCGGCGGCGCGCGGACGGCCTCATGGTCATGTGATGGGCCGGGCGGGCCGGCGGAGGAGGGAGGCGGCGGGGGACACGTGGCAAGCCACGATTGGCTGCGGGCGCGGGCGCGGACGTGTCCGGCTCCGTCCGCACATGTCCGGCTGCGGAGAGGGAGCGGGGCTAGGGTTTGGGGGATTAGACCGCGAAAATGGAAGGGGAGGGCATATTTATAGGTAGAGGGAGCTAGGAGAGTCCAAATGAGGAGCGGTTTTCGGCCACGCGATCGTGATTGAACGACCGAGAGCATGGAGGGGAGTTAGATGGGTTTTGGGCCACTTTGGAAGGGGTGTTGGGCTGCAACTCAAAGAGGGCTTTATGGTTACCCGGTTAACCGTTGGAGTATCAAACGACCTCCAAATGGCACGAAACTTGACGGGCGGTCTACCGGTGCTATACCAAGGTCGCTTGGCAAACCTCGGGCCATTCCGAGAAA
Organism: Aegilops speltoides; assembly: GCA_021437245.1. NCBI lineage: Eukaryota > Viridiplantae > Streptophyta > Magnoliopsida > Poales > Poaceae > Aegilops > Aegilops speltoides. The sequence goes on along the minus strand of CM038147.1, from coordinate 454,832,395 downwards.
GTTTAACACCCGCTCACAACAGAAGACAAAAGGGGACGCCGGATGACATAGGAGTGCCGGATTGCAAAACGGACAACGGGGAAAATGCTCGGATGCATGAGACGAACACGTATGCGAATGCAATGCACATGATGACATGATATGAAATGCATATGATGACACGGCAAATGCAACACACAAGCAAATGACATGGCAACGACGGCGAATAACTGGCATACACCTGGCGCAACAAATCTGGGGCGTTACAGAAGACTCGGCAGTTGTTTCCCACGCGGAGGGGAGTATGATTGTATGAGGGTTTACTGGTTCGTCTGCCGTCGCCGGAGAATAACAGCAGGTGTGGGACTGTGGGTGAGTAGAGGGATGGCTAGGCCAGCGATAGGAGTACGGTGGGGCGGTGAGGTCTGTGCTGCAAGCAAAGACAAACCATGAGGAGGAGGGGGCAGCAGTCCATGGCGCTTGTTTGAGCGGCTGGAGCAGGAAGAGCAGAGATTGAAGAAGCACGACGGCCGTTGGATGGACATCCAACAGTATACAGGCCATCTGTGGAAACCCTCAAATCTGTGGAAAACAACATACAGCCCATCTGCCATTATTTCAAATAATTTATAGCCCATTTGCTAATTCTTACGGGTTTTTTCGGAGCCCATATTCTTTTTGTTAGCATTACAACCCATATTGTGGCCACCGTTAAAAAATTATACGAAATTTTGCATATGTCGGTCTTGATCTCGAACTGTTTTAATCCCAAATTTCGAGTCACATTCGTGCTGATTTTAAAAATAAATGTATATCAATATAAAATCCAATAAATTGTCCACGCATAACAATCAATGCAATTTAAAATCTCAAAATGAAAAAAAGATATTTGAAACTAATTGCCGGTTTGATGTGTTTTAAAAATGTACAGCCCATTTCTCATTACTTATAGGCTATTTTCTGACACCGAAAGTGAAGCTCTCCTCGTCTTGAAAGATTTGCAGCCCAACAGCCCGATAAAGCGACTTACTTGACAAATCACAAAAAACTGGGCTAGCCATTTTCGTAAAGAAAAAACTCTTGGGCTGGTCTGTGGTAAACATAAAAGAAAAGGCTGGCTAGACAGGCCAGAGTGTCCCGCACAGCCCAGTTGACACCCTGCTTCCGTCTCAGAAACAAATTAGATAAATGCCACTCCAATTATGGCGATTCATAAAAATGACACTGCAGTTTGCAAACTTTGAAAAATACCACTACAATTTTTGCAAACTTTGAAAAATGCCACTGCAGTTTGCAAACTTTGAAAAACGCCACTCCAGACTTCGAAAAATGCCACTAGAAATAGCATGAAATGGCATTTTTCAAAGTTTAGAAATTGCAGTGGCATTTCTCGGATACACCAGATTTGGAGTGGCATTTATAAAATTAACCCCAAAAAATAACTGGGCCAGCTGCTGGGTCCCTGGTGTCAGCCGCTTGTTGTGCAATTCTCTCATTTATTGACTATGTTGACAATGGCATGGGACCCAGATGTCAGAAATCCACTAGGAGGAGCCATTTTTTTATTGGCTTGAAATAAGGAGGCACTTGCTTGCGTACTCCCATGACCTTGGCGGGTCCCTGCTATCATCCTCTCCACATAGAATCATCTCCTGATTGTGTACACGTCAACTTGCTAGGCCCACAAGTCAGCCTCTAAACCCGTGGAGGACAAATACAACCCATTTAAAAAATGACAACCCATTCCATACGTTCAAACGGAAAGTTCAACATTCAGAGCAAAGTAACAGGTCTGATCCACATATAGAGTACTGAACTTCCACGTTGACAACCATCATAGCCAAGTTAAATATCTACTCCCACTAATACTCTAGTAGCCTACAAGTACTAACTTACTCTTAGCTAACTAGACGATGCCGGCCGCCATCTTTGGTACACGCTAAACGCCGGCACCGGCGTCCTGCGCCTCGCCTTGGACATGCCAGAGGTGCGATAGGGCGCATTGCTCACACGCGTTGGCCCGTTCCATGCCGGCGTGGTCCACTGAAGCTTCGGCTTCCAAGCGGGAAACCCACTTGATGAGCTGGTAGTAAAAATCGGTATCGCGAACGCGTGCGTGCCCGACAGCCTCCAGGGCTATTTGCCGGGCGCCGGCCTCCACGTAGTAGGCCCAGTTGTGGGCGCTCTGCTCGCGACTTAGAGAGTAGGTGCGCTGCTGCTCCATGTCCCGCTGGCGGCGCAAATCGGCGATACGCTGCTCCTCCGCCGAGCGGTCGCGCTCCAACAACTCCTGCTCCTTCGCCATGCGGTCGCGCTCCAACAACTCCTCGATCTGCGCATTGTCATCTAAAGGCAGATAGAATGCCTCCTCCCTCCATCTGCCTTCCGGTGAAAAATCGAACACTAGTTCCGGCGGTGACCGCCTCCGGCGTCGCCTACTGCGGAAGGGCGGGGGCATGGCGGACGTGGCGAGCGACGTCGGGCCGGTGGGGGCCTATGAGGATATGGCGAGTTGGGTCACGGTGGCACCGGAGAAGGCCGGGAAACAGTACTTATAAGAGGAAGGTAGCACGACAGTCATCGGAATTCAATGCATAATGGCTTAGCGCGCCAACTTGCCGTGGAAAACTAGGGAAACTACAATTATGACTGTGTCGTCCCGTCCCATCTGGGTCACACGCAGGCATGGCGGTCAAACGAGTGCACTCGAATCATCTCCCTCCTTGTCAATAATGATTCCACGGATTCAAAAAGCCCGAACAATTAAAGCGTATCTTTTTTCGCATCAGTTAGCTGCCTTAATTATGGCCGGCTGCATGTAGGCACTCGTAATCGCCGCAGCAAGACGCTGGCGACATGCAGCGAAGTCGCAGCGAGAGAACGCATGCGCCACTTAAATCGCTAGAATTAATTAGGCTTAAACTTCGCATGCCGTTAATTCTTGCCATGCCTTGGTCTTGCTTTGCTTTGCTCACGGGACTAATAAACCGGACGGAGGAGTACCTTGGTTGGTGAGAGGTTTGAATTAATCCCGCAAACCGGAAAGGAGGTACTAGTACGTGCGTGATCCGCTATTTATTCGTGTAGGATCGAGTAGGTCGTTTCTTGAATTGAGCCCTGCAAACCGGAAAGGAGGTAGTACATGCGTGATCCGCTATTTATCCGTGTTGGATCGATAGTGTAGCTTGTCAGTTTCTTTAGAGGTAGGCATTTTTATCCGTGTAGGATCGATAGTGTAGCTTGTCAGTTTCTTCAGAGGTAGGCATTTTTATTCAAAAAACTGCCACTTCGCATCTTGCGTCGCAAATAAAACTGCCAGGAGCGCATTTGTAGGCTAGCTAGTGATCGATCAGTAACTTGTAGACACTGGGCAAACATAAATAAGTAACTGTTAATGCATCTCAATGATTCACAGATCATATACAAATATGTAGGTCCAAAAGCAAAGATCAGCCACTTCGGATCTTGCGTCGCAACTAAAACTAACCAGTACGATTCCCATACATAAGATCAACATGTTAATGCATCTCAATGATTCACAGGTCATATACAAATATGTAGCTCCAAAAGCAAAGATCTAGAAAAACAACTGTTCTTCCTACTAACATGGATGCTTCTCTTGGCCAACATTCAAGATGCATCGAAAGACAAATTTGTTTGTGAAGTCTACAATTCCTCTTGCAAACGTAAGTGGTTTCACCAATAGCCGGAACCATGAGAATGAACCACACATGATGGAGGAACATCCACTGCAATATGATTTGGTCTTCTCTCACACCGCGAGACTATTTTCGAATACAAACTTTAACTTAGGAAAAATGATGCCCATTATAATCGGACCAAAGCAATGAAGCACCTAGTGTTGACCAGTAAATAGTGCAAGACTACTTTTCTGCAGTCCATGAAGTGACTATCCAATCTTTGTGTCTATTTTCAAATGGCACTGCATGCAGTGACTATACTATTCTCTTGTGCAGTTCAACCAAAATTGCGGACACTTTGTTTGTTTGCCAAATAGCAACCGCGCACATCTCTGCTGCGCACAAATATCAAGCAGCTAGTAAACATATACCACAACATGTTCGCAGTGATGGAAGAGGTGAAATCGATACAACCGAAATTGAGCATCCAATCATTGAATCCTGTCCTGCACCTCCAATGTAGGTCCACCCTCCCAATAAATTCACATGCAAACCACTATTATTACTATCTAATGACAGTACAAAAAGAGTAGCAAGATAGTAGCAAACCATGTACCTTCGTAATGAACAGCTCATAGTGCCACCAATTGGAGTATAGTCATCTCACCGGACCTCTAGTTGGGGCTAAACGAGAGAAGTTTGATGTTTACTGGTTTATTGGTCCCCATTGCATTTTGGGCCAAGTTTTGACCTTTGATTTAACTAATAAAATGTTAATACATGTAAACAAAAATGTTGTGTAAGTCACCTTACAAAAACCAAATAATCCCAAAACACTTAGGCACGGTGCATTAACTTCCTCCTTGTTTCTTATTTCGTGACATATCAAACAATGAGAGATGTGGGCCGTGCATGCTTTCAATGACTTGAGACTACCAAACATGACATGCAATGTTTAGTTCATTGCATGTAATCCTATTAGTACTCTAGTTAGCAAAAAACATTAAGTTCTCTCGCCGATAGGAATAAAACACCATGTATTTATTTACAGAGGGAGTAGTGCATTTTTTGTGACATGCATTACTAGATATTGCTAGTCAAATACTAAAATTCAGATGGACGTGGTAGTACTCCTAAATCCAGACGGTGGTGCTACTAGTAATAGTAGTAGTACTACCAATGTAGTAGTAGGAGTACTAGCACTGTACTACCCATTGGTCAAATTATTACGTGCTGCTCCTCACAGTGAAGTGACAAGACCATGCGCCGGAGATGACACCTGAGTATAGGCACCGTGTTCGGCATACCATAGTCAGCCTCACCGTCTGCAGTCACTATCATCATGGCTGTAGAGCTAGCCTGCTTACAACTAGCCCTGTTCGACATAATTTCCTGTGCGTAGATGCCCGTGCATTGCACGGAACACCAAGATTGGGGGTGGACGGCTCCGGCAGCGGCCATCGCACCAGATTTTTCCATGGCCCTCTAGATGTGGTGGGGAGGAGATAAGGCTGATTGTGAGAGACAAGGAGTTGTTTGTAAATAGGGAACAAGTGCGGGCATCTTTTTGCAAAAATGGAGAAGCTTGGTTTGTATGCGTCAGATCTAGATCCGACGGCTATTGGTGAAAGATGGGAGGCACAACATCATCACCAACTCAGGACCTGTTTGATTCGCAGGATTTTGAAAACGCAGGAATAGGTCACGGCAATATTGCAAGTTTCAAACTGATATTACAAATGTTAGGAGTAATGCTGCACCTACGAAGAGGGAATTACTAGGAAGTTTACGTAAGAACTTTCGTTACTTTAGATGGATGCAGCATTATCGTACAAACTAAAATCCACCGCCCTGACAAGTCACTAATGGGCAAATAAGTTTTCGAGTCTCTGTGCACTTGATGTTTCAAAAACAAATTCAGCTTCTGTGGAGACTTTGTCATTTAGGCTTAGACGCTTGCGGTGATCAGCACACCATTCATTGTTGCGCCAGAGAATGCCAAACCTCATTACCTTGAGCACACTTGCCTCTAGAACAAAGAACCCGGACAATTTAATCTCAGATGTGCTGCCTTGGTAGTCGATCAAATCAATTTCTGTAAGATGGAGATCAAGGCATTCGATTAGATTGTTATAGTGCAGCACATTTTTCACTTTCGGGTCTTTTTTTATCTACAAAAGAAGAGAACATATTAGAGCAGTTGGCTGCATAAGATTGTCGTGTCATCAAGAGGTACCAATATCATTCGCACATACGATAGGGTTGGCTGGCTAGTGATATTTGTTCACTCTCTCTCTCTCTCTTTCTGTTTCCTCTCATTTAACTAGGAGCACGTGAAGAGCTTGGGCATTTGTTGCCTTCCACTATGTGGCCGATGCCATATTTTGCAAAAGTATGCCACATAATACGCATCGATGTCAAATCAAAAGATTTTGGCACCGCTCTCGCGATGTGAGAGAGTTGGCACCACTGTGCACACAGACCCACATGTATAAACAAATCAATCAAACCAACTACACCAGCCTCTCACTCTCCCAAACAAGTGTTTTTTATTGCCTCAGTCCTCTCTCTCTCCCACGCAGTGTTGTTTCATTGCGTGAGTTAATTTGGCACTGGAGCAAAGTAGGTGATCCAGATTGGGGCACCTGGTGAGCAATGGAGGGGCATCGATGCCAAATGCATCACAAGTGAATTTGGCACATGTTTTGGCCTACATAGCCCACTTTTGTACTCCCTCCATCCCAAAATTCTTGTCTTAAATTTGTCTAAATATGGATGTATCTAGTTACATTTTAGTGTTAGATACATCCGTATCTAAACAAATGTAAGACAAGAATTTTGGGATGGAGGGAATACTACCTCGTATTTAGTATAAAATTTTGACCATAGATTTACCTAAGAAAATGCCAATGCATGTCACTAAAAATTACACCTTTTGAAATTATGTTCAAATACGAATCCAATGATATAGTAATTAGTGACATGCATTAACATTTTGTCAGTTAAATCTATGGTCAAATCTTGATACTACAAAATTGGAAGAGTAAACCAGGACGGAGGTAGTACTTGCTCTTAGGGTAACCATAGAGTTACTGGAGTAGTCTAAGTTACTTTCCACTATGACTAGCCTTGGCTACTACAGTAGTACAACATAAAAACGATGCAGGTGATCACGTGAGAAAAAAATACTAAAAACATTTCTTTCGGTGCAGTGCATAGATGCAGTTTTGAACACTACATTTGTCATCGTAATTTGGGAAAATTACGAAAAAATTGAGCTACGTTGTGATTACCATTTACTTATAGGAAAGAAGTTTCACCTCGATGAGTAGCTTCTCCGTGCACGGAAAGCATGTAAGGAATCCAACAACTTGATCCAGATTGGGCCGATAGATTTTAGTGCTAAGATCTTCACTATGCGCATGGACTGGGTCAAGCTTGTGGGAATCATTTTCTGGAAGACGGTCGTAAATACATCAAGAAGAAATTTAAAAATGTGAATTTCAAGAAGACGGAGAAGAAGATGAGTGTTGTACCTGAACGATTACGGATCCAATAAAGAGTTCTGAGAATTTGGCAGACGAGTACACCAACGCTGTCAATTTCGGCGCGTCAATGACCCTGGTTTTTGTTGGACCTTCTAGATCCGATACAAGCAATCTCTCAAGGAAAGGCGCATTCTCAATGACCATAACGTGGAACAGCTGGAGTGATCTCTTCCCAATTGATGTCTTGTTACGGGGCCAGCAAGACACATAAATCCATCGGATATTCGGTGAGGCGATGTGGAGGCTAATGAACCCGTGGATCTGCTCAAGACGAAGGTACTCGAGTGCAGTACAGCTGCGGAGCAGGTGCTCCATAGCCTTCTTTGAGATGACAACGTCGAAGAGGTCGATCTGCTTGAGTTGAGGGAGAATAAGGGTGGGCGCGGCATTAATCTGGGGAAGATAGCAGGAGCTGAAGCTGGCACGACGCAGCGTTGGCGTGAGGCAGAGCACGGACGGCGGCAGAGAGCGACATCGTCCAGCTTCAAAGCTGAGCTCCTCGAGCTGATCTATGGCGGGGGATAAGAACCACTCGTCGAACTTGGGTTGGACCTTGCAGTTGGTACTGAACATGCGGATGTCAAGGCGTCTGGCTGGCCTAGGGTGCGATGAAAGGATCTTGGAGACTGCGGCCATGCGTTTGCAATCCCCGTCGCGAAGGCAGCTGTCGATGGTGAGGTTGAGGGGGACGCAGCGCCAGAGGGGGCGCCATTGCCGGGAGAGCAGGGCGGTCCGCACGGTAGATTTGGTGGGGAGGAGGCCGATGATGACGAGCAGCATGTCGTCGGGGAGGCTGCTGATGAAGTCCAGGCTCGCGGGATGCGGTTTTGGCTCGAGCCACCTCCGCTTGTTGGCTGCCTCGCCATCCATCTTAACCGGCGGCGACACCAGTGTACACGTGTGCTGTTGTGTGTTGTGTGCTGGGTGTGCGCTAGTGCGTCCTTCTGTGCATGGCGCCGCGCAGTGGTGAATTGTGCGCGAGTGCGTCCTTCGCACGCAAAAAGTTTGTCCTCAATGTGCCCTCAATTTACTAGCTTGAGGTGTGCTACCCCGAGTGGTTTCAACTTTGTTTACTTCACCGCGTGTCAGATGGGCCTCTAGTTTGCTTATTTTCACCCACTGCCACATGGGTCAGCACACGAAGATACAGAACACGAGCTGACAAGGCAGCATGAGGATTGGTTGACCGGTCAACTAAAAAATATACGGAGCTATACGCTGACACAGTGAGCGTATAATCCATCGGTATAGAGAGTTCGAGTAAGAGGGGAGGCCCATGAGAGATAGCAGAGAGAGAGAAAGAGCTACTCCCTCCGTTCGATAATGTAGTTCCAACATTTTTTTTAAGTCAAATTTTTGAAACTTTGACCAAGTTTATAAAGAAATTACTTATATCTACAATACCAAAGATAAATGATAGTATGAAGTAAGTACATGTTGTGATGAATCTAATGATCGTTCCATATGTAAATGTTTTTCTCCACATATACCTGGTCAAACTTTTCTGAGGTTTGACTTTTCCAAACATCCATATGCTTATGGACGTGATAGAGTCCCTAACGAGAGAGAGAGAGAGATAGAGAGAGAGAGTGTGTGTGTGTATGAAAAAAGTGTGTGTGCGTGTGTGAAAGAGACATGGACAACACACGATAAAAGTAGAGAAAAAGCGTGCGTATCTTATGCAAACATATCACACATGCATCTTCGACAACGGAGGCAAGGTGAGGAGATAGTGTGTGGTTGTTTGGAACCGAGAGAGCAAGACCCCTAGCACGTGGCCAAGAGGGTCGACAAACAAGGAGAGAGGTCAAGAGAGACGTCGGAGAAAATGCGACATCGGGGAGGAGAGAGTGTATGTTTGTCACGAGAGATCCCCGAGATCGTGATGGGACTACATGGGTGGGAGATCGAGTGACAAGGTGTGTGCGCGATAGAAGATGCCCCGAGAGATATCGAGATAGACGTATGGTTGGAAGGAGACAATACGAGTGTTCCTGATGGCTAGTAAGAGATAATCATACTTAGGAGGGGGGGGGAGTGCTTGCGCCTATGGCCCTGTTTGGATACTCAAACTCAGTTAGAGGTTAGAGTTAGATTCTAACCCTGAACTAACCCTGAACTAACTCTAAGTAAAGAGGTGTTTGGATGGCAGGGTTAGATGGAGCGCGGATATGGCAAGGCACCTTCATGGGCGGTGCGAGAGGGAGGGAGGGAGAAGACGAGAAGCTTCGAGGAAGTGGGGAGGGATCTGCTGCGGGGAGACCAAGAGAAAAAAGTGTTTATTAGTGGTCCCGAGAAGAACTAACCCAAATAAGCACCTCTTGGATGGGTTAGATGCATCTAACCCAAACTAACCCTCATGTTTGGATCTTTTGGGTTAGTTGACTCCAAACTAACCCAAACTAACTCTAACCCATGGATCCAAAGAGAGCCTATTATGGAGTGAGGGATTATGGTAGTTAGGGGGGGTGCGTGTCACATGGAGAGAGAATAAGGGCGGAGAGTGTTGGATGGGTCTATATGTATAGCGCGAGCGAGACATGTGTATGTGTGAACCAGGGAGATATAAGGCCAGTTTGGCTTGCGTCCTGAGCATCTTTTGCGTGGCCTGGGGTTGTGGCTGGATTTCATGCACACTTGTTTGGTTGCTACCTGTGAAAAAGAAAGCCCGCCTGGCTGGGTTCCTGCACTTTAATTAGCTTTGGCTGAACTCCGGACATTGCAAGTAGCCCGCCCAAGCGATCGATTTGAGCAGCTTGGCGTGCACGGTCGTGACCCACGAGGCTAACAGCAACATGGATGGATATTAGCATTAAATAATTGATGCATGGATTGATTTATGGGGCGTTGATGCTTTGCTCTGCCCGAGCATGAACCAACCGCTTGAAGACCACACAAGCCCGGCGAGCAGAAATATTTTACATCTCACGTCCACACCAGGCAGTACCGACCACCAAGGCATGAGGGTCAGGTCACGAACAAAACTAACCAATAAAGTTTGAGAGAGATTGAGGAGCCCCGATAAGGCTGAGTGGTGCGTCAGATAGCTGAGAGGGGGAAAGAGATATTCCATCCGCTCGATAATGCAGTGCATGTAAATTTTTTAGAAGTCTAACTTTGGAAACTTTGATCAGGTTTACGCAAATGTTATTTATATCTACAATACCAAAGATACATCATACAAAACTACATCTCATGGTGAATCTAATGGTATATGTTTGCCATACTAGATGTAATTCTTTTTCTCCACGTACATGGTCAAACTTTGTGATGTTTGACTTTTCAATAAATCTATATGCTATGGACGGAGGAGAGTGCCTCAGTCGAGACAGATCAAGTGCATGTGAAGGAGAATGAGTAAGTGTGCAAAACGAGTATGTGTGTGAAAGAGAAAGTGACAACAAACGATAAATTAGAGGGAGTGTGTGTTTTTTCATTTCTTATGCGAACATATCACGCATGCATCTCCGAGATGGAAAAGCGAGGTGAGGTGATAAATGAAGATAGCTAGTATGTGATTGTTTGCAACGGAGAGAGACATCCCTGTAGCACATGTCCAATATAGGCCTGACCAACAAGGAAAAAAGGTCGAGAGGGACACATGGATGGCATGGACGCATGGGGAGGGAGAGAGGGTGTGTTTGTGATAGAGAGATCCCCTCGAGATCGTGAGGGGACTATATGGGTGGGAGATCGAGGGAGTGCGTGCGCGATAGAAAGATGCCTCGAGAGAAATCGAGATAGACCATGCAAATGTTTGTGATGGAGACTAAGATTAGCTAGTCATATACATATAGGGGGGACTGCGTGTGCCTACAATTGAGTGAGAGACCATCATACTTGGCTAGCTAGGCATGAGACTGTGTGTGTGTGTGTGTGCGTGTGAGATGGAGAGAGAACGAGGGAGAGATATAGAGTTTTAGATGGGCCTACTGAGTGTGAGTGAGATATGCATGTGTATGTGTGACCCAGGTGGATGGAGAGTTTGAGAGGGGGGGAATAGCTCCGAGACGACATAGTGGTGCGTGAGAGAGTTACGGGCAACGAGCCAAGGAATTTGTGTGTGTACGATGAGTGCACCCAAGATATATAGCTTGGACTAGCTAGAGTATCATACATAGTGTGCGAGAGAGACCTATAGATGGTGTATATATGCATGCGAACTAGAAAGACCCCCCACACACACACACACACAGAGAGAGAGAGAGAGAGAGAGAGAGAGAGAGAGAGAGAGAGAGTCCGGGAGAGGGGGAGGTCGCATTTTATGCATCAAAGACTGATATAAACCATGTTTCGATATAAACTTGCATTCAAATATTTAAATTGGAGAACATGTTGTGCGCAATCCACACATGAGCGGATATATGCGTATATCAAACAAGTTCATTAATTTGACTTTCAACATGTTCATGGAGTACTATAATACTGTACAACATGCTACTCGATTGAGGTGTTCAATTTTGGATTTATTTCACTATTTTGACCTACTGAACGAGCTATTTCATTGAATCGAGATATTTCATTTTGGGTTTGATTCGCGTTTTTGGGTGGGTCAACTATTTGTCATATAGTAAATCGCTAGCAATGATCAATTAAAAACACATTACTCCCGAGCATCATCTCTCCATCTAAAAAAGAAGTGGCAAGCTAATATTTCAAAATTTGATTCGAATCGACTTGGTAAGGTAGACGTGGCTGCTCGTTCTCCCAAAATTTGAACGAACCGTTAAACATCCCCTCTGCTCGGTGGAATTCGCCCGAGCAAATAAATGGGAGACACGAAATTACCGTCCTATGTGGGACACGCATCAATTGGCCCGTTGTACATCGATTTACTATAATACTGTACAACATGCTACTCGATTGAGGTGTTCAATTTTGGATTTATTTCACTATTTTGACCTACTGAACGAGCTATTAAATTGAATCGAGATATTTCATTTTGGGTTTGATTTGCGTTTTTGGGTGGGTCAACTATTTGTCAATAGTAAATCGCTAGCAATGAGCATGTAAAAACACATTACTCCCGAGCATCATCTCTCCATCTAAAAAAGAAGTGGCAAGCTAATATTTCAAAATTTGATTCGAATCGACTTGGTAAGGTAGACGTGGCTGCTCGTTCTCCCAAAATTTGAACGAACCATTAAACATCCTCTCTGCTCGGTGGAATTCGCCCAAGCAAATAAATGGGAGACACAAAATTACCGTCCTATGTGGGACACGCATCAATTGGCCCGTTGTACATCGAGGGTAGGTTCATAACTTCATCCAAGCGCGCCTTCTCCTCAGCCGAAATGACATGTTCCGAATAATTCATAAACCATGGTCGGCAAAACACGCTCTCCTCGCCTGAAATAGCTCGTGCCCACTATTTCAAAACACGCTCTCCTCGCCCGAAATCGCTCACGCCCACTATAGTTTAAAACACGCCCTCCTCACCCAAAATCGCTCCCGCCCACTATTTGGGGAGAAGCAAAGTTACTCTACTATCCCCGACCCTCAGTACACAGACCCAAGCCGAGAAGCCTATAGGCAAGGGTAGAATTGTAACTCCCCCTCACATTTCAGACAAATGCGCCCGTAAGACATGGTTCCACTCCCCTCCCAATTCCCCCCGCCCCCCATTCATAACTCGTGGGCGCCAAATCGCCTTCTTCCCGGGAAGCTCCCTTCTCCCGAGCCGCAAAACCTCAGCCCCACCTCCATGGCGCCCCCACCGCACCAAGTTCACAGTCGCCCTCCTCCCTAATGCCGGAGACGATGTCCAATTGTCGTCGTGCACTGGGCCGTGTGCACCTTACTCCGTGTTGCTGGTGCTGCCTCGACGACGACCGCGTGAACCGTACCAGAGCCGATTCACCCCCGCCGTTGTTCACGCGCTGGAGCGGCTCCAACTTTGGATCCGTCCAGAGACCGCACAGCCGTCGACCGTCGCAACATCGCTCTTTCCCTGCCGCCGGTCCCCACAGCAATCGCGCCGGCCTCACTGACTCGGCAACTGGACCTGCCTACTTCACCATGCCACCAGATAGGTCGCACCCTCATCTCAAATCACTTTATTTAGGCGTCAGTTATCTGATTTTTTATTCTGGGCCAATCGATTCCCAATGGGAAGTAGCACCCCTCGAGGCGGCGGAGCTCCTAGGCTGCCGGTTGGCTGGTATCTAACGTAAGGGTGCGGGGCCGCAAGTTCGCCGCGGAAGCAGCGCTTAGATGGCTATCTTTTAGAGTTGCATGGGTTGAAGGTACTGTCGCTGCCGGATCTGGATGACGGAGAGTCTTTGTGGATTGGCCCGGGGGCGGCGCAACCACGGCAGTGCGGTGGGGCAGGGAGCGGGGTTTTGGCCGAGGCCACGGACGGCGGAGGCAGGCTGCTCTGCCATTGGTCGCTGGCTCTTCGGGGAAGATTCTGAACAGTGTCAGTCGGGAGGCACAAGACAGCCATCAAGCCATCCGGCGTAGATCGTAAAGTACCAAAATAATATAAAATCATGTGACCCCAATTTAGTCTTCAGTCAACAGACGTGTGACCACTCTCGTACCTTGCTGTTGATCTCTTAGTGTATTTCTTCAGATCAAAGAGATATGTCGTTCTTAACATTATGCGTTATCTGCATCTTCAGACACGCCGTCTTCCGACTCACCGCAGCTGCTCCAACAAGGGAAGCATACACCAGAAGGGAGCTATAGTCCCCACTCAATAGTTCCCTGCATCGAATGCGCGTGCTCGATATGGACAACCACCACAACTGCAGGGCCATCGACAAGTCAGCACGTGATGCTCACTCCTATGGATGGCAGCCACATAGGTTGTACCCTCATCTTACTTGTGTGCAACATTTATGGCTTTGTTATTCATCTAAGCATGGAAAATAGATCATCACATTTCACTGTATATTCATGCTGATCTCTTACGGGTCTTGTTCAGGAGTTCACGATGTTCCATAGTTCAGCTAAGATACTTGTTCTTTAGGTAACGCTGTTCCATAGTTTTCATCCATTAGCCAATGCTATCCCACATGCTGGTGATTATAGTATTATACTACTTCTAGTATTACTTATGTTGTTCTTTAATACTTTTGTGTGCTATCTAGTTAATCTCGAGTACAAATGATACATATTCTGTAGCTTTCTTCTGTGTTCTCCCTTTAGTTTACGAGACCTATTGCTGCTAGTTAACCCCAGTCCTACTATTTATGTCGTCTCCTATAGGCACTCATTACATAAATCTAACTACTAGTTGTCTTCCATGCATGTCAGATATAATTGCACACACTGATATATCTACAAGAACCTCACGGAGCAATGTAAAGGCCAATAAACTTGATGTCAATTATACCAAATATGATGGAACATGTAAAGACAGTTGAGGGAGTCCTGGACTAGGGGGTGTCCGGATAGCCGAACTATCACCGTCGGCCGGACTCCAAGACTATGAAGATACAAGATTGAAGACTTCGTCCCGTGTCCGGATGGGACTTTCCTTGGCGTGGAAGGCAAGCTTGGCGATACGGATATGTAGATCTCCTACCATTGTAACCGACTCTGTGTAACCTTAGCCCTCTCCGGTGTCTATATAAACTGGAGGGTTTTAGTCCGTAGGACGAACAACAATCATACCATAGGCTAGCTTCTAGGGTTTAGCCTCTTTGATCTCGTGGTAGATCTACTCTTGTACTACCCATATCATCAATATTAATCAAGCAGGAGTAGGGTTTTACCTCCACCTAGAGGGCCCGAACCTGGGTAAAAACATCGTGTCCCTTATCTCCTGTTACCATCCGCCTAGACGCACAGTTCGGGACCCCCTACTCGAGATCCGCCAGTTTTGACACCGACATTGGTGCTTTCATTGAGAGTTCCTCTGTGTCGTCACCTATAGGCCCGATGGCTCCTTCGATCGTCAACAACAATGCACTCCGGGGCAAGACCTTTCTCCCCGGACAGATCTTCACATTGGCTGCTTCTGCGGGCAATTAAACAGCCATCCGGAAGCGGATCGAAGCTACACCACTGGCCATCAGGTCAGGTTTGGAAGTTTGAACTATACGGCCGACATCCGCGGAGACTTGATCTTCGACGGATTCGAGCCACAGCCGAGCGCGCCTCACTATCACGATGGGCATGATCTAGCTCTGCTGCCGGACAATGCCTTGGAGGCCGCACAAGAGTCCGCTCCGACCCTTAGCTCGGAACCGACTGCGCCGATCAAGGATGGGTGGCTGGGCACCGCCTCGGGGGCTGCTACCTTTACGGCGATGGAGCCGAATACCGACCCTGTCCCTTGTGAAGCTCGTGACTCCAAGGTGCCGGACTCCTCTCCGGACCCCGAACCTCCCGCGCCCCTGCCAATCGAATCCGATTGGGCGCCGATCATGGAGTTCACCACTGCGGACATCTTTCAGCACTCGCCTTTCGGCGACATACTGAATTCGTTAAAGTGTCTCTCTTTATCAGGAGAGCCCTGGCCGGATTATGGTCAGGACGGTTGGGATGCGGACGACAAAGAAATTCAAAGTCCATCCCACCACCCACTTCATAGCCATTGTCGATGACTTAACCGATATGCTAGACTTCGACTCCGAAGACATCGACGGTATGGATGACGATGCTGGAGACGACCAAGAACCAGCACCTACAGGGCACTGGAAAGCCACCTCGTCATATGACATATACATGGTGGACACCCCAAAGAATGGGAATGGCGATGGACCAGCAGAGGATGACCCCTCCAAAAAGCAGCCTAAGCGTCGGCGTCAGCGGCGCCGCTCCTAATCCCGCCACAAAGAAGAATGGAGATTACATCACCGAGATAACAACACCCAGACGGTGCGAAGACAACCCCTCCAAAGAAGATTCAGCACAGAGGAGGCGGAGAAGCCAGCCCTCGTGAGAGAGCGGCAGACGAAGAGGTAGATGACGATAATTACATGCCTCCCTCCGGAGATGAGGCAAGCCTCGACGACGACGAATTTGTCGTGCCCGACGATCCCATCGAACAAGAGCGTTTCAAACGCAGGCTTATGGCCACGGCAAGCAGCCTCAAGAAAAAATAGCAACAACTTAGAGCTGACCAAGACTTGCTAGCCGACAGATGGGCTGAAGTCCTTGTGGCCGAAGAGTATGAACTCGAACGCCTTTCCAAAAGCTACCCCAAATGCAAGCTGCTGCCCCGATTATAGGAGGAAGCACATAAACCTACATCACCAGCGCACAATACGGCCGACCGGCCACCTCGTGGCCGCGATAGAGAGGCCTTCAGGCCCTCCACTAAAGCAGCACCCCGGCGTCACTCGAAAAGTACAAAGCCACGGGGAACGTTTCTTCTTTGATAGAGCGCCGTTGGCGCCTCAACAAGTTATCCAGCGCCTCGGTTGGGCGGAGGCAGATGTCACGATCTTGCCCTTCTTCGAAGAGGCGCCCTTGAACTCGAAACCCTGCGGGTTCGGTGCGAGTCAGGTGCTACGTCAGGAGGTTTCCTGCGGCACCTCGAGGCCTCCTCCTCTGGTGGGTCCTTCACGGGATCCCACCTCGGCGTCGTCGGCGTCACTTTGGGGTGGGCGGTGGGAAGAATCCATATCCGGCGTGCCCAGGACCGCTCGGCAAGCGGAAGATCGTCCTTAGGCGGACTACGAGGTTGTATCGGCATTAGAAAGACACCATGCGACAAAAAAATTATAAATCATCTAGGAGTCGGATACTTACGAACTTCGCCGGTGGCCCTTGAGGGCCTCCTGCGTCGCCGTCGCCGATGTTGGCGGAGATCAGGGAGGTTCCTTCCTTCTTGGACCCTTGGCCTCCCTGTTGAGGAGGCCTTCCTCTTCTTCTCTCCCGGAGAGAGGCCTCTTTCTTCTCCTCCTCCTCCTCGTGGGAGGGTCGCCTCGAGTCATCGGACGATGAGTCGATACCGGCAATTCCTCCGGGTTCCGTGGCCTTCTTCTTGGCCTTCTTCTTTGGCACCTCGTAAAGTGTTGGGACGGCAACCTGTCAGCAGGCATCCATGGAGTCCTCTGGAAGAGGCCGGATAGTTAATCTGTCCGGACGTCTTCGCTGCCGAGGCCGATTAAAGGTATTGGGTTTAGATCCGCATAGAGTCAAACTATGAAAAGCAAGTGTCCCATAAGGATAACATAGCTTACCTCGCCCGGTCGAATGCGCATGTTGAATCTGCGATCTTTGGTAGCGGATCACGGGAGCTTGCGCCCTTGAGCAGCACCCTCAAGCGGCTTCGTGCGTAGTGTCGAAGAGCCGCTCAAGTCGGTCTTTGTCTTTGGATCAAACTCCACAAATTGAATTCCGTTCTTTGGCGGGGAGAATCGACCAGACGAGCATGACTTGGATCACGTTGACAAGCTTGAGCTTCTTGTTCACGAGTGCGGAATCACCCCTGTAAGCCCTTCTCTTTCCGGAGGTGGCTGCATGGGGATGCTGAATCTGGTCGGGGCTTTGCCCATTTAGGGCCCGCAGCGGCTCGGTGATAGAACCACCCGGTTGCCACCCTGATGGATTCCATGAAGGCACCCTCGAGCAAGCGATGTTGGGCATTTTCCCACCATGGCGCCTCCGCACTCCGCAGCTGCCCTTCACAACCGACTTGACATTGAAGGTCTTTAGTCTAAGCGAAGTGAAATTTGGATCTTGAAGAAGTCCTCGCTTTTGATGATACGCCGACATATTGAGGATGAAATTTGGGGCGGATGTGAAATCGGGCCGTAGTAGAACATGAGCCCCGGACAAAGGGGTGGAGTGGGAAGCCAGTCAGCGGAGGAAATGGGGAAGGAATACCACCCTCTCATGGGGCACGGGGTGGGGATGAGCTGCCCTCGTCGAGAGCCGATGCGATGTCATTTGGGCCGGATGTCCGTGGCTGCAGCTCTCAATGTGCCTCCGTAGCGGAGAGGCCATCCTTGCCTCCCTCTCCGGACATATTTGGAAGGTCGGGCATCTGCGGACTTAGGCTGGAGCTCGAGTCTTGTGAGATGGATAAGCAAAGAGGAGGAAGAAGGCGTGGGTAAAAGGTGGATCCATATCATATATGAGATGAAACTATGCGTCCTCGCTTGGTAAAACTAACGCTCTCTCGCCCCGCCTTGATCAATGGCGCGGTTGGGTTACTACGTCGTATTGATGGGAATCCGGAATAAGAACCGATCTAAACCGACAAGATGTGCCAAGGAAGCCCCTTATTCTGCGAGGTGGTATAATAAGCGGTAAAAAGCTTGGTTGTGGTGTGGCGTCATGCCACAAAATCGTCAGCCAGTTGACGCCCGAACACAAGGGGTGGAAACACCAAGTGAGGGCGATACTTAACTCCTCAGCGAGCAACGGCAAACAAAAATTTCCCACAAGAGGTCAAAGCGATAAACTCACTTCATGTAACAACGAGCAAAATTAGGCGGCGCCCATTAAAAGCGCGCCGCCAGTCCATCGGTAGTCCGGACATTGGATGTCAAACCAATCACTTCGACCATCGGGATTACTGGAAGTATCAGGAGCGAGGATGGACTGCCACGATATTAGATCCTATAATCGATGGACTGCAATTTACACAAGTCCTAATGGGCGGCGATGATCTAAACCTACTATGTCTGGACACAATCCAGCGAGAATGGGGATAGGTAACCAAAATCGCCATAGCAACACTTCCTTTAAAGGAGTGATGCGGAGTGTCGATGTCAAAACGGCGGATCTCGGGTAGGGGTCGGCTGTGCGTCTAGGCGGATGGTAGAGGAGACAAGGGACCGCGATGTTTTTACGAGTTGGGGCCCTCGATGGAGGTAAACCCTACTCTGCTTGATTTATATTGATGATATGGGTAGTACAAGAGTGGATCTACCACGAGATCAAGAGGCTAAACCACGGAAGCTAGCCTATGGTATGATTGTTGTAATGGTTATGTTGTCCTCGGACTAAAACCCTCCGGTTTATATAGACACGGAGAGGGCTAGGGTTACACCAAGTCGTTACAATGGTAGGAGATCTACATATCGTTATCGCCAAGCTTGCCTTCCGCGCCAAGGAAAGTCCTATTAGGACCACGGGACAAAGTCTTCAATCTTGTATCTTCATAGTCTTGGAGTTGGTGTGATGATAGTGGCTGTCAGGACACCCTGAATCGAGGACTCCTCATGTAGAGCGAACCGGATGGCGATGAGTCCACATGTATATTGTTCGACATAGCAAGGCGGGTTCTTCCTCGAGATAATTCATAGAAGATTGTGAACACGGGATAGTGTCGGCTCGCAAAATAAATTCCACATACTGCAGTAGAGAGAATATTATGTTCACAAGTTCAATCTGTTTGATGTGTTTGTGGCATGGCGTCCGCACCACCGCCAAGCCTTCTTTGGAATCATTTTTATTATACCACCTCGGTCGTTTAGCGGCGGTTTTCATAGCATGTCTTGTCGAGCGGATCGTGTCCCCTTATTAGGGATTCTCATCAATACGGACGTGGGTAACCTTGGCGCCATTGATGGTGAAAGCAGATAGCGAGTTTACCGGGCGGTGGGGGCGCATAGTTTTAAATCGCCCATATATAGGGGATAAGGATCCACCCTTTTTACCTCGCCTTCTTCCTCCTTTGCCTATCCATCTCTCGCGCTCTCGAGCTCCGATTGCCCAAGCGTGCATCTCGTCTCGACCTTCTCAGACCATGTGGGAGGCGGGAGGCAAATGGCTGGCCCTCTCAGTTCTGGGAGGAGCACATCCTAGCTGCTGCGCGGGATACCTTCGTGATATCGCTGCCAGCTGCTGACAAGGGCATCTCATCCCCTCCCGGGCCCCATGAGAGGTGTATTCCTCCCCCACTTCCTCCATGAGGATGGGCTTCCCGTTGCATCCCTTTTTGAGGGGCTCATGTACTATCGGCTGGATTTCCCACGATCTGGCAAACTTCATTCTCAACATCCGGCGTTTATAAGTGGTGTGCGAAAACTTCCCGCCGGCTTGTGGCTCAAGACCTTCAGCGTCAGCCGAAGGTAGTGAAGCGTCAAAAGCGAAGATCTTGAGCGCCATGCTGGGCAAGATGCCCGCGTCATATAACGAAGGGGCCTTCTGGAATCCATCAAGGATATGTCGGGGTGGTTCTACATCACCGAGCATGGACCCAAAATAGGTTTAAATCTAGTATACGTCAGCTCACCTCTGGAAAGAAGGGCTTGCTATGGGCAGTTCAGACGGTGACAGTCTCGATCCTGTCTCCGGACCACAGTGAACAAGCTCGGGCTTGTCAGTAATCCGAGTCATGTTCATCATGGTTCTCTGACCAACAGCGGGCCTTGACACAGTGGAGTTCGATCGGCGTACCGGGACTCTGGCGGGCTCTTGACACTCGTCTGAAGCCGTCTGGAGGTGATGTTCAAGAGCGGAGAAGCCCCGCATCATGACGGAAGATCATGATTCGGCACCCAGCCTTGGACGGTGAGGTAAACGTTATCCTCTATGGGACAGTTGTTTCTTTCATAGTTTGTTGTCGTGGAATCTAAAAACTCCCAATGCCTTTGGCCAGGTGGCGAGAGGGCGTCAGGAGCAGTAGACTATCGGCTCCCTTCAAGACCAGCGGATGCAGAGTGCTGGTCGATTACTCTATGTGGTGCTAGAGAAGAAGGCCAGAAGAAGGCCGGGAACTCGAAAAGTTCGGCGCGGTGATCTCGGACTCATCGTCCGATGGCTCGGCGGACTCCTCCCCCGAGCGAGGAGGAGAATGAGGACTCTCGGAGGAAGGAGAGAGGAAGAGGAAGGCTTCCCCAGGGGCCAAAGGAAGGGTCAGAGGGAAGGACTATTCCGGGACAGCTCATAGCATAGCGTTGGCGGCGAAATGGCCTCGAGGCGGGCCTCCCGACGATCGTGAAATATCTGGATTCTGAAGGATTTATAATTTCTCTTTTTCGTCACATAGTATCCTTCTAATCGCTGCTTCACTGCTGATTCGGCGATGATTAATCTCCGGCCGTCGGCGGGTCGTTATTCCGTCGGATGTAGATTCCATCCATTGCCTCCACCCCTCCTTGTGGGGAAAACGCGAGTGGGATCGAAGGACCCCATCGGGGAGGAGGCTCGGCGCCACAAGGCAGCCTCCGGACTTTTCACTGAGGACTCCGCCGGAACCGCGTGGTTCGAGTCGGCAATGACGCCTTAAGAAAGGCAAGACCGTGACACCGGCGGCCTCCGATCAACGGGCTTGGACGGACCGTGGAGGTGCTCAAAGCGCTTCCATCGAGGAAGACTCTTGCACTATCATGAGTCACGGTGATTGAAGTTCGGCTTCGCCAAGGCGGGCTGACCGCTGTGATAGCCTTCTAACGAGCTTTGAGTAGAGATTAAAAATATGTAATGTAATACCGCATAAACGGTAGCCCGATGCTCGGTTCGGTGTTGGAAAAAAATCGGATTGAGGTTCTAAAAAGATATCTTAAGAATGCTAAAATTTGTGTCAATATGGGTTTGCAGAGCTCTTTCTTGACCTCTTGTATTACTTGTGAGTTAGTGCGTTGAAGCGAGACCTCGGCGGTCGGCGAGCTCGGTCTTGCCAAGCAGCTCGAGGACAAAGAAGGTGAAGTAATACCATCTTTGAATTTGTACCTTATAAAAAGTTTTGGTTGCAATTAAAATAACAAGGATAGCATTAAGTGCTGCGGGGCCCACGAATGAGTCAACAACCTGAAGGAGGCGTATCATGACGAGCATAATCTGGCCCTTGAGCAGACGGGCGAGAAAGCAGGAGGCATGGGTGGCGGAGGTGCGGCAAGAGCTCCGGGCTCTCATGGAAAAACATGAGAGTTTGGGCGTGACTCGAACTTCGAGTCAGGCTTCCTCGTCTTGAAAGTGCCAAAAGCTAAAGGCCCATAAAGCCCTCCGGAGATTGAAAGTGAAGAGATAAGCGGCGGGTAAGGCATTTTTCATACAAAGCAAGCATGTTAATGTAAATTACCTATTACTTACCGAATCGGAGCTCTCGAGGCGTTTGCGAATCTGCCTCGCGGTGTCAAATCTTGCGCGTGTTTTACCAAGCGAGGAGGGAGCTCAGCGGAGAAGTCTTACGGTCTCGGTATCTTTGAGGCCGGCCATCCAGTGCCCCTAGCGACGGTGGCTGTTGATCCAAGCTTCTAAAATGGCCGGCGAGCCATGAAGGGCCTCATAGTCGTTTGTGGCTGGAGAGCCATGCACGGAACTACGCCGGCCTCGTGTGGCGGCTGGTGGATCGTGCCTGGGTGGAAGTCATCAAGCGCTCACTTTGTATTGAAGGTGCTCGTCGGGCCTTGCCGCAAAAAGTGCATTAGGGCGGTGGATCTGGAGCTTATCAGCGGCGTGCGCCCGGTAGTCAAAGAATCTCATACGCCGAAATACTATAGACTGTCTGAAGGGTGCATAAGATTGCGGATGAGTGCCCCGAGATGTAATTTTAGTAAACTCGCTATGTGTTATCTGTGTCTTTGAAAACTTAGTTCATATCGCTATAACATTATTAATTCATCTGAGAGATGGGTCGTTGGCTTCAGCCCCCATGCCCACAGTCTTTGGGGTGTTAAGGATAAACTTGAGCACTCTTGTTCCCATTTTTGGGTGCATCTGAGGCGCTCAACCGGACGAACAAAGCAACCGGACTTATGATGCTGAACACTCTCCTTAGCCATAGAATTCTATAATTTTAAATTTAGTGAAGCCCCTAGTATCGGAAGACCGAGTTTGGGGCGCTATCCGCATATGGCGGACATTATCCGGTTCTTCGCTTCAGGCGGCGTAAGTCTTTAGGGACTCGAAAAGACCTCTCGAGCAGCGACCGGTCTCGCCTTATCATGATGATTAGTTTTAGCATTCTCCTTTGAGGCTACGCCCGGCTCAGCGAGGTGCAATCGTAGTGGTTCTCCGGTGCTACCTTAGCCAAGCGAGGCGGAACATAAAATTGCAAAACATGGGGCAGGCAAACCAACTATTGACCCAAGACATGATTCGGAGCGATTCATATAATGCTATAAGTTCGGTGCCGCACTTGTGAAAGTGTTAGGACTTATCACACCATAATCTCGAGAATCTAAGCCTGGTGTATGGCCGTACCAAAATATCTGGTGCAAGATGTCATTAATGAACATATATGTAAAATGTAATGCAATTATAGACAAAAAGTGTTGCATTATTTATTTAAGGAGTTACGCTATGAATGCGGAATGATACAAATAGTCATTAAGCAAAAGTTGGACTAATTAGGCGTGTCTCCTTCGAGGGGTAGAGCTGCGGAATGGTGGATTTAACAAATTTAATGCTCGTAATGGAGACCACGATTGTTAAATGCAGCCTTTGTCCCTCCACATTTGTTGCATCGTGAGTTCGGCTTCGCCTCACGGGGCCAGGGCCTACAGTGAGCAGTCTGTGTATAAAAGAAAAAATAAAAAAATAAAAAGCGGCCTTGCAAGCCCCACGGTGTGGTTGAGCCGCACTCTGGTCTGTTGTGGTCGTGCCCCCCCTATGCCATGGTATCTCGAGGCGTGATGTGGCGGAGGCTGGTCTTCAATCATCGTGGGGAGTTGGGGCCGCATTACTTTCTGTGATGCTCGGAACATGCGGGTGGTCTTGGTTGATGTTACTTTCACAGGCGTTTGGCGTGTCCGGTCGTTTTAACGGACTGGCTACCTTAGAAGGCTGCTCTGTACTTCTTAGCGAGACCCATTGTATGTTCCTCCGTTCAAAGGAGGCGTTCCGTATTTCCATTGGCCGTGATGACTCCACGAGGGCTGGCATCTTGAGCTTGAGGTATGCATAATCGGCACCGCATTGAACTTCGAGCAGATTCGTCGAGAGCGTGATAGCCCTTTGGAGCAGGACTATATCGAAGATTAACTCCGCTCACGGAAATTATCAGGATCCGAAGACCACTTCGGTGTGGTGGAACAGCCAATTGGCCTCGACACTGGTATGATGCCTTTGAAGAGTCGTCTTTGTAGGTTTAATCCTTGAGGGTCTATGCCCATCTTGTGCCTTTGTATCTGATAGCGAGGTTCAGCTCTTGCCGCAAATCCATCGAGGACTCTCGTGAGTGAAATCCGCCGATGATTGGGTCTAAAACTAATGCGGCCCGAATCCGCCATGGCGGATCTTTGGTCGGATGGTCTCTTCGATAGAAAGTGATCGGACAAGATGACCATGGATTGAACTATGGGGCGACTGGCTCCATTGCATATACGTCCCTCAGTGCACGCTTCCGTTCCCTCTTGGGTATATGGGTTGCGTATATCATGTTCCGTCACTTGCTTGTGAGAAGCCATACATCCTCTCTTGTTAAATGGCCGGTCTCCTCCTCTCATCCTTAATGCAGCCCTTGTCAATGTTTTGACAATTAACTTGCTGCACTTGAATACCCAACAATCTCTATTGGTGTGGTTAGATGGCTTCGAGTGCCATGTATCTAAGAAGCGGTCGATATTCGGTCCAAATTAGACGGACGGAGTAGTTATTTGAATAGCTTCTTCGTGACGGGTTTAGAGCCTCGAATCGGCG
The DNA here is from genome assembly GCA_021437245.1 of Aegilops speltoides. Classification (NCBI taxonomy): domain Eukaryota; kingdom Viridiplantae; phylum Streptophyta; class Magnoliopsida; order Poales; family Poaceae; genus Aegilops; species Aegilops speltoides. The sequence goes on along the minus strand of CM038147.1, from coordinate 454,807,734 downwards.
TTGGCTTCGCGTATCCTCATTGTTATCGCGATTAGCAGCGTTGACATCAGCGGTTTTAAGTGTCAAAAGCGGCGGATCTCGAAATAAAGGGTCCGACTGTGCGTCTAAGCGGATAGTAACGGGGAGACAAAGGACACGATGTTTTTACCAGTTGGGCCCTCTCGGTGGAGGTAAACCCTACTCACCTTGATTGATATTGATGATATGGGTAGTACAAGTGGATCTACCACGAGATCAAGGAGGCTAAACCTAGAAGCTAGCCTATGGTATGATTGTTGTAATGGTTATGTTGTCCTCTGGGACTAAAACCCTCAGGTTTATATAGACAGGAAGGGCTAGGGTTACAAGTAGGTTACAATGGTAGGAGATCTACATATCATGTATGCCAAGCTTGCCTTCACGCCCACGGAAAGAAGTCCCTGTCAGGACACGGGGCCGAAGTCTTCAATCTTGTATCTTCATAGTCTTGGAGTCCGTTGCGATGATAGTCCACGCTGTCAGGACACCCCCTAATCGAGACTCCCTCACGAGGCCCATATGCCCATTATGCAGACTCTCTACCACTAGAAGTTGTGTTGGCTCATCAAGCAACTCCGTCGTAGCTAGTCTTCCTCATCACCCCCATTTAAAAGTAGCTATCAAGAACTATTTGAATGGCGAAGCTTTCACCTTTAACACAATACATATTATGCATCTCTTACACTTAAAATGCTGGTCCTGGCGGCATAATCTCATTAAAGAAACCTCGAGTGTTCCTCGAATAAGGAAGAAAGTAGATGCCTTGACAGCCACACATTAATCTGGCTTTGCCGATCAAAGCTCCCAAGCAGGTCATCAGACCGGACACGGTTAAGCGAGTCCGGTGCAAATAAACAAAGGGCTTAAGCGCGTCCCCCCTACAAGGGGCTGCATATAGACAATAAGACAATAAAGCTCAATTTTATTTTTTTGACTTACATTCTATCTATACATTTTTCACGACCCCTTTTTTCAAACTAAGTTCTTCTCTTTTCTGAGATGAACACCGTATCGCCCGTCCGGATCACGGCTGCTGCGCGGAGACATAAGCGCGGTGTCGATGAGGGACCGTTACAAAGTTCTTTTGATTAAGACCTGCATAAACCTTTCTTCTTGTCTCTTGTTTATACATACCGGTTCCTCTATAATAACCGGAGGAAATGGCGTTTATCGGCGTCGAAATCTTTGCGTCACGGACACACTAGGGGCTTAGGGCATTATTGCGCGCGTTTTTCATAGAACCGAATACCTTAAAGTGTTCGGCGTCTCGAGGATGAGCCTTATATGCATCAGCTCACGAATCATGTCTTTGGTCAAATGTTGGGTTGCGGCTCACGTGTTTCTTTGCCTTCGTTCCGCTCTATCGGCTATCTTGGCGGCAGAGAACTCTGCGATTATTGGTTTAAGTCGGCGAGCACCTCGATGGCGGCCCATTTGTCATGATATAGCGACCTGATCGACCACTCGATCGACCAGGAATGTTTAGAATTCCTCGCTTTAATGAAGGACCGTTTCTGGAGTCGAGCACTCTGGCCAAAATTGAGGACCTTGATGCCCACTAGAGGCTATATAGTAGCCCATCATTGAACTCCTATGGCTAAGTGAAAGTGATAAAGCATTATAGTCCGGTTGCCTAGTTTGCTCGCTATCACCTCCTTGTGGGACCAAGGCGTTGGATTAAGTGTGAATCGCTCTCTTTTTTGCAAACACCCCGCACTATGTGAGTGGGGGCTGAAGCGAAGACTACCATCTTTGAAACCTGCACATATCTTGTTACTTGACATGTGAGGAATTTCAACACTTGAGCGATCTTGATTGCGGATCGGAGGCTTCTCCTCCTGAGACAGCACCCTCGAGCGCTTTACGTTGTGTGAAGAGCCGCTAAGTCCGGTGTTATGCGGATCAAACTCCGGTGAAAGCCCGTTGTTGGCGAGGAGAATCCGGCGAATGAGCATGACCAGATCACGTTGACAAGTTTAGCTTCTTGTTCACGAAGTGCAGATCTCGGGGGTAGAGTCGGTCGACTCCGAACCCCATAGCAAGCCCTTCTTTCCGGAGGTGAGCTGCATGGGTTACCGATCTGAACTTCGGGGGCCGCGCATTTAAGTTCTGGCTACGGCTGATGTGAACCACCCGGTTGCCACCTTTGATGGTTTCCGAAGGCCCTCGAGCTAAGTGGCGTTGGGCATTTTCCACCATGGCGCCTCCGCACTCGCAGTTGCCCTTCACAACCTTGACGACATTGAGGTTTTTTTAGCCAAGCCGAAGTGGGGCTGAATCACGAGAGAAAGGCCTCGCACCACGACGATAAACGCCGAGATGTTGAGGATGAAGTTTGGCGCCCGGATCGTGGAAGTCGAGGCCGTAGTAGTACATGAGCCCCGGACGAAGGATGAAGTGGGAAGCCCAGTCCGGCGGAGGAAGTGGGGAAGAATCTGACCCTCTCATGGGGCACAGGGGTGAGGATGAGCTGCCTTAGCCGGGCAACGGTGCCGATAGCCATTTGGACAAGTATCCGGCTGCCCTTGCGGTTTTCCGATGTGCCCCTCAAGTAGCGGAGGAACCCGCCACCGCCACGAACATGGGTGGAGAAGGTTGGCGAGTTAATGCGGACTTAGGTATTTGGAGCCTCGAGTGCGGAGATGGATAGGCAAAGGAGGAAGAAGGCATAGGTAAAAGGGTGGATCATTATCCCCTTATATATGGGCGGGACGAAGACTATGCGTCCCCAAATACGAAAACTTCGCCTATCTCCCAAAGCGCCACAATCATTGGCGGTTGGGTTCTACGTCCGTATTGATGGGAATCCGGAATAAGGGAACACGATCTACCTTGACGGGACGTGCCAAAGGCTTAACCGCTAAAGCGCGAGGTGGTATAGTAAAAGCGATTCAAGTAAAAGGCTTGGTAGTGGGTGACGTCACGCCACAAAATCGTCGTAGATTGAACTTGTGTACATATTATTCTCTCTCACGGTGGTATGTGGAATTTATTTTGGAGGCGGACACTATCACTGTGTTCACAATCTTCTATGAATTAATTCGAGGAGGAGGAACGCCTTGCAATGCCGAAGACAATATCTTGCCCGGACTCATTGTCATTGAAGCCTGAATCGGGGGCTACTTAGGGAGTCTGGACTAGGGGGTGTCCGGATAGCGGGACTATCATCATCGGTCGGACTCCAAGACTATGAAGATACAAGATTGAAGACTTCATCCGTGTCCAGGATGGGACTTTCCTTGGCGTGGAAGGCAAGCTTGTAATCTGGATATGTAGATCTCCTACCATTGTAACCGACTCTTCGTGTAACCCTAGCCCTCTCCGGTGTCTATATAAACCGGAGGAGTTTTTAGTCCGTAGGGCGAACAACCGGCCACAACAATCATACCATAGGCTAGCTTCTAGGGTTTAGGCTCCTTGATCTCGTGGTAGATCCACTCTTGTACTACCCATATCATCAATATCAATCAAGCGAGAGTAGAGTTTACCTCCATCGAGGAAGGCCCGACACGGGTAAACATGTCGTGTCCCTTGTCTCCTGTTACCATCCGCCCTAGGCCTTGCAGTTCGGGACCCCCTACCGAGATCCGCGGTTTGAAAAGCGGCAATGAGGAGCAGCGGAGGAAGACCCTCAAGAAAGCAACCTAAGCGCGGCGTTAAGCGTGCCGCTCTCAATCCATACCACAGCAAAGAATGGAGATTCCGCCGCAGGAGATAATAACACCCGAGACGATTGCGAAGACAACCCCTCTCCATGAACATTCCATGCAGGGAGGGCGGAGAAGCCAGCCCTCATGAGAGGCGGCCCAGGGCGAAGGTAGTAGAGGATAATAATTACATGCCTCCCCTCAGAAGGCAGAGGCAGAAGCCTCGGCGATAATGGTCGTCGTGCACGAGGATCCTTGAACAAGAGCGTTTTAAGCAGCGGGATTATGGCCCACAGAAGCAGCCTCAAGAAAAAGCAGCAACATCTTAGAGCTGATCAAGATGCGCTAGCCGACGGATGGACTGAAGTCCTTGCGGCGAAGAGCATGAACTTCGAGCGCCCCTCAAAAAGTTACCCCAAGCATAGCTACTCCCCCAATTAGGAGGAGGCATATAAACCTGCATCACCCATTGCGTCTGACTGTTGACCGACCACCGTGGCCTTGTCGGCAGAGGCCTCTGGGCAGGCTACTAAAACCGTGCGGCATCGCTCGAAAAGCACAAAGCCACAGGGGAGCGCTCCGGACTTGCGAGATATATTGGAGGATAAGGCAAGACAATCAAGATCGATCTCACGGATCGCGTGGGCGCCCATGATCTCGCGATGACAGCGATCGCGTCGAGACCGCGGCAAGTCCGGCGGGCGAACGCAAGTAGACAAAGCTAGTTTGAGCTTCGATAAATGATGTATTAATCTGAGCGCCGCACACCCACTATGCTTCACGGATGAAGTAATGGATCATCAAATCCCGAAGAGTTTAAACCCGTGAATATCAGATCCTATGATGGCTGTGAGACCCAGCGGTTTGGATGAAGACTATCTCCTTCATATCCACATGGCCCGCGTTGATGATCTTCCGCCATCAAATACCTCCACTCAAGCAAAGGACCATGGCATTGGCATTGGAAACATGACTTGCGGCCAGAATCAATTAGGTCTTTGGGAGGACACGGAAGCCGCATTCCTTGATAACTTCGGAGAACGCGTATATGCGACCACGAACAATTTGGCGACCTAAGCCATATAATTCAGCAGCAGAACCAATCGGCCGGACAATTACGGACACGGTTACGAACTAAGAAAAATCAAATCGTCATTGTGTGCGGATCCCGGAGGCCTCTCATGACCTTCAAACATAACATCATGACGAGTGGCTTGCGGACAGGACAGGAAAAGCGAAATCCATGGCAGCCCTCACATCTCATGACCTGCTTACGCGGGAGAGGACAGGCAGCTGCTTCATAGCAACAACCTCAGCAAAAATTCTGGCGGTCCAGGATACCAAGGACCCAGCAACAAGTCAGCGTCGCAGCAAACACAAGCGCCGCGTGCGGCGACAATCTTTGAAGACGGCGACGGTCAATGCGGACCAGGCTCAAAGCCGGTCGTGCGGAAAAAGGCATTCAAAAGAACTACTGCAGGGTCCATCCAATTTGGACCAAATACTTTCGACGCTTTCGTGCGGATACATGGCACCCAACTCGAGCTAATCACACCAGCAGGGACTGTTAAAGTATTCAAGCGAGTAGGCGAAGCTAATTGCGAAAACAATGACAAGGGCTGCATAGCGATGGCGAGAAAGACCACACCACCAAACAATAGAGGACAGAAGGGTTTCCCCCACAAGTGCGGACGGTGAACATGATATCACATAACCCACATGCCCAAGAGGAAGCGGAAGCGTGCACTCGGGGGGCGATATCTGTGATCGAGCCGATCGCTGAGTTCAACCCATGGTCCTCCTGCCCGATCACTTTTGATCGAAGGACCACCAGTTATCCGCCATGGTCGGTCGCCTTGTTGTTTTAGACCCAATCGTCGATGGATTTCACCTCACGGAGTCACGATGAATGGCGGCGGCAACTGAACCTGCGCTTTGCTCGGGATCTGATCACCGAAAGATGGGCATAGACCCCTCAAGGATTAAACCCAAAAACGACCGCCAAAGGCATCATACAGGTCGAGAGGCCAATTATGCACAGCTCGATTACACTTGAAGTGGTCTTCGGATCCCGGATAACTTCGAGCGAGGTAATCTTCGACATAGTTCGTTCATAAGGGCTATCATGCTACTGCTTTCGAGACGGACCGCGTTTACAATATTCAACCGGTGCCGCACCTCACATACCTCAAACTCAAGATGCCAGGCCCTCGAGAGTCATCACGGTCAGCGGAACAGCGAGCGCTCCCCTCGAGCGGAGGAACACACGGCGACTCTCGCGGCAATGCTGAGCAGCCTCTTAAGGCAATTCTCGATTAAGCCGTTAAGCGATCGGACACGGCTAAGCGCGCGGAGTAACCTACAACAAGACCACAGCTTGCGTTCGTTACGCAGCGTAACAATGCGGCCCCAACCCCAGCCCTTGAAAATTGCAAGGCGGTCGCTTGCGTACATCATTACACTCTAGAGATACCATGGGCATAGGGGAGAGCACGACCAACGAAGGCCGATGAATGCGGCATAGCCACGGGGCTCCCAAGTGTGTCATTCCTTTTTTTCCTTTTTCTTTTTACGACCCACGGGGACTCCGTTCACGGAAGGTACGTAAACGATGAACCTGCCGAACTCGATCTGACAGCGAGGGAAGGAGAAAGGCTCGGCGAGTATCCGGTGGTCTCCATTACAAGCATTAAATCTGTTTATACACCATTCCGCAGCCTACCCACAGGAGGACATATTTAAATAGTCCCATCCCTTTCTTACCCTTTATTTGTATCATTACGCATTCATGAAGTATTTTAAGCTTTTTTGCTATAATAGCATTCCTCTCTTATACATATATTCATTTTATGACATATTGCATCCAGTACACTTTAGTGCGGCTAAATACACCGGGCTTAAGTTCCCCACATTATGGTGTGATCAGTCAGAATACTTTCACAAGTCGCGGCACCACGAACTTTATAGCATTATATGCATCGGCTCGAATCATGTCTTGGGTCAATAGTTGGGTTGCCCGGCTCCCATGTTTTGGTACCTTACGTTCCGTTGTATCGGCTAAGGTAGTATTTGGAGAACCAACGCGATTGCGTCCCGGTTGAGGCTGGTCGGCGCCTCGATGGAGAAAGCTAAACGCGCCCGTCATGATAAAGGGCGAGGCTGGTTACATTGTTCGAGAAGGTTTTCGAGTCCCTAAGGACTTATGCAGCTTAGAAGCGAGGCAAGCCTTGTCGTCGTCGCGTGGATAAGCGCCCGAATTCGACCTTTACGTACTGCGAGGCTTCGCCTAATTTAAAATTATAGAATTCTATGGCTAAGTGAGAGTATTAAACACTATAAGTCCGGTTGCCTTGTTACGTTTATGTTGAGCGCCTCCTAGATGGACCCAAAAATGGGAACAAGAGCGCTCAAGTTTATCCCGAACACCCGGCACTTTCGTGGCATGAAATTTGAAGCCGACGACTTGCCATCTCTCAGATTGATAAGCGGCCGCCTGAAGGTAATATTTTAAATTAACAAGCGTTGCTTAGCGCGCATCTGAACAAAGTTTTCGGCGCGCAAGGATAACAAAATGTGAGTCTACTCAAATATTACATCTTTGGAGCACTCACCGCAATAATGCAGGCACCCTTGAGACACCCTTATAATACATCTTGGGTGTGCGATACTCCTACCCGCCCGGTGGCGCGTCCGTCACAAGCTTCTCGGCGTCCATCTTGCCCCGATGCACCTTACTTGCGGGCAAGGGCCAACCAGGCACCTTCATCTGGCGGTAGTGCTTGATGACTTCAACCCATGGACAAGCATCCACTAGCCGCACGCACAGGGCGAATTAGCTCCCACGCATGGCCTCCTTGAGCCCTGGCCGAACTATAAGGCCCTTCATGGCCTATTCGGCCACCTTGTGGAGCTCGACCAGGCTACTTCAGCTGGTTTGCTAAGGAGCACCGGATGTAAACCTCATCTTTTGAGACGAGAATACCTTCTCCGTCGAGCTCCCTCCTCGGCTTTGAAAGCGGCGTCATCGGACAGCTGCGGGGCAGATCTGCGAGCGTTCTGGAGAGCTCAAGGTCGGGTAAATGTAACGGGTAATTCACTTTAACATGCTTGCTTGTGAAGAATGCTGCCACCGCGCTATTTTCTTCAAATCCTCGATTTCTGGAGGCCTTGTGGGCGTCGGCCTTAGCGGATTTGCACACTCGAAACCAGCATAAGCTTGGACTCCCGAGTCTTGAGTCATGCTCCAAACTCTCGTGCTTTACCCACGCGAGAGCACAGGCTCTTGTTGCTACCTCCGCCACCGCGCCTCACTTCTCTTGCTCGTTTCGTTCATGACGCATTGCATTCAACCGTGGACACCGCCTCCTTCGAAGTACGCCACCTCGTTAAGTTGGCCCACATGGTGCCATTATCCTTGTTATTTCTCTTGCAACCAAATCCTACGTACATGGTACAACTTTAATCTGATGTTACTCACCTTCCTTGTCCTCGATTGCTTCTTGCTTACGGCCGAGCTTGCTCTCGATGCCTTTCGAGCTTTAGCTCAAGGTATTGACCTCCGCGATCGATCTTGCGGCGGTCAGCAATGCAGCTGCAATCCCATATTGACATATTTTGTAAGACTCTGCGTATATCTTTTTTAGATCCTCAGTCGGCTTTTCCCGAACACCGAACCCGAGCATCGGGCTCTTGTCTATCGGTATTATATTACATATCTTAAAATTCTTACCTCAAAGCTGTTAGAAGGCTGCTGCGAGCTTCAGTCGGCCCGCTCTTGGCGAGTTGAACCTTGAATCACGCACTGCACTTGACGGTGCGGTGTTCTTCTTTGATAGGCGCCGTTGGCGCCTCAACAAGTTATCCAGCGCCTCGGTTGGGCGGAGGCCGCGGTGTCGATCTTGCCCTTCTTACGAAGAGGCTGCCCGGGACTCGAAACCACTGCGGAGTTCGGTCGCGAGTCGGTTGCTACGTCCGGGAGGTTTCCTGCGGCACCTCCGGGGCCTCCTCCTCTGGTGGGTCCTTCACGGGATCCCACCTCGGCGTCGTCGGCGTCACGGGAGGGTGGAGGCGGTGGGAAAGAAATCCATATCCGGCGTGCCCAAGGACCGCTTCGGCGAAGCGGGAAGATCGTCCTTAGGCGGGGCTACTGAGGTTGTATGCGGCATTAGAAAGACACCATCGCGACAAAAAGAAAAATTATAAATCATCTAGGAGTCGGATACTTACAGGCGAACTTCGCCCGAGCGCTGGCCCTTGAGGGCCACTCCTACGTCGCCGTCGCCCGATGTTGGCGGAGCAGTCGGGGAAGGTTCCTTCCCTTCTTGGACCCTTGGCCTCCCTCGTTAGGGAGGCCTTCATCTTCTTCTCTCCCCGCTGAAGAGGGCCTCTTTCTTCTCCTCACTCCTCGCGTGGGAGAGTCCGCCTCGAGTCATCGGACGATGAGTCCGATACCCGGCGCGGGAACTCCTTCGGGTTCCGTGGCCTTCTTCTTGGCCTTCTTCTTTGGCACTCGTTAAAGTGTTGGGACCAGCAGCCACATCAGCGGGCATCCGCTGGAGTCCTCACGGAAAGGAGCGGATAGTTAATCTGTCGGGACGTCTTACGCTTGAGCCCGTTAAAGGTATTGGGAGTTTAGATCCGCATAGAGTCAAACTATGAAAAGCAAAGTGTCCCCGCAAAGGATAACATAGCTTACCTACCCGGTCAGAATGCTGCATGTTGAATCTGCGATCTTTGGTAGCGGATCACGCGGAGCTTGGCGCCCTTGAGCAGCACCCTCAAGCAGCCCGTGCGTAGTGTCGAGAGAGCCCGCTCAAGGTCGGTCTTTGTCTTTGGATCAAACTCCACAAATTGAATTCCCGTTCTTTGGCGGGGAGAATCCGACCAGACGAGCATGACTTGGATCACGTTGACAAGCTTGAGCTTCTTGTTCACAGTGTCAGGGCAGAGGTTGGTCGGTCGGCTCTTCGAACTACCCCATAGCAAGCCCTTCTCTTTCCGGAGGTGAGCTGCATGGGGATGCGGATCTGAATCAGGGGCGGCTGCCCATTTAGGGCCCGCATGGCTCGGTGATGTAGAACCACCCGGTTGCCACCCTTTGATGGATTCCATGAAGGCACCCTCGAGCCAAGCGATGTTGGGCATTTTTTCCCACCATGGCGCCTCCGCACTCCAGCTTGGCTGCCCTTCACAACCTTGACTTGACATTGAAGGTCTTTAGTCACAAGCGAAGTGGGGAATTTGGATCTGAGAGGAAGTCCTCGCACCACGATGATAGCGCCGACATATTGAGGATGAAATTTGGGGCCGGATCGTGGGAAATCAGGCCGTAGTAGAACATGAGCCCAGGACAAAGGGTGGAGTGGGAAGCCAGTCAGCGGAGGAAATGGGGAAGGAATACCACCCTCTCATGGGGCTGGGGTGGGGATGAGCTGCCCCCTCGGGAGGCGATGCCGCGATGTCATTTGGGACGGATGTCCGCTGTTGACTTTCTCAATGTGCCCTCCGTAGCGGAGGAGGCCATCCACTGCCTCCCTCTCCGGACATGGCTGGAGAAGGTCAGGTGAAGACGTCTTCGGACTTAGTATTTGCGCTGGAGCTCGGTCTTGGCGGAGATGGATAAAGCAAAGGGGAGGAAGAAGGCGTGGGTAAAAAGGTGGATCCATATCCCCTATATATGGGCGAGATGAAACTATCTCTCCTCGCTGGTAAAACTAAACTTATCTCCCAAGCGCCCGCAATCAATGGGCGGCGGTTGGGTTACTGCGATCGTATTGATGGGAATCCGGAATAAGGGAACACGATCTAAACCGACAAGATGTGCCAAGAAACAGCAGCTTCATGCCTTGGTGGTATAATAAAAGCGGGTAAAGCTTGGTTGTGGTGTGGCGTCATGCCACAAAATACGTCGGTGATTGAGCGCCCGAACACAAGGGCTGGAAACACCAAGTGAGGCGATAACGAACTCCTCAAGCGAGAACGCGGCAAACAAAGGAATTTCCCACAAGAGGTCAAGCGGTAAACTCACTTCATGTAACAGGCAAAAATTAGAAGCGCCCATTAAAAGCGGCGCGCTGAATTCCATCCAGTGAGTCAGGACATTGGATGTCCAAAACCAATCACTTCGACCATCGAGTTACTCTGGAAGTATCAGGAGCGAGATGGACTGCCACGATATTAGAATCCTATAATCGATGGACTGCAATTTACACAAGTCCTAATGAATGGCGATGATCTAAACCTACTATGTCTGGACACAATCCAGCGAGAATGGGGATAGACCCAACAAAATCGCCATAGCAACACTTCCTTTAAAGGAGTGATGCGGAGTGTCGGTGTCAAACCGGCGGATCTCGGGTAGGGGTCCCGGTGTGCGTCTAGGCGGATGGTAGAGGAGACAAGGGACCGCGATGTTTTACCCGAGTTGGGGCCCTCTCGATGGAGGTAAAACCCTACTCTGCTTGATTTATATTGATGATATGGGTAGTACAAGAGTGGATCTACCACGAGATCAAGGAGGCTAAACCACGGAAGCTAGCCTATGGTATGATTGTTGTAATGGTTATGTTGTCCCTCACGGACTAAAACCCTCCGGTTTATATAGACACGGAGAGGGCTAGAGTTACACCAAGTCGATTACAATGGTAGGAGATCTACATATCGTTATCGCCAAGCTTGCCTTCCGCGCCAAGGAAAGTCCTATTAGGACCACGGGACAAAGTCTTCAATCTTGTATCTTCATAGTCTTGGAGTTGGTGACGATGATAGTCCGGCTGTCCGGACACCCCCTAATCGAGGACTCCCTCATGTAGCCCACGAACCGGGCTTCAATGGCGATGAGTCCGACACGTATATTGTTCGGCATAGCAAGGCGGGTTCTTCCTCCGAGATAATTCATAGAAGATTGTGAACACCAGGATAGTGTCGGCTCGCAAAATAAATTCCATACACTGCAGTAGAGAGAATATTATGTTCACAAGTTCAATCTGTTTGATGATTTTGTGGCATGGCGTCCGCACCACCACCAAGCCTTTCTTGGAATCATTTTTATTATACCACCTCGGTCGTTTAGCGAGCGGTTTCCTTAGCATGTCTTGTCGAGCGGATCGTGTCCCCTTATTCCGGATTCTCATCAATACGGACGTGGGTAACCTTGGCATGATGATGGTGGCAGGGAATAGCGAGTTTTACCGGGCGGTGGGGGCCGCGCAGTTTTAAATCGCCCATATATAGGGGATAAGGATCCACCCTTTTTACCTCGCTTCTTCCTCCTTTGCCTATCCATCTCTCACTCTCGAGCTCCGATTGCCCAAGCCCGTGCATCTCGTCTCGACCTTCTCCGACCCATGTCCGGGCGGGAGGCAAATGGCTGGCCTCCTCGAATCGGAGGAGCACATCCTAAAACTACCTTGCGCCGGATACCTTTCCGGTGATATCTCATGCCTGACTGCCCGACAAGGGCATCTCATCCCCCACTCGAGGCCCCATGAGAGGGTCATTCCTTCCCCACTTCCTCCAGCGTATTTGGGCTTCCGTTTGCATCCCTTTTTACGGAGGCTCATGTACTATGCGGCACAGTTTCCCACGATCTGGCGCAAACTTCATTCTCAACATCTCGGCGTTTATCGTGGGTATGCCCGAAACCTTCCTCTGCATCCAGCCCCGCCGACTTGCAGTGGCTCCAGACCTTCAACGTCAAGCCGAAGGTAGTGAAGAGCGTCAAGCGAATCTTGAAGCGCCATCTTCGGGCAAGATGCCCAGCGTCATATGCTCGAAGGGGCCTTCACGGAGTCCATCAAGGGATGGCAATCGGGGTGGTTCTACATCACCGAGCATGCGACCATTAAATGGCGGCGCCCGAGTTTAGATCTGGTATCGATGCAGCTCACCTCACGGAGAAGAAGGGCTTGCTATGGGGGCGATTCAGACTGCTGCAGGTCTCGGATCCTGTCTCGGACCACGATGAACAAAGAAGCTCGGGCTTGTCAATGTAATCCGAGTCATGTTCATCCGCGGATTCTCCCGCCCACAACGGGCCTTCAACCTGTGGGAGTTCGATGCAAACGCCGCCGGACTCTGGCCAGGCTCTTTGACACTCTGTCTGTAAGCCGTCTGGAGGTGATGTTCAAGGCGCGAGAAGCCCCGCATCATGACGGAAGATGTATGTTCAGCCTGGCCCGGCGGTGAGTAAACCGTTATCCTCTATGGGACGTTGTTTCTTTCATAGTTTGACTATGCGTGGAATCTAAAACTCCCAATGCCTTTAGCGGGACTGGCGAGAGGGCGTGCAGACAGGTGACTATCGGCTCCCTTCCGAAGACCCAGCGGATGCCCGCTTGGGGCTGCTGGTCACGGTACTCTATGTGGTGCTAGAAAGAAGGCCAAGAAGAAGGCCACGGAACCGAAAAAGTTCCGGCGCCGGGTGATCTCGGACTCATCGTCCGATGGCTCGGCGGACTCCTCCCGAGCGAGGAGGAGAATGAGGATCTCTCCCAGGAGGAGGAGAGGAAGAGAAGGCTTCCCAAGCGGGGAGGCAGAAGGTCAGAGAGGAAGGACTATTCCCCGGACAGCTCCATGGCCTTGACGTTGGCGGCGAATGGCCCTCGGGCCAGGCCTCGGCCAGATCGTAAATGTCTGGATTCTGAAGGATTTATAATTTCTCTTTTGCGTCACATAGTATCCTTCTAATACCGCACACTGCACTGCACGTTCCGGCCGATGATGAATCTCCGGCCGTCGGCGGGTCATTAGCTCCGTCGGATGTAGATTCCATCGACTGCCTCCACCCTCGCCCGGCGCGAGGGCCTGAGTGGGATCGAGAAGGACCCATCGGAGGAGGCTCGAAGGCGCCACAGAGGCCTCCTCCGGACTTTGCAGCCGGACTCCACGCGAACCGCGATGGTTCCGGAGTCCAGCCGAGCCCCCGCCAAGAAGAGGCAAGACCGTGACACCGTGACCTCAAGTCAACGGGCCGGACAACATTGGAGGTGCTCAAAGGCGCTTCCATCGAGGAAGAACACTGCACTATCATGAGTCGCGGTGATTGGAAAATTCAGCTTCGCCAAGCGGGGCGACAAGCTGCGATAGCCTTCTAACGAGGTTTTGAGGTAGAGTTAAAATATGTAATGTAATACCGCATGAAGCAGATAGCCCACGATGCTCAGTTCGGTGTTGGAAAAAAATCGGATTGAGGATCTAAAAAGATATCTGCATAATGCTAAAATTTGTGTCAATATGGGTTTGCAGGCTGCGGCTCTTGACCTTTAATCCTTGTTGCGCTTGAGTTGGTGCGTTGAAGCAGGACCTCGGCGGTCAGAGCAAGAGCTCGGTCTTGCCAAAGCAGCTTCGAGGACAAAAGAAGGTGAGTAATACCATCTTTGAATTTGTACCTTATAAAAAGGATTTTGGTTGCAATTAAAATAACAAGGATAGCGTGGAGTGCTGCGGGGCCCACGAATGAGAGTGTAACCACGAAGGAGGCGTATCCGCTGACGAGGCATAATGCTGCAGCGGGCAGACGGGAAGCGAGAGAAACAGGAGGCATGGGTGGCGGAGGTGCGGCAGAGCTCCGAGGCTCTCATGGAAAAACATGAGGTTTGGGCGTGACTGAAGACTTCGAGTCAGGAGCTTGCCTCGGCTCTTGAAAGTGCCAAAGCCGCTAAGGCAGGGGCCTAAGGCCCTCCGGGAGATTGAGGCGGTGAAAGAAGATGGCGGCGGGTAAGGCATTTTTTCATACAAAGCAAGCATGTTAATGTAAATTACCTATTACTTACGGTCGGAGCTCTCGAGCGTTTGCAGATCTGCCTCGCGGTGTATCCGATGCCGTGTTTACCAAGCGGGGAGGGAGCTCGGCAGGAAGGTCTTGGTCTCGTTATCTGAGGCCGGCCATCGATGCCCCCTAGCGACCAGCTAAGCAGCTAGTCAAGCTACTAAGGTAGCCGAGCAGGCCATGAAGGGCCTCATAGTCCATTTGCTGGAGAGGCCATGCACGGGAAGCTACTTGACCTCGTGTGGCGGCTGGTGGATCACGTGCCCACAGTGGAGGTCATCAAGCGCTCGCTTTGTATTGAAAGTGCTCGTCGGGCCCTTGCCAGCATAAAGGTGCATTAGGGCGGCTGGATGCGGAAGAAGCTTATCAGCAGCGTGCGTGCAGTGAGCAAAGAATGTCATGCGCGAAATGTACTATAAGACTGTCTGAAGGGTGCATAAAGATTGCGGATGAGTGCCCCGAGATGTAATTTTGAGTAAACTTCGCTATGTGTTATCACATGTGCTTTGAAAACTTAGTTCATATCGCTAAAGCAGCATAATTTAAATCGAGAAGATGGCAAATCGTTTGGCTTCAGCCCCCATGCCACCACGAGTGCTGGGGTGTTGGGATAAACAGCACTCTTGTTCCCATTTTGGGTGCATCTAGAGAGGCGCTCAACCACGACGAACAAAGGCAACGGACTTATGATGCTTGAACACTCTCACTTAGCCATAGAATTCTATAATTTTAAATTTGGTGAAGCCTAGTAGTATTCGGAAGACCCGGAGTTTGAGGCGCTATCACGCCTTGGCGGACATTATCCGGTTCTTCGCTCGGCGGCGTAAGTCTTTAGGGACTCGAAAAAGACCTCTCGAACAGCGACAGGTCTCTCGCCTTATCATGGCGAGTTAGTTTAGCATTCTCCAGGCGCTAGCCCAGCTCAGCAGGGTGCAATGCATTAGTGGTTCTCCAGTGCTACCTTAGCCGTGAGCGGAACATAAGGTACCAAAACATGGGGCAGAACAAACCCAACTATTGACCCAAGACATGATTGGAGCCGATTCATATAATGCTATAAGTTCGAGGTGCCGCACTTGTGAAAGTGTTAGGACTTATCACACCATAATCTGGAATCTAAGCCCCTGGTGTATTCGGCCGTACCAAAATATCTGGTGCAAGATGTCATTAATGAACATATATGTAAAATAATGCAATTATAGACAAAAGTGTTGCATTATTTATTTAAGGAGTTACGCTATGAATGCGGAATGATTACAAATAGTCGCAGTAAGCAAAGTTGGACTAATTAGGCGTGTCTCCTTCGAGGGTAGAGCTGCGGAATGGTGGATTTAACAAATTTAATGCTCGTAATGGAGACCACTGATTGTTAAATCTTGACCTTTCCCTCCACAGGCTGTTGCATGCGCCAGAGTTGGTGGCTTCGCCTCAGGACGAGGGCCTCTGGTGAGCGAGTCTGTGTATATAAAGAAGGAAAAATAAAAAATAAAAAGCGGCGCGCTTAGGAGCCCACGGTGTGGTTGAGCCGCTCTTGGGTCTGTTGTGGTCGTGCCCCTCCCCTATGCCCCATGGTATCTCCGGGCGTAATGATGTCTGCGGGAGGCTGGTCTTGCAATCATCGACGAGCTGGGGTTGGGGCCGCATTACTCTGGCGATGCTCGGAACATGCGGGTGGTCTTGGTTGATGTTGCTCTGGCGCGTTTGGCGTGTCCGGTCGTTTAACGGACCGGTTCAAAGCAATAGAAGGCTGCTCTGTACTTACGTAGAGAACCGGCATATGTTCCTCCGTTCAAAGAGGCGTTCCGTATTTCCATTGACCGTGATGACTCCACGAGGGCTGGCATCTTGAGCTTGAGGTATGCATAATGCGGCACCGCATTGAACTGCGAGCAGCGGTTCGTCAAAAGCGAGGCGTGATAGCCCTGCTATGAGCAGGACTATGTCGAAGATTAACTCCTCGCTTCGGAAATTATCCGGGATCGAAGACCACTTCGGTGTGGTGAGCTGTACAATTAGCCTCGACACACTGGTATGATGCCTTTGAAGGTGCGTCTTTGTAGGTTTAATCCTTGAGGGTCTATGCCCATCTTGTGCTTTGTATCACGATAAAAGCGAGGTTGAAGACTCTTGCCGTCCATCAGGGACTCTCGTGAGTGAAATCCGCCGATGATTGGGTCTAAAACTAATGCGGCGAATCCGCCATGGCGGATCTTGGTCGGATGGTCTCTTCGATAGAAAGTGATGGGACAAGATGACCATGGATTGAACTATGAGGCGTGGCTCCATTGCATATCGTCCTCGATTGCGCTTCCGTTCCCTCTTGGGTATATGGGTTGCGTATATCATGTTTACCGTCCGCGCTTGTGGGGGAAGCCCTACATCCTCTCTTTGTTCGGCGGCGGGTCTCTTCCTCGTCATCATTGCAGCCTTGTCAATGTTTTGGCAAATTAACTGCTGCTTGAATACCCAACAATCTCTATTGGTGTGGTTAGATGGCTTTTGGGGTGCCATGTATGTCTGGCAAGGCGGTGAGTATTCGGTCCAAATTGGGCCGGACCGGAGTGGTTATTTTGAATGGCTTCTTCCGCTGACGGGTTTAGAGCCTCGGAATCCGGCGTTATTGCCGTATCCTCATTGTTTATCGCATGATTAGCGTTGACATCAGCGGTTTTGATGTCAAAACCGGCGGATCTCGGGTAAGGTCCCGAACTGTGCGTCTAAGCGGATGGTAACAGGAGACAAGGACCGTCATTTTACCCGAGTTGGGCCCTCTCGGTGGAGGTAAAACCTACTCACCTTGATTGATATTGATGATATGGGTAGTACAAGTGGATCTACCACGAGATCAAGGAGGCTAAACCTAGAAGCTAGCCTATGGTATGATTGTTGTAATGGTTATGTTGTCCTCACGGACTAAAACCCTCCGGTTTATATAGACACCGGAGAGGGCTAGGGTTACCACAGTGGGTTACAATGGTAGGAGATCTACATATCATGTGTCGCCAAGCTTGCCTTCACGCCCACGGAAAGAAGTCCCTATCCGGACACGGGGCAGAAGTCTTCAATCTTGTATCTTCATAGTCTTGGAGTCCGTGGCGATGATAGTCCACGCTGTCCAGGACACCCCCTAATCGAGGACTCCCTCACGAGGCCCATATGCCCATTATGCAGACTCTCTACCACTAGAAGTTGTGTTAGGCTCATCAAACAACTCCGTCGCAACTAGTCTTCCTCATCACCCCCATTTAAAAGTAGCTATCAAGAACTATTTGAATGCCTGAAGCTTTCACCTTTAACACAATACCGCATTATGCATCTCTTACACTTAAAATGCTGGTCCTGGCGGCATAATCTCATTAAAGGAAACCTCGAGTGTTCCTCGAATAAGGAAGAAAGTGAGTGTGAGGTAGAATCCATCAATGATTGGGGTCGAGGACCAGTGCGGCCGAACCGCTATGACGGGTATTGGTAGTGTGGTCCCTATGATCGAAGGTGATCGGACAAGAGGACCATGAGTTAAGCTTTGGGTCGATTTCGTAGACTTCCCTTAGCGCCTGTTTCCAATTGGTACTGTGGCTTCCACATATCGTATTCACTGTTTTCACCTAGGGGGGATTTCTTCTGTCCTCCTGTATTCGGTGATCGGGGCTCCTCATCGTCATTTCTTTGAGATCCCTTCCCCTTGTTTTCGGCATCTGTCCTGCCGGCTTGTCTGAAGACCCAACACTCTCTGTTGATGTGGTTGGCTGTGTTCCAGGGGTGCCATGAATTTGGCATGGACGGTCGAGTATGCGGTCAAAACTGGATGGGCCTGAATTGTCTTTGTTGAATGGTTTCTTCCGCCGACCGGACTTGGAGCCGCTGAATCCACCATTGACTGACGTGTCTTCGGCATTATCACCATTTTTGCGGCGCTTGTGTTTGTTTCGCCATGATTTGTCGTTGCTATCCTTGGCTTTCGATGTGCCAGGATTGCTTGCTGTATTGTTGGTACGAGCCAACCAGCTATCCTCGCCCATGCAAAAGCGAGTCATGAGTGTTGTGAGGGCTGTCATGGACTTTGGCTTTTCCTGGCCGAGATGTCGGGCAAGCCATTCGTCACGGATGTTATGCTTAAAGGCCGCTAGGGCTTCGGCATCCGGACAGTCGACAATTTGGTTCTTTTTAGTTAGGAACCAGGTCAAAATTTCCTGGCTGACTCTCCGGGCTGCTGGGTTATGTGACTTAGATCATCAGCATTCGGTGGTCGCACATAACTGGCCTCGAAGTTGTCAAGGAATGTGTCTGCCAGGTTCTTCCAATTCCCGATGGAGTTTGCCGGCAAGCTATTCAGCCAATGCCGAGCCGGTCCCTTTAGTTTTAGTGGGAGGTACTTGATGGCGTGTAGATCATCTCCGCTGGCCATGTGGATGTGGTGGAATAAATCTTCTATCCATACCGCGGGGTCTGTGGTACCATCGTATCATTCAATGTTCACGGGTTTAAACCCTTCTAGGAATTCGTGATCCATAACTTCATCAGTGAAGCATAGGAGGTGTGCGGCGCCTCATTGTCGGGCTACATCCTGACGTAGTTCAAATGAATCCGTTCTATTGTATTCGGCCCGGCCGGACTTTGGTCTATTGTATCCGGCGTGACGGTCATCGTCACGTCTTATGGCGCGCCCCCGTGATCCGTAGATTGATCTTGACTGTCCTGCTTTGTTTTCCAATACATCTCGCAGGTCATTCGTGTAGCCCCGGGCCTTAGTATTATCGTTTGATTGGCGACGGGGTTCGGTCTGGATTTCGGGCTGGTACGCCGCTTTGTCTCGGCCAAGGGGTGGTCGGTCAGCCGCATCATGTGCTGGTAGCGTGGGCTTTAAAGCCTCCTCCTCGAGTTGAGGTAGCAGTCTGCGCTTTGGGTAGCTTTTGCTAGGGCGCTCGAGTCCATATTCCTCGGCAGCCAAGATCTTGGTCCATCTGTCGGTTAGCAGAACTTGATCAGCTTGAAGTTGTTGTTGCACTTTCTTCAGGCTTTTTGCAGTGGCTATAAGCCGGCGTTTGAAGCGCTCCTGCTCGACGGGATCCTCAGGCACGATGAAGTCTTTGTCGCCAAGGCTCACTTCATCTTCGGAGAGAGGCATGTAATTATCGTCCTCTGATTCTCCCTCAGTTGCATGTTCTTTAGGGCTAGCTTGCCCATCCTCTTGCTCGGCCTGCTCAAAGCCTGGCTGGGCAGGATTGTCCTTGTCTTCGGTACCATCTGTATTCTTATTTCTTATGTCGGTATCTCTATTTTTGCTATGGTGGGGTTTGGAGCGACGCCGATGACGCCGGTGTCTGGATTGCTTCTCCAAGGGGTTATCTTCTATTGCCTCATCGCCATTGCTTTCTTTAGGGGTGTCCACCATATAAATATCGTATGATGAGGTGGCAGTCCAGCGCCCTATAGGCAGTGGTTCCTGTTCTTCTCCTGCATTGTCGTCCATACCGTCGATGTCTTCGGAGTCAAAGTCAAGCACGTCGGTTAAGTCATCGAAAGTGGCTATTAAGTGGGTGGTGGGTGGGTAACGAATTTCTTCGTCGTCCACTTCCCACTCGAGCTGGACGTAGTTCGGCCAGGAATCTCTCGACAAGGAAAGAGACCTTAATGAGTTTAGCACATCTTCGAAGGGAGAGTGCTGAAAAACATCCGCGGCGGTGAACTCCATGACGGGTGCCCAATCCAATTCGATAGGCACAGACGCACGTGCTTCAGATCCTGTAGCCGGAAACGAGTCCGAGGGCCCGATGACACCACCCTCATAGGAGGTGGGATCAGTGTTCGACTCTGACGCTGATGAGTGTGCGGCCTCCGTGACGGGGTCCATCCACCCGACCTCAGAAGGAACGATCTGCTCCAGATTGATACCCGACGCCACCGCAGGCGCGATCTCCCAAATATTGTCTGATGGTAGATCAAAGTCATGCCCGTCGTGACCATTCGGCACACCCGGCGTGGGCTCGAATCCGTCAAAGATCAAGTCTCCGTGGACGTCGGCAGTATAGTTTAAGCATCCAAACCTGACCTGATGGCCATGGGCGTAGCTATCGAACTGCTCCAGATGGCCAAGCAAGTTGGCCTGCAGTACGAAGCCGCCGAATATCAAGATCTATCCAAGAAGGAAATCCTCCCCCTGGACTACGTCGTTGAAGATGATTGAAGGAGCCATCAAGCCTTACAGCGACAACACAGTGGAACTCTTAATGAAAGCACCAATGTCGGTGTCAAAACCGGTGGATCTCGGGTAGGGGGTCCCGAACTGTGTGTCTAAGGCTAATGGTAACAGGAGGCAGGGGACATGATGTTTTACCCAGGTTCGGGCCCTCTCGATGGAGGTAATACCCTACTCCCTGCTTGATTGATCTTGGTGATATGAGTATTACAAGAGTTGATCTACCCCGAGATCATAGAGGCTATGATTGTTGTTGTCCTACAGACTAAACCCTCCAGTTTATATAGACACTGGAGATGGCTAGGGTTACACAGAGTCGGTTACAGAGAAGGAAATCTACATATCCAAATATCCAAGCTTGCCTTCCACGCAAAGGAGAGTCCCATCCGGACATGGGACGAAGTCTTCAATCTTGGATCTTCATAGTCGAACAGTCCGGCCAAAGTATATAATCCGGCTGTCCGAGGACCCCTTAATCCTGGACCCCCTCACCCGCCATCGCAAGAAAGAAGAGGACGCACGCGCTGCTGCGGAGAGGTCGGCGGAGATCCAAGCATGGTGGGGTGTCGCCGACAAAGCCGGGAAGGAGAACGATGGTGTCTGGCCAGCATGTGAGAAGTAGTAGAACTAGTAGTTAGTGTGTGTGTCTGCGTCTGAGTACGAGCATGTACCAGTACTACTAGTTACTACTGTAGTTTTTAGAGCAAATTACCAGTACATTAGCCTAGACTCAATGGAAAAATTCCTATCCTATGCATCAATTGGCATCTCTTTCTTTAGGAATTGAGATGCATGTCAACTCACTTCCTATGATTTTCATATTCCTATAAAATTCCTATCCTATGAACGAAAGGAGGCCTCTGTTGGAGTAACTACTGTAGCTAGCAGTACTACTGGTACAGTAGTTTTCTTCAAGAAGCGGAATTCAACGAAGTTATGATGGTTCCTTCGTCCGAGCAACTTCACAGTGGGAAAGGTTGGTCCTGTGATATGACGGCTCATTACTCATTATACTACGGCGTGACGACCAGGGTGACTCTCCCTTGGAGTTCTGTGTGCATGGCAAGTGGACCAGGATGGTCGACGTCCCACATGTTGGCGAACGGAAGTATTCTTTCCGATATCAAGGAGCAAGGAAACCGTGTGGTATAGTATCACTGCTTATTTATATTTATTTTTTATTTCTGATGAATGCTAGCGTATCAACTCTTACGATGAAGAGTGCCAAACACGACACGTGCTGGATGTCCCACATGTCAGCGAAAGGAGTGGGACATGAACAGCGTGGTAGAGCCTAGCGCCAAAAAAACAGTGTGGTAGAGCGTCTTCACTTCTTCCACTTCTGGGTCGGAGACCACACGTAGTAGTACTAGTGGTATGAACGATAAAAAATGCGACCCGGAGAGAAAGACACGTCTAGTTGGAAGGTCTCGGGGCATACATATAAACAAATATAAAAGCTAATATGTTCCTCCAATTAATATAGTAGTAGTAGAATACTTAGGCACGTACTCCATAACATCATCGTGCATTGCATGTACAACATTCAGTGATACGTAGTAAGAGACAACTGCCTATATGCCACACATGTTCATACTATTTGTGCCTTTCGACTTCACTTACTGCGCTACATTAACCAGGTTCGTACGTCCACTCCTGGATACATGTCCGTCTCGTAGTTCCAGTCCCACGTGTTCTTCATATAGATGGAACGATCCTTGCATGACACGTGCACCTTGATGCTAGATGTCTCGCGTGTTGGCAAAAGGATGAACAAAGCTCACGTAAAAAAAGAGAGTGGAAGAACATAGATTCCCGACGACCGATAAGGAGCAAGGAACCTCGTGGTGGAGCGTATGCACTCATAATATTTTATATTATTCAGCAATATAAAATCAACCAATCAACTCCACAGTGGACTGGATGAGTATGAAACACGGCAGCCCAGTGTAGTTACATCATACTAGTACATGGCTAACACACGCTTTCACCATATTCCTTGGCTTCCGTGCGACACCTAGCTATAGTAATCCAGCAGCCTGTATCGCTTCTTGCTCCTCATCTCTCTCAAAGTGTGGCGGGCTAGCGTTTTTGCTGTCTATTGAGGTCGGTTAACTCATCACATGTTAGCGACATGCCAAGAGCATTCTAAAAAAATAGTATTGTACTCTATTGTTATGCAAAGAAGAGGAAGCGCTTTGACCGATGGACCAAATGAGACAGGCGTGATGTGCCGTGAGTGGGTCCAGTTTCTCGTTTTGAACTCGTTTAGAACACTTGGTTTTGACTATTGATAAGATTTTATATAGGGCCTAATGTATTATTCGAGGATGCCTTTGAATATTGATAAGATTTTATATAATTTGAAAATTATATCATTTGAAGATCCTTTCACGTTCCATTTTCAAAAAAATAAGATCCTTTCACGTACGAATTTGACTGTATGCTTTGTGCAACTTGCATGTCCTATACTGCTCCTGTTTGGATACTCTAACTTAGCTAGAGGTTAGACTAACTCATGACTAACCCTTAACTAACTGTAGAGAAAGAGGTGTTTGGGTGACAGGGTTAGATTGACAATAAATGCACTTGATGGAGAGAGAAAAGTGATTTTTTAGTGGGCCCAATTAGAACTATCTCCACTTAGCACCTCTTGGGTGGGATAGTTTTTTTGGTGGGTTCGGTGCAACTTGCTCCAATTTAACCCTCATGCTTGGATACTTTAGGGCTATTTGAGCCCCAAATAGCTCAAACTAACTCTAACCCATGGATCCAAATAGGGCCTATGGCCAGCCTCGACGCGGAGCAGTCGCATGCACCAGGAAGCGACGCTCTCTCGGTCGTCGTGCTACTTCAAAGCCGGCGCCAGTGAGAGGTCGCCTCCGCTCTGGCTAGGCATTAATGCGGCACTGACGCTCCAGGGCGACGTTGACCGTTTCATGCAGGAAGCATGCGCTGGCAAGGTAGTATTGGTTTTGAACCGTTTCAGGTGTAGTACTGGTAGTTTGCAAAACTACTCAATTATTGCACTCAGTTTCCTAAGAAATTATGGTAAAAAATGTTACTCCACAGCCCGCTTCCCTTCTCCTTCCTCTTCCACCGCCCGCGCACGTCCATGGGAAGCGACCGGTCTACCCTTATATAGGAGTGCTAGCACAAAAAGATGCATGCATGACCACTAAAATTTCCAGATTAAAGCGCCGCTCTGGCGGGAGTATGGCGTATGTTATTACCTTCGGCAGGGCCATGGCTACCGGGCGACGCGACCAGAGAAGAGGCGGCAGGAGGGGAATGAATGCAGCTACTGTTTGGGTTCGCCGTCTAGCTTAAATAAATGCGCACCATCACGTGTACCCGCGGGTGCACAAATTGTAACATGGAGTACGTGTCTGCTTAAGTGGGCATCACGTAACTAGTGTGTGTGAGAGAGATTCTGAGAGACAGAGTGCGTGTGTGCGACTCTGCTCTTCGGACATGTACTCAACCTTTTGCATCGGGATATAACTATAATGGTATTATACCTTAGCTAGTGATTTACGTGGCCATGTTAACGTGGTTGTGTAAAAAAATGTTACTTCCTGCTCATGATTTGCGTTATATAATTACAAGCAAGATGCTTGTGCATTGCATGGAACATCAATATGCATTTTTTACAAAACACCTGTTGTGATTGACCCATGCAGGAGTAATCCCATGTGTAAAAACTAATGATATCTCGAGAATTTTATCGGAAAACTGGTATCTCGAGAATGTCATCGAAAAAATGGAAGATGAGAGATAAGGTGGCAGGAGTGGGCGTGGTGGTGGTGGTGGTCGGGTGGGCGAGGCATGGGGATGGGCAGGCGCCGCGGCTGCAGCGGCCACCATGCTAGATGTTCCAGAGACTCCTTTTTTAATTTCTCAGCAATGATGTTGTGGGAGATAAGGATGTGGAGAGAGGTGCGGGTATCTTTTGTAAAATTATCATAGTTTGCTTTCTATCCGTCAGATATAGATCGGACGGTCTATATTACAAGATTGCAGGCACACCATCATCGCCAACTCATTTTTTATGAGGGTAGAGATGATAAGTTTGCTAACTACTAAAGTAAAGTGGAATTTGTCCATGTTATACAAGTAAAAATTAAGGTGATTGTTTATCATACGGGTAAGGTTGGATGAAGGGTGGTAGGAACAAATGCTCCGCCTAAAGCATGTGTGTGTGAGATGTAGTCTTAGTGTGTGGGGGGGGGTGCGCTGTGTGTGTGTGTGTGTGTGTGTGTGTGTGTGTGTGTGAGAGAGAGAGAGAGATGGAGTCTGTGTGTGTGTGTGTGTGTTTGTGTGTGTGATGGAGTCTTAGTGTGTGTGATGGAGTCTTAGTGTGTGTGGGGGGGTGCGTGCGTGCGTACGTGTGTGTGTGTGTGTGTTTGTATGTGTGGGTGGGTGTGTGTGTGTGTGTGTGTGTGTGTGTGTGTGTGTGTGTGTGTTTGTTTGTTTGTTTGTGTGTGTGTGTGTGCCGCGGGGTCCTCGGTGGTGGATGTAATTTAAGTGTGTGTGGCTTCATCGTGAGAGGTGATGTGTATGGCGAGGCCACCAGCGATGGGGTCGAGAGAAAAAGGCCCTTGAGAGATGGAAGAGAAGGTGTGTGCGCGTGAGAGGAGTCGACATCGAGAGAATGTGTTTGTTCGAGAGACATCAAGGAAGACTACTATATATCGATGGTGCATGTAGGCGGGAATTAAACGAAGGGATGGTTTTATTGGTTTCGAGAATATAGGGGAAGAGTGAGAGGGGGTAGCTAGAAGGAGATTGTTAAGTGTGAGTGTGTGTTTTACCCATCCAGTTGGAAGTTATGTGCACACAAGAAGAGAACGATTCATGTGGCGTTAGGGTTGAGGGTAATTAACTATGCATGGAGACATAGAGACCTTAAACGTGCATGTGCGAGAGGTATACATGTATACGTGGGATGTGTGTGTGTGCGTGCACGCATGATCGAGATAAAAGAAAGAAGACATAAGTCATAAGATCAACGACATGGGAGAGACGGATCAGCATGACAATATGCATGCATGTGAGAGTGCAGGGAAGAAGGCCCGTCAATTGAGCATGTGTTTTTGTCTTTAAGAGATAGTGGCATGGGCTGGAGCATGCATCTATGGCGAGCAGAGGGAGTGAGGCACAATGGTTGTGCAAAAGATATCAACCTATAAATGCATGTATGGAGAGACATATATAGTTTGGGTGATAGGAAGCAAGACTGCGTGCGAGAAAGAAATGTTGACGGAAAAACTATAGATAGATACAGATATGGAGATGCTAGCTAGAGGGACATCCACTAGTTTGAGTGTTGGATATGACTGCCGGGTGGTTCAGAGGGTGAAGTTATGTGTGTGTGAGAGAAAGATAAAAAGAGGGCACTTGACTGCTTGTAGAGAGAAACATATGTAGTGTGCGTGATAGGAAGCAAGAGTGAGGGCGAGAAAGAAGGTTGATGGAGAAACAGATAAATATAAAGATAAAGATGGTAGCTAGTGTGCTTTAGACATAGGAGTCGAGTGGATCAGAAGGCTGAGTTATTTGTGTGGGTGTGAGAGAGATAGAGAAAGGGTGCATGTGAGTCACATACAAACAAATATCAGAGAGAAATGAGATCCCAAGAGACGGAGTTTTGTGTCTGCGAGAGAGAAAGATATTTCACAACGAGAATGATAGCTAGAGAGACATACGAGGGAACGCAAGATATCTCTAGGGAGAGAGAGTGTGTGTGTGAGCGACATACAAGAGAACGGTGGAGAAATATGAGACCCTGGGAGACATAATTAATGTCTAAACGGGATTACACTATATGTTGCGTGTGTGAAACACATTATACATGTTTGAGAAGTAAAAAAACCGCATGAAACACACATTAATTGGAGAAAGTTAGCGAGGAATGCATACATTGGATTTCAACATAAAGTGGTTTCAAATATTTGAAAATCCAAATTGATGGATACAGCCTTATGAATCTGAGATCATGCCATTTGTAAACCATATTTATGTATAAAGTGTGTTGTGCTTTTGAAAGTATATATAAAAGATGATGTATATAGAATTTTATTCCAATCGAAAATGGATCCTGCCCGAAAAAATAGAATACAAACGAGATTCGAATTGAGTTGGCACAGTAATTGTGCACTCTGCAAAATTTGAACGAAGCGGGGAAAGTCGCAGTAACCGCCCGAAACCAAAATCTACGAGATGGAAATTGCTACTGCCTATCCCTGCCAAGCAAAGCCTATCTACTCAATTTCTATAGGTTTCAATAGGGGTAGGTTTGTAATTTCACTCAAACGTGACATAACTGTCTCTCACCCGAATTCATACACGGTGGGCGCCAAAACACAGTGTCTCCTCGGCCAAAATTGACTCCCTCCCCGATTCATACACGGTGGGCGCCGAAAACAAACTCTCATCGGCAAATATTTGGTGTATGCAAGATTACCGTCCTATCCCCAGCCGACTAATATTGCTGTGATGTAAGAAATTTGAAACGGGGGCTAAGTTTGTAAATTTCCTCGCATTTGAGGCAAGCGCGCCCTGAAGACATGGTTCCCCCCTTCCTCTCTACCTTCATTTCCCCATTCGTACTCCATGGGCGCCAAAACACCCTCTCCACCCCAACCTCCTCCGTCCACCACCCCATCCACCGCCGTCCTCCTCCACCATGCCGTAGTTGATACCCCGACGCCGTCGTCCATTACAAGAGGTCGACCTCTCTCATCCACGGCTTCGGACCGGCATCCTTGCATCCCGTCCTCTCGCTTCATCCTCGCCGTCGTCCACCTTGCCGACGCTGCTCCTACGACCGTCTCGTCCACCGCGCCCCACCGCCACAGTCTACCCTCCTAGATCTGCTTCCACGCCACCGACAGCCATCGCTACCGCAGCACCGTCAAATTCTCAGCAGATGCATACACGGCGCCGCACCAGAGGCGGTACTCTTTCGTATCTGCTCAACTTATTTATCACAGCAAGAAAATAGATCGTCACTACTTTACTCTGATTTCTTGTCCATCAGTTACTTGCTAGTTGGAAGCAAACATTGGTTGCAAAGTTGCCTTTGTCCGGTTTGCACCTTCAGATCCGCCATGGCACGCTCAATACTATACTCCTAATGCTTATGGTTTTCCTCTTTTATATTCCACACTAGTTAAATCACAGTAGACTAAATTTCAAAATTGGGCCAGTCGATTTTTCAGAGCTCGTCGGAGTTCACCAGTGCGAAGGAAGGGGCTCAGGTGGGGATGGTGGTTGTGGGGTGGTGGTGGTGGAGCCTCACCGAACGAAGAAACTTCGGCCTTGGGTGGGGGCGGGGGTGGGGGTGGGGTGGCGGAGGAACACGAGCCGTGGGGGCGGTGGTCGGCCCGGCCCGTCTTGATGTTCTCAGAATGGAAGAATCAGAGACAAGGAATAAGAAGGGTTAGGAGACGTAGGATCTTCATCCAACCGCCTGAAATGGTCGAGAGACAGCAGGGAGTTGCATTCTTAATGCGCTCTGGTTCATCATGTGTGGGCACTGCGCAACGAACATTTTATTATCCAAAATCTTCTTGCTCTTCTTTAGCATGTTCCTCTTCTGTTCTTCTTTAATAAGTACTCTCTCCGTTCCTAAATACAAGTCTTTGTATAGATTCCACCATGGACTACATATGGAGCAAAATGAGTGAATCTACACTCTAAACTGTGTCTGGATACATCTGTATGTGATCCATAGTGGAGATCTCTACAAAGACTTATATTTTGGAACAAAGGGAGTATGATAGTAGCACAATATGTTCCTTGTAGTGAAGATGAGCAGGGACATTTGCAGTATAGAGGTCTATAAGGTCGGTTGTGATGGACATTTTGAACTCTTCGGGCCTCTTAGATTCGTAGGATTTTGTAAACATAGGAATAGGATTTGTAGTGGCCTGCCCACTTGAATCCTATAAGAATAGCAAGGAAATGTGGGGAGTTGTGTCGCCTTTGAGAGTTACACTGATATTAACAGTACCGCACCTTCAGTTGAAGAGAGCTGGAATCCGAAGCCTTTCTAGCCGTACCGGCAATACTAGCACATATATTCCAGCAAGTTCCACTTTGCTGATTTTACTCTGATGCTTACGGTTTTCCCATTATATCTACACTATGATATGTGTAGCTGCTTTGTGTCGCACTAGCAGCAGTCCACTCTTGAAGCTAAACACTGCAATGACTTACAAAATTGGCACCAAGGCATTGAGTGCCATTCTAGATGCAATGAAACTCATACGCTTCCCACCTGTTGACTCTTGTTCAGAATATGATCCTAATGACTCTTGTTCAAAATTGCCACATATAGAGAGACAACATGGAATTGCATTTCTTTGGGCGCTGTGATTCATCATGAGTGGGCAACCAACATTGTATGCAATGAGCGGAACCTCAAGAATATGCTTCCTCTTCTATTCTTTAACATGTTCCTCTTTTATTATTCTGTATTTAGTCTGTACAATATGTTCCTTGTCAGGAAGGGGAGCAGGGACATCTGCAGTCAACAGCTGATAGAGTTGGCCTATACGTGATCGATAGGCTTTCAATTACTAGCGGCAATACAACCTTTGTATTTTCAAGCCGTTCCACTTTCTGATTTATATATCGTGGTTATGGTGTACCCTTTTATGTACACTATGATCGCCTAGTTCTTGTGTGTTGTTATCATGGTTTGGCAATAACTCTCTATCTGATATATTATGAACCTATCATCGCCAACTATCCTTACTTGGAGCCTATTTTTGTGTACTTGTGCGGATTATATTAATGCACGCACCATATTACAGCACACATGAGCTCTCTCATCGAGAATCGGTGATAGCACACAAGTGTTTACAGGCGCCCTATATTAGAATATCCTCTTCATTACAAAGATAAGCTCACTATTATTTATGTTTTCATGGTTCTCAGATATTATACGTAATTATAGTGAATATCAGAATCCGTGCATCAGAAGAATATTGTGGAACACTGCAACGACTTATAAAATTGGCACCAAGGCATTGAGTGCCATTCTGGATGCAATGAAACTCATACGCTCCCCACCTGTAGATTCTTGTTCAGAGAATATGATCCTAATGATTATTCTAACCTCGAGGAGTCAAAGACAGATGGCCTATCCTGTTCGCCCATCAAGGTACCTGTTCTAATTTGGCAAGGTTTTGTTTGATTGCGCGTATATTGCATATGTTGTCTTGCATTTCTTCTACTTTGTTGCACCGCCATCTGCTTAGTTTACTCATCATATATGTCGAGATGCCATGCACATCCATTATCAATACATATTCCATCTATCATCATACCATGTTTTTTCACTCAAATGTTGTTCTTGTGCATCAGACATCAAAAAGGAAGAGGGTGATTGCCGAACCTGAAGGAGCACCAGCAAAGTCCTTGAAAAACGTGGTGGTGCCGGAGAAATCCGACAACACCCCACTTATATTGGTTGTACAACCGGTGACACAAAACGTAGGACTGACTCCAACAGACTGTACCCATACTTCACTGGCCACACCACTAGCCCCACCACACAGGACCTGCACTCCAGCAAAAGGTATGCCAATTTCTGTTGCCATAGCACCAGCCGTACCACAGAAAAATCCCACTCCAGCAAAAATTACAGCAAGTCCATCAGCGAAAGACCTATCCCAACTGCAGAGATGGCCAATTCTTACAGATTGGAACCCCATTCCAGTAATTCCCAGTTTAAAAGACAATGCTTTCAATATTGTTAGGGACTACATGCATATATTCCCATCATGGGAAGATTATAGTGAAGACAAACACCATTTTCACATCTTCCTGTCCCACTTACATGTAAGTGCTATTATTCATGGTGATTATTTTCCTGTTTTCTGCTGATTGAACACATCAATGATTTACATTACATTGTTGTAAGTAGGCGAGGGTCAATCTGGATAGTCATGATGAGTAAAGCTTGCTTGCGCTTTTCAAGGAAGCATTGCAGCAGTATCGGTGTTACCTGAGGAAATCACACATTGATGGCAAGTCTATAAACGAATTTCTGGTGAAGTCTCCTATGCTAAATTTAGAAGACATTGAATGGAAAAACCTTGTTATGCACTGGTCACATTCCCAGGAGGAGGTACTGTCTATGATATCGCATGACAATTTGAACTTCTACTTTTCCGCATGTGCCTTATGGATCTTTTTGCGGGAAATCTGCTCGAAGAAGAATTCCGGTTTGAAAAGAACGATGGGATATCACAAATATGCTGCCCGCTGCTTTGCTCTTGTTAGTACCTATTGTCCTGTATCACTATACTTGCATACATACCTGGTTCATTATGTGATAGTAGTATGCATGATAGCTTGCTTATCAATTGTTCGCTCCAAATTATCTGATCTGTATGAATGGTTATATTAGTTTAGAATATATCCAATGCCAATGAATTTTTTTAGCTCTGCATTGTTCTTGTAAGTACCTGTTGTCCTTTATCAGTGTACTTATATTGACACGTAGTTGTTCATGTACCATCAATCTACACCTTATTTTCCTTTGCACTCCATTTTCTACACATCAGATCTATATTTACTCTTACCATAAGGTTGGATAACACTGATGGTACTGAAGAAGTTTAGCTCTGCATTGCTCTTGGTTGTACTTTGCCTGTATCGTTGTACTTACATTTGTAGCTACTTGGTTATGTAGCATCACTCTTCATCTTATCTTAACTATTCTCCCTTTTTTCTTATATTATCACACCTATATTTACTCTTAACAAAATGTAGAATAAAGGCAATGCTTATGAAGAAGATTCTGTGGTAAACTTCTTGAATTGCCCCCCCCCCCATCAGGATGGACAAGGGCTTTATAGAGCCTGTCTTCACCAATAATGTAAGTTTGTCCTTCTCAAGCCTTCAAACTTTGTTTTGTATATTAGGTTAGGCATGACTGCAACAGCTATTTATTTTTGGTGTTTGCATCAAATTGCATGTTTAAAGTTTATTATGTAGTTCATAAACAAAAGTTTGTCCTTCTCAATTTAAGTTTTCAGTTGTACAACCAAGTTCCTTCTTCATACCATGCAAATTGAACTATCTGAGCAAGTGATCTTCTTTTGCCTTTGCATGTATGCTACATTCTTGATTAAGTAATCGGTGGTGTGGTGAACCTACCCACTACAGCACAATGTCATATTCTGCAATGTCTGAACTATAAACAATGTCATATCATTCCACTATTATTTAAACCGTCTCTTTATTTGCCAATCTGAAATGGGATAAATTGATAACACACTAACCATTGATACTTATGAGTTCTTGATCTGTAATCTAGTGGTGTCGTGAAGCTGCCAACTCCTTCACAATGTCATTTCCTGCCATGTCTTGACCTGAACAATACCATATTGTGTTAATGATATTTTAAATTGTGTCACTTTATTCGTTAGTAAGAAATGTTATGAATTCTCAGCACTGATACTTATATGTGCAAAACCTGTCGTCTGTCTGCTTGTTTATCTTTCAGAGTGAGAAGGATATAAGTGTCAAACAAGCGCAGTCTCATCAGCTTGCTCAACTGCTTGCGCTGCAGCTCCAAAGCAGGGCTAACCTTTCTTGAACACTATTGAAGTGTTGTCGGTTTTGTATATTATTTTGTCAGCGTGTTTATTTGCACTCGTGGCGATCTTTGATGCCCAGTGTATGTAATCTGTTGTCTGCTTGTGCTTTATTATCATAGTGGCGAACTTTAATGCCCAGTGGGTGTAATATGCCGCGATTTTTTTATTGTACAGTCTAGGTTTTTATTATTCACGATGCTACAGTTATTTTACTGTATATATATATCATGTCTTCGCAGTAAACTGGCTGAACCGTAAAATTACGGTACATAATCGGGCCGTCATGCAAATCACTATGTATGATCCGCATCATGGGCCCCGTCATCTTCGTCCGTTAACAGACCTAAATGTAAACTGGCCCACTAGTAGATTCGGGCCTTTAATAGGCCGAGTAAACCGTCGGCCCTATTTTCGCAAGAAAACTCAATGGGCTTTTAGGAGGCTGTAAAGTAGGTTGGGCCTGAAACGTGCCAAACAGCTCATGGGCCGGCAGCAAGCAGAAATAGACCCCGACCCATGATTGTGCCAATCAAATCATGAGCTTCTAACAGGCCAAAATTGTCTCGGTCCTTGTTTGGCCCAATCAGGTTATCACCTGTGAGCAGGCCGGATGCAAACCGGGTCGTAGTTAGGCCCAACTATGTGACGGGCTTTTAACAGACCGAAATAAGTAGAGTGCTGAAATATTAAACGGGCCTTTAACAGGCCGAAACTAATATCATGCCGAATTACTAAATGGGCCTTTAGCAAGTGGGCCCAAAAGCATAGCATCCAGTTGGCGGGCCGAATCTGATATGGGCCATAATTTATCCCAAAGCCTCTTAAAGGGCCGAACCTGATCTGGGCTGCAATTTGGCCCAGAATGTGGTAGGCTTTTAACGGGCCAGATCTCATATGGGCCTTTATTAGGCCTGGAACGTGGCAGTCTGTTAATGGACCGGATCAAATATGGGCCGGCATTTGGCCCAAAACATGGTAGCCTGTTAAAGGGCCGGCCTACTAGTGTCCAGAAAATCTTGTGGGCCTTCAGCTGGGCCGGCCCATTATGCTCGGCGAAATCTTGTGGGCATTTAGCTGGGCCGGCCCATTATGGTCGGCAAAATCTAGTGGGCCTTTAGCTCGGCCAGCCCATTATGGTCCGCAAAATCTCGTGGGCCTTTAGCTAGGCCGACCCATTATGGTCGGCAAAATCTTGTGGGCCTTTAGCTGGGCCGGCCCATTATGGTCCACAAAATCTCATGGGCCTTTAGCTGGGCCGGCCTTTTAAACTTTATGGGCCACTTTTGGGCCGGTCCACGTGTCAACATATCATAGGCGCATCTCGCCCATTGGATGAGTGACACCTGTGCCAACGCGGAGCTGACACGTGTTTCCTCCAGCCAATGATGATTTTACACGTGGAAAATGCCCATTGGTCCGGGCTGTTAACGGGTTATCGGATCCAAAACCGGACCCGATAGCTTAACGGTGTTCCGTTACGATGGATGCCACGTGTCGGTCACCCTTGACGAAAGCACTACGTGACGCGTGATTTATCGTCATGGAAGTGGACACTTCCGTGATGATAATTTTGGTAATGTCATGGAACACTTCAACGACAACACAGGTATGACTATCTTGATTTTGTCATAAAATCGTCATGGATGTACATGCATGACAAAAAATGCGACCTACTGTGACAAACACGTATCATCACGGAAGTGTATTTTTTTTTGTAGTGTGATGATGCTAGTACCTTGCTTGATGATGATGTGCCACTAGGTGAATTTCTTGATGAACAAATTGCTAGATAAGACAACATGATATTGTTGAATCTGATGATGAACTTGAAACTGAAAATCTTTAAACACCTACTAGAACTAGTCCTCTTAGATATGAATTGCCAAAGGTACCAGAAGTTTATACATGAGTGAGGAGGCAACTAGAGATATTCTGGCTTGTAAGGATAGAGATGATCTAGAGAAATTATTATGCAAGTATAAGGAAAGATCTCTGAATGCTAAAATGAAATGTGATCTTGAGTTTGCTACTTCACCTATTTTTATTGATGCTAAGGATTATGAATTCTCTGTCGACCCAGAGTTAATCACTTTGGTTGAATCTGATCCTTTCCATGGTTATGAAGCTAAAACTATTGTGGCACATCTTACTAAGTTGAATGACATAGCCACCCTTTTTGCTCATGATGAGAAGATCCGCTATTACTATATTCTCAAGTTATTTCTGTTCTCATTAAAGGGTGATGTTAAAGCTTGGTACAATACTCTTCTCCTGGTTGTGTGCGTAGTCCCCAGGATATGATTTATTACTTCTCTGAAAAATATGTTCCTGCTCATAAGAAACAAGCTGCCTTGCAGGAAATATTTAACTTTGTGCAAATTGAAGAAGAAAGTCTCCCACAAGCTTGGGGAGGATTCTCCAATTGCTTAATGCTTTGCCTGATCATCCTCTTAAGAAAAATGAAATACTTGATATCTTCTATAATGGACTAAGCGATGCTTCTAGGGATTTCCTAGATATTTGTGCTGGTTGTGTTTTCAGGGAAGGAACTATTGGGCAAGCTGAAGAATTATTGTATAACATATTGAAAAATTATGATGATTGGACTCCTCCTGAAACACCTATTAAACCCACTCAGAAGAAGAGGGGTATCTTATATCTCAGTCCTGAAGATATGAAAGAGGCAAAGAAATCTATGAAGGAAAAAGGTATTAAAGCCGAGGATGTTAAAAATTTACCACCTATTGAAGAAATACATGGACTTGAAGCACCACCACCACCTAAGGTGGTAGAGGTAATTTTTTAATGAAATTCAATGATAGTGATGATCCTCGTAATAAACATCCTGGTCAATGCCTTTATGAGTTTGATAATTACATTAGAAAGCAAGATCACTTCAATGCAAATGTTATGAAACAATTGAAATACAACTCTGATATGATAGCTCGCTTAAGTGACTTGTTTTTTAGAATCTCAAATGATGTTAGAGGTGTAGGAAAACATGCCTATATGGTTCAAACTCAATTAGAACCAGTTGCTAAATCTCAAAGAGAGTTGCTTGATGAATGAACAATAATATAAGTGACTTTGTTGTTAGAGTAGCCACTAGAGGAGGTAAAATAACTCAGGAACCACTTTATCCCGAGGGACGCCCAAAGAAAATTGAACAAGACTCTCAAAGAATTAACATTGATGCACCTAGTCCTTCTAAAAAGAAAAAGAAGAAGAAGAAGAATAGGATTTTGCCTGCCTCTAGTGAACCTAAAATAGAAAAACCTCCAGTTAATGATAATGAAGTTTTCTATCTCTGATGCTGAAACTCAATCTGGCAATGAACACTCACCTTCTAATAATGAAAAAGATAATGATGAGATTCATGAAGATACTCAACCTAATGATAAAGAACCAGATAATGATGTTGAGATAGAACCAGTTGTTGTTCTTGATAACCCACAACCTAAGAACAAAAGATATGACAAAAGAGACTTTGTTGCTAGAAAACATGGAAAGGAAAGGGAACCATGGGTTAAAAAGCCTATGCCCTTTCCACCTAAGTCAATTAAAAAGAAATATGATGAAGATTTGAACGCTTTGCTGAAATGCTGAGGCCAGTTTTTCTACAAACTCGCTTGACTGATATCTTGAAAATGCCTACTTATGCAAAGTATATGAAAGACATCATCACTAATAAGAGAAAAATACCAGAAGCTGAAATCTCCACTATGCTTCCTAATTATACTTTTAAAGATGGAGTACCTAAAAAACTTGGAGATCCGGGAATACCAACTATACCTTGCTCCATCAAAAGAAACTATGTGAAAACTGCTTTATGTGATTTGGGAGCTGGTGTTAGTGTTATGCCTTTCTCTTTATATAAAAGACTTGATTTGAATAAACTCACACCTACTAAAATATATTTGCAAATGGTTGATAAATCAACTGCCATACCTATCGATATTTGTGAGGATGTGCCCGTTATGGTTGCTAATGTTACTATTTTGACTGACTTTGTTATATTTGAGATGCCCGAGGACGACAACATGTCAATTATCCTTGGTAGACCCTTCTTGAATACTGCAGGGGCTGTTATTTATTGCAATAAAAGCAAGGTCACTTTTCATATCAATGGTAGTGAGCATATAGTGCACTTTCTGAAGAAACAATTCCGAGTGAATGGTATTAATGTTATTGAAATATCTCGGACAATCACTATTAGAAGTTTTCAACTACCTCTACCTACTGCTAAAAAGATATGTCAAATGCTTATTGTTGGGGACATTCACGAAAGTTCTTCGGTTTCATATTAATCGAAAGTGGTTGCTAATAAGACTTGATCATCCTTATTAATGGATCATTTTTGAGAGGTATGAAGTTGATGAATTTAGTAAGCACTACCTTCTGTCCCTACCTTTTGTTTTATGTTTTTCTTAGTTAAATAAAATAAAATGCCATGCTTTGTCTGTTTTCTAATTTTTCCGTGCAATAAAAAAATTACCCAAAAATAAAAGTTCTCTGAATGCCTCGAAATTTTAACACGATTTTTTCTGAATATTTCTGAAATTTTGGTACAAATAATATCAGAGGGAGGTGCACCAGGTGGGCACAACCCACCTGGGTGTGCCAGGACCCCCAGGTGTGCCCTGGTGGGTAGTGGTCCCCATGTGGGCCCCCTCACTTACTTCTTCTTCCCACACCACTCCATTTACCTAGAAAAAAATCACTCTCACTCTCTCTCTCTCTCTCTCTCTCTCTCTCGTGTTCTTGCTCCCGAAACCGCGGATTTCGATCACTTTGCTTGAAGCTCCGTTTCCGAAACTGTTTCGGGGATTTGTTGCTTGGTATGTGACTCCTCCATGTGTCCAATTAGTTTTTGTTTTAGTGGTTTATATTTGGAATAATTAACTACTCTTGGTGCTATTGTAGATGAGCTTGCATGTTGAATTCTTAGAGTTCTAAGTAGTTTGAATGCTTGTTATGGCCTCTATACATCCCTATGAGTAGTTGCTACCATTTTTGCGAAGTTTTGTTGAGAAAAAATCTGTGGACTAAAAATTTCAGAATTTTGTTCATAGGAAAATGATGAGTTTCATTAGGAAGTTTGCTTCCAAGAAGAACTCCAAGGGGGTTATTGGGGGGTCATCTGACAATGATCTCCATACCCCGAGGTTGGCGGAGCTATGGCCATGAGAGTGGCCGCATAATGCGTTCATGGAAGGGGCTGGAATCCTTCAAGAGTTCACCCAATATGTTGTTAATGCCGGCCTCACCGACTTCATTGAAGCTGAATGCGAACAGTACCATCTCCTCAGAAACTCCTTTGTGCAAAACTTTCATTTTCATTCTAGGAATAATCCCCCTGAGGTGCAGCTTAACTTATATTCTGAAACCTGCCATATCCCACTTACTGAATTTTGTGACATATGCATGCTTCCTTCTGATGGGGATTTGGTAGAGCCCAAGCCCTCAGAGTTTGAAGGTTTTTACCGTACTATGACAATGGGGGATGAGAGAGGAGTATCGGGCACCACCGTTGTTAGCTTGCAGTTTCCTGTTGTGCATTATTTTGCCTTATTTTGTTGCAAAGTGCTTACTAGCGAGAGAGAAGGTGGGTTCACTTAGCGCCCCAGACTTTGCTATTTTGCGTCGTGCACTTTATGGCGACAACACTTATAGCCTGGGAGCTATTGTGGCACGTCGCCTTCACCTTAACAGATTCAAGGGTAAAATACATGGGGGCATTTACACTACTCGCTTGGCGACTCACTTCAATGTGCAGATACGCCAACATGATCATCCTTTGCCCAAAGCTTACCTAGATAAAGCAGCTATGAAGGACCACCAGCTTATTGTTGCAGATTACCCAAATATTGATATGCCTTACAACTTAGTTTTCAGTGAGAAAACTCATGATATTATTTCCTTGCCTTCATCTGCTTTGTTTGATCATGTTGCCAGGGGCGGATACAGGATTATGCCTCAGGACATTGTCGCTTACCGGAACAACCAGGCAGTGGCACAGGAGGAGCCTTAGCAGTGGGACCATATGATGCCTGCTCCCCAGCACTTGAACATTGGACCTCATGGCTTCTACGACTGGTGATTGCCAAGTTAAGACAAAAGCCTAAGCTTGGGGGAGTATGTATTCCCACCAACATTACATTCATATTCACACATTTCATCCCAATTGTCGATGTTCACACTTTTTCATTATATCATCCATGTTAAATTTATTTTCTCGCTTTCTTCTCGTGTGTTTGAAAAACCTTGGGAAAATCCAAAAATGTGTTTCTTGCTTCTTTTTTATTTTTCTTCCTAGTTTAAATTGTTGTAGTACTAAAAAGAAAACCCAGAAAGATTTCCTTGTTCTTCTTTTACTTGTTGGGAGCTTTCCCGTGTAAATAGTTTTTCTCGTTTTGGCTTTTCCCTTTTTCATTTGCTTATTTATGAAAAAACCAAAAAAAACTCCAAAAATATTTCAGTGTGTTTCTTTGAATTTCTCTTCCTTTTTATTGAGTCATACCAAGGAGAAGACCATGACGAAAATGTTGAGTGGCTCTCATTTGCATTATTAATCTAATAAAGAGTCCATATTACCTTGCCTTCTCCTCTTGAATAAAATATTTGCATATTCCAACTTAGTCCGCGGCACTCTTGCACTATTATTATTGTCAATTCGTTCGGTCGTGCAAGTGAAAGGCAATAATGACGATATTAGATGAACTGGCAGCGGCAAAGAGAAACGGGTATGAACTCGACTTGTTCTGTTTTTGTAAATATGTTTAACCTAGTACCCATGATTAAGCCTATTATGATTGAACATGTTTGCATTGACAATTAGAGATTATAGTTCCTCATGCCATGCATAAGTAGCTAGGAGTGAATAATGACTTATCTTGAATATCAACATTGCGTTAAAATGATTGTGATGTAGTATGATGATATGGTATCCTCCTCTGAATGTTCGAGTGGCTTGACTTGGCACATGTTCATGCATGTAATTGAATCAAAACCAACATAGCCTCTATGATATTTATGTTCATGGTGTTCATATCCTACTCATGCTAGTATCTAGTGTTACTCATGCATAATACATGTTCATGACCGTTGTTGCTCTCTAGCTGGCCGCTTCTCAACCTATTTGCTAGCCTTCGCCTGTACTAAGTGGGAACTCTGCTTGTACATCAAATACCTGAAACCCGAGTTATTCCAGATGAGTCCACCATACCTACCTATATGCGGTATTACCCTGCCGTCCTAAGTAAATTTACATGTGCCATCTCTAAAAACTTCAAATAAATATCCTTTTTGTGTGCCTGGATCGTTCATGGAACGACAGGAGGTAGTCGATTCTTCTATGCAAAGCGGGTTATTCTCAGGTCGAGTGTTTATTCACTCGCCATCGCACGAGAAAAGGGCGGTAATAGGGATGCCCAGTCCCAAATTGCAAAAAGAAAAGAGCCTACAAATAATCAAACAAAACTCCCAATGGAGAATAACCTTTATATTTCCGCTTGGGAACCGCCACTGGCATGTTTAGCATGAAATATATTCATAACTGATAGTCGTGAAGTAAATGAGAAGGGTGCATGTCTCAAAATTTCATTTACGTCTGTTTTAAAAACTTGAGCTCTGACACCTCTGCAAATCACTGCTTCCCTCTTCGAATCGACTATCTATTTACTTATATGTTGTGGCATCACCTTCTCAAATAAGCGCCAGAACCTGAGAGCATTGCCGTCATACTGATGCATTGTGTGTAGCTAATGTTGGGTGCATCATTATTGGATCTTTTCTACCATGAATTACAATGTTTAGTCGCTGCTTGAACTTTGGGGGGGCTCTGCATTTATGTTTTGCGGTCTCAGAAAGGGCTAGCGAGATACCACTATTGTCATGTTGTATCATGGTTGTTTTGACAACATGTTGCTGTTTGAGATATCTTATTATTGCTCTCCAGTTGGTTATGTCATTGATATGAGTTAATATAATTTTAAGAGTTACTGTTGACATGGTTAGTTATAATATTTGCTGAAAACCTGGGTGTTGTTTAAGCTTAGTTATGAAACAAGAGCAAAAGAGTTCGTAAAAGTTTTTCTTTTTCACTTTTAGTTTATCAACTGAATTGCTTGAGGACAAGCAAAGGTTTAAGATTG
Organism: Aegilops speltoides; assembly: GCA_021437245.1. Taxonomy (NCBI): domain Eukaryota; kingdom Viridiplantae; phylum Streptophyta; class Magnoliopsida; order Poales; family Poaceae; genus Aegilops; species Aegilops speltoides. Next base: position 454,767,334 of record CM038147.1, on the reverse strand, counting down.
GGGGAGTTGATACGTCTCCAACATATCTACTTTTCCTAACGCTTTTCCTCTTGTTTTGGACTCTAATTTGCATGATTTGAATGAAACTAACCCCAAACTGACGCTGTTTTCAGCAGAACTACCATGGTGTTGTTTTTGTGCAGAAATAAAAGCTCTTGGAGTGGAACGAAACTTTGCGAGGATTTTTTTATATTAAAAGAGAATTTCTGGAGCCAAGAGCCACCTGAGGGGGGCACCTGGGTGGGCACAACCCACCAGGGCATGCCTAGGTGGGTTGTCCCCACCCGGTGGCCCCGCTGACCCTCAAACCGACGCTATAAAATCACATTATTCTAGAAAAAATCAGGGAGAAAGAATTATTGCGTTTCATGAGATGCAGCCGCGGTCTCCTGTTCTTCATCGGGAGGCCAGATCTGGAGTCCGTTCGGGGCTCTGAAGAGGGGGATCTTCGATCTTCATCATCACCAACACATCTCCATCGCCAATTCCATGATGCTCCCCACCGGGAGTGAGTAGTTCCTTCTTAGGCTCGCTGGTCGGTGAGGAGTTGGATGAGATTCATCATGTAATCGAGTTAGTTTTGTTAGGCCTGATCCCTAGTATCTACTATGTTCTGAGATTGATGTTGCTATGACTTTGCCATGCTTAATGCTTGTCACTTTGGGCCCGAGTGCCATGATTTTAGATCTGAATTGTTTATGTTATCACCATTATATCTATGTTCTAGATCTGATCTTGCAAGTTATAGTCACCTACTACGCATTATGATCCAGCAACCCCGGAGTGACAATAGTCGGGACCACTCCCGGTGATGACCGTAGTTTGAGGAGTTCATGTATTCACCATGTGTTAATGCTTTCTTCCGGTTCTCTATTAAAAGGAGGCCTTAATATCCCTTAGTTTCCAATAGGACCCCGCTGCCATAGGAGGGTAGGACAAAAGATGCCATGCAAGTTCTTTCCATAAGCACGTATGACTATTTGCGGAATACATGCCTACATTATATTTATGAACTGGAGCTAGTGCCGTATTGCCCTACGTTATAACTCTCTCATGATGAATATCATCCAACGAGTTACCGATCCAATGCCTATGAATTTACCTTATATTGTTCTTGCTAAGTTACTACTGTTGCTATTGCTATAGTTACTGCTACAAAATCACTGCTATCATTGTTACCGTTACCGTTGCTACTCCTGCTATCATCAAAACTATCATATTAATGTGCTACTAATCACTTTGCTGCAGATAATTAATCTCCAGGTGTGGTTGAATTGACAACTTAGCTGCTAATACCTTCAAATATTCTTTGGCTCCCCTTGTGTTGAATCTATAAATTTGGGTTGAATACTCTACCCTCGAAAACTGTTGCGATCCCCTATACTTGTGGGTTATCAGATGCCCTTCGAAATATTGGCTTCTCCTCTTATGAGAAATGCACTGCGGCTATTCGGATGGTTGCATATGGAGTGTCTAGTGATCTCATTGATGAGTACGTCCGTACGAGCGAGTCTATGTGCCTAGACTCAACGTACAAGTTCTGCAAGGCTGTGATTGCAAGTTTAGCCCCGAGTACTTGAGAGAGCCAACTGCTGAAGATACAGCCCTCTTATTGGCGATGAATGCCAGCAGAGGGGCTTCCCAGGGATGCTTGTCAGCATAAACTGCATGCATTGGGAGTGGAAGAACTGCCCTTCAGCTTGGCAAGGGTAGTATAAGGGCCATGTCAAGGTTTGCACTGTCATACTTGAATCCGTGGCCTCACAAGATTCTAGATCTGGCACTCTTACTTCGACATGGCCGGACCACACAATGATATCAACGTGTTTCAACGCTCACCGGTGTTTGCAAGGTTTGCCGACAGCAACTACCCGCCGGTGAATGTTAACATCAATGGGCACAAGTACAATAAAGGATACTACCTAGTTGACGGTATCAATCCTCAGTGAACCACTATTGTGAAGACAATCCCAAACCCTATCAGAGGAAAGAAGAGGAGATTTGCCCAAGAGCAAGAGAGTGCTAGGAAGGATGTCGAGTGCGCCTTTAGTGTTCTGCAATCTCGATGGGGCATCGTTCGGTATTATACTAGAACTTGGAGCACCAAGAAGTTCTGGAAGGTGATGACTGCTTGTGTGATCATGCACAATATGAACGTAGAGGATGAGTGCCCAGAATGTATCTACGATCAAGGGTTTCAGTTCCAGGGTGACAATGTTGTGCCTAAGCATGGAGGAGGAGCGGCAACGTTTGCACAGTTCACCCAATTTCATCATCAAATACGTAATTGGGAAACTCACATCCAGCTGCAAGATGATTTGGTTGAGTATATGTGGACTCATGATGGCGACCAATAGATGTAACTTTTTTAAAATGTATTTGAGACAATTTAATTTTTATTCAGCCTGTAAACTACGATATATTTATTTGGGTTGTGAAACTATGATATATTTGTGTACTTGTGAAACTATGCAAAATGTGTGTATATTGGTTGAAAAACGATGGCAAGCCGGCCATGCGGGCAAATATGGGCCAGCGTGTTGGGCGCGACGGCAGGCCAACACATGATCAGAGTGCTCACGCGTGGCAGAGCCCGGGCGATCAAGTCAAAGATGATGAAGTAGATGCGCGTCAAAGACGACGAACGGTGGCGAGCGACACAAAACCTATATCGAAAAATAAAAAAGAAAACACCGATCAAAGTGACTGGCAGAAGAGAGAAAAACCCGAATCAAGGATCGGAAAAAAGACTCCAGGGCAGCCGGTCAACACGATCGGCGGACGAACCCTAGGTACGGGCGGCGCGGCTCCCGACGGTACTCATGGAGGCCGACCGCCCAAGGGGCGGCGCGCGGGTGCGGAAGCATCGGGGCTAGGGTTTAGGATCGATTAGGCTGATACCATGTTAGAAGGGAGAGAGATTTGGTGGAATAGTTCATTGTATTGCTTGAGCCTTATGTATGTATATATGTATATATATATATATATATATATATATATATATATATATATATATATATATATATATATATATATATATATATATATATATATATATATATATATATATATATATATATATATATATATATATAAGAGTACATATGATCATCTTGAAGTATAAGGCAAGATAGAATAATATCCTACTCTATCCTAACTTTCCTAATAATCACGATACTCAACAGTTCTTATACTTGCAACTTGTGGCTCTCATTTTTAAAAACTAAACTCAGACAAATTTAACAATATTGTATGGCAAAATATGGCACTCCTATGCCTTGGCGCCCAAAAATGCTCCGCGCGTTAAAATTTGGGATTTTTGGGCGCCGGGCAGCTCCAACAGAAGCTGTAAAATAGTGTGCGCACAAAAAAGGTTGAGCACATGCTGAAAAATGATTCGCATGATGCAAATTTGAGGCGCCGGATTGCGTGCACTTCACAATTTACACTACGTGTTGTTTTGGCACGCGTTTTTGAGCTTCTAGTAAATTAATAATGTTGGATCCGGCGCGCTAAAACTATTTTAGGGCGCGAAACTTTTGTTTGCCAGATGCTCTGAAACCAAACAGCCCGTTCGTCTCCTGTTCGTCTCACTGCAAAGGGAGCCGATCCAAGGCAAGGCCCCTGCATATCCTTTCCATGATCCATCACCACCCAGTCCTCGCCGTCACGCTGCATGTACTGGCACGGAGCAGAGATTGGCCCGGCCAGTTCATGCGCTCTCCAAGCTGAATCCGTGAAGCGGGCAGCTGTATAAACGAACGGGTACATTGCAGAAATGCATTATTGTGTACCACCACTCCCTACTAGCTCGATCTCTTTTCCGAGCTGTGCGTTTCCTTACAAAGCCACGCTTTATCTTTTCATTAAAGGGTGGCCCTAAAACAATCTGCCGCCATGGCCGGAGGTAGGTTTACTCAAGTCTATTTTAATTAAGCTCTTGCCCCTTCAATGGCGAATCTCAACGTCGCTGAAGGGTAGGGAGAAGATAAGGAACTTTAGCTGTTTGGCATCCCGGCGTTGTCCTGTCCACCTGGCTAGCTTTTTGGAGATGTGAGCAGCAAGTTGCACTAGGCTCGAGCTGAACTCCGGTCCTCGGTTCCTGCTCTTGGCTAATTGGTTCTGTGGACTCAAATGTGATTGCACCACTTGTTGTCTTGTTGATCCCTGGCGTTCAATGAGCTGAACCTCGAGCTGATTAAGCCACAAACACTGTTTACTGAAGAGCTTAGTACCGCAGAGAATCAGCTTTAGACCTGCGCGTGCTTGCCTAATAAATACTCCCTCCGTCGGAAAATACTTGTCGAAAAAATGCATAAAAATGAATGTATCTAGAATTAAAATACGAAAGTATTTCCGGATGAAAGGAGCAGTAGCATGATTGAGACGCGTGTCTAAGTTGGCATTTTCTTGCACGCACGGACCAGTCAAGGCTAAAGAGTCAAGACACAGCTGTTGGGCGATCACATCCAGCCGGCTCGCGTGCACTCCTGCGCTAGCTCCCACTGTTTCCAGCGTATAATTGGCTCATTGCGTCTGATTTTCTCCGAGTCGAACCTGCGCCACACACAACCTTCCGGGCCAAGTCATTTCCAAACGGTTTGGCCATTTCAGAAATAGCACTCCCATCCAATCATTGAGATTGATACATGTAGTATCTCGGATTTCCCTCGCAAAAAAGAAAAGGAGGATTTGGAGGTTATTACATGATCGCCTATAAACATGTCGGCTAAAAATAGCCACTTATACCTAATATATAAGCGCACCCCATCGTGAGAAAAATCAATCTGTTTCACCGTTACAGAAATTCTGCAAATGTTCTAGAGCGTGTCCAGCTTTCACTGAATCATCAGCTTACACCGATACCGGATTAGCGAGAGACGCAGATTTTTGCAGTTATGCGAGCTGCGTGCCATATCCGTTAAGGAGACGCTTTCATTCATTCCCCAACGGCTGCACCACCGAAAACGACCGGAGCTATAGCAAAAGCCAAAGCGCGAAAGCGGCCGTATCATTCCGCATCCGGCCATCCGGTGGACGCGTGCATGCCATGCATGCGCTCGACGAGGCGATAGAGAGACCGGCATGCACGCATCGCGTCACCTGTGCAGACAGGTCTAGAGCCCGTTCGAACAGGCCGACGTCTGCCGCTGAAAACGGAGTCTGATTACGCCTGGAACGGAAGGCTCCGTCGCCGATTCACTCACCTTTCTACCCATTGCGCAACCGCCTCGCTCGTCATCGCACGTGAGAACGGGGCGCGCGTGGCGCGGACCTGGGACGTGGTGACCGTCGGCGCGGCAGCGCCGCTCGCGCTCTGCACGGCACGCGCGGCAGGCAGGACGGTGTCGTGCGCTTGAACGGAAGCGGCCGCGTGCGTGTGCTGCATTGCAGCCATCCACGTCCGTGCCGGATCCGGGTAGTCAGAGCCACGCGTGGGCCGTCCTCGCTGACATCTGTTGGTTCGCGCCGGTCGAGCGCCCATGCCGCGCACGAGTGTAGTGTCAGGCTGTGAGCGGAGGGATACGACCGTTGGATGGATAGGGTCGGGGTACGGTGCGGGGCCATGCGGCACAGTGATTGATATCCGCAGTGAATTGGCACTTTTTTGTTTCGAGGGAGAGAGATTCGTTAATTAGGGCTTTGTGCCACCGAAAGGTGGTAGTAGGTTCGGCAAGCACGAGAAGGTGCTACTGCTAGTACCCAACAAAATGTAGCTCCGGCTGGCTTAGCATTAAGGCGGGAGGTTCAGATGTTAATTTGAAGGGCTGCATCCGTGGTGAACGGGTGAAGAAAGTGGTAACTATGGTACTATTGATGAACCAGCCCAGCCCTGAGCCTCAAACACACCGGGCTCGACGCTGGCTGGGTAGCTTGTTTCTTACTACTACTGTAGCCAGTAAGCGAGGCCACCCAGAGACATTCCAAAAATGAGTAGAGAGACGAGATGAGATCCCAGACCCGAGGAAAAACACTGCGTGCGCCGACGCCGAGACCCGGGCTCCGTCTCCGTGTCCTGCACAGCACAGCACGGTATACGGTGACGCCATCAATTCCTGCCAAAAACTTTACCGCGCGTACTCTCTGCGGTACTGTAAAAAGGAGGCTAATTAATCCGCCAACGGGGTCTCGCCTCGCGTAATCCTCAGCACTGCTCCCACACTCCCTCTCACTCATTGCTCCCCATCCGCGGCAGGCAGGGGCAAGAATGCGGAGCGAGGCGGCCGGCGGCGGCGGCGGCATTGCGGCTGTTCCGGCCCCCGCGCTGCTCTGCTCCGACCTCAAGCCCTTCCTCGCCGCGCTCACCGTGCTCACGCTCCTCGCCGCCGCCTGGCAGCTCCGCCCCTACCACTCCCTGCTCGCCGCCCCGTTCTCCCTTTGCCCGGACCCGGCCCCCTCGCCGCCGCGCTCGCTCGCCGTATCCGGCAAGGCGTCCAGCCCCAGCTCCAACGCATCCTCGTCGCCGAAGCAGGGGCAGGAGCGGCCCGAGCCTGACCCGAACAGGCGGGAGTTCCGCGCGGTGGGCAGCGCGGCGGCGCTGTTCGTGCAGATGGGCGCGTACCGGGGCGGGCCGTACACCTTCGCGGTCGTCGGGCTCGCGTCCAAGCCGGTCCACGTCTACGGCAAGCCCTGGTTCCGCTGCGAGTGGGTGCCCAACGACGGCGCCAACGCCAGCGCCTCGCGGCCGATGCGCGCGGCGAACACGTACCACATGCTCCCGGACTGGGGCTACGGCCGGGTGTACACCGTCGTGGTGGTGAACTGCACCTTCTCGGCGGCGCCCAACGCCGACAATGCGGGGGGCAGGCTGGTGCTCAACGCCTACTACGGGCCGTCGCCGGCGCGGTACGAGCGGATCGAGGCGCTGGAGGAGGCGCCGGGGAGCTACGACGAGGCGGCGTTCCGGCCCCCGCACAGGTACGACTACCTCTACTGCGGCTCGTCGCTGTACGGCGACCTCAGCGCGGCGCGGGTGCGGGAGTGGATGGCGTACCACGCGCGCTTCTTCGGCGCGCGCTCGCACTTCGTCTTCCACGACGCCGGCGGCGTCGGCCCCGCGGTGCGCGCGGCGCTGGAGCCCTGGGTGCGCGCCGGCCGCGCCACGCTGCAGGACGTGCGCGCCCAGGCCGAGTACGACGGCTGGTACCACAACCAGTTCCTCGTCGTCAACGACTGCCTCCACCGGTACCGGCACGCCGCCAGGTGGACCTTCTTCTTCGACGTCGACGAGTACATCTTCCTGCCCGACGGCCGGACGCTCGAGGGCGTGCTCGCCGAGCTCGACCCGTACACGCAGTTCACCATCGAGCAGAACCCCATGTCGAGCAGGTTGTGCGCGCGGGGCGCCAACGATTCCGAGGCCGACTACTCCAAGTAGGTGACCGTTTCCTGCACAAATTTTGATTAGTTTAGTCGACAATGTTACTCCTTTAACGCAAACCATTGCTGCATCGTTTGAATTTGGCATGTTGATGTGACATTTTGCACTGGAATTACCCAATTAGGAACCGTCATGTGTCATTTTCCATTGACTAAAAGTGCCCATTTGGTTATAAAGTTGCTTCTAAAGGTTCAGAATTCGTGCGATCCCACACTAATCTAAGATCATTGGAGCCGGACATTTCATTTCCGTGCCTTGTTTTTCATTTTCAGTTGCTCTAAGAACAGTTCATTTGTACTAGTAATTCAAGTGCACTTCTGATGATGCAATGGCTGAAACCTACCATGTTCTCCTTGCAGTCCTAGTTGTATTACTTCTTGTACATTTGTCAATGCATGGTATATCTGAAAGACTGACTCCTCTTGCTCACCATTTTTGCAGACAATGGGGGTTTGAGAAGCTGGTGTTCCGGAATTCGATCACCGGGGTGAGGCGCGACAGGAAATACGCGATCCAGGCCAAGAACGCATACGCCACGGGCGTACACATGTCCGAGAACGTTATCGGCAACACCACTCACAAGACGGAGCATCTCATCCGGTACTACCACTACCACAACACCATCAACGTTCCCGGCGAGTTATGTCGTGAGTTTGTGCCGGTGCCGCCGAAAGGTGGCCTGACGTGGTCCGAGAAGACGCCCTGGTACTACGACGGCAGCATGAAGCGCCTCGCGAACGCGGTGAAGGAGTTCGAGAAGAAAACCATTGGTAATGTGCGTGTGTGAATATGGCATGACAAAACATCAGAGAACGGACTGGTGTATAGCATTGCTGTTGGCCGTCCATGAAGCTTGGCAGGGGCATCCCTCATGTTGTGAACCTATCAAACAGCTCATGATTTGGAGCTCACAGAGACGCGAAGAAAGCGAAACCGCAATCCTGACGGCATGGCAGATTGTGTGCTACTGCAACAACTCTGGTGTCAATCTGCAAAGGTGAGAATTCTGTATAGAGAAGATACACATCTCATCCATGTAAATCGCATTGTTGAATTGCTTCCAGTCATATTCATTGCATTCCATTGGCTTAAAGCTCCAAGTTGATAACAGCTTCGTTCATCGATGATGATGATGCATTTCTAGATTAGATTGTTGCACCTTGCAACTTCTCTTTGTTGACTATATGTGCCGCAACAGTATAAACTGTTCTAGCCCTAATTTTTGTTGGATCGACAAGTTAATACTTAAATCTCACTAGCTGAATAAATTGTCTGTCGCCGCATGTTGGAATACTTGGTATTGTAGGGGTGTGAAAAGTGATGGAGATCAGCATGGCTCTGATTTTTTTGCTCCAGACTCCTAAAGTCACCAAGCAATGCCATAAATTGTGTAGCTAGAAAGGCAAAGGAAGGAAGGCAGGGGACCGTGATGAGATGAGATGGGCACCGTTGCATGATTGCATGATTGGGGAAGGGGTGGCCTGGCCTATAGCGACAGCATGGGAGCGTGCCATTGGCCCTGTTTGGATTCTCTAACCTGGTTAGAGGTTAGAGTTATTTTCTAACTCTAGACTAACCTTAAACTAACTCTAGCCTTTGGTGGTGTTTGGATGAGAGGGTAAGTTTGAAAATAAATGCACTTTTTTCAATCATTTGACTCTAGAAAAAGAATATTTTTAGGACCCCACCACAACTAGCTCCAATTAGCACCTCTTCACAGGGATAGTTTTTTTGATGGGTTAGTTCCAATCTAACTCAAACTAGCCCATGTGTTTGGATACTTCAAGAGTTAGTTCAGCCCCAAATAGCTCAAAGTAGCTCTAGCCCTGTGATCCAAACAGGGCCATTGTCTCCAGCTGCTGCTACATTCTTTCTCTTTGCATTGGCATTTGCTGATCGTTTGTTTGGTGGGCCGAATCCGCATTCCCGATCTGTCGAGGTGTGAATAATGCTGCTAGCACCGTGCAATTTTGTTTCATATTATCATCGCATCAGGTTTCAGGAGCCCGTTCCTGATCAGTTTCCGTTTCTTTCATAGGTTTTCTGCTGCATCTTCTTGCTCGGTTTTGTCTGTTCTTTCAGTTCATCCAGTTTTTTTTTTTTTTGAACTGGCCTCCTCATCTGGAATAAAATTGTATAGCCTTCTTCACCGGTTGATGACCAGACCACTTGTGAGAAACTGAGAAGAATACGTACACTCTTAATACGACAGTCGCTAGGTTAATTGGCTTAGCGCACCAGTTTTGGTGCAGAACAGCCGAGAGCTTCCAAGATGCAGGGACAGGGCAAAGACGTGCCTGCTCTGCATCGGAATTCAGAAAGTAGCGCGAATGCTTAACAGGGCCAGGTTTCAACTTTGCAACATAGACAGAATCGCAAAGCAGTCAGCCGTTCACCTGGGCTGCATCGCTGTTTCCACGGAACTGGGCCTTTCTCATGTTTTCCTTTTGCAGTTTTGCTTCAGAAAAACTGCACCTGTGTGTTGTGTCATGCCGACCTCTCGCAACCACGTGAGCTCAATCCCTGACCATGAGATGAGAACCACGGTGTGAGCTTGCTTTAGTGCTTTATTACCGAACCTTCTACGCACCCTCATACGTCCCCATCGCAGATGTTCGCCGCCCAAGAGGGGAGACGAAGATACCACCGTACCAGGAAGGAAAAAAATCCCTATGGTCTACCTAGCATCCAAGACGTGTTCCGTGATGCGTTCTTGTCACTTTACCATGCCTGAACGAACGAGTCATTTCTGTCATGCCAGTACATGGGGTTCTGCAACTAACTTGGGCGTGGACGGGGCCGTTGTGGTGTGTCTGAAACTTGAGGAAACTCGTCAGGAAATGATGTGCCGGCACTACTACATCCGGTGCTTCAGACCTCGGTTGCATTATTTGCGAGTGTTAAAAACTTCTGGTCAGAGACGCATCGTGTATTTACCGTCATACTACTGCACTTACTTACTCACAGTATTAGAGCAACTCCAATGGGCAACCCATTTCGTCCGTCGCCGTCCGTTTGGGTCGGCGCGGACAGAAAAGTCGGCCCAACGCGCCGACCCAAACGGACGCGCGTCCGCTTTCGTCCGCCTGCCGAACCATTTTCGGCCCATTTTTGAGCCGGATTTGCGTCGGCGACGGACGCGCGTACGCTCACTCTCTCCTCCTCCGGGCCCGCTGGTTTGTGTCACATTGCCCTGCCCCATCCAACAACAACCCTCGTCCTCCTCCTTAGTCGCCGACGCCGTCACCCATTTTTGCCGGCGACTCGGCCAGCTGCCGGGGCCTCCACATCCGTCCAGCTACGCCGCCGACTCCCACGTCGCCCGCTACTGTCGTCTTGCCGTCGGGAGCCGACTACCTCCCCACGCCGCCACCACATGCCGCCCCGACCAAGAAGTCGCCTCGCCGTCCGGCCAGTTCCTCACCGGCACGCTCGTCGGACGGCTGCACGCTCGTCGGACGCCGGCAGGACAGCTAGCTGGTCCGTGTGCGCCGCGACTCCCTTCGCCGGCCGTCTCCTTCGCCGACGCCTGCAAGCTGTTCGACGGTTTGCCAAGGTACAAAATGGACTCCGTTGACGAGTTCTTTTTTTCACAATTTTCTTTGCGACTTCGACGATTCGTCCTCCGATGACGAGGAGGAGATATTGGCTACCGTGTTGGTCCATCAGCACCTCAACAGCCAGCGGCCATTGTTCCGTGGCTCCATTTCGAGCCACCTTCCGGCGTTGAATCGCAACTGAGAAAGCGGACATTTTCTTCTTTGGAAGGACTACTTTGATACAACAAACCCGTTGTTCAAACATCAGAAATTCCGCCACCGTTTTCGTATGAGTAGGCATGTTTTCAACCGTATTAGAGAGGGGGTGGTCGGCTATGATGACTATTTCGAGTGCAAAGAGGATGACGTTAGCAAGATTGGTTTTTCCTCTTATCGAATGCCTTTGCCGCCATCCGAATGCTTGCATACGGAGTGCCCGGTGATCTCATTGACGAGTACGTCTGTATGAGCGAGTCTACTTGCCTAGAGTGCCTGTATAAGTTCTGCAAGACTGTTATTGCTGTGTTTGGCCCTGAATACTTGAGAGAGCCGACTGCTGAAGATACAACCCGTTTGTTGGCGATGAATGCGAGCATGGGCTTCCCAGGGATGCTTGGTAGTATAGACTGCATGCATTAGGAGTGGAAGAACTGCCCTTCTGCTTGGCAAGGGCAGTATAAGGGTCATGTCAGGGCTTGCACTGTCATACTTGAGGCCGTGGCGTCTCAAGATCTCTAGAACTGGCATTTCTTCTTTGGCATGGCCGGATCACACAATGATATCAACATGCTTCTGCGCTCGACGGTGTTTGCTAGGCTTGCCGAAGGCAACAGCCCACCGGTGAACTTTACTGTCAACGGTCACACCTACGACAATGGATACTATCTGGGTGACGGTATCTGTCCTCAATGGACCACTATTGTGAAGACAATACTCAACCCTGTCGGAGAGAAGAGGAAAAGATTTGCCCAAGAGCAAGAGAGTGCTAGGTAGGATGTCGAGCGTGCCTTTGGTGTTTTGCAATCTCGATGGGGCATCGTTCGGTATCCTGCTAATACCTGGAGCACGCAGAAACAATGGGAGGTGATGACTGCTTGTGTGATCATGCATAATATGATCGTAAAAGACGAGCGCCCAGAACGTCTGTATGATCAAGGGTTTCAGTTTCAGGGTGAGAATGTTGTGCCTGAGCATGGAGTAGCGGTAACGTTTGAACAGTTCACTCAATTTCATGAAGACATGCGTGATTGGGAAACTCACGTGCAACTGCAAAATGATTTGGAGCATATGTGGGCTAATGTTGGCAACCAATAGATGTATCTTCTTTTATTCGTTTGCCAAACTATGTGAGAGCTATGTGAGACATTTTTATTTTCATTTGGCTTGTAATAAACTATGCAATTTTATTCGGTCCAAAACGATTTTATTTTGATTGAAACTATGCAATCATGCAAAAAATAGAGGGGGCCAGGCAGCCACGCCGACACATATGGATCGGCGCATTGGGCGTCCTGCCGACCCATACCTAAAACAAGACGGACACCGGGTGGGCGGCTGACCCAAACGAACAAAAAACGGACAAAATCACCGTCCGTTTGGGTCGCCCCGTTGGAGTAAATTTAAACTGCAAAAACCAAATTAAAAACGCAACACACAATACAAGCAAGGCAAATCCAATGCTCACAGTACTTCCGAAATCACAGAAGGCATCAGGCCATCCCAATCCCGTTTGGGGACGAGTCGGGCAGTGGCTGCCCCGCCCGAATGCAACCAGCCGCCTGATTTATTTTTTTTGAAACTATGATGATTTTTATAACAAATTCGAAAACTATACATCCTAATGAAGAAAAATCAAAAGTATCATCCCGGAGGCCTCCTGTTGGCCGAAAAGGGACTTTTCTGCCTCCTGTTGATTGAAGAGGGACTTTTCGGCCAACCGTTGGCCAAAGAGGGACTTTTCGGCCAACCGTTGGCCAAAAAGGACTTTTCGGCCAACTCCCTCTTCGGCCAACACGTGCTCTACTTTTTAAAAAATTTATATCAAATATGATTTTCAGTATTTTAATTTGATTCTTTTTACATTAGATTAGAAATTTTATGAAGTTTCTGTAGATATCAAGTTTGACTAGATTTGAAAGTTTGAATTTGTATTTTTATGAATTTTCTCAAATCATTAGATCGCCTATAATTTGAGCTAGGAGTATTCTTTTTAGATGATTCTTTTTGCTACTGGTTCTTTGTGACTTTGTTTATCAGTAGTAATTAATTGGTGAATTTTAGGATTATTTAAAATTAGGTTTTTACACCATTCCCTCCCTCCATTTTCTCCTGCCATTTTATTTCCCGCCATTCTCCCCCTCCATTTTCTTTCCCGCCATTCTCTCCCGCCATCTTCTTTCCCACCATCTTCTTTCTCGCCATCTTCACTTCTCAGCTTATAAAACGAGCCTCATGGTGTCCACGATCGTAGATAACATCGTCTGACATGGTCATGTCCCTAGCGTCGGTCTTCTTTGGTGGAGTGTGAAACACTGTCTGAGAGAAGTCATAAGTGTTTGCAGCTTCTTCATCATCATTGGAGAGTGTTTCACACTTATGACTTCTCTCACACAGTATTTCACACTCCACATGAAGGCATCATCATCATCCTCCGTCGATGCGGGATAGAATGGCGGGAAAGAAAATAGCGGGAGAAAATGGCGGCAAAGAAAATGGAGGGAAAAAGATTGCGGGAAAGTATTTTATTTTCATGTATAAAACGGCAACGGTTGTACAGGATTTGCAAGGCACTTTTAAATATAAACTCCTATGAAGCTCAAAACAAGTTTTCTAGTAGGATAAAAGAAATAAAATACAAAAAATACTAAAAATAAAATAGCTACTGATAACTAAACAGAAACAAAAAGAATACGTCAAAAAATACTAAAGAGAACATTTTAAAGCAATTAAAATTAAAAGAAATAGCATAAAACCTATAAAACATTAAAACAGAACTGTTTTCATAAAAACCTAATTTTAAATAATAATAAAATTCACCAATTAATTACTAGTGATAAACAAATTCACAAAGAACCGGTAGCAAAAAGAATCATCTGAAAAAAATACTCCTAGCTCAAATTATAGGCAACATAGTGATTTGAGCGAATTCATGAAAATTCAAATTTAAACTTTCAAATCTAGTCAAACTTGATATCTACAGAAACTTCATAAAATTTCTAATCTAATGCAAAAAGAATTAAATTAAAATACTAAAAATCCTAATTGATATGAATTTTCTAAAACAGTATAGCAGGTGTTGGCCGAAGAGGGACTCTTTGGCCAACGGTAGGCCGAAAAGTCCCTCTTCAGCCAACAGAAGGCCGACGGGGTGATACTTTTGATTTTTGTATAGTTTTCGAATTTGCTATAAAAATCATCATAGTTTCAAAAGAAAAATCCAGCCGCCTGCGCGGCTACCCACGACTTCTCGTGACACCTCGGCACCCCCGTTGGCGTCCGCGTGCACTGCCGACGGCCTGTATGATTCGGTCACTGAGTTCGGCCTTCAGTACACGTGCCTACGAGCCCAAGCCAAAACATCATGAACTCGGTGCCCGAATCATGGACTCGATCACAGAATGCCTATGTCAGATAGGATAAACTTTTGTCATTATTAGCTGGTACGCACTAGGCACTACACATACACGTAGGCAGGCATGGATACCATTGCAGACAAGTACTACTACATGGTTAACGCATAGGGCTTTGGCTTGGACACTTCCGTGCGAAAAAGGTTAGCTTTGGATTACAAAATATTGGGATGGCTGTGACTTGGATTTATTGGCATTGCTGGAAAAAAAGTGTTGCTCTGACGGACATCCTTTTGTGTTATATATCAGGTACCCATTTTCCTTTACCTCTTCTCCTAAGCAACTAAACGTGTGATGTTTAACCCCCGCAACAACAAAAAAGAGCAAATGATGTTTTAAGATTAAGAAAAAAAGAAGCTAAGCTCATGGTGTTTAACATTTTTTTAAAAGCTAAGCTCATGATGTGTTCTACAATGGGCCTGAACTTTTTGAGTGTTTGGGCCTTTACGTTATTGTCATTCGTTTTCTTCTGTATGATGATATCAACATTATAGGCCCGAAAATGGACCATGTAGCATCACAATCAACAAAAAACTGAGATGAACTTTTTTGGCAGCACATTTGCCTAAAACTGTTGGGATCGTTATGCTCGCTCATTAGATGATTTTTGTGGGGAGTTGTATTCATTGGTCATGAGCAGACACATTTTTACCTCATGTGCCTCATCAAGACATAAGAGCTTTTCTATAATAGACACCATATCTGTTGATAGCATCGCGTTACCAGTAGATAACATATATATCTAGTGACTTTGCCGGTTACCAATCTTAGAGAATCTACTCTCCAACATATGGGGTATGTTGTTTCAATGGATAGGTGTGGTTGTGCGCTTGCTAGATGTTTGAAGACACAATATAGCGCAGGAATAAAATGAACAAACTGAAAAGGCTCAACAAGGAAAAAAAAGAACATAAATGAACACACATAAAGGGAAGACACAAGCTTTTGCCAAATTTCGTAGGCATAAAGCCATGACTTTTATATATAGAACAAAGGAGAGGAACGATGCTTTTACCAGTGCGCTTTGCGCCATAAATTCATGGTCACAACTAATCCAATAAGCTAGGAGGTGAGTGTTACTTTCACCGAGTCAAAAAAGTGATACTTCATGCGATGCTTGTCAAAGAATAGTGCGGTCTTGTGTGATGTCAGCCTTGTGATTTCTCGATTGTTCTCTTTCATGCACACTTTTAAAAGATCAATTCTGATGATGCCAAAAGTAATAATGCCGACAAATCATGTTACATTAGAAACCAAATGGATGTCAAAATGTGGCCCCAAACAAAGCAACCATAACAACAAGGAAATGAAAAAACTAAAAAAAACCACAATGCTGCCAAAATACCGAAGCCATGTCCAACTAGTGAAGTCAATACCAAGGACATTCACCTTGCAAATCAGATTGCTAGTTTCAAGATAACGCCTTCAAGAAGAAAGATGTCGCATGTACACCGGCATTGTGGGAACCAACATAGTGGAGATCAAACCGAGAGCTTTTACTATATAGAGAAGATATTGGTGGCATGTGAGAGTCTGGCTTAATAGAAATGATAGACTACTCATATAAACAAGGAATTCCTTCTTTTCCGGGAGCCCATCTAAAAGGAATCCCAATGTTAAGCATGCTTGGCTTGGAGCGGTTTGAGGATGGGTGACCAACTGAGAATTTGATCCCGGACGTGCGCATGAGTGAGGACAAAGTGCGCAGGAAACACTAGTATTGGTCTGCGGGGGCAATCTATATCCTGCCAGGCGTAACGGCCAGGACCGGTGGTTGTGGCTACGCCGGTACATGGCGAGACACCACTATACCCTCAAATGTCGGATTGGCATGATCTTCGATGTTAGACATCGATAACAATGCCTCGGGGAAGGAGATGGTACATACATGTTCATGCTTGTTGCTGGATCCAACCAAGAAAGGCGAAATCAAGACTTCATCCCAAAAAGGGAGTTAATGCTTAAAGATGCCTCAATATCCTTAGTCACTCGATCCAACCACTGAAGTTCAAAAGCACAATCCAGATGCCATGCTTCTTGGCCACCGTTAAAAACTACCAAAAGCTACCACATGATATGTCACCCTGCTATTTGAGAACATCGCATCACCCCTGACAAATCTCCTCGCCGTCACACAATTCTCGACACTCATTGTTTTTTCCTCGGAGCATCGTCAGGAAGAGTGCCGACAAGTGAGGGCAAGCAAGGAGATGCCTCGTCACCACCGGTGGCTATCCAGTGGCCACCTTCGATATTGGCAAGAAGACAAGACTAACCGGCGGCGGTCGAAACGAATCCTCGCGGGTGGTTAACTATCGTGTCCGCGTGTCAAAATCATGTTTTGCCGCCACAATTCTCACTGCTAAACCTCAGTCCGCTCCAAACTACTAGAAGGGCGGTATTCAAATGATAGCAGATCTTATCCAGACTAGAGTTGTGATTTAGAAAACAAAATCAAGACTAGGATTTTGCCGTGAAATTTGGCGCAAAGAGAAAATTACGCATGGTGACAACTGATGACAGATACCTGATTTAAAGTCGCAATTTAGTTGTATTTTATTCAGTCATCATGCTTGCGTTGCGTGCGAAGTGTGTGCACACAAGGCGCAAAACGAACCGGCCATGCTTATCAAGAACATGAAGCATAAATATTCTACCGTATGGGTCCTTTTCAACGGGACACACAAGGCCATGTGTGAGATCAGTGACGGAGACCCGAAATTCTATGTTAGTGAAACAATCAGACATAAATTATTAGTACTATATAGTTTTGGAACATCGGCCGGAACATCCACAGGCGTGCGTGCTGCGGTTTCCCTTGTCGTCCGGACACGACCATGTTTGGGAAGAGTTTGTCCACTTCTAAATGCTCCGTGCTGCGGTTTCTCTTGGCCCTTTGCGCCGGTTCCGAAAGGATATCTGACCCTGCTCCTGGAAAATGGTAGTAGGCTTATCGAGACCAGCACGCCCTTCTCCCTCGAGAAGAAAAGGCAGATCAATTGTCCGACGCCGCCGCCCGAGGGATCGAGAATCGCCAGCGACGAAACAAAACGGACCGAGGATGATCGCCGTCCGTCTATCTCCGTGACGTCCAAGCTAGACAAGCGTGGCTCAGAGGAAAACAGAAAACGAAAAGAAACTTTGAAGAAAAAGGAGAGCAAATGGAGCATCATCATCACGCGGCCACTCAGGATAGATGGTTAGGGAAGGGACAGGTTACACGGCCCCTTTTTCCATGTTTGGCCTCATGTGTTCTGATAATGATACTGTGGAGATTCTTTTGCCCTTGCTATGGCTTCTCGGCACAAGTTGATTTACAGATTCCCGGGTCGTGTGTGTGTGGAAAATCTTTCTTGTGCCGCTAGGTGCACATTGAAGCCGCCGAACTAGATAATGCCCCGCACATTAGCATGTTGAAATAAATGTATAAATATTTTTTTTAAAACAGATAAACCTAATGAAAAAACAATGTAAGGGAGGTCTCAATTTACATTTCAAATGAATAAAACATGTGAAGTACTCCCTCCGTAAACTAATATAAGAGCGTTTAGATCACTAAAATAGTTATCTAAACATTCTTATATTAGTTTACAGAGGGAGTATGTGGCAAAATAATGTATTAACATACACATTTGAATTAACCTTAATGTGACGCTATCTTTAACAAAAAAAATATGAGGCGTGAACCATACACTTTTGCTCCAAGCGTCCAACACATATAGTCGTATATTGTCCATGAGCATAGATAAATCAACACCAAATAAAGTTTAACTTGTGTCTGACATGCATAACTTGATGGCGTGGCATGGTTTGCATGGATATGTTAATGCAAAATTGCAACTTATGAGTATATGCATGACTTGAGGATGTCACACAATTTTGACCGAACGGGCTATCAATAATTGACGTGATGTGGAAGCGCACATGTTGAAAGAAATCTACTAGTGGAGACTAGCTATTTAGATATAGAAGATTACACACCATTTTCGAGCTTTCATTTTCTTTTTGACATGGTGATTTTTTTTCTCTCTTAACATGTGTGAAGTTATAAATACTTCCATGAAAAACCTGCAAATTTAGTACTCTTTCAACATATGCGCAAATTGTTTCTTCAGCAAAAACAATTGAGTTAGAGATTCTCAGTTTTTGTGTGTGGCAAATCTTTCTAATGCCCCTAGGTGCACACCAAAATAGAAACTAGTAAAAGAAAAGGGAGAGGAAATGGAGCATCATCATCACTCGGCCACTCAGGATAGATGGTTAGGGAAGGGACAGGTTACACGACCCTTTTTTCCAGTTTTGGCCTCATGTGTCTGATACTGATACTGTGGAGATTCTTTTGCCCTTGATATGGCTTCACGGCACAAGTTGATTTACAGATTCCAGGGTTGTGTGTATGTGTGGAAAATCTTTCCTGTGCCGCTAGTGCACACTGAAGCCGCGGAACTTTTCTCAGCGAACGGTTAATTTTTCCTTTTACATTTTGGTACTAGTTTTTTTATAACAAAAGCTTTTAAGCTTACTAGATGTGGCGTGAATTATTCGCATCATCCACATTTCAAAAGAAAAATAAATATTAACTTAGACTCAATGACAAAAATCCTATCATGTGAACCGAAGAACATTTTTTTCCTATTATTCATAGGATTTGAGATGTATGACATTTCATCTCCTACAAGTTCTCTATTCCTATGATATTTCTATCCTATGAACCAATGGAGGCCTAAAATAATGAAAAAACAAGTGTGAGAGTGCTCTCAGTTTACATTTAAAGAAAATAAGCATACGAAGTATGTGGCAAAATAATGTATAAAACATAAAACACTTACCTTAACAGGACGCTATCATTAACAAATGTGAAGCATGAACCATACACTTTTGCTGCAAGCATCCAACAGATCTAATGCCCTTGAGCGTACATAAATCTACACAAAAAAGTATAACTTGTGACTAACATGTATAACTTGATGATGTGGCATAGTTTGCATGGATATGTCAATGAAAAATCGCAACTTATGAGTACATGCATGACTTGAGGATGTCGCCCAATTTCGATTGAACGGCTATTAATAATTGACAGGATGTGGAAACATCGCATGTTGAAAGGAATCTACTAGTGAAGACTAGCTATTTTGATATATAAGACCGAGCATCATTTTCTAGCTTTCATTTTCTTTAACATGGTGAGTTTTTTTCATTTTAACATCTGCGAAGTTCAAATTTTTTTCCATGACAACCCTGCAAGTTTAGTGTGCTCTTTCAGCATTCACGCAAATTGTTTTTTAGTGAAAACAATTGAGTTAAAAATTATCGGTTTTTGTGTGTGGCAAATCTTTCTTGTGCCACTGCGTGCACAACAATATTGCAAAACATTTCTTGAGTTAGTTGTTTTTCAATAGCTATTTTTTTAAACCTATGATATACCATTTTGATAGCTTTTGCTCCCTTTTCAAACATGGTTTTCTTCCCTCTTAAACATCTGCGCAAATCAAAATATTTCTAGTGGAACCCTGCAATCTTTTTTATTTTGTTTCAACTATGGTTAGCCTTTTTTATACAAGGAAAAAGAAGTGTAGTTTTAACTTCATCAAAAACAAAGTTTTACATATATTTCAAGTTAATGTAATAGCGTCGAGGAGATATGACAAATTAATGAAGATGTATATGCAACAATTCTATAAGTAGCAAATACGAATGCATGATCAAGTAGGTGCATTACCATAAATAAATAAATAAGATCAACGGGCACTAGCATCCATGACATGTTTTTATATAAGAAGCCCACCCGAGTGAGGCGTCCGAAATTCGCTCCTGACGGGATTAGAACTCTAGGTGCAGGGTGCACCACTGTGACCCTTGCTACTAGGCTACTGCCTAGTCCTCGGTGCATTTCCATACACGACTGCAAGATTATAAATCATGTGCACTGAAAATATATACAAATTAATTGCTTCCTTTCGACGGGCATGGGAATTAAGCTCATCCTTTACATGCCAAGTACTACAAGAGAGTACTCAATAGAAGAAGATACCCCCCCCCCCCAAAGCCTTGTTCCTTTCTCCAAAGGACATGGGTCTCCTAAACCAAGTACAAATATGCAGGTACAATTGTTGAGTGGTTGCTGGAAATAGCCACAGGCGCCACCACCCATCCAACTTGACCATGACTTGGCGCTCAAGATGCCCGATTGGTATTTCAATGGTAATAAATTGGGGTGGATTGTGCAAAAGCAACTGTACATGAATACACACACCAAGCAGGAGGGAAGGAAGGATGGATGGCAGGAAATTAATTGGGCGCCGTCGTCATCAAGCACCAAAGTCCCTGTCAGTTATCGCCCCTGGTGGCCATCTTCCACAAAAGCAGAGTCCCCATCGGACGGCCCATGTCGCTCGGCGTGGGAATCCGTTTCCCTCTTCTTTTTCTCCGCCGTATCCCCCATGACATTTCCCTTTCGCCGCTACTGTCCCGCAAAATCTTGTTATTGCAAAATGAACCCTCGGATTGTCTATACATGTACTTGTGCAAAGGCACACCTATTTAATTGAGGCCCATTAAGACTATGGAAAACCCTTTCTCATGGTCATCTGAAAAGTGCTTAAGCTACTTACATAAAAATGATTTTATAAAAAACTAACATAAAAATGTTGTGCTTTTAGAAGTGAATTTCTTGACTAAAACCCGCACACATAATGCCAGTAATTTATTATTAGATCACAACCACATAAATCCGAAGAATGCATCTTTTTCTTTTTGCACTCGGGTCTATTAACAAAAACCGGCAGTACAACACCCCTAAAATGTTGTCACCCCTAAAAAATGATTTTGTCACATCAAAGTCCCCCGGGTCCGACCATTTTCATCCTCCTGACTGGGCCACTGCTCCGTCGTTGGGTCCAGCCTGTTGTTGATGATGCAGACGAAAAGTTCTCGAGGCTACTGCCACGTCAGATCATCGTCTTGAAGAGGAAACCATCACATTAGAGCATGGTTAATAATATAGCCAGCTGCTGGCTATAAGCCAATGCCATGTCATTTACAACCCACCTTATAGCCAACATGTACAATAGTAGATCAGAAGAGTGTACTACTTTTTTTATTATGTGGCCCACCTTTCATTCTCACAAAGTGCCTAGGAGACGCGTCTTTAGAGTTGGCTCTTCACGAAGAGCCCGCTTACCTTCTCTCTCCTCTTCTCTTTCCTCCAACTAAGCACAAATATACTAGTTTAATCCTTGTAGCCCGCTGACTCAGCTCTATTATACTTGCTCTTAGACGAGCCACAGGTCCAAGAGCCAAACCACAATTATTTCTCACGGGCCTCACGCCAACACTGGATGTGGCGCTGACGTGACAGAGACGAGGCCTGAATTCCAAACTTCAAAGGTAATTTGTATATCGCCACCGTGCCAACAAACCCCGATGAGCATAACCTCACTGACCAAAGCGCTTAACGGGGAAATATGCCATCGACGCCGCCGCAACCGACCACCACCGGTACGGGAAAACATGAGGGAACCTCATTTGCCGAACCAACACTGCCAGCAACACGTCGTCGAAGAACATTTCATTAAGCTTTGCCACCACCATCGCTGAAGGGCTGAAGCGACGAACAACGAAACCCTACCTAAGAGCCCCCAAAACATTAGAAACTACAACTCCACCTTGTAGATGAGGGCCTCCCCACACTCCCACATCGGCAGAGTGAGTAAAGGAGGAGGACGTTGGCGACCTACCGGCCAGAGATTGGCGCTTAGGGTTCGAAGAGAAACGGCTGGGCAAAAGGCAAAACAACGGCATAACGCGCATTTTTTGTGGATGATCGTGGCATCCCCGCACCGTCACACCGGAAGAGCCGATGGGCGAGAAGGAAGCCAGAGCTTGCCTCTCTCCTAGGGTTTAAGGGGAATGGTTGGGGAAAGGGGAGATCGACGGCACAGTGCGCATATTATCCATGACTATCTGAGCAAAAATGCTAGACATACAAAGATTTGTAAAAGCCTGTAAACTGTTTACATCTAACAACCAATCACAAACCTCTCTCCCCATGATTTTCAGGGGGATGGGCCGTCCCGCTCACCTGTTGGCCAATGAAAACTAACCCACCCTGTAAAAGCCTGTAAACTGTTTGTACGTGTAGCATTGCCGCTATCTGAGCGAGGATATTTTTTCACTCACGGACAAAACAAAATGAAACCGTGCCGGAGAATTACGCGATTACGTGAAAGCATGGGCGCCGGAGCGGAAAAGACGATTTCTTTTTTGGAGCCTTAGCTATCGCAGGAAAGAACCGCGGACACGTCTCTGATGCAAACCAAACCGCCTTACATCGGCCTCCACCGTTGCATTTTCGCCTTTTTCGTCGTTGTTTTTCTCCCGTCCGTCCCTCTCTCGTTGTCGAGAAGAGGAGGGAAAGCGGAGGCATCGCATCGGTCGATATATATCCGTGTCCATATACAAATACACAACACAAATATATGTGTTTTTTTCCTTTCCTGTGATATATACGATCACACGACACCGCTTCCGTCCTCTTCGATCTCCAGAAGCCCCCGAGTAAAGGATTCAATCCCCTCCCCACCCTCCACCTCGCCGCCGCCGCCGCCCCCCGCCGTCTCCGTTCGAGCTTGTCAGTCCACCTCCTTCGGCTCTGCCCGCCCGTCGACCAGGTAACGGACGGCTGATTCGTTAATACTGTTGTTGTCCGGGCCCCGGCCGTGACGGAGCCGTCGCGTCGCGCGTGCCTTTTTCCTCTGCTTCTGCATTCATCTCGCGTATGCTTTGTTCAACTGGCAGATTGATTCTCTCTTCTTCGTCTTCCCCGTCGTCTTCTTGGTCTGCCGCTGCAGGAGTTGATCAATCAATCCGGTGACCCTGGAAGAAGATCGAAGGGCGCCGTCTGGTGGTGACATGGTAAAGTTCTCTTCTTGGCGGATTAATCTGTAGGTACTGTGCTAGTGCTACTGCTCGTGGCGGCTGGCGGCTAGTTGCATTTTGTTTTTGGAGGATACGAGGACGGTGTGGTTAATCAAATTGTTGTATCGTGTGCGTCCCTCATGGAGATGTGGTGCAGGTGATGGTGAGCGTGCAGCAGAGCCCCATGGTGCGGTCGGAGGAGGACCTGGGCCCGCCGTGGCTGCGGCCGCTGCTGGGCACGAGCTTCTTCGTGCCCTGCCCGGCGCACCCGGACCTGAGCAAGAACGAGTGCAACCTCTTCTGCCTCGGCTGCAACCACGCCGCCGGCGCCCTCTGCTCCTACTGCGTCCCCGCGCACCGCGACCACCACGTCGTCCAGGTACACACCACTCTAACCAAATCATCCATGGATGTATTGTGTTGTGCTTGTGTGGTGGTTTCTGAGTTGTGATGGATGGATGTGTGCATAGATACGGCGTTCGTCGTACCACAACGTGATCCGGGTGTCGGAGGTGGGGAAGCTGATCGACATCGCGCACGTGCAGACGTACGTGATCAACAGCGCCAAGATCGTGTTCCTCAACGGCCGGCCGCAGGCCAGGCCCGGCAAGGGCGTCACCAACACCTGCGAGATTTGCTGCCGCAGCCTCCCGGACTCGTTCCGCTTCTGCTCCCTCGGATGCAAGGTACCCTAGCCAGCCACTCTTTCTCATCTCTTCTTCTTCCTCCGTCTCTTCCAAGTTCCATGTCTGCCACAGTACAAATTCTCCATTTTCTTTTTCTCCCTGAAAACCATTCTTTAGGACCAGAAATCTCTTTCTCTCCCTCTCTATCTGAAATCTCTCTGAGGAAGCTTCTGTTCATGCGGTGGGGGTCAACGGCAACCCGGGTGCAATGCAGTGTTCTCCTGTAGCACAGTCCTGTGCATGTCGGCTCTGATGATGGCCTGGTGCGCGGCCCGGGTTTAGAGTTTACCCAGGGAGTGGCACAGCTCGCGCTCACGCGTGCGCGCGCCGAGTGTCCACGGCTCCACGCCACGCCAGGGGGAGAAAAGAAAAGCAGCCGTATCCTACCACGGAAAGGGGTGTGCTCTAGTGGTGGTGAGTGAACTTGCGCACACAAAGCAGCATCAACTCGCGAATAAGTTAGCATTCTCCAGGGGGTTGCAGCCGTGCGATCTCGTGGCCCCCTGCCAAGCAAGTGACCACCACTGTTAACAACTGCATTGGCCGGCACTAAGCCTGAGAATACTTCTTAATATTTTGTGTATTATTATTAGTGGTAGCACCCTAGTGCCATGCAGCGGTGCAAGCACGTTTTTGTCTTGCTTTTCTTGCTTGTGTCCTCTGCCAAGCTAAGCTAGGCACTGCTTTGCCTTGGGAGAAAGGAGGACATGGAGTGAAGGCTGATGATTGATGCCCTTGCAAAAACAGCGACCGGACCAGGCCAAGCTAAGCTAAGCTAAGCTAGCTGCCTATATATAGTGACTTAATTCAGGATTAGCTTGGACCACACAGATATGCACCAACCAACAACCTCAGACACCTTTTGTTCTCTCCGGGGACTATATATAAAAGAGCTTAACCAAGCCGGCTTGACGGAGAAACTAAAGCCCTCCCAAGCATAGCCAGTCATTAGGTTCAGTATAACTGCCCCGGGATCAAGCTTGCACGGTAAGGCTATTCGGTCTTTCTTTTCTCCTGCTATTAATCTTTTCGGAGAAGTTTTCTTCTAATCTTGGACTGCAATCCTGTGGCATTCCATCCCAGTGATTGCCCCTCTCAACTTCGGGGCTCGCGTTGCCGTTAAATGCGCCTAAAATAGGCCCACTTATCTGTATGTCTTGTTCTAGCCCGCCTGCTCATCCGTTTCCATCGATCCGAGCAATAGACGACATGGACCAGTATGAATTTTGCCAGAAAAGATTATACATTCATTGTTTGGCCACTTCAAACCATAACCTGAAATTGCCTTTTATGCTGTCCGTGTCCCGCCCCTCTCTTTTACTATCATCTAAAAATAACTCGTTCCTTGCCTATATGTAACGAGTCAGAGGTAAGAAAAAAATATCTACTGTCAGCTAATTATATCCATATGGATGCAAATGGCAATGAGCATTAGTATATATGATGAGAACTGCCCTGGCACTAGGAGTTGAAGCTAAGGTAATACATTTAGGTAAAGGCTGCTTTCAGGGAGTAGGTAGTGTTGAGACATCATCTCCGGATCTTTCAGCCATGATAGGCTTGCTTTTGTTTGCTCTTTCAGAGGTGAACGCATTATCTTTTGCCAAGTTAATTAACCCCCCCTTTCGCTTCGGAAAAGAGAGGGTGTGCGTTATCCAGATAAAGTTGACTTCTCCGAGGCGATGCTCTACCAAATCACATGTGTTTGTCTGGTCTGGTTTGGATATATTTAGCCATGGATATGCATGGTGAATGATGCAAATTTAGGTGTTCTTGATTTGCAAGTTTACCCTTACTAGGGAGAACGAGAAGAGATTGATACCTCTTTTGATTTGATACCGTTCATGTCTATCTGAGTTAAGATAACATCATCTTTTTTCTGGAAGTTGCTACATTTTTCTTGTAGCTAGCTAGGAAATTGCATTCATTTGCTTCACTTTTTTAATGTGAAAAAAATTCATCACATCATCTTCACACATGTCATCAATGGAGAGGATTACTAGTTAATGTTCATCTCGTTGTGTGCGTGCGATTGCTAAGAATTTTCAGTTGCCTTGGTCCAAATTGAAAAGTGTCACTAGGGGCAGGTAGGGTAACTGCTCGTGCAAGCTCCATAAATTTAGAAAAACTAGTCGGTGTCAATGGGACAAGGGGATGACCCCTGGATGTATGTACCCGAGGGTTTCACTAAGCGCAACGACGACAGGTGGATAACAATGGCTAGCACATCATGAAGTTTTTTCAGAAGTCCTCGTCAGCTCACTTCCCCGTTTCCTTTGAAAGCTACCCTTGTGGCCATGGAAAATTCAAAACACTGTCGTGTGCATTCGGACTACATTGATAAGTGCCGTGGTTTTACTTGTAGTCACTTCATTCACTGATGCGTACTTGTTCCTGGCCTTTGTGTGGTTTTCAGCTCGGGGGGATGCAGTGGGACCCGACCCTGACATTCGCCATCCGGCCGAAGCGTAGCCAGGACTCTGGCGGAGATGGGTACGGCTCCGACGACGACTCATTCAGCCCGAGGAAGCAGCTCCGGAGGGCCGGGTTCGAGCTGGGACGGTTCGACCGGGGCGTCCGGTGGTCCGACGACGAGGGCAGCAAGTCCAACACCCGGCCGATGACGCCAACCACGCCGCCGATCAGCCGGTGCCGGCCGTCCAGGAGGAAGGGCATCCCCCACCGTGCCCCGTTCTACGGTTAGACTTCCGGTGGAAACCACTCTCAAAAGTGACAATGCTACTACTAGTATTGCAATGCAATGTGTGTCGGTTGGGACTTGGGACTTGAGTAGTGAAGTGATCCAGTTAGCAGGTCACTAGCTAGGTATTAGCTATAGCATGCATGGTATATATACTTGTATATATATACATATACATACACAATAATGTAGGTGGAGTGTGTAAATATGATATGTTGGCAAAGGTTGCCAATTCGCATAAGGGCATGCATGGGGGCATGGCGCGGTGCCCTAGTAGTACTTCATGCAGAAAATAAGGTGAAGAACGACGAAGAAAGGGGTGGTAAGAAACACAGGTAATAGAAACATAGCTAGGGTTTTTAGCTTGGGTAGGGTCGAGATTGATATGTGAAAAGTGATAATCATCATGTATATGTCTCGGTTTGTAGTGGTTAATTTGGCTGTCTACCCCACCCAATGTGTTTATTAGCGTTGCGGTGTGTAGTTAATTCAAGGTTCGGCAACTTACAGGAAGATAATAATTTGTATATACAGTTATATTGGTATTGGCAGAAGAAAGATAAGCACTTTGCCTCAAGCATGTGTTGCTGCTGCTGCTGCGACTGTTGCAGAGCTACATTATACGTTTCAGTAATGTCTGTCTCGTAATATATGAATTATGCACTGGCGCTTTCTCCTGATTATGTGCTGCGAGGCGTTAATTTCTGAAGTTTTGAACCATCAGATAGCCACTCGAGTGCTGGTACTACGATAGCAATTGTTGCTTCTTCTAAAGTTGTAAGAGCATGCTTGATCTGCTAAAAATATGTACAGTAAATTTTCATTTGCGGTATGCTCTAAAACGAATTTGTGGTATCACGCAAGACACAACAGAAAATTTAAAACGAGTTTCGCGCTACAAAGTTCACCACTGGAGTTTATCATGAATTTCATAGCATAAGAACACAGTTCAAAGTAATTTAAACCCAGGGATTACCGGCTCATGGCTGGACGCCGAGGTAGAACTCCTCCGCCGACCTTCGGAGCCATGCTCTCAATTGGCGGCGGCGAGACGCTCGTCGGTGCCTTCTTCTCTGAACGCTACCGTGCGCTGGGCGTTGAGGAGCTCTTGATTCACTTCCCAACACTTCTTGTAGGTAGAGGGCGGCATCGAGCTCTATGAAGGGGGCCCACCCGTCTCGGCTGCCGCTGCGGGACAGGCGGTCGCATTCCCGCGACTGCTTCGATTGCCATGACTCGACGCATGCACGACTGGAACTGTCGGCCTCCGCGTCGTGTCAGGCGCGCTTGTGCAGCGGTGATCTGCCGCGGCCCCATGCCCACGTGCACCCCCGGTCATGGATGTTCGAGAAAGGGTAAAAAAAAGGTGTCGAATCACTTGCTGGAGAAATGAAGAGAGACAGTAAAGGAGGGCGGATTTCGGCGGAGGGGGCGGAGAATATCCGAGACGGGAACCCTAAAACGCCCACCCCATAGATATAGCGGTGGAAGGGCCAATTTGCGGGCCGCTCGTATATTTTTTACGGTTCGGAAGAATTATACCGCACCTGTTCGGGCCCGAAAAGACGAAAACTGTAAAACCGCCAAAAATATCCAGGTCGGCGGCGATATAACACATATGGTATGGTAGAGTTGCTCTAATAACTTTCTTGTACTAGGCGAGCCACACCACACATGGGGCTCCCTCGACTGGGCCGGACTAGTACCTAGTTGTACTAGCAGTGAAAATTCCAAAAAAGTAGCCCGCCTGTGAGGGATTGATAAAAGGTCCCCTCCCGGACGCTAGCCACATTCAAAAAAAGTCAAACATGTGTTTTTTAGAAGTAAACTATTTTTGAAACCTGATCATTTAATTTTTTTTGGAAATACCAAACTTTTTTAATATGTGATTTAAAAAGACACGAGTTTTTGAAATTTTGAACATGGAAAACAAACATTTTGAAATTCCGAACAAATTTTGAAAAATAAAAAAATGGATCTGTGAGCAATTTTTTAAAACAGGAATATTTCTTGAAACTCCAAACAAAATTTGAAAACACAGGCATTTTTTATTTGCGAGCATTTTTTTGAAAAGAATGATATTTTAAAAAAGATTATGAACATTATTTAAAAAATACGATCATTTTATTGAAATAATAATAATATTTCAATTTCGAAACAATTTTTGATTTTTTAACATTTATGTATATTTAAAATTATAAAAATCATTTTTTCGAAATGAAAAAAAATGAAACCTGTGAAAAGAGGGAATAGAAAAAAAACATAAAAAGGTGCGAAGAGAACAAAGAAAAAATGGATGCTAACTACTTGGGCTGGCCCATCTGCGATTTGATCGTTGTTAGGCTGTGCGAACCAGAGGCATTTTGCCGCACTGAGCGGCGTATTGGGTTGGCAATGCCCAATTCCGCGCCTTCGGCATCAGTTAATGTGCATTTCGTTGATTGGCGCCTGAAGCGTTCAGAAATGGGCCGAGCCCTCTAGGTCAGCGGGAGGGAGCTACTTCACGGTTTTGGGCGTCACTAGTTGAAGAGTACTCGTTGCAAAGATCACTCCAACCTTTCAGGGTTGCGACAAGTAGCGCGCTACATGTGCGCGACTTGTCGCAACCTGAGAGTTTTTCCTTTTTGAATAGATCCGTTTATTCAAAATGTTTTATCTCTTAAACCGTGCGTCCAGATCTCAAGTCGCTTCATCATTGGATTCCTCGCGTCGAGATCTTCAAAACTAGATCCCATGTTGATAGGGTTTGACGAACTTTTTTTCATGAAAAATCCGAACTGCGAGCACGGATTTTTTCCCTTTCCGAAAAAGGCACGCCCATGGTTCTCACGAAATCACAACCGATCGTGACACTCGTGGTAGGAAAAAAATGCATTTTTTTCCCATTTCCAAGGACGCACGACCATGACTCGCGAAAGCACAATCGTGCTTCTCGCGGAAGGAAAAAAAAAGAAAACGTGTTTTTTTCCGTTTCCAAGGAGGCAAGGCCGTGACTCTCGCGAAAGCACAACCGTGCCTCTCGCGAAAGGAAAAAGAGAGAGCAAAAAACACGTTTTTTTTTAGTTTTCGAGAGGCACGGCTGTGACTCTCGCGAAAGCACAACCGTGCCTCTCGCGGAATCAAAACCATGACTCTCGCGAAAGGAAAGAAAATAGAAAGCATATTCTTTTCGTTTCCGAGAGGAATGGCCGTGACTCTTGCTAAAGCACAACCGTGCCTCTCGCGGAAACAAAACCGTGACTCTCGCGAAAGGAAGAAAAAAAATAGAAAACAAGTTTTTTTCGTTTCCGAGAGGCAAGGCCGTGATTCTCGCGAGAGCAAAACCGTGCCTCTCGCGGAAGCAAAACCATGATTCTCGCGAAAGGGGAAAAAATCAAAATCGCATTTTCGTGCAAGAAAAAAAATCAATTTTTTTGATCAAAAGCTAAGGAAGACCGTGGAAAATCAAAACGTCAAAAAACCCCAAAAAAAACCATTTAAAAAGCCGAAAACGCATGCTGAAAAATAAATAAAAAATCAAAGGGAGCGCCCAGAGCGCGACGCGTCACGAATGACTGAGAGCGCACCAAGTGACGCTGATCTTTGCGAGACTCCCAAAGGGCGTTCGTTAACTAGTGGCTCCCGGTTTCAGTATTCTCCCTAATAGTTTATTTTTTTGCTTATTTTTTCCTGGACTGTTATTTGTTTGTTTTTTCTCTTTTTACTTTTATTTTTATTTTCTTTACTTTCTTTTCTTTTCCTTTTTATTTATTTTTCTCTTTTTCGAAAATTCACAACCTTTTGAAATTTGATGAACTTTTATCAAACAACTTTTTGAAATCAATGATTTTTTTATTTTGATGATTTTTTCCAAATTTTATGATCTTTTCTTTCAAAATCAATGAATTCTTTCAAAATTGACGACCCTTTTTCAATCGATGAGCTTTTTAAATTTTGAACTTTTTCTTAAGTTCAATGATATTTTTTCAAAATTGATGAAACCTTTTTTCAAATTCATGAACTTTTTAGCAAAATACATGAACATTTTTTTAATCCTTTTTTTTCGATTTCTTGCAAATTTTTATTTTTATTTTTCTAAAAAGTCAATGGTTGACGGGTAAACTAATCAACCATCAACCAATTAACCGTGACTGAGCAAACCATTGTGTTTCCCCGCTACAATGCCACCGAATGCTCTGGGGTGTACTTTGATTTATAGAGATTTTATTTATATTTTAAAAAGGTAAAGAACATTAGTGCTACAAGCTGAAGAACCTTCACCGCTCAAGTAAAATAGACCACCTGACCCAAACATTTGGTTGAGAAGTTCAATGTGACGAATGATAATATTTACCTCGCCAGTAACTAAATAAATCCAAACATAGAGATGTATATCCTCACAGCCACGGGGGCATTTGAATTATTGAGCCACAAAAGCGCCAATATACGAAATTTGGCTATTGTAAGGTTTTCTTTTGTTTTGAAAATATTAACATTTTTATTAATTCTAATTTAAAAGGCAGTAGATAAAATATAATAAAAACGATAATCATATCTAAAGTAGTTTTTTTTTCAGGGAAGACCATAATGGCTGTCTTTCTTAGAGAATAATTACATCGTCCACAAGTTTGTTGACAATACAACCCAGAGGCTCGTCAACCCAATTTTTACAAATCTATTACAAAAGCTAAAGTGAGTTGTCTAGATAGACGGAAATGTTTTCCTCTTCCATAAGAAACTCTTCTCGCGACACCGTGAAGGGCCAGAAGAGAATCCCTACTAGAGGAGGACACAAACGTCGCAATTTCCCCAACGGGGCCGCATCTGAATGAGCTTCATTGGACAGAGAAGGAACCGGAGAACAAAATCACGTCACGATGTCAACTCCTCCATAGGACAGCGCTGGTCATGTACATGAAATAAAGGCAGAAACAAAGTCCATGATCCGGCCCTAGTTGAAGCTCCACATACCCATCACCGATGCCAAACAATAGTGTTGGCAAGGAGAGGGGAAGGCCTTATTCCCTATCGTGCCACCATCTCGCCACCGCCAGCTAGATAACTATAAGACTTAACCCTAACTAAACCTAGGGCGACCAAAGACTCCACAGGCACCCTAGACTAGGGTTCTCTTGTCGACGCGACAAGGCATCCAGAGACGAGGGGAACAGGTGATGGTAGAAGCCCTATGGAGGAGCTCCGGTCACACCTTTTTTCTTTGTGGCAAGGCGTACATGTTCGTATCGTTGGATGTTGGAGACGATTTGCAAACTGTACAACTTCTCAGTTGATTTCCAGATGTAAAACCTAAGTTTACAATAATCAGGTTGGCAAATACTCCCTCTGTGAGCAACGGCGAGCGCTCCCAGTCGCTCCCATGGCGGCCCGCAAGCCGAACCCTAGCCGCCAGCAGCAGAGCCCTCCGCCTCTCCTCCTCCTCGCCGTCGCCGGTGGGCGTCGCCGGGCGAAGCCAGCTGCTCTCGGCGGCGGCGGGCCCTCCTCCTCCAGCTCGGCGAGGCGGCGCGCCCGTTCGCTCGGTGGGGACTTCGATCTTGATGCTTTCGCGCGGTCGCAGCGCGGCCGGCGAGGATGGCCGTGTTCGGGACGGCGTGGTGAGGGCGCGCAAGGCGCGGCACGGGCGCGTTGGGTTTCCGACAGCATAGATCGAACGCTGGGTCAGGAATCGCGGTGGGGGAGGCTCGGCTCCCTGTGGTGCAGTGCAGGCGGCGTGTGACTGATCCGAGGTTGCGCCTCCGGCGGGTGGCGGCCGCGGGAGGATCGTCGGCAAGCCCCGGGCTGCGGCCTGGTGGTTTCTGCCCGAAGAGTTTGGGCGGGAATGCGGTCCCCCCTCCTGCCTCCTGGATCTCCGTCACCATGATTCTGGCTGCGTCGGCTGCGGGCGACTGATGGGACGCCGGGACGGCGGCTTCGGTCCGGGTTCCAGCGTGACTTGGGCGTGGACGGCGTGCGTGCGCGTGGCGGCGCTTGGTTCCAGATGCGTGCGTGGGCGCGGGTCTGTCGGCCGGCTCGGCGGCGGCGGGCGGCGTCTGCGGCCGCGCGACCGGCCGGGCGTGGCGGCTCTGCTGCTCTGGAGCGTGATGTGCGCTGCTGATGGAGGAGCTGCTCGTCTGCGCTGCTGCTCTGTTTGTGCGGCCCCAATCTGGACCTGGTGTGTGCTAGCTCTTCGATCTGCGTGCTGCACTGGCGTTGCGGCTTTGGTGGCTGCGGTGGTGGTGGTCGCGGTGGTGCTGCGGTGGTGGATGGCAGCTGCGGCCAGGGTGGTGGTGCGTGTCTGGTCATGGTGGATCGTGGGATCCCATGGCTGGAGTGAGGTCGGCCTTGGCAGGTGGTGGTCGATGGGCGACGGTCGGTGGTTGCAGGTGGTCATCTCCGGGAGAAATACTTGCTCCGGTCTTCTTCGGAGCCGGCGACGGCGGCGCCCACGGGTGTCGTGGTCTTTTTTGGAAGCGTCGCCGTGGAGGTGTGCTCCCCTTTCCCACGGTTTTGGCTCCGGAGGGAAACCTCAGATCCGCTGTATCGGGCGATGGAGGCGTCTTCGCGTCTTTCTCCTCCTTGGGGGCATCATCTCGGATCCAACTGAAGGAAATATGCCCTAGAGGCAATAATAAAGTTATTATTTATTTCCTTATTTCATGATAAATGTTTATCATTCATGCTAGAATTGTATTAACCGGAAACATGATACATGTGTGAATGCATAGACAAAACAACATGTCACTAGTATGCCTCTACCAGACTAGCTTGTTAATCAAAGATGGTTATGTTTCCGACCATGAACAAGGAGTTGTTATTTGATTAACAAGGTCACATCATTAGTAGAATGATCGATTGACATGACCCATTCCACTAGCTTAGCACACGATCGTTTAGTATGTTGCTCTGCTTTTATCCATGACATATACATGTTCCTGTAACTATGAGATTTTGCAACTCCGTTTACGGAGGAACACTTTGGTGCTACCAAACGTCACAACGCGTGGCTGGGTGATTATAAAGGAGTACTACAGGTGTCTCCAAAGGTAGATGTTGGGTTGGCGTATTTGAGATTAGGTTTTGTCACTCGGATTGTCGGAGAGGTATCTCTGGGCCCTCTCGGTAATACACATCACTGAAGCCTTGCAAGCATTACAACTAATGAGATAGTTGTGAGATGATGTATTACGGAACGAGTAAAGAGACTTGCCGGTAACGAGATTGAACTAGGTATTGGATACCGACGATCGAATCTCGGGCAAGTAACATACCGATGACAAAGGGAACAACGTATGTTGTTATGCGGTCTCGACCGATAAAGATCTTCGTAGAATATGTAGGAACGAATATGGGCATCCAGGTCCGCTGTTGGTTATTGACCGAGAATAGTTCTAGGTCATGTCTACATTGTTCTCGAACCGTAGGGTCCATGCACGCTTAAGGTTTCGATGGCGGTTATTATGAGTTTATGTATTTTGATGTACCGAAGAAGTTGAGTCCGGATGTGATCACGGACATGACGAGGAGTCTCGAAATGGTCGAGACATAAAGATTGATATATTGGAAGCCTATGTTTGGAGTTCGAATGGTTCGGGTGAAAACAGAATTTACCGGAGTACCGGAGGTTACGGAACCCCGGGGTAAATGGGCCTCGGTGGGCCTCGAGGAGAAGAGGAGGGGCCGGCCAGGGTGGCCACGCCCCCCCCCCAGTCCGAATAGGACAGGAGGCGGCGCCCTTCCTCTTCCCTCCCCCAATCCTATTCCAACTAGGAAGGGGGAGTCCTACTCGGTGGGAGTAGGACTCCTCAGCCCCCCCTTGTGCCGGCCGCACCTCCCCTCCCTCCTTTATATACTGGGGCAGGGGCACCCTAGAACACACAAGTTTGATCTACGGATCATTCCTTAGCCGTGTCGGTGCCCCTCCACCATATTCCACCTCGGTCATACCGTCGCGAAGCTTAAGCGAAGCCTGCGCCGTGAAACATCAAGATCGTCCCACGCCGTCGTCTTGACGAAACTCTCCTCGACACTCGGCTGGATCGAGTACGAGGGACGTCATCAAGCTGTCGTGTGTCAAGAACTCGGGCGCCGGAGTGACGCGCCGGATCGGTCGGATCGCGAGGAGAACGTACGACTACTTCCTCTACGTTGTGATCGCTTCCGCTTCGGGTCTACAAGGGTATGTAGACAACACTCTCCCCTCTCGTTGCTATACATCACCATGATCTTGAGTGTGCGTAGGAAATTTTTTGAAATTACTACGTTCCCCAACAGTGGCATCCGAGCCTAGGTTTTTTTCTATGGTTTGATGTTTTGCACGAGTAGAACACAAGTGAGTTGTGGGCGATACAAGTCATACTACCTACCAGCATGTCATACTTTGGTTCAGCGGTATTGTGAGATGAAGCGGCCCGGACCGACATTACGCGTACGCTTACGCGAGACTGGTTTCACCGCTACGAGCACTCGTTGCTTAAAGGTGACCGGTGGGTGCTGTCTCTCTCACTTTAGTTGAACCGAGTGTGGCTACGCCGGTCCTTGAGAAGGTTAAACGAGTCTATTTGACGAAGTATCGTTGTGGTTTTGATGCGTGGGTGAGACTGGATCTTGCTTAAGCCCGTAGCAGCCACGTAAAATTTGCAACAACAAAGTAGAGGACGTCTAACTTGTTTTTGCAGGCATGTTGTGATGTGATATGGTCAAGGCGTGATGCTATATTTTATTGTATGAGATGATCATGTTTTGTAACCGGTTATCGGCAATCGGCAGGAGCCATATGGTTGTCGCTTTATTGTATGCAATGCAATCGCTCGTAATGCTTTACTTTATCACTAAGCGGTAGAGATAGTCGTAGAAGCATAAGTTTGGCGAGACGACAACGATGCTACGATGGAGATCAAGGTGTCGCGTCGGTGACGATGGTGATCATGGTGGTGCTGCAAGATGGAGATCATGAAGCACAAGATGATGATGACCATATCATATCACTTATATTGATTTGCATGTGATGTTTATCCTTTTATGCATCTTATCTTGCTTTGATTGACGGTAGCATTATAAGATGATCTCTCACTAAATTATCAAGAAGTGTTCTCCCGAGTATGCACCGTTGCCAAAGTTCGTCGTGCCCGGACACCACGTGATGATCGGGTGTGATAAGCTCTCGTCCATCTACAACGGGTGCAAGCCAGTTTTGCACACGCAGAATACTTGGGTTATACTTGACGAGCCTAGCATATGCAGATATGGCCTCGGAACACGGAGACCGAAGGTCGGCGTGAATCATATAGTAGATATGATCAACATAAGATGTTCACCATTGAAAACTACTCCATTTCACGTGATGATCGGTTATGGTTTAGTTGATTTGGATCACGTGATCACTTGGATGACTAGAGATGTCTTTCTAAGTGGGAGTTCTTAAGTAATATGATTAATTGAACTTAAATTTATCATGAACTTAGTACTGATAGTATCTTGCTTGTTTATGTTTGATTGTAGATAGATGGCTCGTCTTTGTTGTTCCGTTGAATTTTAATGCGTTCCTTGAGAAAGCAAAGTTGAAAGATGATGGTAGCAATTACACGGATTGGGTCCGTAACTTGAGGATTATCCTCATTCTTTGCCTGAAGAGTTACGTCTGGATGCACCACTGGGTGCGAACTGCTTCTTGATGCTGGCCGACGGCGTTAAGAACGTCTGGCGAGCAAAGCTGATGACTACTCTATAGTTCGATGTGCCATGCTTTACGGCTTAGAACCGGGACTTCAACGACGTTTTGAGCGTCATGGAGCATATGAGATGTTCCAGAGTTGAAGTTGATATTCCACAGAATGCCCGGATTGAGAGATATGAAGTCTCCAATAAGTTCTATAGCTGCAAGATGGAGGAGAATAGTTACATTAGTGAGCATATACTCGTAATGTGCGGGTACTACAATCACTTGACACAATTGGGAGTTAATCTTCCGGATGATTGTGTCATTGATGAATTCTTCAATCACCGCCACCAAGCTACAATGGCCGTGATGAACTATAATATGCAAGGATTAGTAAAGACTATGCAGAGCTCTTCGCAATGCTAAAGGCTGCGGAGGTAGAAATCAAGAAGGAGCATCAAGTGTTGATGGTCAATAAGACCACTAGTTTCAAGAAGAAAGGCAAAGGGAAGAAGAAAGGAACTTCAAGAAGAACAGCAAGCAAGTTCTTTGCTCGGAGAAGAAACCCAAGTCTGGACCTAAGCACAAATCGAGTGCTTCTCTTCGCAAGCGATCGTCCTTTGGAGCGGAACTGCCCCAAGTATTTGGCGGATAAGAAGGATGGCAAGGTGAACAAAGGTATATGTGATATACATGTTATTGATGTGTACCTTACTAGAGCTCGCAGAGCACTGGTATTTGATATTGGTTCTTGCTAATATTTGCAACTCAAGCAGGGACTACGGATTGCTTAACACCGGCAAAGGACGAGGTGACGATCGCGTGGGAAATGGTTCCAAAGTCGATGTGATCGCGGTCGGCACGCTACCTCTACATCTACCTTCGGGATTAGTTTTAGACCTAAATAATTGTTATTTGGTGCCTGCGTTGAGCATGAACATTATATCTGGATCTTGTTTGATGCGAGACGGTTATTCATTTAAATCAGAGAATAATGGTTGTTCTATTTATATGAGTAATATCTTTTATGGTCATGTACCCTTGAGGAGTGGTCCATTTTTGATGAATCTCGATAGTAGTGATACACATATTCATAATGTTGAAACCAAAAGATGCAGAGTTGATAATGATAGTGCAACTTATTTGTGGCACTGCCGTTTAGGTCATATCGGTGTAAAGCGCATGAAGAAACTCCATCTTGATGGACTTTTGGAGTCACTTGATTATGAATCACTTGGCACTTATGAACCGTGCCTCATGGGCAAGATGACTAGAACACCGTTCTCCGTACTATGGAGAGAGCAACAGATTTGTTGGAAATCATACATACTGATGTATGTGGTCCGATGAATGTTGAGGCTCGTGGCGGATATCGTTATTTTCTCACCTTCACAGATGACTTAAGCGAGATATGGGTATATCTACTTAATGAAACATAAGTCTGAAACATTTGAAAAGTTCAAAGAATTTCAGAGTGAAGTTGAAAATCATCGTAACAAGAAAATTAAATTTCTACGATCGATCGTGGAGGTGAATATTTGAGTTACGAGTTTGGTCTACATTTGAAACAATGTGGAATAGTTTCGCAACTCACGCCACCCGAACACCACAGCAGTAATGGTGTGTCCGAACGTCGTGTCGTACTTTACTAGATATGGTGTGATCTATGATGTCTCTTACAGATTTACCGCTATCGTTTTGGGGTTATGCTCTAGAGACGGCCGCATTCACACTGAATAGAACACCGTCGAAATCCGTTGAGACGACACCTTATGAACTGTGGTTTAGCAAGAAACCAAAGTTGACGTTTCTTAAAGTTTGGGGATGCGATGCTTATGTGAAAAAGCTTCAACCTGATAAGCTCGAACCCAAATCGGAGAAATGTGTCTTCATAGGATACCCAAAGGAGACAGTTGGGTACACCTTCTATCACAGATCCGAAGGCAAGACATTCGTTGCCAAGAATGGATCCTTTCTAGAGAAGGAGTTTCTCTCGAAAGAAGTGAGTGGGAGGAAAGTGGAACTTGATGAGGTAATAGTACCTTCTCCCTTACTTGAAAGTAGTTCGTCACGAAAACCGTTTACGAGACACCTACACCAAGTAGTGAGGAAGTTGATGATGTTGATCATGAAACTTCAGATCAAGTTACTACGTAACCTCGTAGATCAACCAGAGTAAGATCCGCACTGAGTGGTACGGCAATCCTGTTCGGAAATCATGCTACTAGATCATGATGAACCTACGAACTATGAAGAAGCGATGGTGAGCCCAGATTCCATAAAATGGCTTGAGGCCATGAAATCGAGATGGGATCCATGTATGAAAACAAAGTATGGACTTTGGTTGACTTGCCGAGGGTCGGCAAGCAATAGAAAACAAGTGGATCTTCAAGAAGAAGACCGACGCGACGGTAATGTTATCGTCTACAAAGCTCGACTTATCGCAAAAGGTTTTCGCAAGTTCAAGGGATTGACTACGATGAGACCTTCTCACCAGTGGCGATGCTTAAGTCTGTCCGAATCATGTTAGCAATTGCCGATTTTATGATTATGAAATTTGGCAAATGGATGTAAAGACTGCATTCTGAATGGATTTACGGAAGAAGAGTTGTATATGATGCAACCGAAGGTTTTATCGATCCAAAGGAGCTAACAAAGTGTGCAAGCTCCAATGATCCATCTATGGACTGGTGCAAGCATCTCGGAGTTGGAATAAACGCTTTGATAGTGTGATCAAAGCATTTGGGTTTGTACAGACTTTTGGAGAAGCTTGTATTTACAAGAAAGTGAGTGGGAGCTCAGAGCATTTACGATATTATATGTAGATGACATATTGCTGATCGGAAATGATATAGAATTCTGGATAGCATAAAGGGATACTTGAATAAGAGTTTTTCAATGAAAGACCTCGGTGAAGCTGCCTACATATTGGGCATTAAGATCTATAGAGATAGATCAAGACGCTTAATTGGACTTTCACAAAGCACATACCTTGACAAAATTTTGAAGAAGTTCAAAATGGATCAAGCAAAAAAAGGGTTCTTGCCTGTGTTACAAGGTGTGAAGTTGAGTAAGACTCAATGCCCGACCGCTGCAGAAGATAGAGAGAAATGAAAGATGTTCCTATGCTTCAGCCATAGGCTCTATCATGTATGCAATGCTTGTGTTCGGACTGATGTGTGCCTTGCTATAAGCCTAGCAGGAGGTACCAAAGTAATCCAGAGTGGATCATCGGCAGCGGTCAAGAACATCTGAAATACGAAAAGGACTAAGGATATGTTTCTCGTATATGGAGGTGACAAAGAGCTCATCGAAATGGTTACGTTGATGCAAGCTTTGACACGATCCGGACGATTCTAAATCGCAGACCGGATACGTATTTACATTAAACGGAGGAGCTGTCGGTTGGTGCGTTCTAAACAAAGCGTCGTGAGGGATCTACATGTGAAGCGGAGTACATAGCAGCTTCGAAGCAGCTAATGAAGGAGTGCGGATGAAGGAGTTCATATCCGATCTAGGTGTCATACCTAGTGCATCGGGTCCAATGAAAATCTTCGTGACAATCTCGAGCAATTGCCTTAGCAAAGGAATCCAGATTTCACAAGAGGACCAAGCACATCAAGAGACGCTTCAATTCCATCCGGACTTAGTCCGGTGGGAGACATAGAGATTTGCAAGATACATACGGATCTGAATGTTGCAGACCGTTGACTAAGCCTCTTCCACGAGCAAAACATGATCAGCACCAAGACTCCATGGGTGTTAGAATCATTACTATGTAATCTAGATTATTGACTCTAGTGCAAGTGGGAGATCAAGGAAATATGCCCTAGTGGCAATAATAAAGTTATTATTTATTTCCTTATTTCATGATAAATGTTTATCATTCATGCTAGAATTGTATTAACCGGAAACATGATACATGTGTGAATGCATAGACAAAACAACATGTCACTAGTATGCCTCTACCAGACTAGCTTGTTAATCAAAGATGGTTATGTTTCCTGACCATGAACAAGGAGTTGTTATTTGATTAACAAGGTCACATCATTAGTAGAATGATCTGATTGACATGACCCATTCCACTAGCTTAGCACACGATCGTTTAGTATGTTGCTACTGCTTTTATCCATGACATATACATGTTCCTGTAACTATGAGATTATGCAACTCCCGTTTACCGGAGGAACACTTTGGGTGCTACCAAACGTCACAACGTAACTGGGTGATTATAAAGGAGTACTACAGGTGTCTCCAAAGGTAGATGTTGGGTTGGCGTATTTCGAGATTAGGTTTTGTCACTCCGATTGTCGGAGAGGTATCTCTGGGCCCTCTCGGTAATACACATCACTGAAGCCTTGCAAGCATTACAACTAATGAGATAGTTGTGAGATGATGTATTACGGAACGAGTAAAGAGACTTGCCGGTAACGAGATTGAACTAGGTATTGGATACCGACGATCGAATCTCGGGCAAGTAACATACCGATGACAAAGGGAACAACGTATGTTGTTATGCGGTCTGACCGATAAAGATCTTCGTAGAATATGTAGGAACCAATATGGGCATCCAGGTCCCGCTGTTGGTTATTGACCGAGAATAGTTCTAGGTCATGTCTACATTGTTCTCGAACCGTAGGGTCCGCACGCTTAAGGTTTCGATGATGCTTATTATGAGTTTATGTATTTTGATGTACCGAAGAAGTTCGAGTCCGGATGTGATCACGGACATGACGAGGAGTCTCGAAATGGTCGAGACATAAAGATTGATATATTGGAAGCCTATGTTTGGAGTTCGAATGGTTCCGGTGAAAACAGAATTTACCGAGTACCGGAGGTTACTGGAACCCCGGGGTAAATGGGCCTCGGTGGGCCTCGAGGGAGAAGAGGAGGGCCGGCCAGGGGGGCCGCCTCCCCCCCAGTCCGAATAGGACAGGAGGCGCCCTTCCTCTTCCCTCCCCCCCAATCCTATTCCAACTAGGAAGGGGAGTCCTACTCGGTGGGAGTAGGACTCCTCAGCCTTCCCTTGGGCCGGCCGCACCTCCCCCTCCCTCCTTTATATCTGAGGGGGCAGGGGGCACCCTAGAACACACAAGTTTGATCTACGGATCGTTCCTTAGCCGTGTCGCGTGCCCCTCCACCATATTCCACCTCGGTCATACCGTCGCT
Organism: Aegilops speltoides; assembly: GCA_021437245.1. NCBI lineage: Eukaryota > Viridiplantae > Streptophyta > Magnoliopsida > Poales > Poaceae > Aegilops > Aegilops speltoides. The sequence continues at coordinate 454,725,682 of CM038147.1, read as the reverse complement.
GCTTAGGCGAAGCCTGCGCCGTGAAACATCAAGATCGTCACCACGCCGTCGTCGACGAAACTCTCCTCGACACTCGGCTGGATCGAGTACGAGGGACGCCATCAAATACGTGTGTCAAGAACTTCGGGCGCCGGAGTGACGGCGCCGGATCGGTCGGATCGCGAGGAGAACGTCGACTACTTCCTCTACGTTGTGATCGCTTCCGCTTCGGGTCTACAAGGGTATGTAGACAACACTCTCCCCTCTCGTTGCTATACATCACCATGATCTTGAGTGTGCGTAGGAATTTTTTTTAAAATTACTACGTTCCCCAACACCAACAACGACTGAGAGACCGGTGGAAGACGGCATCTTCGCTGCGTGGTTTGCTGAGGCGGGGCGTTTGGTTTCTGTTTGGCAACGATGATGGCGTCGCGAGGAGCTTGGATCGCGGCATGGGCTTCGTTAGTCGGTTCTTCCCGGCGTGCCCGAGGTGCTCTTCCGTGTTTGCGGAGGACACGTTCGGCGCAAGTCCTGCATATTTCCCTTGCGATGCTTGTCGTCAAAGTCGGAGCTGTCAGTGGCTTGCGCGTGGTGGCCTTCTGTTGGCATGTGCCGCCATGGTTCCTGCAGCTGTTTGTGGGTTGGCTTCGACGATGGAGGTCTACGGTGAAGTCGGAGTCGCCCGTTCGAGGCAACCCGTGATGACGATGACACTTGCGACTTCTCGGCGGATGTTTTTCTTCTTTGCAGCTCCGTGTCTCAAGTCGGTGGCCAGGTTGGCCGGTGGTTCCCATGTCATATGGGTTAGGTTGTATCGGTTTTAGTCCGGTTTTCCGTTAATTAACCGGGCAATTCTCTTCTTCTTAATCAATGAAAATGGCAAGTCTTTTGCCTCGTTTCAAAAAAAAAAATACTCTCTCTGTCCCACATTTTTGTAAGTTATGTTAGATTCTAATCATATTATATTATGGGACCGAGGGAGTATATTAAGATCCTAAGAATTTTTCTTGCTTTTGGCGGTGTGACCTGTGAGAGAATCTTTAGAACTTATCCAATGAAGCAGACCAACCAACTAAACTAACCACCGTCCACTAACGAACCCAACGGTTCCAACGTCCAGAAAAGTCACCGCCCCGGTTGATAAGTCGTATACTTCCTATCCAAGAAAGAAATTTTGAAGGGGACGCAGCGACCATGTCCATCGGATGGGATCGATGCTGTGTCTCCTGAAAGAAAGGTGTGGTTCCCAGCACGAGCCGTCAGGCTCGAGACTTCACAGCCGTTGAGGTCACTGTCGGCCGGCCGCGGCGCTGGCGATTACATTTTCAGATAGAGATCAGCCCCAATTAATTACAGTATGCTCCAGATGGGCGCTGGTCTGCTGGCATCAGCAATTCGGCATGTTGCAGAAGCGCGTTTGGGTTTAGGGATTGATTTGAATTTTGTTTTAAAATCGGCGTAGGGACGACGCGAAGGAAGCAGGGGAATTGATCAATTTGGGAGGCGGAGAGAAACTTTGGTGCGGTCAAGTGCGGGTTCAGAGCATGTGGTCACGTCCACCGGCAGCCGGAGACGTGACAGGGCTCCACTTTGAGCTATCCGTTCTGGAGAAGTATTTTTTTTCTCCTTTCACGTGAGTCCCGTTGCATCGATCTCTTTCACCACAGTTATCACTAAACCGTCTGATGAAACCCGCAATCAAGGCGGTGTTGGAGGAGACACAACTTTTGAACTTTCAGTTTCTACTACACCGGGAGCGCCGTACCGTACATACGATACGTCGATACGACATTGCTCCGCGGCCCTTGTTTACGACTCACGACAGGCAGGTGGAGAAATACCGTTCGAAGTGTACTCCCTCCAGTAGGACGACGGCCGTACATGCAACCAGAGACATCTAGACGTTCAAAAAAAAAGAAAAAAAAGCGGAGACTACGACTGAAGAAAAAGTGTGAGGGGTGTGATGCGTGCGCGTACATGCAGAGTACGGACACATTTTGGAAGCTGAGAGGCACCGGGACCGAGTCGCACCTGCAGCCCATGCCCCAGGTGGGAAAGGAATGTAGGAGTACGTTCGTACGGGTACGGTTTATTAAGTTTTATATTGTTGCCGTTGATCGGACACTGGACTGGACCCTCTGCTCTATGTTGGCAACGACAAAAACGTGGAATGCTCGATCGGGCGCATGAGGAGATGAAGAGGACCACGCGAAGAAACCTGCTTCGTTCGCCCACCGATAGGGCTCTATGTTGTCTGAGATTATGTTTGTTGGAGTCAACGATCGATCGGGGACAAGGAGCACGAGGTACTCCAATGTCTGAGATGGCTGTAGTAGTAGTAGTAGTAATTTCGTTCTGATCTGGCGCCGCAAGATCGATCAAGCCTTCGCTGCACGTGGTACGAGGATTTCGCGTCATCTCCCGATCCAATGCACGCACTGTACTCCTTCCTTCTTATTTTACGGGCATATGATATCTATATATGCTGGCAAGCTGCAAAGCACGACGCACGCACGGGCACGGAACATCATAGCGCGCGCACGAAGAAGAGACGAAACCCACCCCAAGGAAGAGGATATAGTACGTGCTACGGAACCAAACGTCCCGTGCTTTCCGCTTCTCTTTCACCGTGCGTTTTGCGCGGCAGACGGTTTTACGTGCATTGCGACCCTCAACGCGGCCTAGCTAGCGAGCTACGACGGCGCACGTACGCGCGGCAAAAGCCTACCTCGACGAGCCTGTGAGCCGCACCACATCCCCTCGAGTCTACTGATCGTACACGTTTTAGAAATGCGGCGCAGCCAGGCAGTAGCACAACCGCGCCGACTCCATTCCGTCCCCAAAACAGGAGAAACCGGCCGGAAAGTGAAAGCAAAACCCGTCGCGTCGGGCACTCGGGCGTAGGCTGTAGGCTGATACGAATACGATACGCACTAGTGGAGCGCGCACCAGCTGTGGCGGCTGACCGGACCGGCAGTGCCGCCGCCCGGGGCGCACAGCCCCGCGCCGCACCCCGCCCGCAAATGCGCAAAGCGGTACCCGTTCAAAACACAAAAGAAGCGCAAAGCGGTACAGAGGGAACCCGCGGTTTCGTGCGTGACGGGCCCGTGAGTCACTCACGCGGACCCAGCGAAACGCACGGTAATTATAAGAGTATAGGAGTAGGAGTACTCGTATGATACGTACGTACGTAAGTACATATCCAGAAGAAAACAAGGTGCGGCGATGCGTTCGGTCCGCCGCCGCGTCAGCGCCCACGCGCCGACCCCGGCCGGCCCTGGTTTTCGGTTCCGTCACTCCCTCCCCCTCTTTCCTGGGGTTTCCCTTGCGCTTCGTCCGTGGAGACTTTGTGGCCCGGTCCCTGCCGAGGTGCTGTTTTACAGGACGAGGCAGGTGGCCTTCTTTGATGGGTGAGAGGCCAGGTCGAATTTGTGGCAGTTTGACTACGAAATAAACTATAGCAAGATTCGCCAGGTTGGCTTGGATACAAAATATATTTCCTGGCCACGGCCTTCAGGCTGACTTTTGGAATAATGTTAACTAATGGTACTATGTGCAAGATACAATTGGTAGTAGAAAACAACATTGCTTTGGCTCAAGACAAGAAGTAAACAAAGGAGTCCTCTATCCGTCACCATGAGAAACTGAGAATCAAGGAGTAACAAGCTCACAATAACAGAAAATCAAGGGAGCTAAATGCATAAGGCATTTTCATTTATTTCGTTACCAGGTTCAACCTTGTCCCTCCTAGGCTCCTACTGTCCTCCACGTTCGGCGCGTCGTCTATATATACGTCTTCTTTCCCCAACCCGTCGTCACCAAACACCAAAACTATTCATCCCGTATTCAAAAAACCGTGGATGGGATCAGGTCTCTCTCACAACCACCGGAGCAGCGTCGCGCCCCAGCAGCAGCCGTCGTCGGCCCGCGTCATCGCCGCCGACGGCTCGCTGACGGAGTTCGCCACCTCCTCGCCTGTCAGCGTCTCCGACGTCCTGGGCGGCAATGCGGACGGCCCCTTCTTCCTCTGCAGCTCCGACGCGCTCTACTTTGACGAGGACGTGCCGGCGCTCGGCGGCGGCGAGCTGCTCCGTCCCGGCCAGATATACTTCCTGCTCCCCCAGGCGATGCTCGGGCGGCCCCTGTCGAGCGCCGACATGGCGGCCATGGCGGTGCGCGCGAGCGAGGCGCTGGCGGCGAGAGCGCGGCCGCGTGGGCGCGGCGCCGGCATCAGGAAGGTGCGCGTCACGCCGGTGCAAGCCGAGGGCGGGCGCGGCGACGTGGACGCCCAGGTCAACGCGAAGCTGAACGAGAGGACTCTCGGGGAGTACTCTGCGACCGCTTCGACTAGCCCGGCGAAAATTGGCAAGAAGGCTGCCGTGGCGGCATTTCCGCCGGCGAGGAAGGCGCTCAAGACGCTGAGCACCATAGAAGAAGATGCGGAATGACGGAATGCTCCAAAGAACATCGCCAAGCGAAGTCGACTGGTAAAAATTGAAGGAAATTAAAAGATTTTGTGGCAGGATATTTTTTATTCTTTTCGTATTAACCATTTCTTTGAATAGTGGTGTTGGTGAGGAAAATTAAAAAAGGTAGGAGTAGTGGATAGGAATGTCATTCGGTTAATTTGCTATTGTACATGTACTACCTCTTGTATTATAACGGAGGGAGCATTTTTATTTTTAGATAATAGGCAGCACCCTTTCATTTATTCATGAACTTGTTCATTACAGATAATGCTCATCATTACATCAGGAACCTCATTACACCAACATGACCTAACATCATACTCCGCTGATTTGGCGAGAGTATGAGCCGCCTCATTACAAGCACGATTAACATGGATAAAGTACAAGAAACAAACTTTGTGCCCATTTTTCTTGATGTCATAAAGTATGGCTCCTGTAGAGATCCTGTCCAAGTCTGAATCATTGATTTTGTTAATCAGTGACAAGCAGTCCGATGCCACCATATGATCCTCTCCATATTTGTGTCTCTTGCAAGGATTAAGGCTTGACGAAGTGCCATGGCTTCTGCAATTTTTGGGTTTTGAATTCGATCAAAGTATCCTCTGCTTGCTGCCTGCACCCTCCCCTGGTGATCATGTATCACCACACCAAAGCCTGCTCATATAGACTGAGAGAATATCGTTGCATCAGCGTTGACAGGATTCGACCCTTTCGGCGGCGGAGGCCAGATTTGATTTGACTTCAGAGTCTCACGTCTGATGGAGATGGTCGATCCGAAAATGTGCAGATTGATGAACTCCATGTATGCTTTGATCTTTCCCGCAACACTAAGAGGATGAACTAAGGCCTCATCATTAGGTAGGCAATCCTATTCTCCCAAATTTGCCAAACAACTACAACCATAAGCTTGGCATGAAAATATGTAGCATTTATTATCCATTGTAATATCAATTGCCATATATGGGTAAAACTCTTCAATTTTAGGCAAAATCCATAATCTTTTTTAAGTTATTTCCAGATTTCTTTAACATAGTGACAATGCAGAAAACAATGTTCACCACATTCCTCCCTATTGCAAAAGTAACAATCATACCTTGTTGGTATTGACCTGCTTTGCAATTGGTATCATGTAGGGGGACAATCATGGGCCAACCTCCATAACACATTTTTCATTTTATTAGGACATTGGATTGCCCATAATTTCTTCCAGGTTTTCTCCAAGGGTTTCTGTTCTGATGTAGCCCCTTTACCATCTGCACTTTGATCTCTCCAGAAATTCAGTGTTGTTGCTAGATTGTAGGCTGATTTGACCGTATAGACGCCGCTTTTTGTATGGGACCACGAGGCAAAGTCCATACAACCTTCAGTGCTTAATGGAATGCCAAGGTTTGATGAGCACTTCATTCCATGGTGGTTCTCCCTCAGTTATCAGGGTACACACTAGTTGGTTATTATTTGTTGGTTGAAGAGTTCGAGGAATCACATCATGGATCCAACTATGTTCATTTATGTGGATTTGTTTGCCATCTCCTACTCTCCACATTAGGCCCTGTTGTAGCAGTTTCTTTTCATACATCAGACTATGCCATGTATAACATGATGACCTTGGGCATTTAGCAATCCAAAAGTTGCCATCAGGACAGTATCTACCTCTTAACACCCTGACACACAAAGAATCGGGCTTCGTAAGTAGTCGCCAACATTGTTTCCCCAACATGGCTTGGTTGAATATTTCCATGTCTCTGAATCCCATGCCTCCTACGAACTTTGGTGCGTAAAACCAATTCCATGATCTCCAATGAAGCTTCCTTCTCCCATCTCCTACACCCCACCAAAAGTTGGATATAGGTGTTCTCATCTTCTCACAAACACTGACGGGAAGCTGGAAGCAACTCATTACATATGTTGGAATTGCTTGCGCAACAGATTTTACCAGAACTTCTTTCCCGACTTTTGATAATGGTTTATCACTCCACCCATTGAGTCTTTTCCATACTTGACCAGTGAGAAAATTAAAGCAGGTAGTTGGGGAGCGTCCCACCCAGGTCGGCATACGGAGATAAGTAGCCTGTAATATATCCTCTTGGACTCCAATCTTCAGTTCCACTATTTCCTTTGTCTGTTCATCACAATGTGTGCCAAAAAATATAGATGATTTCTGGAGGTTAATTTTTTTGTCCAGAACCATCACCATATGTTTGCAAAGCTGATTTTAGAGCATCTATACTCCTGTTATCTCCTTTAACAAAGAACATACTGTCATAGGCAAATAGGAGATGGGAGATATGAGGGCCACTTCCGCCATTGCGAAATCCTTTCAGATCCCCCAATGCTTCTTTTTGCCGCAATAAACAAGATAAGCCTTCAATGCATAATAAAAACAAGTAGGGGCTAATCGGATCCCCTTATCTGATACCTCTAGTAGGTTTAAAAGATTCAGTTAAGTCACCATTGACCTTGACTGCATATTTCACTAAGGTTACACATCACATTACAGTCTCCACCCTTTTGTTATTAAAGCCCAGTTTCAGTAACACACCCTTGAGGTAATACCAGTCTACCCTATCATAGGTCTTTGTTATCTCAATTTTGAGTGCAAAGCCAGGTTGTTTAACCTTTTGTTTACCAACTGTATGAAGACATTCATAAGCTATGAGAACGTTGTCAGTAATTAGTCTCCCGGAACAAAAGCACTCTGTTGTTCAGAAATTATCTCCAGCAGAAAGGGTTTGAGGTGGTTAGCTATAACTTTGGAAGCGACTTTATAAATAACATTGCATAAGCTTATTGGGCGAAAACTGGAAAGCACATCACGAGAGCTTGCTTTTGGGATTAAGACAATTATCGAGTCGCAGAAGCCTTCTGGAATATCTGATCCCAGTAAAAAAAACCTTCCTTGCAGCACATACATCTTCCTCTAACCGCTCCTAGTGTTTTTGGTAAAATAGAGCAGGGAAGCCATCAGGTCCGGGCGCCTTGGTAGGCCCATTTGAAAAAGGGCAGCCTTGATTTCATCATTTTTAGATTCACGACAAAGAGCTTCATTGATTTCTTCATTTACTTTTACTAGGGTTCTTCAAGTACATCATCTAGTGAGTTGCATGTTCCAGAAGTGAAAAGGTTTACAGACAACTCATATACCATATTTTTTATCCATCCATGGTCTTCACATTTTGAATGGTGGGCCCTCTTTAGGAAATTTAACCTATTTGCTCTTCTTCTAGCCGATGCACATGCATGGAAAAAGGATGTGTTGTGATCTCCTTCCGGTAGCCAATCAACCCTCGAACGTTGCCTCGCCATTATTTCTTCTCTTTGAAACAATTCACATAGTCGTTGTTCAATTCGCTTCTCTTCTTCACAGCTGTTTGAAGCTGAATTATTCCTTCTGAGTGCAGCAAGCCGCTTCTCAAGGGTTCTAATTTCTTTCTTGGCAGAACCAAATGATCTCTTGCTCCAAGTCTAAATAGAACTAGCCAAACTGTTTAGTGCAGACCATGTGTTATATAAAGATGGAGCAGCATAATTGAGTTTTCTCTAGTTCTCCTCAATCATATGGTTGTAGTCTAGCACCCTCATCCAAGCCGCTTCAAATATGAAAGAATGTTTCACAGGCGTGGTATTTGTTTGGTCAGTACTTTTCGCTATTGTTATCAAAATTGCAAGGTGGCCAGAAGAAGTAGTGATATTATTTTCTACGGAGCAATTATCAAACTTTCGAATAAATTCACCATTTGCGACAACTCGATCTAGTCCGACCCTTATGTTCATGTCACCATCTTGTCGGTTAGACCATGTCAATTTAGGGCTAGTATACCCCATATCCATGAGCCCACAAACATCTAGGCAGTCCCTGAACAACAACATTTGGTTTTCATCTCTATCTCTAAAACCCAAGCGTTCATCACCATGCAGTGCTTCATTGAAGTCTCCAACACATAACCATGGTCCCTCCCACTAGGCCTTCAGGAGCCGAAGTCTATCCCAGAAAAGGTGCCTTGGTTCCTTCCTTGGTTCTCCATATACAAGAGTTGTGCTCCATCTAGCACCATCTTGTGCATTGACTATTATATCAATCGGTTGTGTAGAGTAAGCTTTTAATGATACTAAGAGGGTGGACGACCAAAAGAGAGCGAGTCCACCACTTAATCCTTTGCTTCTCACTGCAAAAGCACCTGAATATCCGAAAGACCACATGAAGTTTCGTACTCTAGTATCCTTCATCTTCATCTCAGACAAGAAGAGAAGGGAGGGACAATATTTACTAATGAGCCATTTTAGCTCACCAACTGGTGCGTCTGTTCCCAGCCCGCGACAGTTCCAACACAGTAGATTCATTGCGTATGGCGGGGATTCTCTCCTCCAATCTCTGCCTGATCCGCCGATCTTGATGGAAAGTTGGTGAAATCCTTTTTCTGTTTCTTATAGGAATCCGAGAGGCCCTCATAACCAACTAGTATTGTAACTGAAAGTGGGTCACTTGTGTTACTGTTCTGTCCTTTAATTGTGGGGGTTACATTATCAACTCCCTGCACCATTTTCTCCCGGAATTTCGAACCAAGTTCTTGGGACTGTATATTTTCTCATGCTTCCTATTTTGTCCACCACTACTAGACTGCATAGGGACAATCTCCTTCGCGACCTCGCCATAACCTGATTTGCCTATTAGGTTACAGTTTTGTTCCTTCTTCATTGGAGAAGTAATCTCATATTGAATCTCGGGCATGTTTATGCCCTTCACTTATAATCTTCTGTTATAAGACCTTTCAACATCATTAATATCCTCCCCATAATGCAAGCTTTTTCCACTAGAGTTGTGCCTAGATTTTGAGGTTGAAAAGTTTTTATTTTTATCATCCTTCACACATGGCCTATCAGCATTGTAAGGTAATTTGCCATTTTTATCTCTTTTACCTGGGTTTGGACATTCCAGAGAAGAATGGCCAATAATACCACAAGACAAGCAGTAGAGTGGAAGCCTGTCATATTGCACTTCATATGTGCCAAAGGCCTTGATTTCCTTTGATTAAGCCATAACCCATCTCATCAGTGGCTCTGAAACCTTAACCGTAACCCATATTCGCAAATAATCTCCACTTGCCCTGCCATCCCTATCAACGTCAACCTTCTCCACTTCTCGTAACTTGGCACCTAGTGAATTTCCACCAATTTTTTTCATTAACTCAAACTGGGGATTCTTGATCCGAGACCATAGGGTGATTTTATCAAAATTGACTTCTAAAGGCCTTAGTTTTGGATCAAAGTTATTGAACAGGACCGCATGTTCCCTTACTGTCCATGACCCTCCTGCTAAAACTCTGTCCTGATCTCTCTTGTTTGCAAAATCCACAATAAAAGTATTATCCCTACATATTTTGCTGAAAACCTCTTGGGTTCCGCCAAGCTGGCCATAGAGTTAACATGATAGTATGGATATGGAGGATGTTTGGAGACAATACCTTCCAATCGATGCCCAATCCAGGCTCACCAAATCATCCTCATTTTCGTCCTCAAGAATAAATGCAGTGGCATCTTTAGATGTGAGATTGAGTCGCTTCATCATCTCAGCCACACTGTCTTCCACTTCAATTTGGGCATCACCAGCCCCATCGCCATTATTGCCCATCAGATCCGCCGCCGCCAAAGCCGAGCAAGGACTGGGTCCACTCTCCATGTTTGGCCTCTCGCCACCGCCCTCTACTTCCACCGTCGATGCCCTGCTAGCTCAATCCTTACCCGCGGCCAATGGTGGGCAGCAACACCACAGTTTGCCCCAAAATCACCCTGAACCATAGCTGGGAGTTAAGGCAGCGAGTGCACCAGATTACTGGGAGTAGGGAAGAGGGATTTGGACTTGGAGGAAAACGTGGATGAACGCAAGAGATCGAAACCGCGCTCACCAGATCGAGCCTACGCCCTAGAGTCGCATTTCGCTCGAGGGGACGCAAAGGTTCCTGGGAAGCAGCGTTTAGATACCCTGTCAGCAACGGAGGGAGCATTTGATAACAAAGGGAAATGAATGTTTTTGGGACATATATCTACTTTTCTTAATTATTTGGGCTAAAGTTTTAGCCCAGAGTGCATCTCTCAATAGCTGGAGGGAGAAACTGCAATCTTGACATGTTGAGATACATTGCCGAGCTTGATGAGTTGAGGTATCCTAGAGCAGATATTCTAGCACATCCCAGACCTGTTCGGGAACACAAGTCAAGGCGGCCACCTCCTATGGGTGTGGCCAAAATGAACGTTGATGGCAAACTTGTGCGTAATGGGGAGTCTTGTGCGTAGGGATCATACATGCATGTTCCTACGATCTATAGTCTTCCCCAACCTTAACACCCTGCAAGCCCCGAGGCCCTTCCATGCCGGGAATCTCAAGCATTGGCTCACGATCTACTTCTATAGAAAGTTATTATTTCATGTGAGTGGAAAACAATGGTAGAAGAAATTAAGCACAGAACTAGTGGTAGATATGGTGCTATAATTAAGGAAATCAGGGTATCTCAACTTCTGTTTGAGAGTTGTGAGGTTATCTTGGAAGGTTGCGAGAACAAATCGAATGTAGATAGTTTGGCTAAGTACTTGGTTTCTCTTAAGCATGATTACAATTTATGGCTTGGTGCTCCACACGATCCCTTTTGTTTTGCAATTAACATTATTGATAAATAAAGCATAGCCTTTTCCCTTAAAAAACATGTTGGATACCACAACATACTTTTCAGGTATACTCGAAAGCTACCTTTATAATCACCGAGTTATGGAGTGACATTTGGCAACCCCAAAGTAATGATTTAGTATCTAGGTATATGTCATTCTCATGGCCTAGGGCGTAAGTAAGCATTAATACTTTATATGAAAATACCGACAACATATTGACAACGTGATATCACCGTATTTTATAAGTTGGGCCTATCCATTACCACTGTTACCCTAACAATGTGTTCAGGCATCCTTGTTACAATAACAATGCCCATGGTTAGAAAAACAGAATCACCAACAATACATGAGTTAGTCTAGAGATCTATTTGGTATTTATTTCACGCATGCAATAGTTTTTCCTTCGAATCTCACATTCAAGAACAATTGCAATTATAGCGCATAAATATAAACTTAATAAAAAATGAAAATAGAATAATAACAACTTTATTGTTTTCTCTATGGCATATTTTCAGTAATATAATGATCTAATTCATGTCGAACCAAAGTTACACACCTTGCCATGCATGAATGGGCGAAGTGGGCCACGACAATTTATTCTAGAAAGCTGTAAGTGAACCCAGTAGCTTGTCATCGATGTAGACCCAAAAACACTGACGACCAAGCCTTGATCGATTGTCATCCCAGAGAAGGAGACACCGTGAGGGCCGGAAGACAATCCCAAACCTGGTCAGATAGAGGAGGAGGGCACAAACATCGCAAGTTCCCTAATGAAGCCGCATCTAGTTGAGCTTCATCAGACAGAGAGGACTCGGAGAATAAAATCACGTTGCGGCATCGATCCTTCCATAGGACGGCGCCGGTCATGCATATGTAACAAAGATAAAAATGAAGCCCATGATCTGGCCCTAGCTGAAGGTCCAGACGCCCAATGTGGATGCCAAACAACATTCTTTGAACAAGGATAGGATGGAGGTGTCTTATTCCTCACCACCGATAGCGTAATTACCTCATCGCTGCCAGCTAAGCAACTATTAGACTTAACCCGAGTTAAATCTAATGCAACCAATGACTATACAGACATCCTAGACCGGGGTTCCCCTGCCTCGTCGATGCCAGAAGGCACCCAGAGAGGAGGGGAACAGGAGACAGTGGAAGCCCTATGGAGGAACCCTAGTCACCACTTTTTCTCTCTGCTAGAGGCGTACCTGTTTGTATCTGTATGGTCACTGGATGCTATAGATGGAATCATCTAGATTATGTATAATTACCTATGAACAACTATATACCAAAGTCGCACATGATTTATAAACTATGCAACTTCTTAGTTAACTTATAGGAACTACGGTCGGACACCCCAAATGTTGGGGAATGTGGTAATTCCAAAAATTTCCTACGATCATGCAAGATCTATCTAGGTGATGCATAGCAACGACGGAGAGAGTGTGTCCACGTACCCTCGTAGATCGAAAGTGGCAGCGTTATAACAACGCAGTTGATGTAGTCGTACGTCTTCACGATCCGACCGATCTTAGCACCGAACGTACGGCACCTCCGCAATTAGCACACATTCAGCTCGGGGACGTCCCTCGTACTCTTGATCTAGTTGAGGCCGAGGGAGAGTTTCGTCAGCACGACGGTGTGGTGACGGTGATGATGAAGTTACCAGCGCAGGGCTTCCCCTAAGCACTACGACGATATACCGAGGTGTGTAACTGTGGAGGGGGACACCACACACGGCTAAACAATGTCAACTTGTGTGTCTATGTGGTGCCCCCCTCCCCCGTATATAAAGGAGTGGAGGAGGGGGAGGGCCAGCCCTCTATGGCGCGCCCTGGAGGAGTCCTACTCCCACCGAGAGTAGGATCCCCCCCTTTCCTAGTTGGACTAGGAGGAAGGAAAGGGGAGAGAGAGGGAGGAAGGAAAGGGGGGGTCGGCCCCCTCCCAATTTGGATTGGGCTTGGGGGGGGGGGGGCGCCTGATACGTCTCCAACGTATCTATAATTTTTGATTGTTCCATGCTATTATAATACCCGTTTTGGATGTTTATGGGCTTTACTTTACACTTTTATATCATTTTTGGGACTAACCTACTAACCGGAGGCCCAGCCCGAATTGTGTTTTTTTTGCCTATTTCAGTGTTTCGAAGAAAAGGAATATCAAACAGAGTCCAAACGGAATGAAACCTTCGGGAGCGATCTTTTTGGAACAAACGCAATCCAGGAGACTTGGAGTGGACGTCAAGAAGCAGCCGAGGCGGCCACAAGGCAGGAGGGCGCGCCCTAGGGGGGTGGGCGCGCCCCCACCCTCGTGGGCCCCTCGTGGCTCCCCTGACCGACCTCCTTCGCATATATATATCTCCATACCTTAAAACATCCAGCAGCACCACGAAAACCTAATTCCACCGCCGCAACCTTTTGTATCCACGAGATCCCATCTTGGAGTCTTCGCCGGCGCTCCGCCGGAGGGGGAATCGACAATGGAGGGCCTCTACATCATCACCAAGGCCTCTCTGATGAGTTGTGAGTAGTTTACCACAGACCTTCGGGTCCATAGTTATTAGCTAGATGGCTTCTTCTCTCTCTTTGAATCTCAATACAAAGTTCTCCTTGATCTTCTTGGAGATCTATTCGATGTAACTCTTTTTGCGGTGTGTTTGTCGAGATCCAATGAATTGTGGGTTTATGATCAAGTTTATCTATGAGAAATATTTGAATCTCCTCTGAATTCTTTTATGTGTGATTGGTTATCTTTGCAAGTCTCTACGAATTATCAGTTTGGTTTGGCCTACTAGATTGATCTTTCTTGCTGATACGTCCATTTGCATCATCTTTTATATCAATATTTATTGCATTATGGACTGTTATTACACGTTATGTCACAATACTTATGGCTATTCTCTCTTATTTTACAAGGTTTACATGAAGAGGGAGAATGTCGGCAGCTGGGATTCTGGGCTGGAAAAGGAGCAAATATTGGAGACCTATTCTGCACAGCTCCAAAAGTCCTAAAACTCCACGAAAGTCATTTTTGGAATTAATGATAAATATTGAGCGGAAGAAGTACCTGAGGGGGGCCACCCACCATCCACGAGGGTGGGGGGCGCGCCCCCTACCTCGTGGGCCACCTGGCAGCCCTCCGGTGCCCATCTCCTGCTATATGAAGTCTTTTACCCTGGAAAAATCATAAGCAAGCTTGCGGGACGAAACTCCGCCGCCACAAGGAGGAACCTTGGCGGAACCAATCTAGGGCTCCGTCGGAGCTGTTCTGCCGGGGAAACTTCCCTCCGGGAGGGGGAAATCATCACCATCATCATCACCAACAATCCTCTCATCGGGAGGGGGTCAATCTCCATCAACATCTTCACCAGCACCATCTCCTCTCAAACCCTAGTTCATCTCTTGTATCCAATCTTTGTACCAAAACCTCATATTGGTACCTGTGGGTTGCTAGTAGTGTTGATTACTCCTTGTAGTTGATGCTAGTTGGTTTATTTGGCGGAAGATCATATGTTCGGATCCTTAATGCATATTAATACTCCTTTGATTATGAACATGAATATGCTTTGTGAGTCGTTACGTTTGTTCCTGAGGACATGGGTGAAGTCTTGCTATTAGTACTCATGTGAATTTGGTATTCGTTCGATATTTTGATGAGATGTATGTTGTCTCTCCTCTAGTGGTGTTATGTGAACGTCGACTACATGACACTTCACCATTATTTGGGCCTAGAGGAAGGCATTGGGAAGTAATAAGTAGATGATGGGTTGCTAGAGTGACAGAAGCTTAAACCCTAGTTTATGAGTTGCTTCGTAAGGGGCTGATTTGGATCCATATGTTTCATGCTATGGTTAGGTTTACCTTAATACTTCTTTTGTAGTTGCGGACGCTTGCAATAGGGGTTAATCATAATTGGGATGCTTGTCCAAGAAAGGGCAGTACATACCCTCAGCCCCGAGGGTGAACTACTCCCTTCTCATCATGGATAGCGCCGGGAAGATGAGATGGCCATCGGTGATGGGTTCCCCCTCCGGCAGGGTGTCGGAACGGGCTCCCGAGAGGGTTTTGGTGGCTACAGAGGCTTGGGGCGGCGGAACTCCCGATCTATCTTCTGTCTCGATGTTTTTAGGGTACGTAGGCTTATATAGGCGAAAGAAGTCGGTCGGGGGAGCCTCGAGGGGCCCACGAGAGGGTAGGGCGCGCCCCCTATCTCGTGGCTTCCTCGATGCTCCCCTGGCTTGCACTCCAAGCTTCCTGGGTCATGTTCGTTTCAAAAATCATGCTGATGAAGGTTTCATTCCGTTTGGACTCCGTTTAATATTCCTTTTCTTCGAAATACTAATATAGGCAATAAAACAGCAATATGGGCTGGGCCTCCGGTTAATAGGTTAGTCCCAAAAGTAATATAAAAGTGTATAATAAAGGTCGTAATTATTCAAAACAGATAATAAAATAGCATGAATGCTTCATAAATTATAGATACGTTGGAGACGTATCAGGAGTACTCTTCAATTAGTGATTTTGATAGCGAGCGCACACCCCTTGCTCCACCCCCCCACACCCCTCGTGGGCCGGCCATGTGGGGGAGGGAGCGGGAAGCACATTTTTTTGTGCTTATTTCTGTTTTAATTTTTTGCTTTTTAAATATAATTCAGGATTTCAGAAAAGTTGCAAATTGTGAAATTTTGATGAATTAAAAAATTGCTCATGATTTGAAAAAATGCTCGGGGAATGAT
Source organism: Aegilops speltoides (assembly GCA_021437245.1). Classification (NCBI taxonomy): domain Eukaryota; kingdom Viridiplantae; phylum Streptophyta; class Magnoliopsida; order Poales; family Poaceae; genus Aegilops; species Aegilops speltoides. Next base: position 454,709,839 of record CM038147.1, on the reverse strand, counting down.
AAATGCTCACGGATCCAAAAAATGTTCACCAAATTCAAAAACTGTTCGCGATTTCTAAAGAATGAAGATTTTTTTGAATTCTAATGACATTTGTTTATTATGTTGAACAAGTTTTTCAAAGAATTTTCTTATAATGAGGAACATTATTTTGTATTTGATGAACAAATTTTGAATTCAATGAACACTTTTTGAACTTGATGAACAAAATTTGTATTCAAGAACATTTTTTTGGAAAAATGAATGAACATTATTTGAATTCATGGAGCATATTTTGAATTGATTGGACACTTTATGAATATCTATGAACAAATTTGGAATTTGATGAACATTTTGTAATTCAAAGAACAAATTTTGAGTTTTGATGAACATTTTTTAAATCCAATGAACAGAATTTTGAAAAAATGTTTATGAAACTGTTCACCATTTGAAAAAATGTTCACAAATTTGAAAGGTGTTTTCAAGACTGAAAATGAAAATAAATAAATTTTATGAACACTTTTTAAATCCGATGAACAAAATTTGAAATCAATTAACATTTTTTTACATTGTTGAACTTTTTGAAATTGATGAACAAAAAATGTTCACGAATTTGAAAAGCAAATTCGCGAAAATAAAATAAAAATTGCACCAAATCCATCAAACCCTTCCTCCTCGTCCCGCCTCCCTTCTATATTTCCAGCGCCTGAGCCGTCGCCATCCGCCGCCCTTGCTCCCCATCCTCACCACCGGTCACGACCCACCACCATAGATGTGGTCAAGCCTGACCTCGACCGCTGCGACGGAGACTACGTCCAGCTCGTCCGTCGGTGTTCCGTCCTCGGCTCCGTCGTGCAAGGCGTAGAACGACAAGGGCCTCCTGTGACGCCCTAGCTACAAAAATGTCCTTCACATGGACGGGCATTTTTTCGTCGAGGGAGAACAAGAGAGGAGAGGTACAAGCTCATGTTGGATGCGCAAAAGGAGAGGATGGATTGGGACGGAAAGAGGGTGGAGAAGAAGGTGGAAATTGAGAGGGAGAAGATCAAGTTGGAAAATTAAGAGGTGGCGATCAAATGTGAGCTCGAGAAGGCCAAAACATTTAGAGAGATTGAGCTTGAGAAGGAGAGGTTGCCACTCGCATGAGACGCAGAGGATGCGAAGATCATGTTGGCGGACAAAACTCTCTCAGACGAGCATGCAAGGAAGTGGCTTGCAGAGAAGAAGAAGGAGATCAACGAGCGTAGGGACACTAGTAGAAAAAGGGTCATACGTGAAGCCCAATAGTGCCGGTTTGTATTAGAGCCGGCACTAATGTGTACAATAGCACTGGTTCGTGGCGGCGATCAATAGCACCGGTTCAGGCGAACCTTTAGTACCGGTTCATGCCATGAACCGGTACTAAAGGGATGTGTCACTGCTTGGTCGGGCTATGGCCCCACCATCACCATTTAGTGCGGTTCGTACCACGAACCGGTACTAATGAGGTTATGGCAAGCTGTTTTAGTCCCACCTCGCTCCCTAACAAGCCTTTTACCACCTTAAATATGTTATTTCTCAAACTATCACAAGCACTTGGTCTTTATTGAACTCTATGTGTAGAATTTGTGGCCGCAATATGAGTCTTCATCGGTTTATAAATCGTTGATGACTCATATTGACAATTCAGATTGTACACACAAAGATCATTGATGATCAAAGTATTTTTGATGTTGTAAGATCATATTGACAGTTTAGACTCTAAAGAAATATAAGATCGTGATGTAAATGCTCTTATATTTTTTATGCTCAAGATGCACCATTCAAAGCGACGCCATCAACTTTCAACCATTTCGCCTTCATTTGCTATTTTATGCATTCAATGATTTGTTTTGAGAACTAAATGACCTGAAAATTGAAAAGCACTACAAATGAACTCGAAAAAGTTGAAACTTGGCATGGTATCATCATTTCACCCACATAGATTATTCAAAAAGTAGAGAGGGTTACGGCAAAACTGGATGCACTTCGTTTACAAACTAGACAATCTCTTTCAAGTATTAAGGTTTCATTTAAATTAAACTCATCTATTACAAAGGCATTTCATTTTTTAAACTTATTACAACTCCAGACTTTTTGTGCATTCAGTATGCACCATTCAAAGCGACGCCATCAAAATTCAACCATTTCTGCCTTCATTTGCTATTTTTCATGCATTCAATGATTTGTTTTGAGAACTAAATGACCTGGAAATTGAAAAGCACTACAAATGGACTCTGAAAAAGTTGAAACTTGGCATGGTATCATTATTTCACCCACATAGATTGTTCAAAAAAGTAGAGAGGGTTACGGCAAAAACTGGATGCACTTCGTTTACAAACTAGACAATCTCTTTCGAAGTATTCAGGTTTCTGACGAAATTAAACTCATCTGCTACAAAGACATTTCATTTTTTTAAACTTATTACAACTCCAGTCTTTTTGTGCATTCAGTATGCATCATTCAAAGCGGCCATCAACTTTCAACCATTTCTGCCTTCATTTGATATTTTTCATGCATTTAATGATTTGTTTTGAGCGAAATGACACTAATTAAATTTTGTGCAGGTGGCGCCACCAACCGGTACTAAAGGGTAAGCTGTTTTTTAGTCCCACCTCGCCAAGAGAGAGGGAGTAGGAGCGGTTTATAAGCCCAGGTGCGAGAGCGATGAAGAAGAGGCTCAATGCTCATGTTGTTAGCTTCAAGCCTTTAGGAATATGGTAGATTGCACGAGCTACGCGCATCACGCAGCTTACACTATTTCAAAAGGCTTGAAGCTAATTAACTAAACATTGCACCTCTTTTTTATTTTAATAACTTATTACAACTCCGGACTTCTTCTGTTATGGCAAAAGGAAGGAGGAGAAGAAGAAGAGGAAGAAGAAGAAGAAGAAGAAGAAGAGGAAGAGGAAGAAGAGGAAGAGGAAGAGGAAGAAGAAGAAGAAGAAGAAGAAGAAGAAGAAGAAGAAGAAGAAGAAGAAGAAGAAGAAGAAGAAGAAGAAGAAGAAGAAGAAGAAGAAGAAGAAGAAGAAGAAGAAGAAGAAGAAGAAGAAGAAGAAGAAGAGGAGGAGGAGGAGGAGGAGGAAGGAGAAGAGGAAGAAGAAGGAGAAGAAGAAGAAGAAGAAGAGGAAGAAGAAGGAGGAGGAAGAAGAAGGAGAAGAAGAAGAAGAAGAAGAAGAAGAAGAAGAAGAAGAAGAAGAAGAATAAGAAGAGGAAGAGGAAGAAGAAGAAGAAGAAGAAGAAGAAGAAGTAGAAGGAGAAGGAGAAGAAGAATAAGAAGAGGAAGAAGAAGAAGAAGAAGAAAATAAAGCAGAAAAGAAATAACTATATAAAAAAATTACTCAAAAATAAATAGAAGAAAATAAATAATGCAGAAAAGAAAAAAACTAATATAAACCAAAATTATTCACAAAGAAACTAAATACGGCAAAAAACTACTCGAAAATAAATAGAAGAAAAAATAAAGCGAGAAAAGAAATAACTATATAAAAAATTACTCAAAAATAAATAGAAGAAAATAAATAATGCAGAAAAGAAAAAAATTTAAAAAATGTTAGCGCTGCCGGTGGGCTCAAGATAAATAATGCGAAAAAAAATAACTATATAAAAAATTACTCAAAAATAAATAGAAGAAAATAAATAATACAGAAAAGAAAAAATTTAAAAAAAATGTTGGGCGCTGCCGGTGGGCTAAAGACCTAGGGTGTGCAAATGCAGCCCAGAAGGTCCAGAGGCTCACCGGCAGCGCCATAGTTAGGCCCGAACCTGCTATATAGAGGAGTTCGAAAGGGGGCAGCAGCTGCGTTTATAAACCAGTCTGGCTGCTTCTTCCGCTCAGCGAGTGGGACTAAACATAACGCATCGCTGGTGGCGGTCTGCGGCCTTTAGTACGGTTGGTGGCTCCAACCGGTACTAATCGTTGCCTTTAGTACCGGTTGGAGGCCAATTTTGGCCAGCCCAAGCGGCGCCCTTTAGTACCGGTTGGTGGCTCCAACCGGTACTAAAGGCTCCCCCTATATATATGGCACTTACGAAAAATTAGTTATCGTCGCCACCGTTCCGATTTTCTCGCGAGAGAGTCTCTCGCCGATCTCGCCGATCTTGCCGCTGCCGCTGCGTTCGCCGCTCGCGCCGCCGCCGCCGTCGTCGTCGTCGCCGCGCCGCCCGCCGCCCGTCGTCGTCGTTCCGCCGCCGTCGTCGTCGCCCTTGCATACCGCCCCGCCATATCGTCGTCGTCGATGCCCCGACCGCTGTCGTCGCCGCCCGCCCGCCGCCCGTCGTCGCCGCCCCGCCGCCATCATCGTCGCTGCTGCCGCACCACCAGACGCGCCTATATACGTACACACGCATACACACATACACACATACACACACACACACTACACACACACAGACACACACACACACACACACACACACACACACACACACACACACACACACACACACACACACGCATACACACACATACACACAGACACGTACACACAAACACACACACATACACACACATACACATATTTTTTTACTTATTTTCTGTTTTCTATATATAATGTTTAAATGAATTAGAACTATCTAGTTTATTTTTAGAATGTTAATTAGAAATGGTATCATCGATGAATTAATATAATAACTTGTTTATTTTAGTAAATATAATGCTTAGTTGAACTAGTTGAATTAATATATAGATCAACTAGTTTATTTTTAGAAGATGCTTAATTAGTTGAACTTGTTGAATTAATATATAGAACTAGTTTATTTTTAGAAGATGCTTAATTAGTTGAACTTGTTGAATTAATATATAGAACTAGTTTTTATTTTTAGTAAATGCTTAATTAGTTGAACTAGTTGAATTAATATAACTAGTTTATTTTTAGTAAATGCTTAGTTGAACTAGTTGAATTAATAGATTTTTCTGTTAATAGATTTTTTTTCTGTTAATAGATTTTTTGGTGATATTATTATTGAATATGCATGTTTGGTGATATTATTGTTAATAGATTTTTTGGGTGATATTTAGATTGTGTAATTAATTTTGTTCATAGAATTTTAATGATTTTTTGTTCATAGTATTTAGAAAAAGGAAAAAAAAAGAAGTAGTTTATATATAGTTGAACTAGCTAGTTGATTTAATAAATTAATTTATTTTACTATATATAGAAATAGTTTGTTTTAGTAAGTACTACTTATTTATTTATAGTAAGTGCTTAGTAGTTGAACTAGATAGTTGACTTGATTAATAAAACTAAATTATGAACGTAGGCGAAAATGTCGTACTCATCGGACGACGAAAACCGCGATCGGTGCCACGACGATTTAAGGTATCTGCAGACGAGTTCATTGAGTCGACGAAGATCGGCGCTTGACATTAAGCTCGAGGAGACCTGCGATGTTCATACGGTACGCAACGACGACAATAGTTTTTTTCGTAATTAAGCACGACTTCAAGTATTTTGATGTGTATTTTTCATCTTTTCCAATTCGACTAACTTATCCCATGCTTTGCAAGACGCTATGTCTTGGAGAGGATGGGTTTTGAAGACCATGAAAATTTCGAAACCAAAAAAATTATCCTAAGTACCGAACATGGTGTGGATTTTCAAGTAAAGCTGTACAATGCTCAGAGTGTAACCCATTTTGGTTGCAAAAATTGGGATGCATTTTGCAAGATGTATGGTCTTGATGACTGTATGCTTGTCGCCATGGATCTTGGTGATCCTACAATCAAGCAAGAGACACCTTCGATTTGGGTCTTTGTGGATACACCTCCAGTTCTTCCCTCATGTGAGCTAAACATAGTTATTAAGTAATTTATATTGTTTATTTCAAAATATAATGTTGACAACTTATCTCCATTGACAGCTTATTTTCATTCTTCAAAGAATGTGCGGAAGATGGTAGATGAACATACTACATGAAGGCTCGAATTAACTTATCGGAGAAAAATCATCCGGTCGGATTTTGTACTGATCTTGAGAATTACAATATATACAATCAAACTCCTCAACATTATGGTCAATACGTGCCACTAGTGCACGTGTTGAACTCTGATAACTACCATGGAGATACCTGGTAAGATTATTTTTACTATTACAACATCCGTGCATCTTTTGCACACTTCTAAAACTAGTACATCATTGCTAACTACAAAGTTATTATTATGTTTTTCAACAAATAATCCCGAATGATTGTGTGCCTCATCGATGTATACGCGTGGTAGCCTTCATGTTTTGAACATACGACCAGGTCGTCCTCTGAATCTCAACTGTCCATACCGGGTTTCTAAAAGAAGTGGAGACATAACAATCAAAGAATGGAAAAATGTATGGACGGTCGTAAGGAGCTTCTTGGAAGCAATAAGCGTGAAAGGCAAGAATTGGAGCAGGATGATCGCCATTCTTCATAATGGAGAGTCGGGGTCTATATTGTTTTATGCTATTTTACCTTAAGGGTGTTTAGGTCCTACCTGATACTGATGATCATGTGCTAAGAACAATTATGTATGGTTGGGTTCGATGACTATATATGAGGATGATGATCGTATGGCTTATTATTAATAACGAGTAGAAGTTGTATGATGATGCATGATTAGTAGGACTTGTTATTATATATATATATATGATGATGTAATGATGCAAAGCATGCATGAGCATGTTATATCTGCGGGTGCAATGAACATAGCAGCAGCGTTGATAAACAAAGCATGCATGATGTATGATGCATAACGTGTACAATGTGTAGTATCGTAAAATACCAAAGAAACGAAAAAGAATTAAAATGGAAACACAAAATTAAATGAAAAGAAATCATAAAACTAAAACCATCAAACCTTATAGTACCGGTTGGTGTTATCAACCGGTACTAAAGGGCTCGAGCCCGAGCTGGCTCGTGCCGCGTGGTTGCCCTTTAGCACCGGTTCGTCTTTGAACCGGTACTAAAGGGGCCCTTTAGTGACCACAATTTAGTGCGGTTATGTAACCCAGCACTAAAAACTTTACTGACCGGTGCTATTGCCCGGTTCTGCACTAGTGGGAGTATGAGGTGGCGAGGGCGGCTGTGGCAGCAGCGGAGCATGCGGCAAGGATGCAGGCGGAGCAGGAGGCATGGAAGGCGTCGGCCCAGTGATCCGGCCATCAAGCATTGCATCCGTCGTGATCAGACATTTATTTAATTTTGGTATATTCGGATTGTTGAACTATGATTTACTTTGCTTTTTTTAACTGTTGAATTCGAACATTTATATCGTATGATCAATGTGCATAGATTGTAAGGACTTGTGACTCTGTATTTGAGGTATATGGATATGCGGCAGTCCATATGATCCACGAGCGCTGCCCGCGGAGGATTTACAAAGTACGGATGTAGATGCTCTAACCACCGTCCACTAACGAACCCAACGATTCCAACGTCCAGAAAAGTCACCGCCCCGGTTGATAAGTCGTATACTTCCTATCCAAGAAAGAAATTTTGAAGGTGACGCAGCGACCATGTCCATCGGATGGGATCGATGCGGGTCTCCTGAAAGAAAGGTGTGGTTCCCAGCAGGAGCCGTCAGGCTTGAGAGTTCACAGCCGTTGAGGTCACTGTCGGCCGGCCGCGGTGCTGGCGATAACATTTTCAGATAGAGATCAGCTCTAATTAATTACAGTAAGTATACTCCAGATGGACGCTGGTCTGCTGCCATCAGCAATTCAGCATGCTGCAGAACCGCGTTTGGCTTGGGCCTTTTGGGTTGAGGATTGATTTGAATTTTGTTTTAAGATCGGCGTACGGACGACGCGAAGGACGCAGGGGAATTGATCAATTTCGGAGGGCGGGGGCGGCGATAAACTTTGGTGCGGTCAAGTGCGGGTTCAGAGCATGTGATCACGTCCACCGGCAGCAGCAGGAGACGCGACCGCGCTCGACTTTGAGCTAGCCGTTTTGGTATACTACTATTTTTCTCCTTTCACGTGGAGTCCCGTTACATCGATCTGTTTCATCGGTGTTACCGCTGACCGCCTGATGAAACCCGCGATCAAGGCGGTGTTGGAAGAGACACAGCTCTTAAACTTTCAGTTTCTGTACTACACTAGGGACCGCCGTACCGTACATACGATAGGACATTGGTCTGCGGTCCTTGTTTAGGACTCACATCAGGCAGGTGGAGAAATCAGAAATACCGTTCGAAGTGTACCACCTCCAGTAGGACGACGCCCGTATACATGCCAGCAGAGACATCTACTCCCTCCGTTCCTAAATATAAGTCTTTGAAGAGATTTCACTATGAACCACCTACGGATGTATGTAGATGCATTTTAGAGTATAGATTCACTCATTTTGCTTCGTATGTATTCATAATGAAATTTCTACAAAGGCTTATATTTAGAAACGGAGGGAGTACTCAGTAGAGTAGGACTGAAGAAAAAGTGTGAAGGGTGTGATACGTGCGCGTACATGCAGAGTAGGGACACATTTTCGAAGCTGAGAGGCACCGGGGCCGGGTCGCACCTGCAGCCCATGACCCAGGTGGAGAAAGGAATGTAGGAGTACGTTCGTACGTACGTGTACGGTTTATTACGTACTGTATTTTATTATTGTTTATTATTGTTGCCGTTGATCGAACACTGGGCTGGACCCTCTGCTCTATGCTCTATGTTGGCAACGACAAAAACGTGGAATGATCGGTCGGGCGCATGAGGAGAGGACCACGCGCAGAGACCTGCTTCGCCTGCCGTCCGATCCGCTACAGCCGCGCTAGGTTGTCTCAGATAATTGTAGTCAACGATCGATCGGGGAAAGGCGACCGACGTACTACGCTACAGTAATTCCGTGCGTTGCGCCTTCTCCCCCGGTGCGTCGCGTCGTGCGCGGCACACGGTTTACGGGCAGTGCCCCCCATCGCGGCCTAGCTAGCTACGGCGGCGGCCTACCACGGCCGTGAGCCGCACCGCATCCCACGAGTACGTACACGCTTTACAAATGCGGCGCAGCCAGGCAGTAGCACAACCGCGCCGCATTTCGTCCCCAAAACAGGAGAAACCGGCCGGAAAGTGAGAGCACAACCCATCGCGTCGCGTAGGCTGTAGGCTGTAGGCTGATATATACGAATACGATACGCGCCAGTGGAGCGCGCACAGCTGTGGCGATGCGTATCGCACGTACGTACGTACGCACATCCAAAAGGAAACAAGGTGCGGCGATGCGTTCGGGTTCGCCGCCGCGTCAGCGCCCACGAGCCGCCCCCGGCCGGCCCTGGTTTTTGTTTCCGTCAGGCCAACTTCACCGCGTGACCCATTTCTATCCCAAATCATCCGTTTGTGTTCGTTTGGGGTAAAATGGACAAACCGAACGATCCAACGCATGGGAGCATACGGACATTTCGTCCGGTCTGTGTCTGCTTTTGCCTCATTTCCAGACCAAAGTTGCTCTCGATTTGGGGCCAAAGCAGACAGAAAGCGAACGTCTTCACGTCCTCGTCGCCCGTCTGTGTCCGCCCTCCACCCCACCTGTCACACTCTCATTTTCTGTACCTAGCCCACCTGGCGCTCGGCGGGAGCAGGCGAGGGAGGACGAAGGAGAGGTTGCCGCAATGAGGCCGATCAGCAAGGCCGGCGGGGCCATGAACGACATGCGGCTCCGCAGCTCCGTCTGGCACGAAGCGAGCGCAGACGAGGCCGACGGCGAGCCGGCGGCGGCGGCGCCGCGAGAGGCCGGCCGAGCGGCGACCCTCCGTGCCGGCTCCAAAGAATGAGGCCGATCAGGCCAAGCGGGCCATGAACATGCGGCTCCGCAGCTCCGTCTGGCACGAGCGAGCGGCCGACGAGGCCGACGATGAGCCGGAGCGCGCCGCCTCCTCTTGAGACGACGATGTTGGTCGCGGCAATGCTTCGCCATGATGCCGCCCACGTGCCCGCCGCCGTAGCGCCATGGCTAACGCCCAAGCCATCGCCAACATGCCGCCCACATACGACGCGTCCCCGCAGCGCGGCAAAGCTGGCGCCGTCACGACGATGCATGACGGACGGCCAGCATGAAGGAGAAGCCCGCGACGCGACGCCTATGCGACGCCAAGACCGAGCCGACGAGGCACAGGACTCTTCTGCGCCGCCTCGTCGGCCTCGGTAGCGCTGGTATTTGCGCGCGCGCCTTGTGCTACAAGACGCTCGTGAACCCGATCGGGAACGCCTCCACCTCCATGGCCGGCCGGCTAGTGTGCGAGTTCGCAATGCCTGCTACGTGTTTGAAGAAATGACGAGGACGGACAACTGGTGAAATGGGGAAAAATGGGGTAACAGCGTTGGGTGGAGCGAGTTTGTCCGGCCTCTGTCCGGCGTTTGCTCTCCCTATATCTACCCCATACGGACAAAATCCGGACAAAATGGGATAAAATTTAGGGTCGTGGGTGGAGTTGGCCTCACTCCCCTTCTTTGCTGGCGCTTCGTCCGCGGAGACTTTGCGGCCCGGTCCCTGCCGAGGTGCTATTTAACAGGATGAGGCAACTGGCTTTCTTCCTTGGGGGAGATGCCAGGCGAATTTGTGGTTGACCGCGAAATAAATAAGCTGTACAATTCACCAGGTAAATTTTATACCATCAGTTAGCTCCCTTGGTTTTCTGTTATTGTGTGCAGTAGTAAAATTCACCAGGTTGACTTGGATACAAGATATATTTTCTGCCCACGGCCTTCAGGCTGACTTCGGAATAATGTTAACTGATGGTACAGCTGCACACAATAACAGAAAACCAAGGGAGCTAACTGCATAGACATTTTAATTTATTTTTGTTTCCAGATTCAACCTTGTCCCTCCTAGGTTCCTACTGTCCTCCACGTTCGGCGCGTGGTCTATATATACGTCTTCTTTCCCCAACCCGTCGTCACCAAACACCAAAACCATTCATCCCGTTTTCAAAAAACCGTGGATGGGATCAGGTCTCTCTCACAACCACCGGAGCAGCGTCGCGCCTCAGCAGCAGCCGTCGTCGGCCCGCGTCATCGCCGCCGACGGCTCGCTGACGGAGTTCGCCACCTCCTCCCCCGTCAGCGTCTCCGACGTCCTCGCCGCAGGCAATGCTGGCGCGGGCGGCCCCTTCTTCCTGTGCAGCTCCGACGCGCTCTACTTCGACGAGGACGTGCCGGCGCTCGGCGGAGGCGAGCTGCTCCGTCCCGGCCAGATATACTTCCTGCTCCCCCAGGCGATGCTCGGGCGGCCCCTGTCGAGCGCCGACATGGCGGCCATGGCGGTGCGCGCGAGCGAGGCGCTGGCGGCGAGGGCGCGGCCGCGCGGGCGCGCGCGGCGCCGGCATCAGGAAGGTGCGCGTCACACCGGTGCACGCCGAGGGCGGGCGCGGCGACGTGGACGCCCAGGTCAACGCGAAGCTGAACGAGAGGACTCTCGGGGAGTACTCTTCGACTGCTTCGACTAGCCCGGCGAAAATTGGCAAGAAGGCTGCCGTGGCGGCATTTCCGCCGGCGAGGAAGGCGCTCAAGACCCTGAGCACCATCGAAGAAGATGCGGAATGACGGAATGCTCCTAAGAACATCGCCAAGCGACGTCGAGTGATAAAAATGGAAGGAAATTAAAAGATTTTGTGGTAGGATATTTTTTATTCTTTTCGTATTAACCATTTCTTTGAATAGTGGTGTTGGTGAGGAGAGTTCAAAATTGTAGGAGTAGTAGATAAGAATGTCGTTTGGTTAATTTGCTATTGTACATGTAGTCTCTACTCGAAAAGGAGCAGTTGGTGAATAGTCCGCCGGTTATTTTCGCTGGTTTTATTTTGCCTCACCACTTTCGTTGGTTTTATTTCGCTGGTTTTATTTCGTCTCCTCTCACCTGCCTTTTCGCTTCACCACCCACATAAACCCATCAGATTAGTTACCATATAAAAAATAAATCGCAATCAATTAAGTATTGATGATCAGATTAGTTATCATATAAAAAATAAATCGCAATCAATCAAGTATTGATGGGATATTTCCTTATATTGATGTGATTTTCCCTTTCTTATCATCAATCATCTCTACTGCCTAAAAAAATGCGTAGCTTTCCTTTTTCTGCCAACCGACCGCGTCCCGTCTTCCTACATCCGCCCTCGTTGCTCTGCCTCCCGCACGAAAAAAAACCCTCTCGTTTGACCTCCCCCAAACCCTGCACGATGGAAAAACCTAGCCGCCTGCTTCCCCTCCTCTCGATCGCTCCATACGTCCAGATCGCGGCCCCATCCCATCCTCCTCTCACGTCACGGCGGCCGATGGACTGCCGCCACCACCCTCCTACTCTCTCGCCACCGCCGTCCTCCCGCTCGCTCGCCGCCGCCGTCTCCACCAATCCCGGCGAAGGCGCCGTTCTTTACTATGTCGCCTCCTTTCCCCATCCAAGCGACCATGGCAACAACGCCTCTCATGTGTCCCATGGTGAGGTTTGGGGAGGCGCGACCACAATCCAAGAGGATCTCACCGCGGACCCGTCCGGCTGGGATGGGTGTTGCCTCCGTTGTGAATGGGATCGAAGGAGGACTACTTCGTCGTCAAGGTCGGCGAGGCAGCGGCCGATTAGGGAGCCTGTTGTGAACATGGGAGTTCGTCCCCATGGAGGCGGCGGCCGTGGAGATTGGATGTGAAGCAACCCCACTTGCCGGTGGTGGAGGCTTGCCGTCCATGTGATCCTTTCTTCTCCCGGTATCCCCATTCCTTGCCTCCCATTACAAAAGTGAGCATGAATGAGACCAGGGGCTGATTTTCATCAATTCATTTCTCATATTTTTAGTTGCTTTTTTGAGATTATACAAGGTGCTCCGATCTGTTTTGTCAAATTACTTGTATCATCTTATGGAATTGACAGCCATCGTATTTTTCACCTCATGTTATTTCTTAATCCTTGTCCCACTAGGCATCCACTACATGTTTGGTAATGACGTGATGTTGAGGCGGCTAGGAGAAGCTCAAAGAGCGGATCAAGGGCTATCGAGATGGATCTGGAAGCCAAGCGATAGTTCTTCTATTAAATTTTGGTTATTATCTTTTCTATTGTTACGATTGTGGGATGGTTGATTTTGACTCGGTGTAACATTTGCATTTGTTTCCCCAGCTTGTTGGGGTAGATGCGTGGCACCGCGGCAACTAATCAAGAGCGAGGCGATGCACATCGAGCTACGCTGAATGTAGCGAGCCAACCACTTAATTGGGTATGTTCACACGAGGGATGGGAGAGGAGAGGAACATTAACATTTTTCATGATTTGGATGAAATTTCAGTTCGTAGTTTCTCCGTGCGTGGCAACACACTAGCGGTACTCATGGGCTTAGGATGAAAGTAGCGCCAGCAGAATCGATGGGTTGGATGGGAAGGCGGTTGTTGCCCTTGTCCCTTGGTGCTAGCCCATCGTGGCGGCCTCGCTAACTTGCTCATTGCGAATCTGAATTAGGTGGGGTCATGAGTTGCTGCAGATTTTTTATCACTTTTACAATATTTATTGATGTATCCTAACTCATCGAGTCATTTTAGCTTTGATTTCCCATATCGCCAGCCTAAATATCCCATGGTCGAATATTTGCATGGTTAGTGGACATTGTCCCTTTCTTTCTAATGTTTAATATTTTATATTGCCGATAGAAATATTTTTATCCACTTGATTTAGGAAGTGCACATAGGTAGGTCAACATATTTTGTAGCTCTTTCAGATGTAAAAGCATATGTTGCATAAGAAATTATTATCTTCCAAGCATACTCACATTTCACTAACAAATAGGGGGAGGTTCAGACTTCAGAGCAATGATAAAAAGGTTTGTTCCTCACTATTTTGTTGGAATTTTAGTTCCAAGTTAACATGATTTCTTATCTGCTTCATAAGTCATGCATTTGCTTAATTAGGTGATAACTAGAGCAAAAAAATTGATCATGTTATTGTGGGGTTTGTTTAAACTCCAGCATAAGGAATTCTGGTTTAAGAAAAAAGACTTTTGGCTTCTTTAATTACAATTTGATTGCAACATCGTGTTAGTATGCGATTTCTTACATCTGGTTATAATATTTGTGAAGACGTGCATTGCACGTGCACTTGGAAGCGGGCCTGTGTCCCGCGCCGGACGGCGCCGACGCTGACCCGGGCCACCTCCTCCGCGTATTCTTGGAGCTGTGGCTGGCCGATTTACATGAAATTAATTCCCTCAGTTCTGGTGGCAACTATAATACACATAATCCATATTGTTATGCACTAGCGTGTGTGTGTGAAATAGATGGATTATGGTCACGTACCCAATAAGATGGATATGTGTTTGTGTTAGAGAGAGGGAGAGGGGGAGAGAGAGTGAGGAAGAGGGAGGGAGAGTGTGTGTGTGAGGATTTGATGGTAAAAAAGGTCGCCAATGTCGTAATATTGAACTCTTAAAGTTAATGTGGCCCCCTTGCAACGCACGGGCGTTCTTCTATACCTCTTATCTTATAGGCGACTGATAGGCGCCGGCCGACCGGCCGAAAGCCTGCGCCGGTCACCTACCAGCCGTTAGATTCACCCCATACCGCAGTGCTGATTTGCTTTCTTCTCGTTGCTCAGCCTGGTCAACGCCCCCCCCAAAGGAAAAATATCCCCTTCTCTGCGTTGGCCAGTCACCGCGCAGCTCCTACATCGAGGACTCCTCGTGAGGCGTTCGTTGGCGTCGTTGCCAGACGCCAGCCAGCAGCAGCCACGTTCCCGCGCCGCCGATGTTGAAGTAGCCACTACCCCACGTCAATCTAGGAAAAAGTGGCCGTTCCATCCTTACCGTCGCCGTCGGCACACCGACCGTCGATCAGATGCAGCATCATGCACCGCCGCCGCATAACGGCTCACATCCCCCCTCTCGCCGGTTGAAGCAAACCGGGGCGCCGGACCCAGCAAAAATTGGCAAGAAGGCTGCCGTGGCGGCATTTCCATCGGCGAGGAAGGCGCTCAAGACGCTCAACACCATCGAAGAGGATGCAGAATGCGGAATGCTCCTAACAACATCGCCAAGCGACGTCGAGTGATAAAAATGGAAGGAATTAAAAGATTTAGTGGTAGGATATTTTTTTATTTTTTCGTATTAACCATTTTTTTTATAATAGTGGTATTGGTGAGGAAAATTCGAAAAGGTAGGAGTAGTAGATAAGAATGTCGTTTGGTTAATTTGCCATTGTACATGTACTACCTCTTATATTAAGTACTCCCTCTGTCCGAGACATATTTTAGTTATAGATACATCTCCCTTTATCCATTTTGATGACAAGTACTTTTGGACGGAGGGAATAGAACGGAGGGAGCATTTTTTTAGATAATAGGCAGCACCCTTTCATTTATTCATGAACTTGTTCATTACAGACAATGCTCCTCATTACATCAGGAACCTCATTACACCAACATGACCTAACATCATACTCTGCTGGTTTAACGGAGAGTATGAGCTGCCTCATTACAAGCACGATTAACATGGATAAAAGTACAAGATACAAACTTTGTGGCCCATTTCTTTACGTCATGAAGTATGGCTCCTGTAGAGATCCTGTCAAAGTCTGAATCATTGATCTTGTTAATCGGTGACAAGCAGTCCGATGCCAACATATGATCCTCTCCATATTTGTGTCTCCTGCAAGGATTAAGGCTTGACGAAGTGCCATGGTTTCTGCAATTTTTGGGTTTTGAATTCGATCAAAGTATCCTCTGCTTGCTGCCTGCACCCTCCCTTGGTGATCATGTATCACCACACCAAAGCCTGCTCGTATAGACTGAGAGAATATCGTTGCATCCGCGTTGACAGGATTCGACCCTTTCGGCGGCGGAGGCCTATTTTGATTTGACTTCAGAGTCCCACGTCTGATGGAGATGGTCGATCCGAAAACATGCAGATTGATGAACTCCATGTATGCTTTGATCTTTCCCGCAACACTAAGAGGATGAACTAAGGCCTCATCATTACGGTAGGCATTCCTATTCTCCCAAATTTGCCAAACAACTACAACCATAAGCATGGCATGAAAATAGGTAGCATTTGTTATCCATTGTAATATCAATTGCCAGATATGGGTAAAACTCTTCAATTTTAGGCAAAATCCATAATCTTTTTTATGTTCTTTCCATATTTCTTTAACATAGTGACACGAAGAAAATATGCCCTAGAGGCAATAATAAAGTTGTTATTTTATATTTTCTTATTCATGATAAATGTTTGTTATTCATGTTATAATTGTATTAACCGGAAATATGCCCATGGACATGTGTTGTCATTTGATGAACGGGATCACATCATTAGGAGAATGATCTGATGGACAAGACCCATCCGTTAGCTTAGCATAATGATCATTCAGTTTTATTGCTACTGCTTTCTTCATGTCAAATACATATTTCTCTGACTATGACATTATGCAACTCCCGGACACTGGAGGAATGCCTTGTGTGCTATCAAACGTCACAACATTCTTGGGGAACGTAGCAGAAATCAAAAAATTTCTACGCATCACCAAGATCAATCTATGGAGTTATCCAGCAACGAGTGGAAAAGGAGTGCATCTACATACCCTTGTAGATCGTGAGCGGAAGCGTTCAAGAGAACGGGGTTGATGGAGTCGTACTCGTCGTGATCCAAATCACGGATGACCGAGCACCGAACGGACGACGCCTCCGCGTTCAACACACGTACGGTTGGGGAAGACGTCTCCTCCTTCTTGATCCAGCAAGGGGGAAGGAGAGGTTGATGGAGATCCAGCAGCACGACGGCGTGGTGGTCTCGGCTGGGCGTCGCCAAGCTCTACGGAGAGGAGGAGGTGTTAGAGAGGGAGAGGGAGGCGCCAGAGGCTAGGGTGCGGCTGCCCTCCCTCCCCTCCACTATAAATAGGGGCTAGGGGGGCGCATGCCCCCTTGTAGATCCCATCTAGAGGGGGGGGGGGCGGGGCAATAGCCCCCCTAGGGTTTCCAACCAGGGGGTGGGGCATGCCCCCTCGGGGGGGCAACGACCCCCTAGGGTTTCCAACCCTAGGCGCCTTGGGCCCTTGGGTGGGGCGCACCAGCCCACCAGGGGCTGGTTCCCACGCCACTTAAGCCCATGGGGCCCTCTGGGATAGATGGCCCCACCCGGTGGACCCCCGGGACCCTTCCGGTGGTCCCGGTACAATGCCGGTGACCCCCGAAACTTTCCCGGTGGCCGAAACTGGACTTCCTATATATAAATCTTTACCTCCGGACCATTCCGGAACTCCTCGTGACGTCCGGGATCTCATCCGGGACTCCAAACAACTTTCGGGTTACTGCATACTCATATCTCTACAACCCTAGCATCACCGAACCTTAAGTGTGTAGACCCTACAAGTTCGGAAGACATGCAGACATGACCGAGACGCCTCTCCGGTCAATAACGAATAGCCGGATCTGGATACCCATGTTGGCTCGCACATGCTCCTCGATGATCTCATCAGATGAACCACGATGTCGAGGATTCAATCAATCTCGTATACAATTCCCTTTGTCAATCGGTACGTTACTTGCCCGAGACTCGATCGTCGGTATCCCAATACCTCGTTTAGTCTTGTTACCAGCAAGTCACTTTACTCGTACCGTAATGCATAATCCCGTGACCAGACACTTGGTCACATTGAGCTCATTATGATGATGCATTACCGAGTGGACCCAGAGATACCTCTCCGTCATACGGAGTGACAAATCCCAGTCTCGATTCGTGCTAACCCAACAGACATTTTCGGAGATACCCGTAGTGCACCTTTATAGCCACCCAGTTACGTTGTGACGTTTGGTACACCCAAAGCACTCCTACGGTATCCGGGAGTTGCATAATCTCATGGTCTAAGGAAATGATACTTGACATTTGGAAAAGCTCTAGCTAAACGAACTACACGATCTTTGAGCTATGCTTAGAATTGGGTCTTGTCCATCACATATTCTCCTAATGATGTGATCCCGTTATCAATGACATCCAATGCCCATAGTCAGGAAACGATGACTATCTGTTGATCAACGAGCTAGTCTACTAGAGGCTCACTAGGGACTTGTTGTGGTCTATGTATTCACACGTGTATTACGATTTCCGGATAACACAGTTCTAGCATGAATAATAGACAATTATCATGAACACATAAATATAATAATAACCATTTATTATTGCCTCTAGGGCATATTTCCAACAGTCTCCCACTTGCACTAGAGTCAATAATCTAGTTACATTGTGATGAATCGAACACCCATTGCGTTCTAGTGTTGATCATGTTTTGCCCTAGGGAGAGGTTTAGTCAACGGATCTGCTACATTCAGGTCCGTATGTACTTTACAAATATCTATGTCTCCATCTTGAACATTTTCACGGATGGAGTTGAAGCGATGCTTGATGTGCCTGGTCTTCTTGTGAAACATGGGCTCCTTGGCAAGTGCAGTAGCTCCAGTGTTGTCACAGAAGAGTGTAATCGACCCCGATGAATTGGGTATGACTCCTAGGTCGGTGATGAACTCCTTCACCCAGATTGCTTCATGCGCTGCCTCCGAGGCTGCCATGTACTCCGCTTCACATGTAGATCCCGCCACGACGCTCTGCTTGCAACTGCACCAGCTTACTGCCCCACCATTCAAAATATACACGTATCCGGTTTGTGACTTATAGTCATCCAGATCTGTGTCGAAGCTAGCGTCGACGTAACCCTTTACAACGAGCTCTTCGTCACCTCCATATACGAGAAACATGTCCTTAGTCCTTTTCAGGTACTTAAGGATGTTCTTGACGACTGTCCAGTGTTCCTTGCCGGGATTACTTTGGTACCTTCCTACCAAACTTACGGCAAGGTTTATATCAGTGCAGTACAGGTCATGGCATACATGGTAGACCATATGGTCGAGGCATAGGGATGACACTCATCTCTTCTTTATCTTCTGCCGTGGTCGGGCATTGAGCCGAGCTCAATTTCACACCTTGCAACATAGGCAAGAACCCCTTCTTGGACTGATCCATATTGAACTTCTTCAATATCTTATCAAGGTATGTGCTTTGTGAAAGACCTATGAGGCGTCTCGATCTATCTCTATAGATTTTGATGCCTAATATGTAAGCAGCTTCTCCAAGGACCTTCATTGAAAAACACTTATTCAAGTAGGCCTTTATGCTGTCCAAAAGTTCTCTATCATTTCCCATCAAAAGTATGTCATCCACATATAATATGAGAAATGCTACTGAGCTCCCACTCACTTTCTTGTAAACGCAGGCTTCTCCATAAGTCTGCATAAACCCAAACGCTTTAATCATCTCATTAAAGTGAATGTTCCAACTCCGAGATGCTTGCACCAGCCCATAAATGGATCGCTGGAGCTTGCATACCTTGTTAGCATTCTTAGGGTCGACAAAACCTCCCAGCTGCATCATATACAGTTCTTCCTTAAGGTGACCGTTAAGGAATGCCGTTTTGACGTCCATTTGCCATATCTCATAATCATAGTATGCAGCAATTGCTAACATGATTCGGACGGACTTCAGCTTCGCTACGGGAGAGAAAGTCTCATCGTAGTCAATCCCTTGAACTTGTCGATAACCCTTAGCGACAAGTCGAGCTTTATATATGGTAACATTACCATCCACGTCCGTCTTCTTCTTAAAGATCCATTTGTTTTCTATTGCTCGCCGATCATCGGGCAAGTCTGTCAAAGTCCACACTTTGTTTTCATACATGGATCCTATCTCGGATTGCATGGCTTCAAGCCATTTGTTGGAATCTGGGCCCACCATCGCTTCTTCATAGTTCGAAGGTTCACCGTTGTCTAACAACATGATTTCCAAGACAGGGTTGCCGTACCACTCTGGTGCAGAACGTGTCCTTGTGGACCTTCGAAGTTCAGTAGGATCTTGATCGGAAGTATCTTGATCATCATCATTAACCTCCTCTCTTGTCGGTGCAGGCACCACAGGAACATCTTCCTGAGTTGCGCTACTCACCATTTCAAGAGGCAATACTTCATCAAGCTCTACTTTCCTCCCACTTAATTCTTTCGAGAGAAACACTTTCTCCAGAAAGGATCCGTTCTTGGCAACAAAGATCTTGCCTTCGGATCTTAAGTAGAAAGTATACCCTATGGTTTCCTTAGGGTATCCTATGAATACGCATTTTTCCGACTTGGGTTCGAGCTTCTCAGGTTGAAGTTTCTTGACATAAGCATCGCATCCCCAAACTTTCAGAAACGACAGCTTAGGTTTCTTCCCAAACCATAATTCATACGGTGTCGTCTCAACGGATTTAGACGGTGCCCTATTTAAAGTGAATGTAGCTGTCTCTAGAGCGTATCCCCAAAATGATAGCGGTAAATCAGTAAGCGACATCATAGATCGCACCATATCCAATAGAGTGCGATTACGATGTTTGGACACACCATTTCGCCGAGGTGTTCCAGGCGGCGTGAGTTGTGAAACGATTCCACATTTTCTTAAGTGTGTACCAAATTTGTGACTTAAATATTCACCCCCACGAACTGATCGTAAGAACTTTATCTTTCGGTCACGTTGATTCTCTACCTCATTCTGAAATTCCTTGAACTTTTCAAAGGTTTCAGACTTGTGTTTCATCAAGTAGACATACCCATATCTACTCAAGTCATCAGTGAGAGTGAGAACATAACGATATCCTCCGCGAGCCTCAACGCTCATTGGACCGCACACATCAGTATGTATGATTTCCAATAAGTTGGTCGCTCGCTCCATTGTTCCGGAGAACGGAGTCTTGGTCATCTTGCCCATGAAGCATGGCTCGCATGTGTCAAACGATTCATAATCTAGAGACTCTAAAAGTCCATCAGCATGGAGCTTCTTCATGCGCTTGACACCAATGTGACCAAGGCAGCAGTGCCACAAGTATGTGGGACTATCGTTATCAACTTTACATCTTTTGGTATTCACACTATGAATATGTGTAACATTACGCTTGAGATTCATTAAGAATAAACCATTCACCAGCGGGGCATGACCATAAAACATATCACTCATATAAATAGAACAACCATTATTCTCGGATTTAAATGAGTAGCCATCTCGAATTAAACGAGATCCCAATACAATGTTCATGCTCAAAGCTGGTACTAAATAACAATTATTGAGGTTTAAAACTAATCCCGTAGGTAAATGTAGAGGTAGCGTGCCGACGGCGATCACATCGACCTTGGAACCATTCCCGACGCGCATCGTCACCTCGTCCTTCGCCAGTCTCCGCTTATTCCGCAGCTCCTATTTTGACTTACAAATGTGAGCAACCGCACCGGTATCAAATACCCAGGAGCTACT
This sequence comes from Aegilops speltoides, assembly GCA_021437245.1. Lineage (NCBI taxonomy): Eukaryota > Viridiplantae > Streptophyta > Magnoliopsida > Poales > Poaceae > Aegilops > Aegilops speltoides. The sequence continues at coordinate 454,688,595 of CM038147.1, read as the reverse complement.
ACGAGCACTGGTAAGGTACACATCAATTACATGTATATCACATATACCTTTGGTTTTGCCGGCCTTCTTGTCCGCTAAGTACTTGGGGCAGTTCCGCTTCCAGTGACCACTTCCCTTGCAATAAAAGCACTCAGTGTCAGGCATGGGTCCATTGCTTGACTTCTTCCTGGCAACTGGCTTACCAGGTGCGGCAACTTCCTTGCCGTCCTTCTTACCCTTGCCCTTCTTGAACTTAGTGGTTTTATTCATCATCAACACTTGATGTTCCTTTTTGATCTCTACCTCCGCTGATTTCAGCATTGAATATACCTCAGGAATGGTCTTTTCCATCCCCTGCATATTGAAGTTCATCACAAAGCTCTTGTAGCTTGGTTGGAGCGACCGGAGAATTCTCAAATGACCGCGTCATCCGGGAGATTGACTCCCAGCTGAGTCAAGCGGTTGTGCAACCCAGACATCTTGAGTATGTGCTCACTAACAGAACTGTTTTCCTCCATCTTACAGCTAAAGAACTTGTCGGAGACTTCATATCTCCGACCCGGGCATGAGCTTGGAAAACCATTTTTAGCTCCTCGAACATCTCATATGCTTCGTGTTGCTCAAAACGCTTTTGGAGCTCCAGTTCTAAGCTGTAAAGCATGCCGCACTGAACGAGGGAGTAATCATCAGCACGAGACTGCCAAGCGTTCATAGCGTCTTGGTTCTCTGGGATTGGTGCTTCACCTAGCGGTGCTTCTAGGACATAGTCTTTCTTAGCAGCTATGAGGATGATCCTCAAGTTCCGGACCCAGTTTGTATAGTTGCTGCCATCGTCTTTCAGCTTGGTTTTCTCTAGGAATGCGTTGAAGTTCAGGTGGACATGAGCGTTGGCCATTTGATCTACAAGACATATTGTAAAGATTTTAGACTAAGTTCATGATAATTAAGTTCATCTAATCAAATTATTTAATGAACTCCCACTTAGACAGACATCCCTCTAGTCATCTAAGTGAAATATGATCCGAGTTAACTAGGCCGTGTCCGATCATCACGTGAGACGGACTAGCTAACATCGGTGAACATCTTCATGTTGATCGTATCTACTATACGACTCATGCTCGACCTTTCGGTCTTCCGTGTTCCGAGGCCATGTCTGTACATGCTAGGCTCGTCAAGTCAACCTAAGTGTATTGCATGTGTAAATCTGGCTTACACCCGTTGTATTCGAAAGTTAGGATCTATCACACCCGATCATCACGTGGTGCTTCGAAACAACGAACCTTCGCAACGGTGCATAGTTAGGGGGAATATTTTTCTTGAAATTAGTGTGAGGGATCATCTTACTTACTACCGTCGTTCTAAGTAAACAAGATGAAAAACATGATAAACATCACATGCAATCATTATAGTGACATGATATGGCCAATATCATATAGCTCCTTTGATCTCCATCTTCGGGGCTCCATGATCATCTTCATCACCGGCATGACACCATGATCTCCATCATCATGATCTCCATCATCGTGTCTTCATGAAGTTGTCACGCCAACGACTACTTCTACTTCTATGGCTAACGCGTTTAGCAATAAAGTAAAGTAATTTACATGGCGTTCTTCAATGACACACAGGTCATACAAAAAATAAAGACAACTCCTATGGCTCCTGCCGGTTGTCATACTCAACGACATGCAAGCCGTGATTCCTATTACAAGAACATGATCTCATACATCACATATATATCATTCATCATTCATCACAACTTTGGCCATATCACATCATAAGACACTTGCTGCAAAAACAAGTTAGACGTCCTCTAATTGTTGTTGCAAGTTTTTACGTGGCTTCTATAGGTGATCTAGCAAGACCGTTTTCTTACCTACGTTAAAGCCACAACGTGATTTGCCAAATTCTATTTACCCTTCATAAGGACCCTTTTCATCGAATCCGCTCCAACTAAAGTGGGAGAGACAGACACCCGCTAGCCACCTTATGCAACTAGTGCATGTCAGTCGGTGGAACCTGTCTCACGTAAGCGTACGTGTAAGGTCGGTCCGGGCCGCTTCATCCCACAATACCGTTGAAGCAAAATAAGACTAGTACTGGTACGCCCACTACAAATTGTGTTCTACTCGTGCAAAGAGAACTACGCATAGACCTAGCTCATGATGCCACTGTTGGGGAACGTAGCAGAAATCAAAAAATTTCTACGCATCACCAAGATCAATCTATGGAGTTATCTAGCAACGAGGGGAAAAGGAGTGCATCTACATACCCTTGTAGATCGCGAGCAGAAGCATTCAAGAGAACGGGGTTGATGGAGTCGTACTCGTCGTGATCCAAATCACTGATGACTGAGCGCCGAACGGACGGCACCTCCGCGTTCAACACACGTACGGTTGGGGAAGACGTCTCCTCCTTCTTGATCCAGCAAGGGGGAAGGAGAGGTTGATGGAGATCCAGCAGCACGATGGCGTGGTGGTGGATGCAGCGGGGATCTCGGCAGGGCTTTGCCAAGCTCTACGAAGAGGAGGAGGTGTTGGAGAGGGAGAGGGAGGCGCCAGAGGCTAGGGTGCGGCTGCCCTCCCTCCCCTCCACTATATATAGGGGCTAGGGGGGGGGCATGCCCCCTTGTAGATCCCATCTAGAGGGGGGGGGCCCGGGGCAACGCCCCCCCTTAGGGTTTCAACCGGGCGATGCCCCTCGAGAAGCAGCGGCCCCTAGGGTTTCCAACCCTAGGCGCCTTGGGCCCTTGGGTGGGGCACACCAGCCCACCAGGGGCTGGTTCCCACGCCACTTCATCCCATGGGACCCTCTGGGATAGGTGGCCCCACCCGATGGACCCCCGGGACCCTTCCGGTGGTCCCGGTACAATACCGGTGACCCCCGAAACTTTCCCGGTGGCCGAAACTGGACTTCCTATATATAAATCTTTACCTCCGGACCATTCTGGAACTCCACTCGATGTCCGGGATCTCATCCGGGACTCCGAACAACTTTCGGGTTACTTCATACTCATATCTCTACAACCCTAGCATCACCGAACCTTAAGTGTGTAGACCCTACGGGTTCGGAAGACATGCAGACATGACCGAGACGCCTCTCCGGTCAATAACCAATAGCGGGATCTGGATACCCATGTTGGCTCCCACATGCTCCTCGATGATCTCATCGGATGAACCACGATGTCGAGGATTCAATCAATCCGTATACAATTCCTTTGTCAATCGATGCGTTACTTGCCCGAGACTTCGATCGTCGGTATCCCAATACCTTGTTTAGTCTTGTTACCAGCAAGTCACTTTACTCGTACCGTAATGCATAATCCCGTGACCAGACACTTGGTCACATTGAGCTCATTATGATGATGCATTACCGAGTGGGCCCAGAGATACCTCTTAGTCATACGGAGTGACAAACCCCAGTCTCAATTCGTGCCAACCCAAGAGACACTTTCGGAGATACCCGTAGTGCACCTTTATAGCCACCCAGTTACGTTGTGACGTTTGTTACACCCAAAGCACTCCTACGGTATCCGGGAGTTGCACAATCTCATGGTCTAAGGAAATGATACTTGACATTTGGAAAAGCTCTAGCTAAACGAACTACACGATCTTTGAGCTATGCTTAGAATTGGGTCTTGTCCATCACATCATTCTCCTAATGATGCAATCCCGTTATCAATGACATCCAATGCCCATAGTCAGGAAACCATGACTATCTGTTGATCAACGAGCTAGTCTACTAGAGGCTCACTAGGGACTTGTTGTGGTCTATGTATTAACACGTGTATTACGATTTCGGGAAAACACCGTTATAGCATGAATAATAGACAATTATCATGAACACAGAAATATAATATTAACCATTTATTATTGCCTCTAGGGCATATTTCCAATAAACATAACTGGGTGATTATAAAGATGCTCTACATGTATCTTCGTAGGTGTTTGTTGGGTTGGCATAGATCGAGATTAGGATTTGTCACTCCGAGTATCGGAGAGATATCTTTGGGCCCTCTCGCTAATGCACATCATATGAAACCTTGCAAGCAATGTGACTAATGAGTTAGTTACGGGATGATGCATTACGGGACGAGTAAAGAGACTTGCCGGTGACGAGATTGAACTAGGTATGAAGATACCAACGATCGAATCTGGGGCAAATAACATACCGATGACAAAGGGAATAATGTAGGTTGACATTGCGGTTCCGCCAATAAAGATCTTTGTAGAATATGTGGAAACCAATATGAGCATCCAAGTTCCGCTATTGGTTATTGACTGGAGAGGTGTCTCGGTCATGTCTACATTGTTCTCGAACCCGTAGGGTCCGCACACTTAACGTTCGATGATGATATATATTATGAGTTATGTGTTTTGGTGACCGAAGGTTGTTCGGAGTCTCGGATGAGATCACGGACATGACGATGAGTCTCGAAATGGTCGAGAAGTAAAGACAGATATATTGGAAGGTAGTATTCGGACATCAGAAGTGTTCCGGAATGTATTGGGTACATACCGGAGTACCGTAGGGGTTACCGGAACCCACCGGGGAAAGATATGGGCCATAGGAGGAAGGCTAACCAGCCCGCAAGGGGCTGGCGCGCCCCCTGTCGGTGTCAAAACCGGTAGATCTCGGGTAGGGGGTCGCGAACTATGCGTCTAAGGATCAAGGGTAACAGGAGGCAGGGGACACAATGTTTACCCAGGTTCGGGCCCTCTTGATGGAGGTAATACCCTACTTCCTCCTTGATTAACTTTGATGAGTATAGGGGTTACAAGAGTTGATCTACCTCGAGATCGTAAGGGCTAAACCCTAGATGTCTAGCCTGTATGATTATGATCGGCTCTACGGAATAAACCCTCCGATTTATATAGACAGCGGAGGGGCCTAGGGTTGTACAGAGTCGGTTTACAGAGAAAGGAAGATACATTATTCGAACGCCAAGCTTTCCATGCATGCAAAGGAGAGTCCCATCCGGACACGAGGGGGGCCTTCTGTCTTCTATCTTCGCGGCCCATTAGTCCGACCCATGTAACATAAGCCGGCTCCCCGAGGACCCCATAATCCAGAACTCCCTCAGTAGCCCATGAACCAGGCTTCAATTACGATGTATTCGGCGTGCAGATTGTCTTCGGCATTACAAGGCAGGTTCCTTCTCCGAATACTCCAAAGCAGCCTTCCATACATAAGAGATGTATTCGGCTCTGTTTAATAATTAAAACCCTAGTCTGCAAGGGTAAAAATACTTAAAACAAAGTAAGTCACTCCCACCGGCAACTTTTTTGGCGAGGCGTTATGTCTATTATTCTGAACCATTTTACAGCCCCAGCTTCGCGTTTCGAGGCATGGCCGTTGACATGTCTTGTCAAAGCAGAGATCATGTCCCCTTATCACGGGATTCTCATCAATACGGGTTTGGGTAATCCAACTGTGCCGTTCTCACGTCCCCTTGGGAATAGGTGAGATTTAAGGCTTATGAGGGGACGCTTGATATTCACTGCCCTTTATAAGAAGATAAGGATCCATCTTTTTACCCCATGCCTTCTTCCTCCTTAGCCCATCTGCCCTCGAGCTCCAACCCCAAGTTTCAATCTTTTCCATCGCCACCAAACACTCTAGCCATATCCAGATCTGGAGCGCAGGGCAAGTGGATGGTTTCCTCTGTTACAGAGGAGGACGTCGAGGAACTCTGGGAAGCAGGGTATTTGGCCGTGGATATAGCCCACCGGCTCCCTGCCAAGAAGCAGATAATTCCCACCCCGGAGCCTAATGAGAGGGTAGTGTTCATCCCCCATTTCCTCCATGGACTAGGGTTTCCCCTCCATCCTTTCGTCCGTGGTCTCATGTTTTACTTCGGGCTAGATTTCCCTGATCTAGCCCCAAATTCCTTCCTCAACATTTTGATGTTTATCGTTGTGTGCGAGGCATTCCTTCGCATCCCCCCACTTAGGCCTATGGCTCAAGGTCTTTAACGTGAAGCTGAAGGTGGTTGATGGTCAACACGCGGAGTGTAGTGGAGCCATGGTGAGCAAGTGATAACCAACAAGTGTAGGGGATAATTGTAGCCTCTTTCGATAAGTAAGAGTGTCAAACCCAACGAGGAGCTAGAGGTAGAACAAATATTCTCTCAAGTCCTATCTTCCACTGATACGACTCTACGCACGCTTAGTGTTCGCTTTACCTAGAACAAGTATGAAACTAGAAGTACTTTGTAGGTATTGGTGGATAGGTTTGCAAGATAATAAAGAGAACGTAAATAAAAAGTAGGGCTGTTTAGATAAAGACGCAATAAAGTAAATATAGCAAGTGTGGAAAAGTGGTGGTAGGAGTTGTGAAATTGTCCCTAAGCAATTGACTATGTTACTAGATTGGTAATCACTATTGCAATTCTATTTGAAGGAGAGGCATAAGCTAACATACTTTCTCTTCTTGGATCATATGCACTTATGATTGGAACTCTAGCAAGCATCCGCAACTACTAAAGATCATTAAGGTAAAACCCAACCATAGCATTAAAGTATCAAGTCCCCTTTATCCCATATGCAAACAACCTATTTACTCGGGTCTGTGCTTCTGTCACTCATGCCACCCACCATAAGCAAATCATGAACATATTGCAAACCCTACAGCGGGGATCCCTCACGCTTACGCGACATGGAGGGCACAATAGGACAACACCAATAATAAAACATGCAATTCAAACCAATCATAGCAATTCATCAATCACCGGTAGGACAACGAAAATCTACTCAAACATCATAGGATGGCAACACATTATTGGATAATAATATGAAGCATAAAGCACCATGTTCAAGTAGAGGGTACAGCGGGTTGCGGGAGAGTGGACCGCTGAATATAGATGGGGGAAGGTCATGGATATGTTGGTGAAGATGGCAGATGTGTTGGTGTAGATCGCGGTGATGATGACGACCCCCGGCGGCGTTCCGGCGCCACTGGAAGCAAGGGGGAGAGAGCCCCCCTTCTTCTTCTTCTTCCTTGACCTTCTCCCTAGATGGGAGAAGGGTTTCCCCTCTGGTCCTTGGTTCCCATGGCATGGGAGGGGCGAGAGCCCCTCCGAGATTGGATCTATCTATCCGTCTCTCTCTGTTTCTACGCTCTGGAATTCTGCCTGGCATCATTTCTTTTATATCCGGAGATCCGTAACTCCGATTGGATTGAAACCTTTGCCCAGATCTTTTTCCAAAAATTAGCTTTCTTGCAGCCAAAGAAGGGCATCAACCGCCTTACTAGGGGCCCAAAAGGGTGGGGGGCGCCCACCTGCAGTGGGCATGGGCCCCTGTCTCGTGGCCACCTCGGGCACCGTCTCGCGTTGATTTTACTTCCCAAAAATCACAAATATTCCAAAATAATTCTGCGTCCGTTTTTATCCCGTTTGGACTCCGTTTGATATGGGGTTTCTGCGAAACATAAAACATGCAACAGACAGGAACTGGCACTGGGCACTGGATCAATATGTTAGTTCTAAAAAATAGTATAAAAAGTTGCCAAAAGTATATGAAAGTTGTAGAATATTGGCATGGAACAATCAAAAATTATAGATACGGCGAAGACGTATCAGCATCCCCAAGCTTAATTCCCGCTCGTCCTCAAGTAGGTAAATGATAAAAAAGATATTTTTTTATGTGGAATGCTACCTAGCATAATCTTGATCATATATCTAATCATGGCATGAATATTAAGACACGAGTGATTCAAAGCAATAGTCTATCATTTGACATAAAAACAATAATACTTAGGGCATCCCAACAAACAATCATGTCTTTCAAAATATCAATGCTTCCAGAACGTTATCCCTACAAAATCATATAGTCTTGTATGCTCCGTTTTCTTAACACAAGGTACCCCTCATGCCTATCCCGGTGTCAGCCAAGCAATTGTTTCATACTTTAGTATTCTCAAACTTTTTCAACTCTCATGCAATACATGAGCGTGAGCCATGGATATAGCACTATGGGTGGAATAGAATATGATGGTGGAGGTTATGTGGAGAAGACAAAAAGGAAGAAAGTCTCACATCGACGCGACTAATCAACGGGCTATGGAGATGCCCATCAATTGATGTCAATGCGAGGAGTAGGGATTGCCATGCAACGGATGCACTAAGAGCTATAAGTGTATGAAAGCTCAAACTGAAAACTAAGTGGGTGTGCATCCAACTTGCTTGCTCATGAAGACCTAGGGCATTTGAGGAAGCCCATCATTGGAATATACAAGCCAAGTTCTATAATGAAAATTCCCACTAGTATATGAAAGTGACAATATAGGAGACTCTCTATATGAAGAACATGGTGCTACTTTGAAGCACAAGTGTGGAAAAAGGATAGTAACATTGCCCCTTTTCTTTTCTTTTTTTTCTTTTTTTCTTTGTTTTTGGGTGGGCTTCTTTGGGCCCCTTTTTTATTTAGGATTCTTTGGCCTCTCTTTTTTTCTTTTTCTTTTTTTTCATGGGGCAATGCTCTATAATGATGATCATCACACTTTTATTTACTTACAACTCAATATTACAACTCGATACTAGAACAAAGATATGACTCTATATGAATGCTTCCGGCGGTGTACCGGGATGTGCAATGATCTAGCGTAGAAATGACATCAAAAAATGGACAAGCCATGAAAACATCATGCTAGCTATCTTACGATCATGTAAAGCAATATGACGATGAATGCTCAAGTCATGTATATGATGATGATGGAAGTTGCATGGCAATATATTTGGAATGGCTATGGAAATGCCATGATAGGTAGGTATGGTGGCTGTTTTGAGGAATATATAAGGAGGCTTATGTGTGATAGAGCGTATCGTATCACGGGGTTTGGATGCACCGGCGAAGTTTGCACCAACTCTCGAGGTGAGAAAGGGCAATGCACGGTACCGAAGAGGCTAGCAATGATGGAAGGGTGAGAGTGCGTATAATCCATGGACTCAACATTAATCATAAAGAACTCACATACTTATTGCAAGAATTTATTAGCCCTTGAAACAAAGTACTACACGCATACTTCTAGGGGGAGGTTGGTAGGAGTTAACCATCGCGCGCCCCCGACCTTCACGCAAAGATAAACAATCAAAATAAAATGCGCGCCAATTTGGTTACATAGTTAGTAGACCATACGTGCATGCTTCGGGAATCACAAACCTTAACACCAACATCCTTACTAAACACAACCATATACTAGTACCTCCCACATATTATCATCTCTATATTGCAAAACTATTGCAAGGAATCAAACATACCATATTCAGTGATCCACAAGTTTTATGTAGGATTTTATGACTAACCATGTGAATGACCAATTCCTGTCATCTCTCTAAATAGATATAAGTGAAGCAAGAGAGTTTACTTCTTTCTACAAAATATATTCCCATGCTCTAACAAATATAAGTGAAGCAAAAGAGCATTCTACAAATGGCGGTTTTCTATGTGAAGAGAAACAGGCAATCCAAACTTCAAATGATATGAGTGAAGCACATGAAGCATTCTATAAAGCCATACTCAAAAGATATAAGTGAAGTGCAAAGATCATTCTATAAATCAACCAAGGATTATATCATACCAGCATGGTGCATAAAAGAAAAGTGAAAACTAAATGCAAAAGACGCTCCAAGACTTGCACATAACGCATGAACAAAACGAATCCGAAAACATACCAATACTTGTTGAAGAAAGAGGGGATGCCTTCCAGGGCATCCCTAAGCTTTGACGCTTGAGTCTCCTTGAATATTTATTTGGGGTGCATTGGGAATCCCCAAGCTTGAGCTCTTGCCTCTCTTCCTTTTCCTCATATCAAGGCCTCCTCGATCAAACAGTTCATCCACACAAAACTTCAACAGAAAACTCGGTAAGATCCGTTAGTATAATAAAGCAAATCACTACCCTAAGTAATGTTGCAAACCAATTCATATTTTGTTTTTTCATTATGTATACTGTAATATAGATTTTCCATGGCTTAATCCACTGATAGAAATTGGTAGTTTCATCAAAACAAGCAAACTATGCATCAAAAACAGAATCTGTCAAAAACAGAACAGTCTGTAGCAATCTGAACATTAACCATACTTATTATACCCCAAAACTTCTACCAAAATTAGGAACAATAAAAAATTTATACAGAAAGACATTGCAGAAAGAATCAGAAACAATTGACGTTCCAGTTAAAAATGTAAAATCTCTCACTACAGCCAAAGTTTATGTCTTGCACCGTACAAACCAACAAGCATTGTAAAGATCCTAAAGGCAAACCTTGGCACATTATTTTTATAATACAATGGAATTGGACAAGCGTATAATTATTTTTGTTGAAAAGTTTCTGTAATCAAGATTCACAAAGTTTCCGTGAGCATGAACAAAGTTCAAGGCTAGCTCCTACTTCAACAATGCTTGTCTTTCTCACTTTCACTTTCCTTTTTGAAAAGTTTTGGGTTCCCCTCTTTATTTTTTTGTTTTTAACTATACAAAAGCACTCAACAGAAATAAATGACTCTCTAAAACTTCCGGGTTGTCTCCCTAGCAGCACTTTCTTTAAAGCCATTAAGCTAGGCATATAGTGCTCAAGTAATGGATCCACCCGGATCCCAAAGTATATCAAAGCCAATTTTAATTAACAATGATTTGTAATTTAGTACTGAGCACAAAGTAACATATATCATGCAACAACGAAGTCTAACTCTCTTCCTATGCATCGGCATGTCATAAAACAAGAATTCATGCACACAAAGTAAAGGCCAATGCATAGTATAAGCAGTTTCTTGCAATTCTATCGTGTTGGAAACATAGAGAGGTGGAGATATAGTTGCTCTCTCATAATAATTGCAAGTAGGAGCATCAAGCAGATGCATATTATATCTATCAAAATCACCATGTGCAATGGTAAAAGGCAACCCATCAATATAATCCTTAGTAAGCACAAACTTCTCCGATATAGTGTAGTTGGGAGAATTCAAAAAGATAATAGAACTATCATGCGTGGGAGCAATAGCAACAATTTCATGTTTAACATAAGGAACTATAGCAAGTTCATCTCCATAAGCATCATTCATATTGGCATCTTGGCCACAAGCATAGCAAGCATCATCAAAAGGGGACATTTCTAGAGAATCAACAGGATCATAACAATCATCATAGTAATCATCCTTCGGTAAGCACGAAGGGAAATTAAAGAATGTATGAGTTGAAGAGTTACTCTCATTAGAAGGTGGCACGGGTAGCTAATCCGCTCTTCCTCCTTTTGTTCTTCGCTCTCCTCATCATCTTTTTCATCCAATGAGCTTAGAGTTTCATCAATTTCTTCTTCCATAGCTTCCTGCAAAATATTAGTCTCTTCTTGGACAGCAGAGAATTTCTCAATATATGGTTTAACATAGGCATTAGAAGCATAATTATCATAACAATATTCAAGTATGGCAAAATTTTCAGATTTGTAAAGAGTAGCATCATACTTTTCAATCAAAGAAGCAATTTCATAAGCACCCTTAAAAGCAAAAAATTCTTCAATTTGTTGAACATCATAGTAATTATAAACACCCTTAGCATACGAAGATACGATTCCATTATCAATAACCTCACATTGGTAGGGAAGGTGTTTCTTAAGGTTTTCAGAACAACAAGTAACATCATATAATTCACATAAAGTCCAAGCATAGCATTGCAAACGATGAATTTGATCTAGTAAAAGTTTCCTTTTTTAGATATACGGTGTCGTGCATAACAAGCATGCTCATCTAAATATTTGCCCTCAACTAAGCTAGTGGGGGTTTCAGCATGAGCACAAAGGGATCGAAGATGATCCAAGTAAAAAGTTTCAAGAGTGTGATAGATTTTGAGTGGTTCTTCAACCATTGGTTCAGTAGGTACAACTAATTTTTTTGGTATTTTGCGTTCCATATCCATAACTAAAGATATAGAACAACTTAGAACAACAAATAAAAAGTACTTAGTGATAAAGCAAACAAGCACACACGAGAATATTCACCCCACGCTATGACTCCCCGGCAACGGCGCCGGAAAAAGGTCTTGATAACCCAAAAGTGTAGGGGATAATTGTAGCCTCTTTCGATAAGTAAGAGTGTCAAACCCAACGAGGAGCTAAAGGTAGAACAAATATTCTCTCAAGTCCTATCTGCCACTGATACGACTCTATGCACGCTTAGTGTTCGCTTTACCTAGAACAAGTATGAAACTAGAAGTACTTTGTAGGTATTGCTGGATAGGTTTGCAAGATAATAAAGAGCACGTAAATAAAAAGTAGGGCTGTTTAGATAAAGAGGCAATAAAGTAAATACAACGAGTGTGGAAAAGTGGTGGTAGGAGTTGTGAAATTGTCCCTAAGCAATTGACTACGTTACTAGACCGGTAATCACTAAGCAATTCTATTTGAGGGAGAGACATAAGCTAACATACTTTCTCTTTTGGATCATATGCACTTATGATTGGAACTGTAGCAAGCATCCGCAACTACTAAAGATCATTAAGGTAAAACCCAACCATAGCATTAAAGTATCAAGTCCCCTTTATCCCATATGCAAACAACCTACTTACTCGGGTCTGTGCTTCTGTCACTCACGCCACCCACCATAGGCAAATCATAAACACATTGAAAAACCTACAGCGGGGATCCCTCACGCTTGCGCGACACGGAGGGCACAATAGGACAGCACCAATAACAAAACATGCAATTCAAACCAATCATAGCAATTCATCAATCACCGGTAGGACAACGAAAATCTACTCAGACATCATAGGATGGCAACACATCATTGGATAATAATATGAAGCATAAAGCACCATGTTCAAGTAGAGGGTACAGTGGGTTGCGGAATTGTGGACTGCTGAATATAGATGGGGGAAGGTGATGGAGATGTTTGTGAGGATGGCGGAGGTGTTGGTGTAGATCGCAGTGATGATGACGGCCACCGGCGGTGTTCCGGCGCCACTGGAAGCAAGGGGGAGAGAGCCCCCCTTCTTCTTCTTTCTTGACCTTCTCCCTAGATGGGAGAAGGGTTTCCCCTCTGGTCCTTGGCTCCCATGGTGTGGGAGGGTCGAGAGCCCCTCCGAGATTGGATCTATCTCTCTGTCTCTCTCTGTTTCCGCGCTCTAGAATTCTGCCCTGGCACCGTTTCTTTTATATCCACAGATCCGTAACTCTGATTGGATTGAAACCTTCGCCAAGATCTTTTTCCAAAAATTATCTTTCTTGCGGCCAAAGAAGGGCATCAACCGACTTAGAGGGGCCCAAGAGGGTGGGGGCACGCCCACCTGGAGTGGGCGTGGGCCCCTGTCTCGTGGCCACCTCGGGCACCGTCTCGCGTTGATTTTACTTCCCAAAAATCACAAATATTCCAAAATAATTCTCCGTCCGATTTTATCCCGTTTGGACTCCGTTTGATATGGGGTTTCTGCGAAACATAAAACATGCAACAGACAGGAGCTGGCACTGGGCACTGGATCAATATGTTAGTCCTAAAAACTAGTATAAAAAGTTGCCAAAGTATATGAAAGTTGTAGAATATTGGCATGGAACAATTAAAAATTATAGATACAACGGAGACGTATCAGCAAGCTTCCCAACGTCACCTGGCCTAAGGGGACCTTCGTGGAGACCGTCAAGGGATGGCAGTAGGGGTGGTTCTATATCACGGAACCCCATGATGCCACATGGGCCGCCGCTCCTGAGTTCAAGTCCGGGCCTCCAATGCGGCTTACTTCATGGCTCAACAAGGGCCTGGACTGGGTGTTGTATGACGAGGTGACGATGCTGCAGAAGTGCGTCAAGGGTATCATAGACAAGAACACCAGTTGTCGGTGTCAAAACCGGCGGATCTCGGGTAGGGGGTCTCGGACTATGCGTCTAGGCGGATGGTAACAGGAGACAAGGGACACGATGTTTTTACCCAGGTTCGGGCCCTCTCGATGGAGGTAAAACCCTACTCCTGCTTGATTGATATTGATGATATGGGTAGTACAAGAGTAGATCTACCACGAGATCAGAGAGGCTAAACCCTAGAAGCTAGCCTATGGTATGATTGTTGTTCGTCCTACGGACTAAAACCCTCCGGTTTATATAGGCACCGAAGAGGGTTAGGGTTACACAGAGTCGGTTACAATGGTAGGAGATCTACATATCCGTATCGCCAAGCTTGCCTTCCACGCCAAGGAAAGTCCCATCCGGACATGGGACGAAGTCTTCAATCTTGTATCCTCATAGTCCAGGAGTCCAGCCGAAGATGATAGTTCGGCTATTCGGACACCCCCTAGTACGGGGCTCCCTCAGTAGCCCCTGAACCAGGCTTCAATGACGACGAGTCCGGCACGCATATTGTCTTCGACATTGCAAGGCGGGTTCCTCCTCCGAATACTTCATAGAAGATTTTGAACACAAGGATAGTGTCCGGCTCTGCAAAATAAATTCCACATACCACCGTAGAGAGAATAACATTTACACAAGTTTAATCTGCTGACGTACTTCGTGGCGTGACATCACACCACGGCCAAGCCTTTATTCAAATCGTTTTTACTGTTCCACCTCAGCGCGTTTAGCGAGGCGGTTTCCCTGGCACGTCTTGTCAAAGCAGAGATCGTGTCCCCTTATTCCGGGATTCTCATCAATACGGGCGTGGGTAACCCAACCGCGCCATTGATTATGGCGCTTGGGAGATAAGCGAGTTTTACCAGGCTGGTGGGGACGCATAGTTTCGCCCGTCCATATAAGGGGATAAGGATCCACCTTTTTACCTACGCCTTCTTCCTCCTTTGCTTATCCATTTCCGTGCACTCGAGCTCCAGTGCCCAAGTTCGCACATCTCGCCTCAACCTTCCCCAGCCATGTCCGGAGGGGGAGGCAAGTGGATGGTCTCCTCCATCATGGAGGGGCACATCAAAAAGCTGCGGAAGGCCGGATACTTGTCCAGCGACATCATGCATCGGCTCCATGACAAGGGGCAGCTCATCCCCACCCCCGGGCCCCATGAGAGGGTGGTGTTCCTCACCCACTTCCTCCGTGGACTAGGTTTTCCACTTCAACCATTTGTCCGGGGGCTCATGTTCTACTACGGCCTGGATTTCCATGATCTGGCCCCGAATTTCATCCTCAACATCTCGGCATTCATTGTCGTGTGCGAGGCCTTCCTCTACATCCAGCCCCACTTCGGCTTATGGCTGAAGATCTTCAATGTCAAGCCGAAGGTAGTGGGCGGCCGCCAAGCGGAGTGCGGAGGTGCCATGATGGGCAGGATGCCCAACGTCCTATGGCTCGAGGGTTCTTTTGTGGAGACCATAAAGGGGTGGCAATCAGGGTGGTTCTACATCACCGAGCCGCGTGACCCTAAATGGGTGGCGGCCCCCGAATTCCGATCTGGCTGCCCTACACGGCTCACCTCCTGGAAGGAGACGGGCCTGACGTGGGGTAATTCGAAAGAGCTGACCGGGCTTCAATCCTGCATCCAAAGCCTGGTGAACAAGAAGCTCAAGCGTGTCAACGTAGTCCAGGTCATGCTCATCCGCCGGATCCTCTCGTGCCAACAACGGGCCTTCAGCTTGTGGGAGTTTGATCCGGCACAACACCAAACCTTGAGCAGGCTCTTCGACACTATGTACGAAGATGCCTGGAAGGTGTTGTTCAAGGGCGCCGAGGCTCCCGCATCCGCTTCCGAAGATCGCGGATACAGCTTGCAGCGTCAAGCCAGCGAGGTAAGCTATTTTACCCTTTACGGGACTCTTATTATCCATAGTTTGACTCTATGCGGGATCTAAACTCCCTTACCTTTGATAGGCCTGGCAAAAGACATCTGGGCAGGTTAACTGTCTGGCTCCCTTGCCAGAAGACCCAGCGGACGCCCGATTGACGGGGCTGCTGGTTCCGGCACCTCACGTGGTGCCGGAGAAGAAGGCCAAGAAGAAGGCCACGGGAACTCGAAAGAGTTCCCGGCGCCAGGTGTTATCGGACTCATCGTCCGACGACTCTGAGGCGGAGTCCTCCCGCGAAGACGGGGAGGAGAAAAAGAAGACTCTTCCCCAGCAGGGGGAGAGAAGAAAAGGAAGGCCGCCCCAACGGGGGAGGCCGGAGGGTCCAAGAAGGGAAGGACCCTCCCTCCGGACTACTCCGCCAACGCCGACGACGGCGAAGAGGAGTGGCCACCGAGGACTAAGCCCCTGGCGACATCGTAAGTGTCCGGACACCAGAATAACTCATGGCGTTTCGTTTGTCACATAGAATCTCCTAACGCCGAATAACCCTGCAGCCCGCCCAAGGATGGGCTCGACACTTCAACGAGCGGCTCCCTGGCTTCGTCGGACGTGAATAGCACTTCACTTCCGGCCGTCTCCTCTCCTCGCGCTGTGGACGACGCCGAGGTGGGGTCCCAAAAGGGGCCCAGCCAGGAGGAGGAGGAGGTCCCGGAGGTGCCGCAAGGCAACCTCCCAGACTTTGGGCGCAAGGGGGATCAAACCCCGAAGGGTTCTGAGTCCGGCCCTGGGCCGGACTCCGCACCGGAACCTTCAGTAGTTCCGGAGCCCGGCAGGCAGCCCCTTCGTAAGAAGGGCGAGACTGCGACACCGGTGACCTCCGTCGAACTGGAGGCACCGGATAATTTGCTAGAGGCGCTTAACGGCGCCTCCATCGACGGGGAGCACCACACTGTTATGAGTGTGGTGATCCAGAAAGTTTAGTCCGCCAAGAGCGGGCTGACTGAAGCCTGTGCCAGCCTTCTAACAGGCTTTGAGGTATGTATTAAGATATGTAAAAATATTACCGCATAGATAGTAGCCCCTGATGCTCAGTTTGGTGTTCGGAAAGAAAAGCCGAATTGAGGATCTAAAAAGATGTACGCAGGAGTTTAACATAAGTATGTCAATATGGGAATGCAGGTTGCGCTGCTGACCTCTGCCGCACTGACTGCAGAGGTCAATGCATTGAAGCAGAGCCTCGAGCAGTCCGAGAACGAGCTTGGCCTTGCCAAGAAGCAGAGGCCACGAAGTATATAAACGATGTGGTTGCAAAAAATAACAGGAATAACGTGAGAATTGCAGAGGCCACGAACGTGGTGGCGACCCTGAAGGAAGCGGTGTCCAGGGACGAAAGCAATGCGGCCGCGGAACGCACCGAGCGAGAGAAGTAGGAGGCACGGGTGGCGGAGGTGCGGCAAGAGCTCCAGGCTCTCGTGGAAAAACACGAGAGTTTGGAGCGTGACTCAAAGACTCGAGAGTCCGAGCTCGCATCGGCTCTTGAGGCGCCAAAAGCCGCTAAGGCGAAGCCCAAAAAGCCCTCCAGAAATTGAGGCAATAAAGAAGATAGCGGCGGTAAGGCATTCTTCATGCAAAGCAAGCACGTGAAAGTGAATTACTTGTTACTTACCCGAATCCGGAGCTCTCTGGAGCATTCGCAGATCTGCCCTGAGATGTGTCCGACACCGCATTCTACCGGTCGAGGAAGGGAGCTCGGCGAAGAAGGTGTTCGGTCTCGATATCTTTGAGGCGGACACCAGTGCCCTGAGCGACCAGCTGAAGCAGCTGGTCGAGCTCCATAAGGTGGTCGAACAGGCCATGAAGGGCCTCATAGTTGGTGTGGGCCAAAGGATGCCATGCACAGGAGCTACTTGGGCTAGTGAGGCGGCTGGTGGGCCTTTGTCCATGGATTGAAGTCGTCAAGCACTCCGTCATGTCGAAGGTGCCCAGAGGGTCCTTGCCCATGCTAAAGTGCACTGGGCAAGACAGACGCCGAGAAGCTTGTGACGGACGCTCCACCGCCGGGCGGGGAGTATCGCAAGCCGAGATGTATTATCTTGGCGTCTGAAGGGTGCCCGCCTTATAGCGGTGAATGCTCCAAAGATGTAATTTTGAGTAAACTTCGCATTTGTTATCTGTCGCTTGAAAACTTGTTCATATGCGCTAAGCAACGCTTGTGAATTTAAAATATTACCTTCTGTGCGGCCGGTTATTAAATTTGAGAGATGGCGAGTCGTCGGCTTCTGCCCCCATGCCACGAGTGTTGGGGTGTTCGGGATAAACTTGATCGCTCTTTTTCTCATTCTTGGGTCCTTCGAGGGAGGCGCTCAATGCAACAAACAAGGCAACCGGACTATAATGCTTGAACACTCTCACTTAGCCATAGAATTCTATAATTTTAAATTTCGGCAAAGCCCCTAGTATTCGGAAGACCGAGTTCGGGGCGCTATCCACGCCTGGGCCGGACAAAGCCGACTCCTCGCTCTAAGCGGCATAAGTCTTTAGGGACTCGAAGAAACCTCTCGAACAGCGACCGGCTATCGCCCTATCATGACGGCCAGTTTTAGCTTTCTCCACTGAGGTGTTTAACCCAGCTCAACCGGGGCACAATCGCAGTGGTTCTCCCAGCGCTACCTTAGCCGATATAACGGAACGTAAGGTACCAGAACATGGGAGCCGGGCAAACCCAACTATTGACCCAAGACATGATTCGGAGCCGATGCATATAATGCTATAAGTTCGGGGTGCCGCACTTGTGAAAGTGTTCGGACTTATCACACCATATTTTGGGGTACTTAAGCCCCTAGTGTATTTGGCCGTACCAAAGCGTACGGATGCCACATGTCATAAGTGAGCATGTATAGATAAAAAAAAGGAATGCAATAATAGGCAAAAGCTATGCATTGTTTATTCAAAAAAGCTGCGGTAAAAGCAGAACGATACAAATAGTGTGATAAGCAAGGGACGGGACTATTTGACATGTCTCTCTCCGGGAGCGAGCTGCAGGATGATATGTAAAACAAGTATACTGCTCGTTATAGAGACCACCTGGACACTCGACGTAGATTTCTGCTTCCCTGGCTGTTGCATCGTGTGTTCAGCGATTCTACTGCCGGACAGGGTTTCTTGAGAAAGGAGTCCTGAAAGTAAGAGGAAAAAGAAGAATGACACAATTGGGAGCCCCTGGTGCAGTTAAGCCGCATTCTGGGCCTGCCGTGGCCGTGGCCCTATGCCCATGGTATTTCCAGAGCGTACTTATGTACGCGTAGTACCGGTTTCGCAATTTCGCGAGGGCTGGGGTTGGGGCCGCATTGCTACGCGTGCTCGGAACGTGCCAGGTGGTCTTGTTGTTGGTTACTCCGGGCGCGCTTGATGGTGTCCGACCGTTTAATAGCCGGACTCGAGAATTGCCTTAAGAGGCTGCTTTGTACTTCTACCGCGAGGGCCACTGAGGGAGTCCTGGACTAGGGGGTGTCCGGACAGCCGGACTATCATCGTCCGCCGGACTCCAAGACTACGAAGATACAAGATTGAAGACTCCGTCCCGTGTCCGGATGGGACTTTCCTTGGCGTGGAAGGCAAGCTTGTCGATACGGATATGTAGATCTCCTACCTTTGTAACCGACTCTATGTAACCCTAGCCTTCTCCGATGTCTATATAAACCGGAGGGCTTTAGTCCGTAGGACATAACATACATTATGAAAGTGCAACTAATCCCCGGGTGGTTTTGGTAATTAATAACAACATATATATCATTGAACTAATTGTTTCTTGAGGATGTTTCAGAAAGTTCAGTGATATGGGTATGGCAATGACTGATGATGTGGACCCCTCAAAATGCTAAGGAAAACATTGGCAAAAGCTCAAGACTCTATTTTTGGTTTAGTGATCCAAGATCACATTGAGTCCATAGGAAAGCCAATACTATTAAAAGGGGATGAGGTTATGATGATGATCTGGTTGCTCAAAGTGCTTAATGATTTATCTCTCAAACTATCAGCAATCTTTCATTCCAACATAAACTCATAAGTAATCTCGGTCCCACCGATTCCATAAACTCAGTCACACCGAGATGAACCACCTCAGCCATATAGCCAAACCCTAGTAATTTCGGATATTCCGATTCCAAACTCGGTCTTACGAAATTGGTGTTGCCAACCTTCAGAACCTTCAGACTCAAATCGGTGTCACCGAGATGAGAAAGTCGGTCCCACCGAGATTGGCAAACCCTAGACTTTGGAAGAATCGGACTAACCGAGATTGTATTTTCGGTCCCACGAAAATCCCAACGTTCACAAGATTTGAACTTTCGGTCTCACCGAGTTGTCAACTTCGGTCCGACCGAGATTGGTCAAATGTGTGTAGCAGTTGGATTTTGTGTGGAGGCTATAAATACCCTCCACCTCCTCTTCATTCGTGGAGAGAGCCATCGAAAGATCTACCACTCCTACCTTACATTTCGAGAAGAAAACTACCTACCCTTGTGTTGAGATCAAGTTGCTCCACTCCCACCATATGAAACTTGATTTCTAGCCTTCCCAAGTTGCTTTCCACTCAATCCCTTCCTCCACCACAGCCAAATCGGTGAGGAGAGTTGAGTGTTGGGGAGATTATCATTTGAAGCACAAGAGCAAGGAGTTCATCATCACCAACACCATCTATTACCTTTTGGAGGTGGTGCCTCCTAGATTGGTTAGGTGTCGCTTGGGAGCCTCCGTCAAGATGTGGAGTTGAACCAAGAAGTTTGTAAGGGCAAGGAGATCGCCTACTTCGTGAAGATCTACCCCGAGTAAGGCTAGTCCTCCGTGGACGTATGCCATGATGGCATAGACAAGGTTGCTTCTTCGTGGACCCTTCGTGGGTGGAGCCCTCCGTGGACTCTCGCAGCCGTTACCCTCCGTGGGTTGAAGTCTCCATCAACGTGGATTGGCGATAGCACCACCTATCGGAACCACGAGAAAAATCTCCGTGTCTCAAACTGCGTTTGCTCTTCTCCACCTCTATTTACTACATGTGCAATTTACTTTCCGCTGCCACTACTCTAGAATTGCATGTGTAGGGTGATACTTGACTTGCTCATCATTGTGAAGTTGCTAAAAAACTTGTCCTAATCAAAGGCTAAACTTTTAAGTTGTCAAGTAGTCTAATCACCCCCCCTCTAGACATACTTCCGATCCTACAAGTGGTATCAGAGCTTTGGTCTCCATTGGATTGGTTTTCATTGCATTGGATTCCATAAGCTTGGTTACACAACCTAGGAGAGTATGGCGTCTAGTGAGGGTAATTTTCGTAGAGGTCCTTACTTTGACGGTTCAAATTTTGCTAGTTGGAAGCACAAAATGAAAATGCATATTCTTGGACATAACCACCGCATGGGGCATTATTTGTGTTGGCTTGCAAGGTGAGTTCTTGAGGAAGGAAAAGTTCGGATCGCGAAGCTCTGCGGATGAGTTGCGGATGTTCTGTAACAATGCTCAAGCTTGTGACATTCTCTTCAATGCTTTGTGTCGAGGAGTTCAACAAGATCAGCCGTCTTGAGAATGCAAAAGAGATTTGGGATACTTTGGTGAAATGCACGAAGGTACCGAGTCCGTGAAGGAATCAAAGCTAGATGTTCTTCAAGGTCGACTTGACAAGTTCAAGATGAAGGAAGGTGAAGGAGTCGCTGAAATGTACTCTGGCTTGCTCTCATCACAAATGAGATGGCAGGCTTAGGAAGCGAAGAAATGACCGACCGATTCATCATCAAGAAGATTCTCAGAGCTTTGGATGGAAAGTATGACACCGTGTGCACTTTGATCCAAATGATGCCAAACTACAAGGATCTCAAGCCTACCGAAGTCATTGGAAGGATTATTGCTCATGAGATGACACTTAAAGACAAGGAAGAGCTTCACAACAAGTCAAGTGGTGCTTACAAAGCTACAGTTGAAGCTCCCACAACCTCAAGTGACAAGCTAGTTTCCAATGAAGAGATAAGCCTAATGGTGAAGAACTTCAACAAATTCTACAAGAGTAGAAGCAAGGAAAGAAGCTCAAAGTCTAGATCATATGATGAAAAGAGATCTTCTAGTCGTGATCGAAACTGCTACAATTGTGGAAGACCGGACACTACTCAAATGAGTGTTCGACTCCCACAAGAGAAGAGAAGAATCTCCAAGAAGAAGAAGCTCAAGAGAAGAGTCGCCTCGAAAAGAGAGAAGGAGTAGAGATGATCGTTATGAGCGAAGATCCTCTCGGAGAAGCAAGGATTCGGAAAGGAAAGACAAGTCATCAAGGAGCTACACAAGAAGAAAACATCAAGCTCGTGTTGGTGAATGGGTTTCGGCTCCGACTCAACAATCACTCGAAAGAAGCTATCACTCCAACTCGAATCTGATCAAGATGAAGGTGTTGCGGTCTTGCTCTCGTATCCTCCAACTTCAACTCCTATGACATATTTGATTCACCAAATGAGGGAATTGGAAGATGCTTCATGGCAAAAGGCCCCAAGGTATCACACCCTGAATTTATTGACTTTGATAGTGATGAAGATGACTTGCTTGGTGAAGATGAGCTTTTACATGATAAATCTAGTGAGCTTAGTAATGATGAACATGCGAATAGTCTTTATAGTCGAGAAGAGTCGAACGACAATGCTATGAAGGAGATTGAGCGTCTAACTAAAGAACTAAACACTCTTAAGTTAGCTCATGAAACAACTCAAGAAGATCATAGAGAGCTCCTAAGATCTCATGAGAAGCTACGCTTCGAGAAGCTCAATCTAGAGCAAGAACATGAGTTCCTAAAAGCTATCAATGACGATCTTCGAAAGAAGAGTTCTTCATATCTTGCCAAACGACTTCTCTTGTCTAATTTCTTGCCACCTATTAAAACTAAGCATGACAAGCATAAGAAAAATTCTTCATCTTGTAGTAACAATAATCATGCTAAATCAAATGATGTTACTTCTAGTAATTCTCTTGATTCCACTAACAATGTTTCAAGCCAAGTTTCACTTGAGCAAGAAAATAGTTTATTGAAAGGGATTATAGAAAGGTGTCTACAAGAGTCTTGCGGAAGCAAGAGCTTTGAGAAATTGTTTGCAAGCAAGGAAGACACCGAAGAATCAAGGAATTGGTTTTGAGCGAAAGTTCAACGCCGAAGGTGTTGAATGGGAAGAAGGTCAATATCCCACTCCAAAGTTTGTTTCTCAAAAGGAGAAGTATGATCCTACTTCTTCCGATGTGGAACAAGCTCAAGATGACCTTCCACCACAAGACCACAAGCTAAAAGGCAAGGACAAGCTTCAAGAGGAGATTGATGCATTCATTGAAGCACCCAAGGCCATGGTCAAGTGGGTTCCCAAGGAAACTTCAAGTTCTACTTCGACAAGCTCAACTACTACCCCAAGGATTCCCATCAAGATGATGTGGATCCCGAAGAGGAAGAACTAGAGAGTTCTTGAGGGTGACTCCGCCAACATACTTTACTCACATTCATTTTGGCAAAGAACTTGTGCAATCAACTTCCACATCTTGCACTAGTTCATGGAGTCACAAACCCTCATGTTGGTAAGTCAAGGGACAAGGTAATCATTGCTTTCATGGACATCATCTATTGTGTACTTCAATCTATGTCCATGGATATCCTTGTTTGTTCCTTGTGGGACTAACCCATGTAGGTATTGAAAGTGCCCGAATCCAAAGGATTGCTCCCAACTCTTGATGATCTTCATCAACATTGAGCATCCACATCTTCAACATCTACATGAAGTCTTCAACGACAACCCAAGGTTAGTTTGACCCTTTAAAAGGGGTTCTCACATCAAGGGGGAGCTTTGCTCTAAAGAATTGAGCTAAAGCATCTTCAAATGATGTGAACACATTAATGCTTTATGGAAAAGTGGTAACCCCACTTGAGCTTAAACGATGAGTATGACCTATGATCAAATGATTTCATTTGACTCCTAAGTCAATATACTCATATATAGATGACCTAGTCATCGCCAAATTGTGTGCTAGTTGCTAGAGTTTTGTTTGTGCATGTTTGACACATATTTCATTTGCTACCTTATTGTGTGAGCATGTTGGATGCATGATTTTATCCATTCGAGGACATCCATTTGTTGCTTTGGTCTTTTGGATTTTTCTTTTTGACCAAATGGATGGACAAGAATGCCTAAGTTCCTCCCCTAGCTATCTATGCTTTCTCGTCTCAAACTCTATTCATGCTTATATCACAAACTTTGAACAAGACTTTTTCGGACAGACCGAGTGAGGAGCACTCGGAGCCACCGATCCGTCAAAAGCCTAAATTCCAAAACCTTCTAAGTACTTTCGGTCAAACCAATATACTCAAATCGGACGGACCAAATCACTTGGATTGATCTAGGTTTTCACCTCGGTGAAACCGAGTTACAAATCTCGGCGTGACCGATGTGTGTAATCGCTTGCGATTAACCATCTCGGTGCCACCGAGGTTTCAACTCGGTCCCACCGACACCGAAGGGTATATACCCGAGGGCAGCGCGTTGATTATTCCTTCAAAGCGTCTAGCCCCAAACCCTTATTTGCCGTCGCCGTGGTCTTGGATCGTCTCCGCCGTCGCTGTGCGCCCTCGCCGCTGGTCTCCATCGCCGTCGGCGGTCAATCTCATCGCGCCGTTGCCGCCGTGGTGAAACTCCACCAAGTTGGGTGAGTTTCATCCTCTCGTCTTCAACCTCGATTCAATGCACGATAGGTTTTGCCTAGCTTCTTGCCATGTTTGAAATCTTCCTATCCAGCAGATTAGATCTTAGAACAAAATTCGAGTGAAAATTTTAGGGTTAGGTTTCGCGAACACATCTCGGTGTGACCGATTCTACATTCTCGGATGACCGATTTGGCCTCTGGCCATTGCCTTTACACTTTTCGGTTAAACCGAGTTGTGCAAATCGGTAAGACCGAAATGAGGACTCAGTGAAACCCTAGTGCTCTCGGCTAGACCGAAACCCATTTCGGTCAACCGAAAGTGGTGTGATAGGTTACTGCTTAGGCACTTGGATTCACGAATTTTAGACTCGGTCGACCGAAATGCATTCTGTGAAAACCTAAAACTGAAGTTTGAACTCATTTATTTTGCAAAATCCTCTGCGGTTTGTGATAACTCTTCTATTCTCGCCTATACCTACTCTATTCACGGGTTGTCGGTCATATACGATGCAAGTGACAGCGAGCAGTCTGAATCACCAGTTGAGATTCCAGAGGCAGTCACAAGTCCTGAAGCCAGCAGTTTTTCTGATGATGGTGAGAGAAGCACCCCAAGTGGTTTGCCTGCTGCTGCCACCAGGGCTAGGAAGAAGAGAAATTCTGATGAGGAGGATTCAGACTTTGTTGCTGAGGAGGAGATTACATCCAAACCTAAGAGGAAAGTGGTTGCCAAAGATTAACAAGGGCAACACACCAAGAAAGGCACCAGCAAGGTGAAGAAGTCCACAGTTGCAAAGAAGCTGAGCATGGAAGAAGAAACCTCCAGCAAGATCAAGAAAACTTCCAAGAGGAAGAGGTTAGTTCATGATGAAGCTGATGATGATTCTAATGAGGAAGCACCTCAGCCTCCTCAGAAGCCCAAGTTGATGGGAGATGCCATCAGGGCAGGAGCACCCACTAAATCTAAGCCATCAGCTCCGGCAAAAGGCAGCCCAAGCCAAACCTCTGCCAAGCCAAAGAAAACAGAAGAAATATTCCCGCTTGAGAGAAGAAGAAGGACAATGTGCCACTGCTGAATCGATGAAGAGGCACATGTTTTGTCAAGCTCGAATGAAACTGCCGAGTTCATAATGATGCTCATCCTCGAGCTGAAAATATGAAGGAAAGGAAGGACAAAGGTCTCGAGCTATGGAGGCAAGTTGATCCATATGCCACCGGGAGAAGGACAGCTGTTGACTCAAGATTCCACACAGAGAGCAACAAGATTTCTATGAGGCAGTGCTTATGGACAAGAAGCCAATTGTTCTTGACACGGTATGTTGACCGGGAATACATCGACAGTGAAAAGCACAGAGACTACTTCCCACATGTGCATGAGAGCTTCACCGCATGTGGAGTTGCTGAGTTTGTTGGTCGGTCGATGCTTGGAATGATGAGATGATCATGCGGTTCTATGCCACACACATTTCTATCCGGATGGCAAAATTGTATGGATGATGAAGGCGGAGATTCTCTTCAACTGTTGAAGAATGGAGAGCGTTCTTTGAATGCTCCAAAGATCAAGAGATGATGATGTAGATGTCTATGGAATTCCCAAGAAGAATCACGAGTCTATGAAGAACATGCACAATGAGGTACCAGACAAGGATGTTGAGATATGGAAGCTTGGATCAGTTTATCATCTTCAGGCAGGTCTCCCAACCACTAACACCATTCTGAGGCATACTTTGATGCCCAAGTCACGAGACCATCGCATGATAAGAGGCTATTCTATCAACATGCTGCATATTCTGGATCAGAAGACACCTTTTAAGGTGATGGACCTGATAGTAGAGACTATCAAGAGGACAATGAGCAGACGAGAAGAGGTCATGTGGGTTTGCTCCGCACATTCAGATGCTCATCAATGCCAAGTTTGGCACGGACACCTACATTGGATAGACCCCACTTGCCACTTGCAGCCTGAACATGAAGATAATGAAGTTGTGATGGTGAGGATGCTCCCACATCTGTTGAAGGACACGCTAAGTCCGAAGCGCCAAACAAGCTAAAGCTGAGAAGGAAGCGGCAGCGGCAGCAAAAAGCCCAAGAGCGTTGGAGAACAACTTCTTGAAGCCACTCGAGAGAATTGAACTACGCTTTGGCCAGCATAGTGCGCCTCTCGGAGAGTCTTGAGAGGATAGTTGAAGATAAGTTCCATGCTCTGGATGTCAAGTCGATCAAGTCAGGTCACCGTCAACAAGCTTGAGGCGACATTGAGGAAGCCAAGAGGGAGAAGGCAGAGCTCATGAAGGAGATGGAAGATGATCTAGTCGAGATGATTATGAGCAGCCTGCTCGAGTTCCCACAAAGCCCGGATCAGCTGCTATTCGAAAGGAGACCCAGGCTACTACATCAGCACCTCCCACAGCTCCATCGGTTCCTGCTCCAGCTCCAGGTGTCTACTCCTCCAGCTCCACAGACTTGGCAAGCCTTTGCAGATGCAGCTATCTCCACTCCATCGACGCAGCAGAGCCTCCAGCGAGTCCCTAGTGACGCTTAGCTCTATACCTTCGAACTTTTGGTAACTTGTTGCCAAAGGGAGAAATTGTATAGATCATAGGACTTCGAGAGAGAGTGCTCGTTTTTGCTCTTTCGTTTGCGGTTTTTCCTTGAGATACTTTTGAGTTTTCCGAGACATTTCGTGTGTTTGATATTACGTTTGCTCTATCTTTGATGAGTGCTTGATCATACTATGCTTAATGAGTGCTTAATGCTTATCATATTCTATCCATATCTTGTATGATCATTTACTCATGTCTTTGTGATTGGGTGCATGCTATTCATTCTTATCATTTTGTGCGCTCCACCAAGATGTATGTGACATGGAAGAGTGACCCATGATCCTAATCGATTGTGCATTTGCATTCAAGCGCAAATCTTAAATAATGCACAAATTTAGGGGAGCTCTTGCTTATCACATACTTCTCAAAGCGGCGATGTTATTCATTGATTATATCATTTGTCGAAGCTTTGATCTATATGTTGTCATCAATTACCAAAAGGGGAGATTGAAAGTGCAACTAATCCCGGGTGGTTTTGGTAATTAATAACAACATATATATCATTGAACTAATTGTTTCTTGAGGATGTTTCGAAAGTTCAAGGATATGGGTATGGCAATGACCGATGATGTGGACCCCTCAAAATGCTAAGGAAAACATTGGCAAAAGCTCAAGACTCTATTTTTGGTTTAGTGATCCAAGATCACATTGAGTCCATAGGAAAGCCAATACTATTAAAGGGGATGAGGTTATGATGATGATCTGGTTGCTCAAAGTGCTTAATGATTTATCTCTCAAACTATCGCAATCTTTCATTCCAACATAAACTCATAAGTAATCTCGGTCCCACCGATTCCATAAACTCACCACACCGAGATGAACCACCTCAGCCATATAGCCAAACCCTAGTAATTTCGGATTTTCCGATTCCAAACTCGGTCTTACGAAATTGGTGTTGCCAACCTTCAGAACATACGTACTCAAATCGGTGTCACCGAGATGAGAAAGTCGGTCCCACCGAGATTGGCAAACCCTAGACTTTGGAAGAATCGGACTAGCCGAGATTGTATTTTCGGTCCCACCGAAAATCCCAACGTTCACAAGATTTGAACTTTCGGTCTCACCGAGTTGTCAACTTCGTCCGACCGAGATTGGTCAAATGTGTGTAACAGTTGGATTTTGTGTGGAGGCTATAAATACCCTCCACCTCCTCTTCATTCGTGGAGAGAGCCATCGAAAAGATCTACCACTCCTACCTTACATTTACGAGAAGAAAACTACCTACCCTTGTGTTGAGATCAAGTTGCTCCACTCCCACCATATGAAACTTGATTTCTAGCCTTCCCAAGTTGCTTTCCACTCAATCCCTTCCTCCACCACAGCCAAATCGGTGAAGAGAGTTGAGTGTTGGGGAGATTATCATTTGAAGCACAAGAGCAAGGAGTTCATCATCACCAACACCATCTATTACCTTTTGGAGGGTGGTGCCTCCTAGATTGGTTAGGTGTCGCTTGGGAGCCTCCGTCAAGATGTGGAGTTGAACCAAGAAGTTTGTAAGGGCAAGGAGATCGCCTACTTCGTGAAGATCTACCCCGAGTAAGGCTAGTCCTCCGTGGA
Organism: Aegilops speltoides; assembly: GCA_021437245.1. Classification (NCBI taxonomy): domain Eukaryota; kingdom Viridiplantae; phylum Streptophyta; class Magnoliopsida; order Poales; family Poaceae; genus Aegilops; species Aegilops speltoides. The sequence goes on along the minus strand of CM038147.1, from coordinate 454,660,046 downwards.
CGTATGCCATGATGGCATAGACAAGGTTGCTTCTTCGTGGACCCTTCGTGGGTGGAGCCCTCCGTGGACTCTCGCAGCCGTTACCCTCCGTGGGTTGAAGTCTCCATCAACGTGGATTGACGATAGCACCACCTATCGGAACCACGAGAAAAATCTCCGTGTCTCCAAACTGCGTTTGCTCTTCTCCACCTCTATTTACTACATGTGCAATTTACTTTCCGCTGCCACTACTCTAGAATTGCATGTGTAGGGTGATACTTGACTTGCTCATCATTGTGAACTTGCTAAAAAACTTGTCCTAATCAAAGGCTAAACTTTTAAGTTGTCAAGTAGTCTAATCACCCCCCCTCTAGACATACTTCCGATCCTACACATTACAACAATCACACCATAGGCTAGCTTTAGGGTTTAGCCTCCTTGATCTCGTGGTAGATCCACTCTTGTACTACCTATATCATCAATATTAATCAAGAAGGACGTAGGGTTTTACCTCCATCAAGAGGGCCCGAACCTGGGTAAAACATCGTGTCCCTTGTCTCCTGTTACCATCCGCCTAGACACACAGTTCGGGACCCCCTACCCGAGATCCGCCGGTTTTGACACCGACATTGGTGCTTTCATTGAGGGTTCCTCTGTGTCGTCACCGATAGGCTCGATGGCGCCTTCAACCAACGACGCTGTCCAGGGTGAGATTTTTCTCCCTGGACAGATCTTCGTATTCGGCGGCTTCGCACTGCGGGCCAATTCACTTGGCCATCTGGAGGAGATCGAAAGCTACGCCCCTGGCCATCAGGTCAGATTCGGAAGCCTAAACTTCACGGCCGACATCCGCGGGGACTTGATCTTCGACGGGCTCGAGCCACAGCCAAAGCGCGCCCGCCTTTATTACGATGGGCATGATCTAGCTCTGCCACCGACAAAGCCTTGGTAGCGCACAAGAATCCGCTCCGGCCCTTAGTCTGGAGCCGATCGCCCAGGTCAAGGACCGGTGGTTGGACACCGCCTCGGGGGCTGCAACTTCTACGGCGATGGAGCCGAACACTAACCCTGTCCCTTGCGAAGCTCATGATTCCGAGGTGCCGGACTCCTTGCCGGACTCCAGACCTCCCGTGCCCCTGCCAATCGAATCTGATTGGGCGCCGGTTATGGAATTCACCACCGCAGACATCTTCCAACACTCGCCCTTTGGCGACATCCTAAATTCGCTAAAGCATCTCTCGCTATCCAGAGAGTCCTGGCCGGATTATGGCCAGGATGGTTGGGATACGGACAACGAAGAAACTCAAAGCCCACCCACCACCCACTTTGTAGCCACTGTCGACGATCTAACCGACATGCTAGACTACGACTCCGAAGACATCGACGCTATGGACGACAACGCCGAGAGATTAACAGAACCAGCGCCTCAGAGGCACCTTTGGAAGGCCACCTCGTCATACGACATATACATGGTGGACACCCCAAAAGACGGGACAGCGAAGAAGCAGCGGAGGCAGATTCCTTAAAGAAACAGCCCAAGCGCCGGCGTCAGCGGTGCCGCTCTAAATCCCGCTATAGCAAGAATGGAGATTCCGCACGAGAGATAATAATACCCGAGAGAGTGCGAAGACAATCCCCTCAGCAAGACTCAGCGCAGAGGAGGGCAGGCAAGCCCCCACGAGAGGCGGCGGGGCGAAGAGGTCGAGGATTATAACTATATACCTCCTTCCGAAGACGAGGCAAGCCTCAACGACGACGAATTCGCCGTGCCCGAGGACCCCGTCGAACAAGAGCGTTTTAAACGCAGGCTTATCGCCACGGCAAATATCCTAAAGAAAAAGCAGCAGCAGCTTCAAGCTGATCAGGACCTGCTGGCCGATCGATGGACCGATGTCCTCACGGCCGAAGAGTTCAAACTCGAACGCCCCTCCAAAAGCTACCCAAGACGCAAGTTGCTCCCCCGATTAGAGGAGGAAGCATACATACCTTCATCACCAGCGCACGATACAGCCGACCGACCACCCCGTGGTCGCGACAGAGAGGCATCCAGGACCTCCACCAAGACCGTACCCCGGCATCGCTCCAAAAGTACGAAGCCAAGAGGGAACACGCGGAACTTGCGAGACGTATTGGAGGACAAAGCAAGGCAATCCAGATCCATCTACGGATCACGAGGGCGCCCCACGACCCGCGACGAATACCGTCGCGCCGGATACAATAACCCCGGTCGGGCCGGACACAGCAGACAGTGCTCTCTCGAGCTGCGTCATGATATTGCTCAATATAGAGGCGCCGCACACCCGCTATGCTTCACTGACGAAGTAATGGATCATCAAATCCCTGAAGGGTTTAAACCCGTAAACATCGAATCCTATGATGGAACAACAGACCCCGCGGTTTGGATCGAAGATTATCTCCTTCACATCCATATGGCCCGCGGCGACGATCTCCATGCCATCAAATATCTCCCACTCAAGCTTAAAGGACCAGCTCGACATTGGTTTAATAGCTTGCCCGCAGAGTCAATTGGGTGTTGGGAAGACCTAGAAGCCGCATTCCTCGACAACTTCCAAGGCACGTATGTGGGGCCACCAGACGCCGATGACCTAAGCCACATAATTCAGCAGCCGGACGAATCGGCCAGACAATTCTGGACACGGTTCTTGACAAAGAAAAACCAAATCGTCGACTGTCCGGATGCAGAGGCCCTCGCAGCCTTCAAACACAACATCCGCGACGAGTGGCTAGCCCGGCACCTGTGACAGGAAAAGCCGAAATCCATGGCAGCCCTCACATCATTAATGACCCGCTTTTGTGCGGGAGAGGATAGCTGGCTAGCTCGCAGCAACAACCTCAGTGAAAATTCTGGCAGTCCGGATACTAAGGACCACAATGGCAGGTCGCGTCGAAGCAAAAATAAACGCCGCGTGCTAACGGCGACAAGGAGGATCGGCAGTCAACGCCAGATTCGAGGCTCTAAACCCGTCGTGGAAGAAGCCATTCAAAAGAACCACTCCGGGTCCGTCCAATTTGGACCGAATACTCGACCGCTTATGCCAGATACATGGCACCCCTGAAAAGCCAGCTAATCACACCAACAGAGATTGCTGGGTGTTCAAGCAGGCAGGCAAGTTAATTGCCGAAAACAACGACAAGGGGCTAAATAGCGATGACGAGGAAGAGACCCGGCCGCCGAACAGTAGAGGACAAAGGGTTTCCCCCCACAAGTGCGGACGGTCAACATGATATACGCAACCCATATACCCAAGAGGGAGCGAAGCGTGCACTAAAGGGCGATATCTGCGATGGAGCGATCGCCCAAGTTCAATCCATGGTCCTCTTGTCCGTTCACTTTCGATCGAAGAGACCATCCGACCAGCATCTGCCATGGCGGATTCGCCGCGTGGTTTTAGACCCAATCGCCGATGGATTTCACCTCACGGAGTCCCGATGGGCGGCGACGATAGCTGAACCTGCTTTATCGGGATACGGTCGCAAGATGGGCATAGACCCTCAAGGATTAAACCTACAAAGACAACCTTTCAAGGTGTCATACCAGGTGTGGAAGCCAATTATGCAGCTCACCTGCTGGAAGTGGTCTTCGGATCCCGGATAATTTCCGGGCGAGGATTTAATCTTCGACATAGTCCCATTTCGCAGCGGCTATCATGCTCTGCTCGGACGAACCGCGTTTGCAAAGTTCAACGCGGTGCCGCATTATGCAACCTCAAGCTCAAGATGCTAGGCCCTCGTGGAGTCATCACGGTCAACGGAAATACGGAACGCTCCTCGAGCGGAGGAACATACAATGCTCTCGCGGCGAAGTCTGAGCAGCCTTTTAAGGCAATTTTGAGTCCGGCCGTTAAGCGGCGGACACAGCCAAACGCGCCGAGCAACACCAACCAAGACCACAGCACGATCCGAAAGCATCGTAGTAATGCGGCCCCAACCCCGCCTCGCATGATTGCAAGAACAACCCTCCGCGTACATCATTACGCTTTGGAGATACCATGGGCGTGGGGAAGGCACGACCACAATGGACCCAGTGCGGCTCGACCACACCAGGGGCTGCAAGCACGTCACTCTTTCTTATTACTATTATTTTCCTTCTTTATGTACACAGACTCCGTTAGCAGAGGCCTGTCCGGCGATGAACTCCGCCAACTCATGATGCAACAGCCGGGGAGTAAAGAATGCGGCGACGAACACTCAGGTGGTCTCAATTACGAGCATTAAATTTGATTATATACACTAAGTCCGCAGCTCATCCCTGGAGGGGGACATGTTTAATTAGTCCAAAACCCTTGTTTACCGCACTATTTGTATCAGTCCGCGCTCGTAGCAGACTTAATTTAATAAATAATGCAACACTTTTTCGACTGCAATTACATTGCTTTATATATATATATGTTCATTAAATGACATCTTGCACCCGTATATTTTGGTACGGCAGAATACACCAGGGGCTTGCGTTCCCCGCATTATGGTGTGATAAGTCCGAACACTTTCACAAGTGCGGCACCCCGAACTTATAGCATTATATGAATCGGCTCCGAATCATGTCTTGGGTCAATAGTTGGGTTTGCCCGGCTCCCACGTTTTGGCGCCTTACGTTCCGTTCTGTCGGCTAAGGTGGCACTGGGAGAACCACTGCGATTGCGCCTCGGTTGAGCTGGGCGAGCGCCTCAGTCGAGAAAGCTAAAACTGACTGGCATGATAAGGCGAGAGACTGGTCGCTGCTCGAGAGGTCTTTTTGGGTCCCTAAAGACTCATGCCGCTTCGAGTGAAGTTCCGGATAATGTCCGACGAAAGGCGTGGATAGCGCCCCAAATTCGGTCTTCCGAATACTAGGGGCTTCGCCGAAATTTAAAATTATAGAATTCTATGGCTAAGTGAGAGTGTTCAAGCATTATAAGTCCGGTTGCCTTGTTCGTTGTGTTGAGCGCCTCCCTAGATGGACCCAAAAGTGGGAACAAGAGTGCTCAAGTTATCCCGAACACCCCAGCACTTGCGGCTTGGGGGCTGAAGCCAATGACTTGCCATCTCTCAGATTTTATAAACGGACGCACAAAAGGTAATATTTTAAATTAAACAAGCGTTGCTTAATGCGCACATGAACAAAGTTTTCAGCGCACAGGATAATACATAGCGAGTTTACTCAAAAATTACATCTCTAGGGCATTCATCCGCAATATCGCGGGCCCCCTTCAGGACAGTTTTATAATACTTTTCGGGCGTACGATACTCCTTGCCCGGTGGCGGCGGGTCAGTGAGAAGCTTCTCCGCATCCAGCCTGCCCCAGTGCACCTTTGTGCGGGCAAGGGCCCGACGAGCACCTTCAATATAGGCGGAGCGCTTGATGACCTCCACCCAGGGGCACGCATCCACCAACCGCCGCACGAGGCCGAAGTAGCTCCCAGGCATGGCCTGTCCAGGCCATAGCCGGACTATAAGGCCCTTCATGGCTTCCTCAGCTACCTTGTGGAGTTCGACCAGCTGCTTCAGCTGGTCGCTTAGGGGCACCGGATGGCCGGCCTCAGCATACTAAGACCAGAAGACCTTCTCCGTTGAGCTCCCCTCCTCGCCACGGTAGAATGCGGCGGCATCAGACACACTACGCGGCAGATCTGCAAACGCCCCTGGAGAGCTCTAATGCGGGTAAGTGTCAGGTAGTTTACATTAACATGCTTGCTTTGCATGAAAAATGCCTCACCCGCCGCTATCTTCTTCACATCTTCAACCTCCCGAAGAGCCTTACGGGCCTCGGCCTTGGCAGACTTGGCACTTTCGAGAGCCGAGGCAAGCCCGGACTCTCGAGTCTTGGAGTCGCGCTCCAAGCTCTCATGCTTCTCCATGAGAGCCTGGAGCTCTTGCCGCACTTCCGCCACCTGTGCCTCCTGCTTTTCTCGCTCCGCCCGTTCCGCGGCCGCACTGCGTTCGGCCGCGGACACAGTCTCCTTCAGGGATGCCACCTTGTTTGTGGCCCCTGCAATACCCATATTATCCCTGTTAATTTTATTTCAACCTAAATCCTTTTCTGTAAGGTAAATCTTCAAAGTGGTGTTACTCACCTTCTTTGTCATCGAGCTGCTTCTTGGCATGGCCGAGCTCTCGCTTCAATGCACCAACCTCCGCATCGGTCTTGGCAGAGGTCAAGAAAGACAACCTGCAAACCCATATTGACATAATTTATTAGCAACTGCGAATATCTTTTAGATCCTCGGTCCGCTTTTCTTTCCGAACACCGAACCGATCATCGAGGCTCTTGTCTATGCGGTATTACATTACACAATTTTAACTTCTTACCTCAAAGCCCGTTAAAGGCTATTGCGAGCTTCGGTCAGCCCGCTCTCGGCGAGCTGGACCTTTCAATCACCGCACTCATAGCGGTGCGGTGTTACGCCTCGATGGAAGCGCCTTTGGCGCCTCCAGCAAGTTGTCCGGCGCCTCGGTTGGGCGGAGGCTGCCGGCGCCACGGTCTTGCCCTTATTTCGGCAGCTGCGGACTCTGGAACCACCGCAGGTTCGATGTAGAGTCGGCGCAAAGTCCGGAGGCTGCTGGCGGCGCCTCCGAGCCCCCTCTGATGGGTCCCTCTCGGATCCCACCTCGGGTCCTCATCGGCGCGGGCGGTAGAGGCGGTCGGAAGTGAATCCACATCCGACGGGCTAACGACCCGCCGATGAAGCGGGAGATCATCATCGGCGGATGCGGACGGTATCACGGCATTAGTAGGACACCATGTGACACGAAAGAAATTGCATATCGAGGATCCGGATACTTACGATCTCGCCGAGGCTGGCCCTTGAAGGCCATCCTCCTCGCCAACGTTGGTGTTGGCGGAACTGTCTAGGGAATAGTTCTCCCCTCTTGGACCCTTGGCCTCCCCTGTTGGGAAGCCTTCCTCTTCCTCTCTCCTCCTCGGGAGAGAGTCTTCTTCCTCCTCCTCGTCTTGGGGAGGAGTCCGCCTCGTCGTCGGACACTGATTACGGAACTCTTTCGAGTCCTGTGGCCGCCTTCTTGGCCTTCTTCTCGGCACCACGTGCGGTGCGGAACCAGCAACCCCGCCAGACGGGCATCCACTGGTCTTCGGCATGGGAGCCGGGCGGATAAGCTGCTCGACCTTACGCATCCATTCTGTCAAAGGAAAAGGAGATTGAAACCCTCTTAGAATCAATCTATTTACAACAAGTGTCCCGTAAAGGGTTTAATCACTTACCTCGTCACCGGATGTTTGCGAGCGAAATCATGATCTTCCGTCGTGGATGCGGGGCTTGGCGCCTTTAAACAAGCACCCTCCAGCGCCAGTGCGTCGTGTCGAAGAGCCCGCTTAGCGCCTGGTGCTGTTCCGGATCGAACTCCCACAGATTGAATGCCCGTTCTTGGCATGGGAGGATCCAGCGGGCGAGCATGACTTGGACCACGTCGACGAGCCTGAGCTTATTGTTCACCAGCTTCTGGATACAGGCTCGGAGTCCCGTTAGCTCCTTCGGATTACCCCACAACAAGCCCTTCTCTTTCCAGGAGGTGAGCTGCGTGGGGATACCAGATCTAAACTCGGGGGCCGCCGCCCACTCAGGGTCGCGCGGCTCGGCGATATAGAACCACCCCGATTGCCACCCCTTGACGGAGTCCACGAAGGCCCCTTCGAGCCAGAGGACGTTGGGCATCCTGCCCGACATGGCCCCTCCGCATTCCGCTTGCGTGTCCTTCACAACCTTCGGCTTGACGTTGAAGGTCTTGAGCCACAGGCCGAAGTGGGGCTGGATGCAGAGGAAGGCCTCGCACATGACGATAAACGCCGAGATGTTGAGGATGAAGTTCGGCGCTAGATCATGGAAATCCAGGCCGTAGTAGAACATGAGCCCCCGGACAAAAGGGTAAAGTGGAAAGCCTAGTCCGCTAAGGAAGTGGGGGAGGAAAACAACCCTCTCATGGGGCCCGGGGGTGGGGATGAGCTGCCCCTCGTCGGGCAGCCGATGCGCGATATCGCCGGAAAGGTATCCGGCGCTGCGCAGCTTGGTGATGTGCTCCTCAACGGTGGAGGCCAACCATTTGCCTCCCGCTCCGGACATGGTCGGAGAAGGTGAGACGAGATGCGCGAGCTTGGGCGTTGGAGCTTGAGTGCGCGGAGATGGAGAAGCAAGGGAGGAAGAAGGCGTGGGTGAAAAGGTGAATCCTTATCCCTTATATATAGGCGGGCGAAGACTATGCGCCCCCCCACCGGCCTGGTAAAACTCGCTTATCTCCCAAGCGCCACCATCAATGGCGCGGTTGGGTTACCCACGTCCGTATTGATGAGAATCCCGGAATAAGGGGAACATGATCTCTGCTTCGACAGGACGTGCCAAGGAAACCGCTTAGCTAAGCGTCTTTGAGGTGGTATAATAAAAAACGATTCAAGTAAAGGCTTGGTAGCGGTGTGATGTCATGCCGCATAATACGCTAGCAGATCAGACTTGTGTACATTTTATTCTCTCTACGGTGGAATGTGGAATTTATTTTGCAGAGCCAGACACTATCCTGGTGTTCATGATCTTCTCTGGATTATTCAAGGGAGGAACCCGCCTTGCAATGCCGAACATTATGCGCGCCAGACTTATCGTCATTGAAGCCTGGTTCGAGGGCAACCGAGGAGTCTGGACTAGGGGTGTCCGGACAGCGGACTATCATCGTCCCACGGACTCCAAGACTACGAAGATACAAGATTGAAGACTCCGTCCCGTGTCCGGATGGGACTTTCCTTGGTGTGGAAGGCAAGCTTGGCGACACGGATATGTAGATCTCCTACCTTTGTAACCGACTCTGTGTAACCCTAGCCTTCTCCGGTGTCTATATAAACCGGAGGGCTTTAGTCCGTAGGACGTAACATACATTACAACAATCATACCATAGGCTAGCTTTAGGGTTTAGCCTCCTTGATCTCGTGGTAGATCCACTCTTGTACTACCCATATCATCAATATTAATAAAGCGGGGCGTGGGTTTTACCTCCATCAAGAGGGCCCGAACTCAGGTAAAACATCGTGTCCCTTGTCTCCTGTTACCATCCGCCTAGACGCACAGTTCGGGACCCCCTACCCGAGATCCGCCGGTTTTGACACCGACAGCCGCCGTAAGCTCCTCCGTTCGGAGAGAGCATTCGGTGTTTCCGTTGACCGTAATGACTCCTCGAGGGCCTGGCATCTTGAGCTTGAGGTATGCGTAGTGCGGTACCGCATTGAACTTTGCAAATGCGGTTTGTCCGAGCAGTGCGTGATAGCCGCTGCGGAACGGGAGTATGTCGAAGATTAACTCCTCGCTTCGGAAGTTATCCGGTGATCCGAAGACCACTTCAAGTGTAATCGAGCACGCATAGCTTGGCCTCTACACAGTATGATGCCTTTGAAGGTCGTCTTTGTGGGTTTAATCCTTGAGGGGTCTATGCCCATCTTGCGCACTGTATCCTGATAAAGCAGGTTCAGGCTGCCGCCACCGTCCATCAGGACTCTAGTGAGGTGAAATCCGTCAACGATTGGGTCTAGAACCAATGGGGCGAATCTGCCATGGCGGATGCTAGTGGGGTGGTCCCTTTGATCAAAAGTGTAAGTGCATCTAGTGCCACCCCTAGTTGGTTTTGGAGTATTGACGACAAAGTTGGTTGAGGGACTGATGCATTTGTGAGAATTGCAGGATAATGCAGGTAGTGTCCCTCATTGATTCGGTTTACCTACCGGAGATGACCCCTAAAAATGTATGAAGACATTGTAGACAATGGTGGTATGAGAAGATATTCATATTGAAGACTATGACATGAGAAGAAATTGTGTGAAGACTATGGACCGCGAAGACTATGTGGTTTCGTTGTTTCATTTTCTTCTTTGTTGAGTCATAGGAACCACCGTACTGTTAAGTGGGGTCCAAGTGAACTAAGTCAGAGTGACTGAAGTAACGCTCAACTCAAATCCTATGTCTTCGAGCGAAGACAATGAGAGCAAATCTTATCCAGAGCTGGATGAGTCAGCTTTGCTTGTAGCCCAAGTAAAGTTGCCGCGTGTGTTTGAAATCTGACCGTTGGAACACGTGTCAGTTCCTTAGTGACCCAGGGTCATTTTGGACAAATCAGGTCGGGTTGCCTAGTGGCTATAAATAGCCCACCCCTACACCATAAATTGGTGGCTGCTCGGAGTTTGTGCACGGCTTTTGTCATTTGAGAGCAACCCACCGAAGCATTTGAGAGAGAAAATCCTTGCGAGGACAAAGCCCAAACACCCAGAGCCAAAGAGTGTTAGGCATCACTCAAGTCTTTACATGCATGTGACACAAGACTTATTACACTTGAGGACTGTGAATCCTCCACCGGTTAGGCGTCGCGTTCGAGCATCCAAGAGTCATTGTGGATTGCGGTGAGCGAAGTCCGTGAAGGTTTGGAAGTCTCCTTGAAGACTTACGAGTGATTGGGCGAGGACTGGGTGTCCTTAGCTCAAGGGGAATAAGGTGAAGACACGGTCTTGAGTTAAATCTCAGCCTCACTAACCCGGACACCACAGTTGTCACAAAGAATCTGAACTGGTCCAACAAATCTGTGTCTTCAACAAGCAACTGCTTCTATCCCTTCCAACCTTACTTAAGTTTGTCTTCATGAAGTCATTGCCTATCCGTGTATCTGTTTGACTTCATTGCTTGACTACTATTGTTGATTGGCTTCACACTATCTTCCATCTTGATCCTTACTGCCTAACTGCTATTTGTCATGTACTTCCATATCATTACATACTTGACTATGGCTTGTTCAGGGTAGTTTATCTTCATTGCATATCAATTAGGTTATTTCAGTTGTTTGTCTTTGAAACTTCCAAGTTTTGAAGACTTTCATAAAAATCGCCTATTCACCCCCCTCTAGTTGATACTAGCACTTTCAATTGGTATCAGAGTGAGGTACTCCCTTGTTCTGTGTGATTCGGTTTAACCACCTGGAGTTTCAGCTATGTCGACTGCAGGATTGAGGAACATATCGTGTCCCACCTTTGACGGTCATGAGTATCCCCAATGGAAGGCCATGATGAAGAAGCTACTCATGTCCATGGATAGCGAACTGTGGACCGTCATTGAGATTGGACTCACTGATCTATGCAAGATGGCAGAGGCTGATGACATTCGCAAGTATACTCTATTGAACCTCACAGCGAAGGATGTCATCTGCTGTCATTTGTCCAGAAATCAGTTCAGGGATGTTATGCACCTCAATCACGCGAAGCTAATCTGGGACCGGCTTTCTGACGTATACGAAGGTCATTGCACTCGTCATGATCCGCGGTTTGAGGACTACAAGGAATCTCTCAAGGAGATGACCTTTGCACCTGAATCATCATCATCCTCATCGTGCCACATGGCAAGGGGTGATAAGGTAACTGAATGCTATCTCTCTGAATCTAGTGATGATGAATCAGGTGATGAATTTGGGCCCAGTTATGACAAGCTTGCTTCCCTTGCCACTAAACAACAAAGAATCTTGGAAAAGGTTCAAGACATGCTTAGTAATAGCGATGATATGTTGGGTGAAGAAATGGATCAGTTAAAAGCTTTGGCTGATAGTCTTCAGAGACTTCATGCTAAGTCTGACGCCCTTCAAGATCAACATAATGCTCTCTTATCTGATCATGAGAAGCTTTCTTCTGAATGTCTTCAAAGAAAGTTAGACCTTGAAAAGATAAGAGTGGATTATGAAGATCTTCAGAAGGAGCGAGATTCACTTCGCGCTCAACAGATCAGTTCCGCTCAGGAAGGATTTGAACCACCATGCCTAAAATGCATTGAGCGTGATAATGCTACATCTATTGCTGAATGTTCCACTGCTGCTACTATTTCATTGTCTTCACCTACTGATGTGGTCACTAACCCCTCTGCGGAGGATACCACTGCTGTTGCTAATGAAAATGCTATGTTGAAGACATTGCTTGAAACAGGAATGTACAAAAGTTTGAAGGGACATCAGACTCTCTGCGATGTCCTCAAAAAGCAGATTCTGAACCGAAACCCTAGGAAAGAGGGTGTTGGGTTCGAAAGGAAAATGAATGTTGATGGTTCGTACTGGAAGCCTGAGCAGTACCCCAAAACCACAAGGGTTGCCGCAGAGGAACCTTCAGTAGATCCATCCACTTTATCTAGCTTTACCTATGCTAATCCTATTATCATTGATGAATCCTTTGATGCAAACTATAAGCTGTTCAAAAATCAGAATGGTGAAGTGTTTGCCAGGTACATTGGTACTAACTGCAGGAATGGACCACCTATGAAGAAGATCTGGGTACCTAAGAAGTACATTGAGAATCTTCCTGTGAATGTCGTCATGACACCACCAAGGAAGAAGACAAACCCTGCACCTATAGCTTCTTATGGCCCAAAGGCTTCATCTGAATCTGAGACTCACATGAGTCACCCTAACGCCAATATTTTGGAGGGAAATCGTGCTCGAGACTTATGAATATGGCGTGTATCTTGAACCGCTATGTTCATAGGACTAAGAACTTTTCTGCTTATTCATATGAGTATCATTCATCTCCTGCAAGGCTATTTGCTAGGGCTTCAAAGCCAAAATTCTCAGATGCTGCACTTAGACTCATTGCTTCTAAGCCCCCACTGAAGATGTGGGTGGCAAAGAAGAACTAACTCTCTTTTGCAGAAAAGGTCTCCAGCCAGCAATCAATGGCGTCTGATACTATTGCTGGGGACCTAAAACTCATTGAGGACGCACAATAAAATGTCATTCTATATACTTCATCTGAATATCTTATAAGTCATACTATGTCCTAACCTTAATATAAGTTGTGACTGTCCCTATATGTGTCAAATGCTTATGCTTCACAACACTCTTGTGAAGCCTATCCTCCTAACTGCACTGTAGGGTACATCACCAAAAGCTTCAGAATGGATTATGGACAGTGGATGCACAAATCATATGACTGGTGATCGAAGTCTTCTCATGGACTCAACCTTACGTCCATCCGACAAAAGTCACATTACATTTGCTGACACTGGTAAAAGCAAGGTATTGGGTCTAGGTAGAGTTGCAATCTCAAAGGATCAACACATGGATAAAGTGATGCTTGTTTAATCCCTTGGTTTCAACTTAATGTCTGTCTCAATGCTTTGTGACTTGAACATGATTGTGATATTTGGCAAATATCGTTGCCTTGTACTAATGGAATCTGACAAATCTCTAGTCTTTGAAGGGTATCGAAAAGATGATCTGTACATGCTAGATTTCTCAGCAGGTCCACAGCTTGCCATATGTCTTCTCACAAAAGCTTCAGAATGCTGGCTCTGGCATAGAAGGCTGGGACATGCTAGCATGAGGAACTTACACTCACTCGTCAAGAAGAAGCAGGTCATTGGCATCGAGGATGTCAAGTTCAAGAAGGATCATCTGTGTGGTGCCTGTGAAGCTGGAAAGATGACAAGGGCAAAGCACCCCTCGAAGACAATCATGACAACATCTCAACCCTTCGGGCTGTTACACGTGGACTTATTTGGACCTACTCACTACTCCACCATCACAACAACTGCCTGTCTCTATGGCTTCGTCATTGTTGATGTCTACTCAAGATACACATGGGTTCATATAATTCTGTACAAGACTGAAGTGCAAGATGTCTTCAGGCACTTTGCAAATCGAGCAATGAACAATTATGTCGTGAAGATCAAGCACATCAGAAGTGACAATGGCACTGAATTCAAGAACACTGGACTTGATCTGTATCTGGATACAATGGGAATCACTCATGAGTTCTCTGCTTCGTACACACCTCAGCAAAACGGCATTGTTGAGCGCAAAAACAGAATCCTCATTGAGATGGCTCGAACAATGCTAGATGAGTACAAGACAGAAGAAAGTTCTGGCCTGAAGCTATTGATACAACATGTCACATCATCAACTATGTATACATTCATAAGCTTCTGAACAAAACATCTTATGAGCTACTTACTGGCAAGAAGCCAAACATAAGTTACTTTAGAGTATTTAGGAGCGAGATGCTGGATAAAGGATCCCCATCACAAGTCAAAATTTGCACCTAAGGCTCACGAAAGCTTCATGCTTGGCTATGGAAAGGATTCACACTCCTACAGAGTCTTCAACCTTTATCTATACAAAATCGTTGAAACTGTGGATGTGAAATTTGATGAAACCAATGGTTCACAGAGAGAGATTCTGCCAAGTACACTGGATTGAAGCTCCTTCAAACGAGGCAATCAGGTGATGGGAACTGGTGAAATCATGCCCTCTGAAGCACAACCTGAAGAGGAACTTATCATCTCTGCACCAAATCAACCTGAAGACAATGCTCAGACCGAAGACAATCCTCCCAATGATGACAATGATCAGCCAGAGCAAAATCTTCGTCCGGTTCATCCTCGTGTTGCAAATGAAGTTCAAATAGAGAAGATAATTGACAGCATCAATGCATCGGGTCCGCTCACTCGATCAAGAGCAACACAGCTAGCAAATTACTGTGGGCACTTTTCATTTGTGTCCATATCAGAACCCAAGAAATTTGCTGAAGCCTTTATGGAACCTGAATGGATTCAAGCCATGCAAGAAGAACTTCAACAGTTCAAGCTGAATAATGTTTGGGAACTTGTCAAACGACCTGACCCTCGCAGGCATAACATTATTGGAACAAAGTGGATATATCGAAACAAGCAAGATGAGCATGGTCAAGTCGTCAGAAATAAAGCTCGTCTTGTGGCTCAAGGATACACTCAAGTTGAAGGAATTGACTTCGATGAAACATTTGCTCTTGTTGATAGACTTGAAGCTATTCATATACTGCTAGCCTACGCTAATCATCACAACATCTTGCTATATCAAATGGATGTAAAGAGTGCTTTTCTCAATGGCAAGATTGAAGAAGAAGTATATGTCGCACAACCACCTGGCTTTGAAGATCCAAAACATCCCGATATGGTGTACAAGCTAAACAAAGCACTGTATGGCCTCAAACAAGCCCCTCGTGCCTGGTATGATACAATTAAAGACTTCCTGAATAGCAAAGGCTTCAAACCTGGATCCCTCGATCCCACTCTTTTCACAAAGACATATGATGGTGAACTGTTTGTGTGCTAAATATGTGTGGATGACATAATCTTCAGCTGCACCAACCAGAAGTACAGTGATGAGTTTGGGTATATGATGCAAGAGCAATATCAAATGTCCATGATGGGTGAGTTGAAGTTCTTCCTTGGTCTTCAAATTCGTCAGCAAAGGAATGGCATCTTCATATCTCAAGAAAAATACTTCAAAGATTGTCTGAAGAAGTTTGGAATGGAAGACTGCAAAGGCTACACGACGCCAATGCCAGCCAAACATCATCTTGGCCCCGATGACAATGGTAAAGAGTTCGATCAAAAGGTATACCGCTCCATGATTGTTTCTTTGCTTTATTTATGTGCGTCTAGGCCAGATATTATGCTTAGTGTTTGCATGTGTGCTCGTTTCCAAGCGGCACCAAAGGAATCGCATCACTTAGCTGTGAAGCGAATTCTTCGATATTTGGCTTACACCCCAACACTCGGATTATGGTATCCCAAGGGCTCACAATTCAATTTGGTTGGATTCTCGGATGCTGATTATGCTGGTGACAAGGTGGATCGCAAGTCTACATCTGGCACATGTCATTTTCTTGGTCGATCACTTGTCTGTTGCTCTTGAAGAAGCGTAACTGTATCACTCTCAAGCTGCTGAATCTGAATACATTGCTCTTTGGATCTGTTGTGCTCGGCTTCTATGGATGAAGCAAACTCTCAAGGACTATGGCATCAATCTGAAACAAGTACCTCTCTTCTGCGACAACGAAAGTGCCATCAAAATAGCCAACAATCCAGTCCAACACTCGAAGACAAAGCACATTCAAATTCGTCATCACTTTCTCGAGATCATGTCATGAAGAAATATATCGATATCATTCACGTCAACATCAAGAGCAATCGCGATATCTTCACAAAGCCCTTGGATGAGAAAAGGTTTTGCAAGTTACGGTGTGAGCTAAATATCTTGGAATCCTCTAATGTCCTGTGATCAGGCACACATCCTAACACTTATGCATGTTGATGACTTAGATGTGCAACACACAAAGTAATGTATATCTTCAATCAATGAAGATTTACACTCTGAGTGTGAATACATTAACATGGAATTTGACTTCGGAGCGCCACGATAATTGGGCGCCGTGTCTGGGTCTAATACTTCCTATACGGTGGGTTACGCCACCACCAACTTTCTATGTTTGAAGTGTTTCACTCATGACATTATATTGCAATGACTTCGCATTTGGTTTGTCTTCAGTTTCAATTTGTCTTCATGACTTTCTGCACTATGATGATTTGATTGCTTTCTGATATATACTAGTGTTCTGTCCTCTACATCATTCACTTATAGCTATGTCTTCAAGATTGGATCTTTTGAACTAAGTGAATGTGATCGGACCCTAACCTCTCTATGCTTCCTATATCAAACTCTATCTGTCCAAATCATATGCATTCTATTGAAACTGTCGAATGTCTTCTCTGCATCCTAGTCAGCAGAAGGCAAAGAGACAAACATTAAATCTGTTTTAAATGGCTTATCTTTAATGTTGAAATCCGGAGAAGCCGGAACAACTCTCCGACATGCCTGGCGGGCGTGGGAACGTGGGACAACTCTGAGTATGTTGCATGCTTGCCATGTGCCCCTCAGATGTGAACCGCCAGGGGCACCAGCGTAATTGCGCTGTGTCTCTCACCTACTTATAAATACTTGTCCCTTGCGGTAAAGAAATCCTTCTTCCACCTCTCTACCTCCGTCAAAACCCTAGCGCCACCGCTAGCTCGCGACGACGCCGGTGATGAAGCGCTTAGCTGCCGCGACTTCTCCGACGCCATCCTCACGCCGGCCGTGGACATTGTCCTCTTCGCCGTCGCCGTAGGTGTCCTCCGTCGCCAAGTTAGGCCACGGTGGGCTGAACTGCTCGGTCTCCTATTCTTCCATCTAGCCATTCTTCGTGCGGTAATTATAACTCTATTTTTACCACCTTTTTGATCTTCAAGATTCATCCTGTTTACCGAAAGTTGTTTCTGTCTATTCAAGTTAGATCTATTCTGCCTACATCTCATACTGCCTAGTCGATTCACTTAGATTTCCTATCTAGTTTGATTCCTCACTTGTACTTATTCACGGATTGGTACAAATCTGGAACCAACTCACCTATATAAGTGAATGTCTTCGCATCATGAGGTCAATGTCTTCAAACTGATTTATCTTGAAAATCTTCTGAGAATGCATATGACCTCTTCCCCTTCCCTCGCATCTCTAATGCTGTCACAGGTACATGTCCGTGGGAGAATCCCTTGGTTCTCATAGTCTGCATTCGTTTGCAGAATACTTACAACATCATATAAATTCTCCTGAAGCCAGTTCCTGCTTGACCAGCAAGCGTAAATGTCTGAAGCCTTTGAACGTGCTGAAGCCATTCAGTTTGAAGTTCATGGCTGCAAAAAAATCAGCAAGGAAGGGTGGGAGACAGCGCAGAGAAGGAACATCCAAAGATCTGCCTGATGATTTAGCAGAACTATACAAGACAGATCCTGAAGAGAACTATCAGCAGAGAAGCTGTTACTCATGCGTGCTATATGATCAAGGGCGCATTTTCCCTCATATGCGCCTTGACACTGAAGCTATTGCTGGATTGCCGTGCTTAGAAGAAGCACTTGACTGCTTTCGTGATGCTGGTCCGCTCCACTTTGTGACAGACAAAGAACATTGGAATGAAGAGCTATTGCTTCAATTCTATGCCACTCTGCACATTCGCGGCTACTACAGGGACATCAAGACATGGGTTCTCGAGTGGATGACTGGAAATGTTCATCATGAAGCCAAAGCTCTGGATATCATTGAGCTTATAGGCTAGCCACTCCTGGAGAACTATATGAACCTAACTGTCAGCTACACCGCAATGCTGTGGAGAGCATCTTTCATAAGCCAGAACCCAATATGAGCTAGATGTTGAGCATGATGAAGCCTTTGCCATCTGACGCTGAGTATCCCACACATTTCTTTGTTGAAGACCTTGAGTATCTGCCTCGCACCATATATCATATCATCAGGCGAACTCTATGGCCAGTCAAAGGACACTCATTAGCGGCCAAGCTTGAAGGAGCTATGAAGACTTTGGTCTTCTACATTCTCAATGGCATCAGCTTCAACACTCAGGAATTCTTCATCAGGCAACTTGCTGCTTCCGGCTCTGACCTATTTGGTCTGAAGTTTTATGCTCCATGGGTTATGCGCCTCATCAATCGACACCCATCTGTCAATTATCAGCCCTTTGCTCGCAATCATATAATCTTTCTGCCAGAGGTTGATATGTTAGTTGATGCTATATACTCCGACCCTGCCAAGACGCCGCTTTGTCTTCAGAATATTGAGCACCAAAGCTTCACTCAGCCTAGTGAAGTTGTTCAAGCAGCAACACGAATCTATCCACGGGCTGGTAACACTTGTCTGCCTCATAGTGCGCCCACTGAAGCCACTGAAAGCACCATTGCACAAAGGCCTCGGAAGCGTTCTCGCGTTCTCAATGACCGAGAACTTATTGTGGCCCTTCATCGAAAATGGATAAGCATCATTTCGCTCAAGAGAGCAGATGCAAAGCCTCTTGGTGGATGTCAATTGCATTCGCAACCTTGCCACCAAGAATGCCTTTGTTGCTCATGAAACCTGCCGGCGATCATGGAAGAGTTTGACCTTGCTCAGTGCTGAAGCTGATCTTCAAGACGATGGCTTCAATGAAAGATTCCAGTTCAACTCCACTCCTCCACGGACTGCTACCCTGCGTCGAACTCCATCTCTTGAAGACTCTGAATATTCCTCCTCCGCGGCAACCGTAAATGCCAGAGTGATCGATGATGAAGATGATGCTACTTCACCACCTCCCACTACTGCGCGAATCGACACTGCACCAAGTTCGTCTGCACCGCCAACCAACGACGACAACCCTGCTGCTTCACCTACTCATGATGACGAGTAGACGCTCTATGTCTTCAAACCTTTTTGGTCCTTACTGACAAAAGGGGGAGAAGCGTATGAGTTGATAGTCTTCAAGCGGGTTCATATGGGCGGTTGCATTATATTTTGCTGCGTGCTTACAACTCTTGCGTTTTGAAACATTTGGTTCTTTGAGTTGTAACACCTAAACTTGATGGTCGTCTGCTACTTCTGCTACTTATTTGCCTTACTATGATGCGATGGTAAATTCCGCATGTGAGATGATAACTTCCGCACTTAGATCATTCTGCAGACGTCCATTTTCATTATGCATGTCATTCTACTTGCTATATCATTTCATGCATGATGAATTATCTTCATAAGTTGAAGTGGATCTCCACAAGTACAACCTGCCATGTGCATTTGCAATCCAAAAGCAAATTACTTATATGCACATCTTCAGGGGGAGCCCTTGCAACTTATGAAGACAATTCCCTATCCTTACAATTTCACATACTTTATCCCCGCTGAAAACTTCAACCAGTTTGTCATCAATCACCAAAAATGGGGAGATTGTAAGTGCATCTAGTGCCACCCCTAGTTGGTTTTGGAGTATTGACGACAAAGTTGGTTGAGGGACTGATGCGTTTGTGAGAATTGCAGGATAACGCAGGTAGTGTCCCTCATTGATTCGGTTTACCTACCGGAGATGACCCCTAAAAATGTATGAAGACATTGAAGACAATGGTGGTATGAGAAGATATTCATATTGAAGACTATGACATGAGAAGACATTGTGTGAAGACTATGGAGCGCAAAGACTGTGTGGTTTCGTTGTTTCATTTTCTTCTTTGTTGAGTCATAGGAACCATCGTACTGTTAAGTGGGGTCCAAGTGAACTAAGTCAGAGTGACTGAAGTGATGCTCGACTCAAATCCTATGTCTTCGAGAGAAGATAATGAGAGCAAATCTTATCCAGAGCTGGATGAGTCAGCTTTACTTGTATCCCAAGTAAAGTTGCCGCGTGTGTTTGAAATCTGACCGTTGGAACACGTGTCAGTTCCTTAGTGACCCAGGGTCATTTTGGACAAATCAGATCGGGTTGCCTAGTGGCTATAAATAGCCCACCCCCTACACCATAAATTGGTGGCTGCTCAGAGTTTGTGCAATTGCTTTTGTCGTATGAGAGCAACCCACCTCAAGCATTTGAGAGAGAAAAACCTTGCGAGGACAAAGCCCAAACACCCAGAGCCAAAGAGTGTTAGGCATCACTCAAGTCTTTACATGCATGTGACCAAGACTTATTACACTTGAGGATGTGAATCCTCCAAATTGGTTAGGCGTCGCGTTCGAGCATCCAAGAGTCATTGTGGATTGCCGTGAATGAAGTCTCATGAAGGTTTGGAAGTCTCCTTGAAGACTTACCAGAGTGATTGGGCGAGGACTGGGTGTCCTTATCTCAAGGGAATAAGGTGAAGACGCGGTCTTCTCGAGTTAAATCTCAGCCTCCCTAACTGAGACGTCATAGCTTGTCACAAAGAATCGAACTGGTCCAACAAATCTGTGTCTTCAACAAGCAACTGGTTCTATCCTTCCAACCTTACTTAAGTTTGTCTTCATGAAGTCATTGCCTATCTGTGTATCTGTTTGACTTCATTGCTTGACTACTATTGTTGATTGGCTTCACACTATCTTCCATCTTGATCCTTAATGCCTAACTGCTATTAGTCCTGTACTTTCATATCATTACATACTTGACTATGGCTTGTTCAGGGTAGTTTATCTTCCGCTGCATATCAATTAGGTTATTTCTGTTGTTTGTCTTCGAAACTTCCAAGTTTTGAAGACTTTCATAAAAATTGCCTATTCACCCCCCTCTAGTCGATACTAGCACTTTCAAAAAGTGATCGGGCAGGAGGACCACGGATTGAACTTTGGGGCGACTGGCTCCATCACATATACGTCCCTTAGTGCACGCTTCCGCTCCCTTTTGGGTATGTGGGTTGCGTATATCATGTTCACCGTCCGCACTTGTAGGGGGAAGCCCTTCTGTCCTCTATTGTTCGGCGGCTGGGGCTCCTCATCGTCGTCTCTATGCAGCCCCTTGTCATTGTTTTCGGCAGTTAGCTTGCCTGCCCGCTTGAACATCCAACAATCCCTGTTGGTGTGGTTGGCTGGTTTTTCAAGGGTGCCGTCTATCTGGCACGAGTGATTGAGTATTCGGTCCGTATTGGACGGGCCCGGAGTATTTCTTTTGAATGGCTTTTTCCGCTGACCGGGTTTGGAGCCTTTGAATCCGGCATTGACTGCCGTATCTTCAGCATTATCGCCATTAATGCGGCGCTTGTGCTTGTTGCGACGCGACCTGCCGTTGCTGTCCTTGGTATCCGAATTACCAGGGCTCTTGGTCATATTGTTACTACGAGCAAGCCAGCTATCCTCTCCCGCACAAAAGCGGGTCATGAGTGTTGTAAGGGCTGCCATGGATTTTGGCTTTTCCTGTCCTAGGTGCCGGGCAAGCCACTCGTCGCGGATGTTATGTTTGAAGGCTGCAAGGGCCTCTGCATCCGAACAGTTGACGATTTGATTTTTTTGGTTAGGAACCGTGTCCAGAATTGTCTGGCCGATTCTTCTGGCTGCTGAATTATGTGGCTTAGGTCATCAACGTCTGGCGGTCGCACATAAGTGCCCTGGAAGTTGTCAAGGAATGCGGCTTCCAGGTCTTCTCAACAACCGATTGACTCTGCTGGCAAGCTGTTAAGCCAATGCCGAGCTGGTCCTTTAAGCTTGAGTGGGAGGTATTTGATGGCGTGTAGATCATCACCGCGGGCCATGTGGATATGAAGGATATAGTCCTCGATCCAGACCGCAGGATCTGTTGTGCCATCGTATGATTCAATGTTTACGGGTTTGAAACCCTCAGGGATTTGATGATCCATCACTTTGTCTGTGAAGCATAGTGGGTGTGCGGCGCCTCTGTATTGGGCTATATCACGATGCAGCTCAAATGAGCTTTGTCTACTGTGGTTCGGCCCGGCTGGGGTTGCCATATCCGGTGTGACGGTTATCATCACGTATCATGGGGCGCCCACGCGATCCGTAGATCGATCTTGTTTGCCTTTCCTTGTCCTCCAATATATCCCGCAGGTCTGGCGCATTTCCCCGTGCCTTGGTATTTTTTGAGCGGCGCCGGGGTGCGGCTTGAGTGGAGGGCCGAAAGGCCTCTCTGTCACGGCCACGAGGTGGCCGGTCGGCCATATTATGCGCTGGTGATGTAGGTTTAGGTGCTTCCTCCTCTAATCGGGGTAGCAGCCTGCGTTTTGGGTAGCTCTTGGAGGGGCGTTCGAGTTCGTACTCTTCGGCCGCCAGGATTTCAGTCCATCTGTCGGCTAGCAAATCTTGGTCAGCTCTAAGCTGGTGCTTATTTTTCTTAAGGCTGCTTGCCATGGCCATGAGCCTGCGTTTGATACGCTCTTGTTCGACGGGATCCTCAGGCACGACAAATTCGTCGTCGTCGAGGCTTGCCTCGTCTTCGGAGGGAGGCATGTAATTATCGTCCTCTACCTCTCTATCTGCTGCTCTCTCATGAGGGCTGGCTTCTCCATCCTCCTGCGCTGAATCCTGCTGGAGGGGATTTTCTTCGGCACTGTCCGGGGTGTTATTGTCTCCGGTGCCGGAATCGCCATTTTTACTGTGGCGGTATTTAGAGCGGCGCCGCTGACGTCGACGCTTAGGCTGTTTCTTGGAGGGGTCATCCTCTGTTGTTCCATCGCCATTCTCATCTTTTGGGATGTCCACCATGTATATGTCGTATGACGAGGTGGCCTTCCAGTGCCCTATAGGCGCTGGTTCTTGGTCGTCTCCTGCATCGTCGTCCATACCGTCGATGTATTCGGAGTCAAAGTCGAGCATGTCGGTTAAGTCATCGACAGTGGGTACTAAGTGGGTGGTGGGTGGGCTTTGAATTTCTTCCTTGTCCGCATCCCAACCTTCCTGACCATAATCCGGCCAGGGCTCTCCTGATAAAGAGAGAGACTTTAGTGAATTCAGGATGTTGCCAAAGGGCGAGTGCTGAAAGATGTTCGCGGCAGTGAACTCCATGATCGGCGCCCAATCGGATTCGATCGGTAGGGGCGCGGAGGGTTCGGAGTTCGTGGAGGAGTCTGACACCCTGGAGTCACGAGCTTCGCAAAGGACAGGGTTGGTGTTCGGCTCAATCGCCGTAGAGATAGCAGCCCCCGAGGCGGTGTCCAGCCACCCGTCCTCGACATGCAATCGGCTCCGTGCTAAGGGTCGGAGCGACAACGCTGCGACCTCGAGTATTGTCTGTCTGCGGCAGAGCTAGATCGTTCCCTTCGTGACAGTGCGGCGCGCTTGGCTGTGGCTCGAACCCGTCGAAGATCAAGTCTCCGCGGACGTCAGTTGTGTAGTTCAAACTTCCAAATCTGACCTGATGGCCAGGGGCGTAGCTTTCAATCTGCTCCAGATGGCCAAGCGAATTTGCCCGCAGTGCAAAGCCGCCGAATATGAAGATCTGTCCGGGGAGAAAAGTCTCACCTTGGACCGCATCGTTGTTGATGATCGGAGGAGCCATCGGGCCTAAAGATGACGACACAGAGGAACTCTCAATGAAAGCACCAATGTCGGTGTCAAAACCAGCGGATCTCGGGTAGGGGGTACCGGACTGTGCATCTAGGCTGATGGTAACAGGAGATAAGGGACACGATGTTTTTACCCAGGTTCGGGCCCTCTCGATGGAGGTAAAACCCTACTCCTGCTTGATTGATATTGATGATATGGGTAGTACAAGAGTAGATCTACCACAAGATCAAAGAGGCTAAACCCTAGAAGCTAGCCTATGGTATGATTGTTGTTCGTCCTACAGACTAAAACCCTCCAGCTTATATAGGCACCGAAGAGGGTTAGGGTTACACAGAGTTGGTTACAAGTGTAGGAGATCTACATATCCGTATCGCCAAGCTTGCCTTCCACACCAAGGAAAGTCCCATCCGGACATGGGACGAAGTCCTCAATCTTGTATCTTCATAGTATAGGAGTCCGGCCGATGATGATAGTTCGGCTATCCGGACACCCCCTAGTCCGGGACTCCCTCACCAGTCTTGCCAGCGTGATCCAGGTGATGCTTTTTCGCCGGATTCTCCCCTGTCAACACCGGACTCTGTATATGTGGGAATTCGACCTGGCCAATCCTTGGACCCTCCAGCGGTTCTTAGGCACGACGCATGAAGACATATGGAAGCTGCTTTTCAAGGCTCAGAAGTTGTGGCCGAAAACGACCGAAGACCTCGGCCTCGATTGCGCTCATCCGGCCACTCCTATAAGTTTTCTGGTGACCTTAATTTGTAAATCCAAGGAGTATGATGAGCTTTCCATTCTTCCCACAGGGCTGGACAAAGAAGGCGGAGCGGATCCAATGTCCGGCTCCGCTACCCAAAGACCCAGACATTCCTCTGTTGACGAGGATGCTGGTTCCGGCGTCAGAGAAGAAGGCCAAGAAGAAGAGCAAGGAGGCCAGAGGTGGCCTCCGCCGTAAAGGCGCTTCGGACGTTGTGTCCAAAGACACCGAGACTCTCTCCTTTCATGACGAAGATGAAGAGGAGGAAGAGAGCAATTCTCTCCTTAAGGGGGGAAAGAAGAAAAGGGCGGCTTCCGTGGATCTAAAGGCGGAGGCGTCCAAGAAGGGGAAACTCTCCCTTTCGGATGATTCTGAATCGGAGGCCGACGCCATCCCCGAGTGGCACCCCAGGCCGAGGCCCCTGTCCAGATCGTAAGTATCCAAAGGCACCATACATATATCCGGTTTTATGCCTTGTGGTTCTAACACATTGATTTGCGCGTTGCAGTCCGGCTCGCGATCTCCCCAACGATCATCGTCCTCTGAATTCACAATAACATGTCGGTGTTCGGGAATGGGGTCCCGGACTTGCTCGCTGCGGCTGCGGCGTGGCTCAAAGGGGGCCCAGCGCGGCCCATCTTCATCAACACAAGCTCAAGACCCTCGCGAGGGGCCAAGCCTCGCGGGGCGGACGACAGGGAGCTTCCTCAGGCACGACCTCATCAGGCTGGCTCACGAGGAGGCGGAGAGTTCAAGGCGGGGTACCTCGCGAGGTGCCCATGAAGCAAGCCATGACGACCAAGGGTGCCAGTCAGGCGCCAGCCCGCGTAGTGTCCTCCTTTCCTCTTTGGTGCAAAGGGAGCAGGTGCAGGCGAGAGCATCAGGCAAAGGCATCCATTTCGGTGCAACAAGACCAAGACCAGCCCAACGGCAGGGAGGAAGTCATCGTGGAGCCCAGGCAGGCGTCACCACTAGAGCCTTTGACAGGCGAGGACCAACTTTAGTCAGGATAAGTGTACCCGCTGTTCCCCTTCAAAATGGCCAATTGTTGGCGCCCTTCCCGCTCAATATTTGGGGAGAGGCCCAGGGCCTTTGCCTATAAATAGGACTAGCCACCCTCAGGGTAGGGGGATCGAGCATCAGGCATACATCTAGAATAGAGAGAGAGAGGGAGAGAGAGAGAGAGAGCGACTGAACTCCTCCTAGCAGTTCATCGCACCAGCCAAGAACAGACCCTCGCGAGGCTGTTCTTCCTTGTATTGTTCATCATTAACCCAAGAGGCAATCCACCACACCACACACTGGAGTAGGGTATTACACCACAATGGTGGCCTGAACCAGTATAAATCCTGTGTCCCTTGTGCTGTTCTTTTCGTAGTTTAGGTCTTAGCGATTTGGCGAGGAGCAAGTAGGTAGAGGGCGAAATCTCCGCGCGCACCCCAGTGTTCGAACCTCAAGGGTCTGCCAGAACCCGAAATCCGACATTTGGTGTGCCAGGTAGGGGTGCGCCGGAATTCGCCTTCCGTCGTCTTGTTCTTCTCCGACCATCGCATCCATGTCTGACGCTCGTCGGGCATGCACCAAGCGCCGAGCCGCCCTCGCTTCCCGCATCACCCAGACGGCTCCCGTCGGCGGGCGCCCACATCGCTCTCTGTCACCTGCCGTTAACGCCGCCACCGGCCCGGCGGGGAACGAGCAGCAACATCGTCCCAGCATCCATCCATGAGGCGAGACGGCTGCACTGCTACACCCTCGCTCACCCCTGCTGGTTCTTCGTCCCGCGTGCCCCGCGCGGCCATGGAGGCTCGAGCTGCTCTCATCGCGGCAAACGAGCTCCTGCGCTACCGCCCAATCGACGATGTTTACGAAGAGTGGCTCGACCGAGTCGCTGAGCTCGTCCGCGCCGCTGGGGGCTCCCTCGCGCCGTCCTTCTCACTGCACCGCGTCTCGCCCTGTGCGGGCAATGAAGCTCCTGGGGCGCCTCAGCCGCCTCCCCCTCAAGAAGGCGCCTTGGCCCCAAGGCGCGCGGCCCCTGGGCGGAACCCGCTCCGTCAGGTGCCAGCGTGGCAGGAGCAGAGCTGCCAAGAAGCCCAAGGCCAAGGATGTGAAGCGCAAGGGGGCTTCCGTGCTCGCGGCAGAGCCAGACACCAAGCGGGGCAGAGATCAGCCCGAATCCTCCAAAGGCAGTCGGTACTGCGTGTACCATGACCTCCACACCCACAACACCAATGAATGCCAAGAGTTCTGGGCCGTGCGTGAAGGAAGGGTCGGCCGACGTCCCGACCGCAGCGACCGGGGCTACGGCCGAGGAGGAGAAAGGAACGCAGGACGCCAGGAAGACCGCGGCCCACGCCAAGGGTGGCGCGACCAACCTCGCGAGGATCGCTGGCAGGACCCGCCTCGCGAGGGAGGCTGGAGGGATGAGTCTCACGAGGATCGCCCGCAAGGGAACGCAGGCCTCCCTCCGCTGCCGCCGCAGCCAAGGAGAAATGAGGACCGTCATCAGGACGAGGGGGCTGGGGGCTTCCAGGAACCATGTGCGATCGCCTGCATCCTGGGCGGAGCTCAAGCCCCAGCCTCTCGGCGCATCTTCAAGCAGTTCGCCCGTGAAGTGAATGCAGTCCTCCCCAAGCTCAAGGCCACGCGCCCTCTCAGATGGTCGGCATGCGCCATCACGTTCAGCTCTGCAGATCAGCTCAAGTGCGTGGCCATAGCCGGAGTCCTCCCGATGCTTTGTTCCCCAATCATCAGCAACGTGCTAGTCACCAGGACCCTCATTGATGGCAGGGTAGGGCTCAACGTCCTTTCCGTGGAAACGTTCAACAATCTCCAAGTGCCCTACAATCAGCTTTAGCCAACCAAGCCCTTCTCCGGAGTCACCGACGGCTCCACAGTCCCGATTGGGCAGGTCCACCTCCCTGTCACCTTCGGGGCACACGACAACTACCGCACCGAGCTCATCGACTTCGACGTCGCCCACATTCTCCTACCGTACAACGCCATCCTCGGGTACCCAGTGCTAGCCAAGTTCATGGCCGTAACCCACCACAGCTACAACGTCCTCAAGATGCCAGGGAGTGGCGGAGTCATCACGGTGCCCTGCGAAGAGAGAGACGCAGTGTGCTCCCTGGAGCGAGCCTTTCAGGCCGCGTCACTAGAAGACCCGGCTTGCGGAAACAGGAGGCTTCCCGAGGCTGCCCCCAAGAAGAAGAAGACATCGTCCGGCCCGACCCCTCAGGAGGCAGGCCCCTCAGGGCCCGTGCCTGCTCAGGGGGAACCTCCTTCCATCGCATAGGGAAGCGCGCTCGGCGCCCTCCTCAGGCAGGGCTCGGGGGCTCTCCCCTGGAGGGCCGCCGACCTCGTCAAGGTCACGAGGGAGGCACTTGGGCAGCACGTGGAGGCGTGTTTCGAAGCACGTTTCCCTCAAGAAGGAGCAAGGAAAGGAGGGCCAAACCCTCAGGAGTTCGTCAGCAAGGCCATTCAGGAGCTACAGGAGTCAAGAGTCATGAGAGGCAGCCGCCGCTTACCCGCTGTGGCCTCCCATCCAAGCGAGGATGGTGGGCTGCATGTCTGCATCGACATACCAGGGCTCAACCGAGCCGCGTCTCAGGAGCGCCTCTGGCCCTCGCAAGTGGGACGCTGCGAGGGTCCGCCCCACAGCTACGTTCGCATGCCTTATGGCTTGCCGAACGCGGCTGCCGCATACCAGCGCCTCATGGGGGCCATCATGGAGGCTCAAGAGGTCAGGCGTTCCGCAGCCCTGGTGGAGATGAAGATGGTCCGCGAGGAGCCACCAGCGCCTCCGGAGCCTCCTGAGGCCCCTGGGCCTAGGGGTTTGTGAGGATCGGCTCCCGCAGCCCACCGAGTCTGCTACACCAACACCCCTTCGTCCCCAACATCATCAGGTGACATCTTTCAAGTTTCATTTCCAGCTGGGAGCGCCCTCAGGGCCGCATTATTCCCAGGCCGCGTGGGTCCGTCCCTGCGGCGTCTATCCCTTTTATTTCGTGTTCTTAGCTTACTTTATTGGGGGCGCCCCTCGGGCTGCATCATTGAAAGCACATTTGCTCCCTGGGTGGTTTTGGTAATTAATGACAACATACTTTGTGGTTGGACTAATGCTTTTATCAAGTATGTTTTAGGAAATTCAATCACATTGGCATGGCAAAAGGATCAAGAGGTGGACCCTCAAAATGCTAAGGCAAGCATTGGCAAAAGCTCAAGACTCCATTTTGGTTTAGTGATCCAAGATCACATTGAGTCCATAGGAAAGCCAATACTATTAAAAGGGATGAGGTTATGATGATGATCTGGTTGCTCAAAGTGCTTAGTGATACATCTCCTAAACTATCAAGAACTTTCACCGCCATATACACTCATAAGTAATCTCGGTCCCACCGATATTCCAAACTCACCACACCGAGATGAACCACCTCAGCCATAAAGCCAAACCCTAGAAATCTCGGATTTTCCGATTCGAACTCGGTCTCACCGAAACTTGAGTTGCCAAGCTTCAGAACCTTCGTCATCAAATCGGTGTCACCGAGATGATGAAGTCGGTCCCACCGAAATTGGCTTGCTCTTGTCATTGCACTAATCGGACTAACCGAGTTTGTATTTTTGGTCCCACGAAAATCCCAACGCTCACATTATTTGAACTATCGGTCTCACCGAGTTGTCAACTTCGGTCCCACCGAGATTGGTCAAATGTGTGTAACGGTTGGATTTTGTGTGGAGGCTATAAATACCCTCCACCCCCTCTTCATTCGTGGAGAGAGCCATCGAAAGAACTACCACTCCTACCTTACATTTCGAGAAGAGAACTACCTACCCTTGTGTTGAGATCAAGTTGCTCCACTCCCACCATATGAAGCTTGATCTCTAGCCTTCCCAAGTTGCTTTCCACTCAATCCTTTCTTCCACCACAGCCAAATCAGTGAGGAGAGTTGAGTGTTGGGGAGATTATCATTTGAAGCACAAGAGCAAGGAGTTCATCATCATCAACACCATCTATTACCTTTTGGAGGGTGGTGCCTCCTAGATTGGTTAGGTGTCGCTTGGGAGCCTCCGTCGAGATGTGGAGTTGAACCAAGAAGTTTGTAAGGGCAAGGAGATCGCCTACTTGTGAAGATCTACCCCGAGTAAGGCTAGCCCTCCGTGGGCGTGGCCATGATGGAATAGACAAGGTTGCTTCTTCGTGGACCCTTCGTGGGTGGAGCCTCCATGGACTCTCGCAGCCGCTACCCTCCATGGGTTGAAGTCTCCATCAACGTGGAAGTACGATAGCACCACCTATCGGAACCACGAGAAAAATCACCGCGTCTCCAAATTGCGCTTGATCTTCTCCACTTCTCTTTACTACTTGTGCAATTTACTTTCCGCTGCCCATACTCTAGAATTGCATGTGTAGTGTGCTACTTGACTTGTATGTTATGCAAAATCTGCCAAAATCTGTCCTTGATAAAAGACGAATTTTTATCTTGTCGAGTAGTCTAATCACCCCCTCTAGACACTCTCACCTTCTTCGATCCTACAATTGGTATCGAGCTTTGGTCTCCATTGCTTTGGTTTACACACCATTGGAGGAAGATGGACGGTTCACGCTTGGGAGTGTTAGCCATAGAGTGCCTATTCTTAATGGAGTGTCCTATAACTCGTGGAGGATTGAAATGCTTATTATCTTTAAGACATAAAATTTATGCAAATATGTTGAGACCCCATATGTGCCTCCATTTGACCCCTTGCACCCTACCATGGATGAAGAGCTTGATTTGCTTCAGAACCTTAGGACTGAAAATCTTATCATTAGAGGGTTACCCGATAACTTGCTTAAGCTCGTTACAAACTTTGAGTGCGCCTATGCTATGTGGAAGTTCTTGGAAGAACTTTATCCGGACTACTCTTTGAGAGGTCTTGATGAAATTCTATACAAGACTATTGAATTTGATATGATGCTCCTAATGATCCCAACTTTGATAAATGCTTCTTTGAGCTTCGTGATCTTATGAAAAAGAAGGGTGATCCCGGTCTTATCAATGTTCTAATTATAAATGCTCTTGTATTGCATTCCGATGATTATTGTCACATTGACAAAACTAATGCAAGTTGTTATCAAATTGACCTAGGTGTTGATGATGAACAATCTATAGGTCAATATGATGATGAGCATGAGCATGATGATGATTACTCCGATTCGGACATCGAGCTAGACAAGATCATGAAGAGTCTCAATCTTATGGCAAATCTGAGAGACTACATATGTGGCGGAAAAGAGTGGATTCTTGATAGTGGATGCACCGACCACATGACCGGAGACGAAGACATGTTTCGAGAGCTTGCAAAGAACAATGGTCCTCGAAAGTATGTGACTTTTGGAGACAACTCCAAGGGTAAGGTACTTGGCCTTGGTAAGGTGGCCATATCTCATGATAGCTCTATTCAAAATGTCATGCTTGTAGAATCTCTTGGATACAATTTACTTTCCGTGTCTAGATTAGCTGACTTTGGATTCAATGTGCTATTCACCGAAGTAGATTGCCAAGTCTTTCGTCGTGACAATCATAACATGGCATTTACCGGTATCCGTAGAGGTGATCTATATATTGTTGATTTCACTAAGAAAGCCCAACCTAGAACTTGCTTCATTGCTAAAT
This sequence comes from Aegilops speltoides, assembly GCA_021437245.1. Taxonomy (NCBI): domain Eukaryota; kingdom Viridiplantae; phylum Streptophyta; class Magnoliopsida; order Poales; family Poaceae; genus Aegilops; species Aegilops speltoides. The sequence goes on along the minus strand of CM038147.1, from coordinate 454,629,065 downwards.
CCGCTAAAGGTTGGTTATGGCATAGAAGGCTTGGACATGTTGGTATGCGTAATCTAGACAAGCTAATCAAAGGTGATCATATTCTTGGCGTTAAAGATGTTTTCTTTGACAAAGATAGACTTTGTAGTGCTTGTCAGCAGAAAACAAGTAGGTGGAAGTCATCCGTGAAGAACATCATGACCACAAGGAGACCGCTTGAGCTTCTTCATATGGATCTTCGGTCCCAATGCTTACAAAAGCCTTGGTGGTAACTCCTTTGGTCTAGTTATAGTTGATGATTATTCCAGATTTACGGGTATTTTTCCTTGATGACAAATCGCAGGTTCAGAGAATCTTCAAAACCTTTGCCGAAAGGCCCAAAATCAATTTGAGGTGAAGATCAAGAAAGTTCGAGGACAATGGAACGGAGTTCAAGAACGCCAATGTAGACTCTTTTCTCGATGAGGAAGGATTCTACATGAGTTCTCGACTCGTACACTCCTCAACAAAATGGAGTTGTTGAGAGGAAGAACCGAACACTCATAGAGATGGCGAGAACGATGCTTGATGAATACAAGACACCGAAGCACTTTTGGGGGGAAGCCGTCGAGACAGCTTGTCATGCTATCAACAGGCTTTATCTTCATAAGCTCCTCGGCAAGACATCATACGAGCTCCTCACCGTAACAAACCCCAAGTGGGATACTTTCGTGTCTTTGGTTGAAATGCTATATCCTTGATAAGCATCGTCGGTCTAAATTTGCTCCTAAAACTCATGAAGGCTTTTTTCTTGGTTATGGATCAAACTCCCACACCTACCGTGTCACAATAATTTCACCCAAAGGTTGAAGAGACGGTAGATGTGAAGTTTGATGAATCTAATGGCTCGCAAGTAGAGCAAATGCCTATTGATGTAGGAGACAAGGACCCATCGGAAGCTATCCAAGATTTATCTATTGGAAAGATCCGTCCCATGGAAGTGAAGGAGAGTACCTCATCTACATATGTGGAGCCCCCACCTCACGGCAAGATGAACCTCAAGGCAACATGGAGGCCTCCACAAGTGGAACTCACCAAGATGAGGAAGTGCAACAAGAAGATCCACCACAACCTCCTTCTCCACCGCCTCAAGACAACACCAACAACAATGAAGAAGAAGAGGAAGATGAGGATGATGAGGAAGCTCAGCCACAACCTCAACAAAAGCTATCCCGAGTCCGAGCAAGAGTCAAGAAAAATCATCCCGTGGAACAAATGATCAATGACATCAACTCCGGAGAATTACTCGCCTAAAACTCGCTTAGCTAACTTTTGTGAGCATTACTCATTTATCTCTAGTATTGAACCTATGAAGGTAGAAGAAGCACTTGAAGACCCGGATTGGGTGAACGCTATGCACGAAGAGCTACACAACTTCGAGAGGAACAAGGTATGGACTTTGGTAGAGAAGCCCAAGGATGATCAAAACGTCATTGGAACCAAATGGGTGTTTCGGAACAAGCAAGATGAAGATGGACAAGTCATCCGCAACAAGGCTCGCCTCAGAGCTCAAGGTTACACACAAGTCGAAGGTATGGACTATGGTGAGACCTATGCCCCGCTGCTAGACTTGAGTCCATTCGCATTCTTCTTGCTTATGCCAATCACCATGATATTACTCTCTATCAAATGGATATCAAAAGTGCTTTCCTAAATGGTGAAATTGAGGAGGAAGTATTTGTGAAACAACCTCCGGATTTGTGAATCCCAAAAGCCTAATCATGTTTACAAATTGCACAAAGCTCTTTATGGTCTTAAACAAGCTCCTAGAGCTTGGTACAAATGCTTGACTAGCTTTCTTCTTGAAAAGGCTTTGAGATTGGAAAAATTGACTCAACGCTGTTCACGAAAAGGGTTGATGGTGAACTATTTGTGTGCCAAATATATGTTGATGATATTATCTTTGGTTCAACTAACCCTCATTTTAGCGAGAAGTTTGGAAAGCTCATATCGGAGAAGTACGAGATGTCCATGATGAGTGAACTCAAATTCTTCCTTGGGTTGCAGGGGTACCTTTGTCTCACAAACAAAGTACACCAAGGATCTCTTCAAGAAGTTCAACATGCAAGAAAGCAAAGGTATGAGAACCCCCATGCCTACAAGTGGACATAATGACTTGACAAAAGATGGAGAACCCGTTGATCAAAAGGTTTACCGATCTATGATTGGTTCTCTACTATATCTTTGTGCTTCTCATCCTGACATAATGTTGAGTGTATGCATGTGTGCTCGATATCAAGCAGCCCCTAAAGAATGTCATCTTAAAGCTGTTAAAAGGATTGTGAGATATTTGATACACACACCAAACTTTGGCATTTGGTATCCTAAGAGGGCCTCTTTCGACCTTGTTGGCTATTCCGACTCGGACTATGCCGGTGATGTGGTTGATAGAAAGTCAACTTCGGCACGTGTCAATTTCTTGGTCGATCCCTTGTATCTTGGTCCTCCAAGAAACAAAATTCGTATCATTATCCACCGCCAAGCGTAATATATTGCTGCTGGTTCATGTTGTGCTCAATTGCTATGGATGACACAAACGCTTAAGGATTATGGGATACATGTGAGACATGTTCCTTGCTTTGTGACAATGAGAGTGCGATTAAGATTGGACACAATCCGTGCAACACTCTCGAACTAAACATATTGAAGTTCGTCACCATTTTATTCGTGATCACATTGCCAAGGGTGACATCAATCTTAAGCATGTTCGATCGACAAACAACTTGCGATATCTTTACAAAACCACTTGATGAGAAGGTGTTTTGTCGCTAAGGAGTGAGTTGAACATCATTGATGCTTCAAACTTGGAGTGAAAACTCCATTGATGCATGCAAGGCATGAGCCCACTTGACTAATCCTTGATATTTCTCTTATGATGATGATCATATGTCTTGGACACATTTGCCCCTTGTATTGCATCTAACTCCTTGCAGGTACTTGGATGATCTACATTCCACAAGATTACCACCCACTCAAATCATGAGTAATCTTGTCATTGACCAAGTATCTAGCCCTTTGGGATGTTGAGTTCAAGGAACAAAATTCCACATATCCTTTTTGACATCTTATACATCTAGTATTTCACTCTAGTCATCTTGGATATCCTTGAGTATTTCCTTGTTGCCTAACCCATGTAGGAAGATGAACTACACAAGTGGAAATGGCGCTCCAACTTCACATTCAATGAGCACCTACATCAAGTTCACCTACATGAGCAAAGCAACAACAAGCCCAAGGTATGTTCTTCACATCTTTAAGGAGCTTTGCTCAAAGACATGAGTACAAGCAGCTTCATAAGATGTGATCACATCGAATGCTTAATCGAAAAATGGCAACCCCATTTTGAGCTTAAATGATGAGTATGACCTATGATCAAATGTCCTCATTTGACTCCTAAGTCAATATACTCAAACATAGGTGACCTTGTCACGACCTTTATCTAGATGAAGTACATATGTTTTGGAGTCTTTCTATTTTCTCTTATGTTCTCTCATTGAGTTTTCATTAAAAAAAACTTCATCTAGGAATCTTTTTCATTTCTATTCTTCTGCCTTTGTGAATATCCTTCTGGCTCGATCAATTCCTCGAAAATCATTCACAAATTCATTGCAAATCCTTTGAAACATTCCTCGCAAAGTGAGCTGAATTATTTCAGATTTCCTTGAATTAAACTCAGCCACCGATTTAAATATTTCGGTCCGACCAAAAGGATCTACCCTAAGTCCATGACTTTCGGACCCACCGATCCATCTCAATTCGTGTCACCGATTTATTTCTTCGAGGATATCATCTTCGCAGCTCCACTCAATGATTCTCTATGCATGTTCCGCTTTTGCCTGTTGTGATTCTTAAGGATCCCACTTCTTTCTTTCCATCTTCCCCGACCTTCCTAGTTTGCTATCCTTTTCGCACTTGATGTCAAAGGGGAGAAGACTTAGGGGGAAGAGAAGATTTAGGGGAGAAGAAGAGCAATCTTACCTTAAGGGGAGAGAATCACATCAAAGCTTCAATGTTTTTCCTATAAGAGAATTTCTTGCCGTGTTTCACATTGACATTACAATTGGCATTATTCTCATTTGGCATCATTCTTTGATTTTGCTCTTTCCATCAAACCCTTGATCTGAGAAAACTCAAAGGAGAGGAACCTTCACAATTGATATCTTATGGAAAGCAAAATCTCTCGAGTTCATTGAAAATCTTTTAGTTTCGAGACATGTTTGTTGATTCAAGCTTGTGCTCAATATGAGACACTCTTTATACATGTCATCCTGGCTTGGTATTCTTGATGTTCTTGCAGTTGGTTGAAGAAATACTCTTGTGTTATCTAACCTTGTTTTCCCAAGTTTATCTCTTCGGTACAATGCCAAGGAACCTCAAGGTAAGTATATGCACTTTGCGTAATGTGCATGATGGTGACTTGCTTGTGAATACTTGTTTGCAAGAAATCACCATGCACATATGCATTATCACTCACTTCTTTTCATCTGCTCGATGCATATAGCCAAGCTGCATGTAGCACATCTTGCTTTTCTCTCTTGTGTGCTTGTGGTAGTCCAAAACCATAATTTATGAAAATCTTGCACACTTGTAGGGGAGCCTGTACTACATGTTTGTCAAAGCTTTCGTGATAATTCTGTCTTTCTTTCAGTAAGCTTTGATGTCTTGTTTTGTGTGTTGCCATCAATTACCAAAAGGGGAGATTGAAAGCACATTTGCTCCCTGGGTGGTTTTGGTAATTAATGACAACATACTTTGTGGTTGGACTAATGCTTTTATCAAGTATGTTTCAGAAATTCAATCACATTGGCATGGCAAAAGGATCAAGAGGTGGACCCTCAAAATGCTAAGGCAAGCATTGGCAAAAGCTCAAGACTCCATTTTTGGTTTAGTGATCCAAGATCACATTGAGTCCATAGGAAAGCCAATACTATTAAAAGGGATGAGGTTATGATGATGATCCGTTGCTCAAAGTGCTTAGTGATACATCTCCTAAACTATCAAGAACTTTCACCGCCATATACACTCATAAGTAATCTCGGTCCCACCGATATTCCAAACTCAGTCACACCGAGATGAACCACCTCAGCCATAAAGCCAAACCCTAGAAATCTCGGATTTTCCGATTCAGAACTCGGTCTCACCGAAACTTGAGTTGCCAAGCTTCTGTAACCTTCTGTCATCAAATCGGTGTCACCGAGATGATGAAGTCGGTCCCACCGAAATTGGCTTGCTCTTGTCATTGCACGAATCGGACTAACCGAGTTTGTATTTTCGGTCCCACCGAAAATCCCAACGTTCACATTATTTGAACTATCGGTCTCACCGAGTTGTCAACTTCGGTCCCACCTCTTCATTCGTGGATTTTGTGTGGAGGCTATAAATACCCCTCCACCCCCTCTTCATTCGTGGAGAGAGCCATCAGAATGAACTACCACTCCTACCTTACATTTCTGAGAAGAGAACTACCTACCCTTGTGTTGAGATCAAGTTGCTCCACTCCCACCATATGAAGCTTGATCTCTAGCCTTCCCAAGTTGCTTTCCACTCAATCCTTTCTTCCACCACAGCCAAATCAGTGAGGAGAGTTGAGTGTTGGGGAGATTATCATTTGAAGCACAAGAGCAAGGAGTTCATCATCATCAACACCATCTATTACCTTTTGGAGGGTGGTGCCTCCTAGATTGGTTAGGTGTCGCTTGGGAGCCTCCGTCGAGATGTGGAGTTGAACCAAGAAGTTTGTAAGGGCAAGGAGATCGCCTACTTCGTGAAGATCTACCCGAGTAAGGCTAGCCTCCGTGGGCGAGGCCATGATGGAATAGACAAGGTTGCTTCTTCATGGACCCTTCGTGGGTGGAGCCCTCCGTGGACTCTCGCAGCCATTACCCTCCGTGGGTTGAAGTCTCCATCAACGTGGAAGTACGATAGCACCACCTATCGGAACCACGAGAAAAATCACCGCGTCTCCAAATTGCGTTTGATCTTCTCCACTTCTCTTTACTACTTGTGCAATTTACTTTCCGCTGCCCATACTCTAGAATTGCATGTGTAGTGTGCTACTTGACTTGTATGTTATGCAAAATCTGCCAAAATCTGTCCTTGATAAAAGACGGAATTTTTATCTTGTCGAGTAGTCTAATCACCCCCCCCTCTAGACACTCTCACCTTCTTCGATCCTACAATCATCCCCAAGTCGCTCGGGTCAGACCCAGCGGCGTGTACCCCTCTTGCGTTTATCTTAGGGCCATGCTTTCGACCCATCATGCTTGTTATTTGGTGCCTGTCCATGGCACCTTTTCTTCCTGGATGTCGCAAGCTTGCACGCTAAAGGGGGGGGGGTACCTGAGCATTGCGACTCAGGGCTCCTACCGGCTCTCCAGACCTCACCCTCTGGTCTTGTCCATGGAATCGCGACCTGGCATACCAGCGACGGCTGAGACCAGCTCGAGGGCCGGGACCCGAGGACGTAGAGTTTCAACATCTAACCCAGCTTGTGCGTTAAAGGGTGGGTACCTGAGCATCGCGACTCAGGGCTCCTACCGGCTCTCCAGCCCTCACCCTCTGGTCTTGTCCATGGCATCGCGACTGGCATACCAGCGACGGCTGAGACCAGCTCGAGGGCCGGGACCCGAGGACGTAGAGCACCGGCATCTAGCCAAATTTGCAGGAACACACTCCAAGATAAGGCCCAGAGCCAGGCGCAACCCGCCTTGAGGTAGGGCCCCATGAGTCCCGCGCTAGCTCACGGGTGCCCAGATACACCTCGTCAAGCCCTACCGTGCCGGCCACGTGTAAGGGTGGGGCTGTACATGCCCCGGGGGCTCCTCCCGGAGGGGCCCCCCCTCCCACGCACCAGTGGAAGTTCCATGCTCCGCGCTGGCTGACGACACTGCCGAGGAGCGGCTATGCCCGTACACATACGAAAGCGCTATGCCCCGCGCTGGTGATAAACAACTGAGGGTGGCCCCCGGGCTGCATCAACCTCAGGGAGCCCAGAGCTCAATGTCTAGCCTCATCGCAACGCCTTCCCTCGGGAGTGCCGCGTGAGGGGTCTGGGCACGGGGGCTGCCCCTGGGTTACGCCCAGACACACGCCACCCAGCCAGCCCCCCCCGGGCCTGGTTCGTCGCACGTCCCTCCCCGAGCGGAGCCAAGGTACGAAGGCCGTTTGAGCGTCAAGGGGGACTCCTGAGCATCGTGACTCAGGAGCCTAACTAGTCACGTAGCCCCTCACTCCTTAGTTCCGAAAGGCTAACGACAGTTGAGGTATGCGCGGGGCCGGGCTCTGCAGACGTAGAACGGTAGATCCACCCACATCTCACCTCCCTACTTGCTGTTCGAGCGCCAAGGGGACTCCTGAGCATCGCGACTTAGGAGCCTAACTTGTCACGTAGCCCCTCACCCCTTGGTCCCGTCCTGGTTTCCGGTCGGGGCTAACGGCGACTGAGGTATGCGCGGGGCCGGGCTCTGCCGGCGTAGAACATAAGCAAGTAGGAAGGAATAGCGCAAGTTTCAGGGAATTCAAAAGCAAATATTACAGTCGATGCTGTTATCGCAGCATCGAATGCAAGTTTTTACGCCTCCCCGAGGCATGGTACATATGCAGGAATTAAAAGCAGGACGGGAGCTAGGACGGAGTCACTTGCCGGTGGTGGAGCTGCGCGGAGGGGGTTCGCCTTGTGGAGCGGCAGGGCTCGCGGCGCTCCGCTTCGGCTTGGTGCTGAAGGCCCGGAACTTCCCCAGCAAAGCCTCCACGCGACCCTTCACGGCCTCAGCAGTGGCAGCGGCAAGCTCGCCGCACGCTGGCTCCAGCAGGCTGTCGAGGTCGACGTTGGGGTCGCGAAGATAGATGTGGGTGAAGACCCGCGTCAGCGCTGCACAAGACAAGACGCGTGCCTCGGCCTCAGCCGTAGGGCCAAGGCCAAGGGTGACATCTTCAAGAGCGGAAGGGAAGCAGCTTGGCGGGGCCATCCTCCTCGCCAGCCAGCGGGCTCTCCAGGCCGCTCTCGTAAAGCGTCTTCAATGAAGTGCGAGCCTTCTCCTCCATCTCCGCAAAGGCCACGCGATCCTCGGCAAGAACCCGTTGTCGGTGTCAAAACCGGCAGATCTCGGGTAGTGGGTCCCGAACTGTGCGTCTAGGCGGATGGTAACAGGAGACGAGGGACACAGTGTTTTTACCCAGGTTCAGGCCCTCTCGATGGAGGTAATACCCTACGTCCTGCTTGATTAATATTGATGATATGGGTAGTACAAGAGTAGATCTACCACGAGATCAAGGAGGCTAAACCCTAGAAGCTAGCCTATGGTATGATTGTTGAGATGTAATGTTGTGTCCTACGGACTAAAGCCCTCCGGTTTATATAGACACCGGAGAGGCTAGGGTTACACAGAGTCGGTTACAATGGTAGGAGATCTACATATCCGTATCGCCAAGCTTGCCTTCCACGCCAAGGAAAGTACCTTCCTGACACGAGCCGAGTCTTCCATCTTCTATCTTCGTAGTCCGGGAGTCCGGCGGATATTGATAGTCCGCTATCCGGACACCCCTAGTCCAGACTCCTCAAGAGCCTCTGAACCAGTCCTCAATGACGATAAGTCCGCGTGCATAATGTTCGGCATTGCAAGGCGGGTTCCTCCCTTGAATAATCCGGAGGAGATAAGGAACACCAGGATAGTGTCCGCTCGCAAAATAAATTCCACATTCCAACGTAGAGAATAAAACACATATATTGATCCAATCATCGACGATTTATGCGGCGTGACATCACACCAGCACCAAGCCCTTGTTTGAATTATTGTACCACCTCAAACGCTTAGCGCGGTTTCCTTTTTGGCACGCCCCGTCGAAGCGTAGATCGTGTTCCCTTATTCCGGATTCTCATCAATACGCGTGGGTAACCCAACCGCGCCATTGATGGTGGCGCTTGGGAGATAAGCGAGTTTTACCAGCCGGTGAGGGACGATAGTTTTGTCCGCCTATATATAAGGGATAAGGATTTACCTTCTCACCCACGCCTTCTTCCTCCTTTGCTTATCCATCCCCCAAACTCAAGCTCCAACGCCCAAGCTCACAAGATCTCACCTCAACCCTTCTCCGAATATGTCCGGAGGGGAGGCAAATGGATGTCCTCCACCGCGAAGGAGAAGGACATCACCAAGCTGCTTGCGACGCGGATACCTTTCCAAAGAACATCAGCGCACCGGCTGCCCGATCTTGGGCAGCTCATCCCCACCCTGGGCCTCATGAGAGGGTCGTCTTCCTTCCCACTTCCTCCGTGGACTGGGCTTTCCGCTCCATCCATTCGTCCGGGGCTCATGTTTTACTACGGCCTGGATTTCCACGATCCGGCGCCAACTTCGCCCTCAACATCTTGGCGTTTATCGTCGGTGCGAGGCCTTTCTCGCATCCGCCCCACTTCGCCTGTGGCTCAAGACCTTCAACGCCAAGCCAAAGATTGTGAAGGGGACGCAAGCGGAATGCGGAGGCGCCATGTTGGGCAAGTTGCCCAACGTCCCTTGGCTAGAAGGGACCTTCGTGGACTCCGTCAAGGGGTGGCAATCGGGGTGGTTCTATATCACCGAGCCACGCAAGCCCGCATGGGCGGCGGCCCCCGAATTTAGATCTGGAATCCCTACGCAGCTCACCTCCTGGAAAGAGAAGGGCTTGCAGTGGGGCGGTCCGGTGGAGGTGACGGGACTTCGAGCCTGCATCAAGAAGCTAGTGAGCAATGGGCTCCGGCTCGTCGACGTGGTCCAGGTCATGCTCCTCCGGCGGATTCTCCCATGCCAAGAAAGGGCATTTAACCTGTGGGAGTTTAATCCGGAACAACACCAGACGTTGAGCGGGCTCTTCGACACAACGTACGAAGGTGCCTGGAGGGTGCTGTTCAAGGGCGCTGATGCGCCAGATCCGCGATCAAACCGCGGATTCAGCTTGCGCCTCTCCGACGGGGTAAGTGATTCACCCCATTACGGGACACTTGTAGTAATTAGATTGACTCTAGCGAGGTTTTTAATCTGCCTCTTCCTTTGACAGAATGGATGGAGAAGGCCGAGCTGCTCATCAGCCCGGCTCCCATGCCGAAGAACCGTCGACGCCCGCTTAGCAAGGCTGCTGGTTCCGGCACCGTACGTGGTGCCGGAGAAGAAGGCCAAGAAGGTGGTCGCGGGGACTCGCAAGAGTTCCCGCAATCAGGCGTCTGACGACGACGATGACTCCTCCCCTGAAGACGAGGAGGAGGAGGAGTACTCTCTCCCGGAGGAGGGAGAGAGGAAGAGGAAGGCCTCCCCAACCGGGGCGGCCGAAGGGTCCAAGAGGGGGAGAACTATCCCCCCGGACAGTTTCGCCAACATCAACGTTGGCGAGGACGAGTGGCGGCGTCCGGCAGGATCGTAAGTATCCGGATCATTCACATGCCGTATATTGTATGTCACGTAATGTCCTTCTAATGCCGCATTGTTCCTTTAGTCCGGCCGTCGACGACTTTCCCGACTCGATGAGCGGGTCATTGGCGATGTCGGATGTAAATTCCATCCCGACTGCGTCTACCCCACGCGCCGAGGACGACGAGGCGGAATCCGACAGGGGGACGCGCCAGGAGGAGGCTCCGGAGGCGCCGTCGAGCAGCCCTCGACTTTGTGCGGACTCTACTCCGAACCCGTGGCGGTTCCAGTCCGGCAAGCAGCCCTCAAAGAGGGCAAGACCGTGACGCCGGCGGCCTCCGCCCAACCGAGGCACCGGATAACCTGCTGGTGGCGCCAAAAGCGCCCATCGAGAAGAACACCGCACTCTCATGAGTGCGGTGATTGAGAAGGTCCAGCTCGCCAAGGGCGGGCTGACCGAAGCCTGCAACAGCCTTCTAACAGGCTTTGAGGTAAGAAGGTTAAAATTAAGTAATATAATACCGCATAGACACTAGCCCCTGATGCTTAGTTCGGTGTTCGGAAAGAAAAGCCGGACTAAGGATCTAACAAGATATACGCAGGGTTGTTAAAAATATGTCGATATGGGTTTGCAGGCTGCGCTGTTGACCTCTGCCGCATTAACGGCGGAGGTCGAGGCGCTGAAGAAAGATCTTGAGCGGTCGGAGCAAGAGCTCGGCCATGCCAAGAGGCAGCTCAAGGAAAAAGAAGGTGAATAACACCACTTTAAATAAGTACCTTACAGAAAAGGGTTTTGGTTGCAAACAAGATTAACAAGGATAATGTATGTAATGCAGGGCCACTAACGAGGTGGCAGCCTCGAAGGATGCCGTGTCCGTGGCGAACGTAATGCGCCACGAACGGACTGAGCGAGAAAAGCAAAGCGGCGCTGATGGCGGAAGTTCGGCAAGAGCTCCGTGCTCTCATGGAAAAACATGAGAGTTTGGGCGTGACTCAAGACTCGAGAGTTCGAGCTTGCCTCGCTCTCGATAGGGCCGAGTCCGCCAAGGCCGAGGCCCGTAAGGCCCATATGGAAATAGAGGACATGAAGAAGATAGCGGCGGGTAAGGCGTTTTCATGCGAGCAAGCATGTTAATGTAAATTATCGGATACTTACCCAATTCAAGCTCTCGAGGGCATTTGTAGATCTGCCGCATAGTGCGTCGATGCCGCCGCGTTCTATCGTGGCGAGGAGGGAGCTCAACGGAGAAGGTCTTCGGTCTCGACGCCGAGGCCGCCATCCGTGCCCCCAAGCGACCAGTGAAGCAGCTGGTCGAACTCCTAAGGTGGCCGAGGAGGCCATGAAGGGCCTCACAGTCCGGTGTGGCTCGGGCAGCCATGCCCGGCAGCTACTTTGGCCTAGTCGCGGCTAGTGGATGCATGCCCCAGGCTGGATGTGATCAAGCGATCCGCCGCATTGAAGGCGCTTGTCGGGCCCTTGCCCGCATAAAGGTGCAATGGGGCAAGCTGGATGCGGAGAAGCTTCACGGATCCGCCGCCGCCGCAAGGAGCACCGTGCACGGAGCGATATTATAAAGTTGTCTGAAGGAGCCTGCGATATTGCGGGTGAGTGCCCCTTAATGTAATCCTTGAGTGAACTCATTGTGTGTTTATCCAAAGGCGCTGAAAACTTTGTTTATATGCGCCATGAGCAACACTTTGTTGAATTTAAAATATTACCTTCTGTCCGCCGCTTGTTAAAACCGAGATGGCAAGTCGTTGGCTTCACCCCCAAGCCACGAGTCTTTGGGGTGTTCGTGATAAACTTGAGCACTCTTGTTCCCATCTTTGGGTCCATCTAGGAGGCGCCAACACGCACGAACAAGGCGACCGGACTTATAATGCTTGAACACTCTCACTTAGCCATAGAATTCTATAATTTTAAATTTCGTGAAGCCCCGGTATTCGAAGACCAATCCGGGCGCTATCCACGCCTTCGTCGGACATCATCCGGAACTTCGCTCGAAGCGGCATGAGTCTTTAGGGACCCGAAAAGACCTCTCGAACAGCGACCAGTCTCTCGCCTTATCATGCCAGTCAGTTTTAGCTTTCTCCACTGAGGCATTAACCCGGCTCAACCGGGGCGCAATCGCAGTGGTTCTCCCAGTGCTACCTTAGCCAACAGAACGGAACGTAAGGTACCAAAACATGGGAGCCGGGCAAACCCAACTATTGACCCAAGACATGATTCGGAGCTGATTCATATAATGCTATAAGTTCGGGGTGCCGCACTTATGAAAGTGTTCGGACTTAATCACACCATAATCTGGGGAACAGAAGCCCCTGGTGTATTCGGCCGTACCAAAGTATACGGGTGCAAGATGTCATATAATGAACATTTATAAAAGATAACGAATTGCAATGAAAAGGTAATGAACTTGCAAAAAGGAAGTGCTGCGTTTTTTATGAAAGGAGGTCTGCTAATAAAGCGGACTGATACAAGTAGTGCGGTAAGCAAGGGATTTGGACTAATTTGACATGTCCCCCTCCAGGGATAAGCTGCAGACTTGGTGTATGTAATCAAATTTAGTTCTTGTAATGGAGACCACCTGAGTGTTCATCGCAGCCTTCTTTGATCCCTGACTATTGCCTCGTGAGTTCGGCAAGTTTGCCGTCGGACAGGGCTTCTGTTTAGTAGAGTCCTGTATATATAAAAAAAAGATAAGAAATAAAACCAAGGGGGGCGCTAGCACGAGCCCCTGGTGTGGTCGAGCCGCACTCTTTAATCCTTGAGGTTAAGCCCCTCCCCTGCGCCCATGGTATCTCCAAAGCGTAATGATGTACGCGGAGTGTTATTCTTGTTGTCATGCGCGGGCGAGGGTGGGGGCCGATTACTACGCTGCGGCTCGATCGCGCCAGTGGTCTTGGTTAGTGTTGCTCGGCGCGCTTTGATGCATCCGGCTTTTAATTGCGGACTAGAGAATTGCCGTGAAGGCTGCTCAGATTTCGCCGCGAGGGCATTGATGTTCCTCCGCTCGAGGAGCGTTCCGTATTCCCATTGACCGTAATGACTCCGCGAGGGCCTGGCATCTTGAGCTTTAGGTATGCATAATGCGGCACCGCGCTGAACTTTGCAACGCGTTCGTCCGAAAGCAGGCATGATAGCCGCCACGGAACGGGACTATATCTAAGATTAACTCTTCGCTTCGAAATTATCCGGGATCCAAGACCACTTCCAGCAGACGGAGCCTGTCTGCTTGGCTTCCACTCCAGGATGACACCTTTAAAGGTTGTCTTAGTAGGTTTGATCCTGGATGGGTCTATGCCCATTTTATGACCGTGTCCCGATAAAGCAGGTTCAGGCTCTTGCCGCCGCCCATCAGACTCTTGTGAGGTGAAATCCATCGACGATTGGGTCTAAAACCAATCGCGAATCCGCCATGGCGATGCTGGTCGGATGGTCTCGCCGATCGAAAGTGATCGGGCAGAGGACCATGGATTGAACTTCGGGCGATCGCTCCATCGCATAGACGCCCCGTAGTCGCGCTTCCTCTCCCTCTTGGGTATATGGGTTGCGAAATCATATTCACCGTCCGCACTTGTGGGGGAAACCTTCATCCTCTCATCGTTTGGCGGTCGGGTCTCCTCGTCATCGCTATTTAGCCCTTGTCGCTTGTGTTCGCAATTAACTTGCCAGCCGCTTGAACACCCAACAATCTCTATTGGTGTGATTAGCTGGCTTTTCGGGGTGCCATGTATCCGCATGAGCGGTCGAGTATTCGTCCAGATTGGGCGGGCCCGGAGTTGTTCTTTAAATGGCTTCTTCCGCTGACCGGTTTGAGCTCGAATCCGCATTGACCGCCGATCCTCTTTGTCGCCGCCGTTAATCGGGCGCTTTGTTTTGATTCGACGTGACCTGCCGTGATTGTCCTTAGTGTCCGGACTGCCAGAATTTTTTCCGAGATTGTTGCTGCGGGCTAGCCAGCTGTCCTCTCCCGCAAAAGCGGTCATTAACGGCGTGAGGGCTGCCATGGATTTCGCTTCTCCTGCCCTGTACCGGCTAGCCATTCGTCCCGGATGTTATGTTTGAAGGCTGCAAGGGCCTCCGCATCCGGACGATCGACGATTTGATTTTTCTTCGTCAAGAACCGTGTCCGTAATTGTCCGCCGATTCGTCGGCTGCTGAATAATGTGGCTTAGGTCATCGGCGTCGGTGGTCGCACGATGTACCTTGAAAGTTATCAAGGAACGCGCCTCCGTGTCTTCCCAACATCCAATCGACTCTGCAGCAGGGCTGTTAAGCCAATGCCGAGCTGGTCCTTTGAGCTTGAGGGGAGATATTTGATGGCGTGGAGATTGCCGCCGGGCCATATGGATGTGGAGAAGATAATCTTCGATCCACACCGCGGGGTCTGTTGTGCCATCGTAAGATTCGATATTCACGGGTTTGAACCCTTCGGGGATCTGATGATCCATTACTTCATCAGTGAAGCATAACGGGTGTGCGGCGCCCCTGTATTGAGCAATATCGCGACGCAGCTCGAGGGAGCGCTGTCTGCTATGTTCGGCCCGGCCGGCGTTATGTCCGGCGCGACGGTATTCGTCGTGGGTCGTAGGGCGCCCACGTGATCCGTAGATGGATCTGGATTGTCTTGCTTTGTCCTCCAAGACGTCTCGCAAGTCCGGCGCGTTCCCTTTTGGCTTCGTACTCTTGGATCGATGTCGGGGTACGGTCTTGGCTGGGGGTCTGAATGCCTCCCTGTCGTGACCACGGGGTGGTCGGTCAGCCATGTCGTGCGCTGGTGATAAAGGTATGTATGCTTCCTCCTCTAATCGGGGGAGCAGCTTGCGTCTTGGGTAAATTTTGGAGGGGAGTTCGAGTTTATACTCTTCGGCCGCGAGGACCTCGGTCCATCGATCGGCTAGCAGATCTTGATCAGCTTGAAGCTGTTGCTGCTTTTTCTTTAGGCTATTTGCCGTGGCTATGAGCCTGCGCTGAAGCGCTCTTGTTCGATGAGATCCTCGGCATGACGAATTCATCATCGCTGAGGCTCGCCGCCTTCGAGGGAGGCATATAGTTATCATCCTCAACCCCTTCGCCTCGCCGCCTGTCATGGGGCTTGCTTCGTCCTCCGGTCTGAGTCTTGCAGAGGGGATCGCCTTCGCACTCTCCGAGTGTTATTATCTCCGCGCCGGAATCTCCATTCTTGTTGTGGCGGATTTAGAGCGGCTTGCCGACGCCGGGCGTTTGGTTGCTTCTTTAGAGAATCTTCCTCTGCTGCTTTTTCGCCATCCCTTCTTTTGGGGTATCCACCATGTAGACGCTATATGACGAGGTGGCCTTCCAATTGCCCCGTGGGCGCTGGGTCTGATCGCCTCCGGCATCATCGCCCATAGCGCCGATGTCATCGGAGTCGTAGTCTAGCATCTCGCCAGATCCTCGGCGGTGGCTACAAAGTGGGAGGTGGGTGGGCTCTGAATTTCTTCATCGTCCAGACTCCAACCGCCCCGACATAGTCCGCCAGATTCTCCCGATAGCGAGAGATGCTTCAGAATTTAGGACATCGCCAAATGGCGAAAAGCTGAAAGATGTCCGCGGCGGTGAATTCCATAACCGCGCCCAATCCGGTTTAATTGGCGGGGCGCGGGTGGCTCGGAGTCCGCGAGGAGTCCGCGCCTCGGGATCACGAAGTTTCGCAGGGACGAGATTGGTATTCGCCCATCGCCGTAGATGTTGAAGCCCCTGTGGCGGCTATCCACCTGCCTCGCCATGGGCAATCGGCCCGGGCTAGTAGCCGGAGCGGGTTCGATCTTGACCTCCAAAGCACCGTCCGCGGCAGAGCTAGATCATGCCCATCGCCACAAAGGCGGCGCGCTTGGCTGTGGCTCGAGTCCGTCAAGATCAAATCTCCGCGGTCATCGGCCGTGAAGTTCAAGCTTCAAATCGACTCGACGGCCAGGGGCATAGCTTCGATCTGCTCCAGATGGCCAAGAGAATTGCCCGCAGCAAAGCCGCTGAATCTGAAGATCTGTCCGGGAGAAAAGTCTCACCGACAGCGTTGATGGTTGAAGATGCCATCGAGCCTATCGGTGACGACACGAGGAACTCTCAATGAAAGCACCAATGTCGTGTCAAAACCGCGGATCTCGGTAGAGGGTCCCGAACTGTGCGTCTAGGCGGATGGTAACAGGAGACGAGGGACACAGAGTTTTTACCTGTGTTCGTGCCTCTCGATGGAGGTAATACCCACGCCCCGCTTGATTAATATTGATGATATGGGTAGTACAAGAGTAGATCTACCACGAGATCAAGGAGGCTAAACCCTAGAAGCTAGCCTATGGTATGATTGTTGAGATGTAATGTTGTGTCCTACGGACTAAAGCCCTCCGGTTTATATAGACACCGGAGAGGCTAGGGTTACACAGAGTCGGTTACAATGGCAGGAGATCTACATATCCGTAACACCAAGCTTGCCTTCCACGCCAAGGAAAGTACCTTCCGGACACGAGCCGGAGTCTTCAATCTTCTATCTTCGTAGTCTGGGAGTCCGGCGGATATTGATAGTCCAGCTATCCGGACACCCCCTAGTCCAGGACTCCCTCACCCGTGCCTTGCCGTCCAGCTCGAACTTCCTCGCCTCCAGCTCTTGCTCCAGCGCGCCTAGGCGGTCACGACGCTTCTTGAGCTTGGCGTCCCGGTCCTTGACAGCCGCCTCGTGAGCCTTCATGCCTTCCTCCTACTCTTGGCGAAGGCGGGCCTCCTCGGCAAGCTGGTCTTGTAGGCCCTTCAGCTCGCTCTCCAGCGCCTCGCAGCGACCTTGGACATTAGCCACCTCCCCCAAGGCGGCGGCGCGGGCAGCCTTCGCCCCAAGGACGGCCTTCTTCTCCTCGTCGCAAGCCGTCGAGGCCTGGACCAGCGCCGCCCGAATCGAAGTGTCGGAGCAAACCCAGCCGGAAGCTAGCTCCAAGCGCCCGGCCACTAGACGAGGGTCGGCGCCCAGAAGATCCTGCCGCAGATGGTCCAGTTTGGCAACAATGCGGTCCAGAACAGTAGTCGAGGAAGCAGGAGTCGGAGGAGTAGGAGGAGAAGACGGCATCGTGATCACGGTATCCTGAGGTGGAGCCTGCTGCGCCACGACGGCTGTGGCGGCGGCATCAGGCAAGGGCACCTTGGGAGTCGCTTGGGCCATGGGGGCTGAACTCGCCCCAGCCGGCTCAGCCAGGCCTCACGAGGACGCCCGAGCAGGAGAGGCCCGTCCGTCACGGTCACCTTCTGTCGCGGGCAGAGGCACTGCCACGGACGGAACCTCAGGAGCTCCCTTCGACTTCTTTGCCGCGAGCGCTAGCCTAGCCGGGGGATATGAACGTCAAGCCTCAGCAACAGAACAAGAAACAAGACAGGAATCAAGCACTTACAGGTTGTCACTCGCGGGCTCGAGCAGCCTCCGGCCGTAGTTGAAGCCCGAGAGCCGGCTGCAAGGATCAGCCTCAAGGAGCTCGAGAGCAGGAGGTGCGCGTGCGGATCGCTTCGGGGCTGGGGCAGACCCGCGGGGGATCAGCCCGGTCCGGTCCTTCTTTGGGATCGGGGGCAGGCTCCCGCTGCCCTGCTCGCCATCATCCTCCTCGTCATCACTCAGAGAGAGGCGGAGAGCGCGGGACCTGCGCCGGAGGGGGGGAGCTCTTGACTCTGCCTCGGAGTCAGCCCCCTTTTCCCGTTCCCCTTTTTCCTTCTCTCCGCTGGAGTCGCCAGAGGACACGTCCACCGGGTCCTCGGGAGCCTCCGCGGGCACGGGCCCGTCCCCGTTGAAGACGGGCATGGACCCCACTACATGCTCCCAGTCCTCGCGGAGGAACAGGGGCGTAGGAGCGCCCTCCAACCTCGCCACGTCGCCCCCAACCAAAGACTGGAGAACCGCAGCCAGATCCTCATTGGCCAAGACCGCGGGGCTCGGGTGGGGCCTCCACATCGGAAGTGAATACTAACGAAGCGGAGCCAGCTGGTGCTCCAGGAATTCCCTCAGCAGCGATGCACCAGTCAGCTTCGCCGCCGCCATGCTGGCCGGCCTCAGATCCGCGTCCATCTTCTCCAACACCAGCTTCGCGCGGGGGTCCACAAGCTCCACTCGTGACTAGTCGTCGGAGCTCGCGGGGTGCCCCGTGGGCAAGATCAGCCGGGGGTGGATGCGCCTAGCATCTACCAAGACCCACTTGCTCCTGAAGCCCTCAATCCTTTTCCCGGGGTTCGAAATGGCGATGGAGCTGCCGTACGCGACGAAGCTCGCACACGCAGAGACGGAACCATGAGAGGTCCGGAGGGAGAAGTAGTGGCGCAGCAAGGCCACTGAGGGCTTCACCCCTACGTGAGCCTCGGAATAGTAGGCGAAGATCGCCAGAAGAAGGACAGAGTTGGGGTGGAGGTGCAGAGCTTGAAGATTATAATGGCGGAGGACAGAAAAGAAGAACTCAGAAAAGGGAGGCACCAGACCAGCGACAATGGCGCTCACGAAGAGCGGATAGAAGGTGCTCCCTTGGCCCTCAGGGAGGGTAGAGCCGGCCTTGAACACCTTCGCCCCGTCGATGCCCTGCGCCACCGCCATCTGGCGCACCCGAGCAAGGCTCGCCTCCGACACATTCCGCGAGTCCAAAGCAGGCGAATACCATGCTCCGGCCGGGGCCTGGCGAGGCGCCATGTCTGGCTAGGGCGCGCGGACGGAGTAGATCTGAAGATTTCGAAGGCAGGAAGGAGAGGCGCAAGAAAGGGGATCTGAGCAGCAATTGGAGAAAGAAAAGGAGGCAAAGGACAAATGCCGCTCCTTTATCAACACGCGCAGTTGCTGAGGCGCCCACATCCAATCAACCGCCACGTGGCGCCCAAGGCCGCAGGCTGTTAGGGCCCGCGACGCTTTGCGCTTGCCCTTTCGCCTCTCTGCTCGTCCAAGACCGGGCGCGCCGTGGGCCCGGGGGCTACTGTCGGCGTTCTGGGAACAGGGGTCCCCAGACTTGCACTCGCCAGCGCCTGCAGCAGGGCTCAAAGGGGCCCAGCGGCCCATCTTCATCAACTCAAGCTCAAGACCTCGCAGGGGCCAGATTGCATGGGCGGACGATAAGGAGCTTCCTCAGGCACGGCCTCATCAGGCTGGCTCACGAGGAGGCAGAGAGTTCAAGGCGGGGTACCTCGCGAGGTGTCCATGACGCAAGCCATGACGACCAAGGGCGCCAGTCAGGCGCCAACCCACGCAGTGTCCTCCTTTCCTCTTTGGTGCATAGGGAGTAGGCGCAGGCGAGAGCATCAGGCAAAGGCATCCATTTCGGTGCAACAAGACCAAGACCAGCCCAACGGCAGGGAGGAAGTCATCGTGGAGCCTAGGCAGGCGTCACCACCAGAGCCTTTGACAGGCGAGGACCAACTTTATTCAGGATAAGTGTACCCGCTGTTCCCCTTCAAAATGGCCAATTGTTGGCGCCCTTCCCGCTCAATATTTGGGGAGAGGCCCAGGGCCTTTGCCTATAAATAGGACTAGCCACCCCCAGGGTAGGGGGATCGAGCATCCGACATACATCTAGAATCGAGAGAGAGAGAGAGAGAGAGAGAGAGAGAGACTGAACTCCTCCTAGCAGTTCATCGCACCCGCCAAGAACAGACCCTCGTGAGGCTGTTCTTCCTTGTATTGTTCATCATCAACCCAAGAGGCAATCCACCACACCACACACAGGAGTAGGGTATTACACCACAATGGTGGCCTGAACCAGTATAAACCCTGTGTCCCTTGTGCTGTTCTTTTGGTAGTTTAGGTCCTAGCGATTCGGCGAGGAGCAAGTAGGTAGAGGGCGAAATCTCCGTGCGCATCCCAGTGTTCGAACCTCAAGGGTCTGCCGGAACCCGAAATCCGACAGAACATGATGGAGAGCGAGTCGCCCCCGCAGGCCTCTCTGCCCACTGCTACGGACAACACCGAAGTGTTGTCCCGAAGAACCTCTCCAGGTAACGGGGAGGTGCAGGAGGCCATGAAGGTGGTGGCGGAGGGTAATACCTCTGTTACCGAAAAGAGGGGGAACCGACCCCCATGGAGACCGGCAACGGGGGCCATGCCCAATTCGGCCCTCAACCGAATATCATTCTGGAGATACATACGGCTCTGGAATCATGCAAGCGTCCTCCTTAGAAATAAGGGGCCGCGCCACCTCCACCGGCAACCTCTGTCAATCTGGAGGTACCGGACATTCTGGTGGAAGCGCTTCAGAGCGCTTCCATCGTGGAGGAACATCGTACCCTTATTGGTACGGTGGTTGAGATTGAGAAGGTTTGGTTCGCTAAGAACGGATTGAACGAAGCCTATACTAGCCTTTTAACAGGCTTTGAGGTATGTGATGCAATATATATTTTTTGGATATTTGTATATGTAAGAATGTCTGTGTGTAGATAGTAGCCCCTGAGACTCTGTTCGGCATTCGCGAAGAAAGGCTGAATAGAGGATCGAATAATTCTTCGCAGGAGATAACATATATTTATATTTGGATAAACAGGCCTCGATACTAGTGGCAACCTCCCACGCCACGAAGTGTCTGAACTAAAGCGGAAGTTGGAGGAAAAGCAAGGTATGCGATACCGAAACATATCTTAAATGATGTGAGTTCCGATTTGTTATCTAAATGAGTTTTATGATTATGCTGATAGTTGACGCGTCTGAGGTCGAGACCCTCAATAGCGCGCTGGCTGAAGCCAAGAAGGAGGCGGAGGAGGAACAAGCCGTCCACCTAAAACATGAAGCGAGGTTGATGAAGTCCAACAAGAGCTCAAGGATGCTATAAGAAAATGTGAGTCTTTGAAGCGCAAAGTGTTGGATCGAGACTCCGAACTTGCTACGGTGCTCCAAAGTGCGAAGGAGTCCCGGGTTGAAGCCGAAGGTGCTTGCCGGGAGATCTAAGAGGCAAAGTAGATCACGGCAGGTAAGGCCTTTAACATGCAGAGCAAATTTGTAAGAAGGAAGTACATCTTACTGACCCGCATTTGGAGTTCTTCAGGAGCGTTTGCGGATCTACCCCGGAGTATTGTTGATGCTGCGGAGTTCTTCCGAGCCGAAGAGGGGAGCTCAATGGAGAAGCTATTCTGGTTGCAGTACCTTGCTCCAGAGCATCCAGTGCCCCTTAGTGATCAGCTGAAGCAGCTGACCGAACTGCATAGGGTGGCCGAATTGGCCATGAAGGATATTATAGTCCGTCTTTGGCCAGCCGAACCCATACCCAGCAGTTACTTTGGGCTCGTGAAGGGGCTAGTCAATGCCTGCCTTCGGCTTTACGCTATAAAGCGGTCAGTCTATATCGAAGGTGCCCGGATGGCCTTCGCCCGTGTCAAGGTGCAGTGGGCGAAGATGAGTTCCACCAAGCTTGCAACCGAGGGACCGCCTGCAGGCGAGGAGCATCGCACGCCGGAGCGGTATTTTGATAAAGTCCTTGAAGGATCCCGCATTGTAGAGGGCCAGTGTTTGAAGGACATCATTTTTGAATGAATGTATCCTTGCTGCCCGAACTTTGTATTATGAAAACAAGGCTTTTGTATAATATTTTTGCTTGTTTCATCTTAAGTTATTTCTCTCCTGTGCGGCCGTTTGCGGTATCTATGAGTTGGCCAGTCGTCGGCTTTAGCCCCCATGTAGGTAGTACGGGGGTGTTCGGAACAGCACATGAACACACTTATCCCAACGACTTGGTCCTTGAAGGAGGTGTTAATGCGGCGAATTAGGCAATCGGACTATGCGGCTTTATCCCTCCCACTTAGCCATAGGAGTTCGAAAATAAGATTGTAGGCGCAGCCCCTGGTATTGTTCAATTATCAAAATTTGGGCGTTGTAGACGCCTGACCAGGTGAAGACCGGTCCTTCGCGTAACACAGAAAAAATCGCAAGAGATTTATACTTAGTCACCAAATAGCTGACCAGCTCTCGCCGCATCATGACAGTCAGTTTTTGGCTTTCTCTACTGAGGCGTTTATGCGGGTGAACCAGAAACACAATCGCAGTAGTTCTCCCTTTACTACCTTAGCCGAACAAGCAAAACGTAAGGTAGTAACCATAGAGCCAGGAACCCAACTATTGACCAAAGACATGATTCGGAGCCGATGCATATAATACTATATTCGGGACGCCGAATTGTACTATAAAAGTGTTCGGACTTATTTTATTTTTAAGAAATGTATGTGACTGAATGGAGCCCCTGGCGATTTTAGTCGTGCCGAGGTGTACATGACAATCGGACGAAAAAAGAGGGAATACAGATTAGGAAATAAGCCAGTACCGAATAGGTTGGGCAAAAAAATGTTTCCATTATAGTCTGATTGATACGTCAAAACATATTTGTACAGATAATGCTATAAGCATCAAGGCTATTTTACATGCCTTAGCACAAGGGAAAACTGTGTACAGGTCCTAAAAAGGAAGAGGTGATCTTTTGAAGATCCTTTAGATACTCTGCCGCACGTCTGCGCCGCTTTTTGCCTTGGTGTATGATCCTTTGAGAGGATCAATGATCGGGTTTTCATCAAGGGCCTGGAAAAAGGGCCCTTGGCACCATTAAAAGGTGATGTGGGTTGTAAGGAACCTGAAAAAACAAAAATAAGAAAAAAGGGGATTTGAGGTTCCATGTAGGGTCGAGCCGTATTGTGGACTTTATCTTTGATATGCCTCCATCTTTGCCCATGGTATTTTTAGTGTGTAGTTATGTACGCGCGGTACATATGCCACGATTCAGTTGGAGCTGAGACGGAGGCCAAATTGATAATCGAGCTCCTGATGAGCTGGACTGTCATTCTGCAGGGTAGTCCGGACTCGTTTGACTGTGTCCGGGGGCTTGACGGCCGATGTAGGGTTTGGCTTGATAAGACCACCTTGTACTTCTGCTGCGAGGGCTGCAATGTGTTCCTTGGTACGGAGCAAGTGCTCCATGTTTCCACTGACAGTTATAACACCGCGTGGTCCTGGCATCTTAAGTTTTAGATAGGCATAGTGTGGGACCGCATTGAAGCAAGCGAACACGATTCGTCCGAGCAGTGCATGATAGCAACTGCGGAAAGGGACGATGTCGAAGATCAAGTCTCCACTTTGGAAGTTGTCCGGCAAACCGAAGACGACTTCCAATGTGATTGAGCCCGTGCAGCAGGCCTCTACACCGGGTATTACTCCTTTGAAGGTAGTTTTGGTGGGCTTGATTCTTGACGAGTCAATACCCATTTTGCAGACCGTGTCTTGATAGAGCAGGTTAAGACTGCTGCCGCCGTCCATGAGGACTCTTGTGAGGTGGAATCCATTGATTATTGGGTCGAGGACCAACGCGGCCAAATCTCCATTACGGATACTGGTCAGATGGTCTCTGCGATCGAAAGTGATCGGACACGCTGACCATGGGTTAAATTTTGGGGCGACTGGCTCTATCGCATAGACGTCCCTTAACGCGCGCTTGCGCTCCCTCTTGGGGATGTGAGTAACGTATACCATGTTCACCGTTTTTAACCTCGGGGGGAATTTCTTCTGTCCCCCTGTGTTCGGTGGGCGAGGCTTCTTGTCGTCGTCCTCGCTAGACGACCCTTTCCTCTTATGCTCAGTGTTGAACTTACTGGCCTGTTTAAAGACCCAACAACTTCTGTTCATATGGTTGGCAGGTTTGTCAGGGGTGCCATGAATCTGGCAAGGTCGATCGGGTATTCGGTCCAGGCTAGATGAATCGTCTTTGTTTCTTTTGAATGGCTTCTTTCACTGACCGTATTTGGAGCCACTAAATCCGATGTTGACCGCTGTGTCTTCGTCATTGTCATTGTTGCTCCAATGCTTGTTTTTGTTGTGTCGGTGCCTACCATTGCCGTTCCTGGCTTCATAAGTGCCAGGGTCGCTGGTACTGTTGCTGCTACGGGCTAGCCAACTATCTTCGGCCCCGTAAAAGCGGGTCATGAGTACTGTGAGGGCTGCCATGGACTTTGGCTTCTCTTGCCTGAGGTGTCTGGCAAGCCATTCATCGTGGATGTTGTGTTTAAAAGCTACTAAGGCTTCGACGTCCGGTCAGTCGACAATTTGGTTCTTTTTAATTAGGAACCTGGTCCAGAATATTCTGGCGGACTCTCAAGGCTGTTGGGCTATGTGACTGAGGTCATCAGCTTCCGGTGGCCGCATATAAGTGTCTTGGAAGTTGTCTCTAAAGGCATCTTCCAAGTCTTCCCAGCTTCCAATAGAGTTTTCTGGGAGGCTGTTTAACCAGTGCCGAGCTGGTCCCTTAAGTTTTAGGGGCAGGTATTTGATGGCGTGTAAATCGTCACCGCTAGCCATGTGAATATGGAGAAAAAGTCTTCAATCCATATCGCAGGATCTGTTGTGCCGTCGTATGATTCAATGTTCATGGGTTTAAACCCTTCTGGGAACTGGTGCTCCATTACCTCATCGTTTAAGCATAGGGGGTGTGTGGCGCCTCTGTATCGAGCAATCTCACGACGCAGTTTGGATGAGGTCCGTATGCGGTTTTTGGCCCGGGTGAGGTTATGCTTGTAGCGCCAGGCCTGATGGCCGTCTTATCGCGCTGGGACACGCCCCCTTGATCCATAGATTGATCTGGTCTGACCAGCTCTGTTGTCCAGGTCTTGTCATAGGTCATAAGTGTATCCTGCAACCGCTGTTTCTCTGCCTCTATGGCGGGGTGGTGCGGGCTGATGTTCGGCTTGAGTTGCCGCTTTGTCCCGGCCACGTGGTGGTCAGTCAGGTTCATCAACAGCGTTACGTGTTGGCGGTATGTGCTCCAGGGCCTCATCGTCGAATTGGGATAGTAGCTTGCGCTTTGGGTAACTCTTAGTTGGGCGTTCGAGGCTGTATTCCTCGGCTGCCAGGACAGTAGTCCATCTGTCATTGAGTAAGTCTTGATCATCTTGGAGCTGCTGCTGCTTCTTTTTAAGGCTTCTTGCAGTGGCTATTAGCCGGCGCTTAAAGCGCTCTTGTTTGAGGGGTTCCTCTGGCATGATGAAATCCTCATTGCTGAGGCTCTCATCCTCTTCGGAGATTAGTAAGTAGTTACTATCCTCCGAGCCCTCGTTCCCGACAGGATCGTTGGGTTTAACTTGCCCATCCTCCCAATCACCCTGTTTGGATGTTGGTTCGACAGGGGCTTCATGGTCTTCGGTGTTCTTCGGAGTATTAATGTCTCCAATGCCGGTATTGCTGTCTTTTTCGCGACGCAATTTCGAGCGACGCCGCTGACGTTGATGCTTTGGTGGTGCCTCCGAAGGCTTGTCCTCGACTGGATGCTTCCCACTATCATCGTCATCCTCTTTGGGTGTGTCCACCATGTAAACGTCATATGTGGAAGTGGCCGTCTAGCGTCCGGTGAACGGCTGGTCCTAGCTTTGCTCATCTCCGGCATCGTCGTCCATACCGCCGATGTCTTCGGAAGCGTAGTCGAGCATGTTGGTTAAGTCCTCAACAGTGGCTATGAAGTGGGTGGTGGGTGGGATGTACAATTACCTGCTCTCAGCCCCTAGTATGGGTTGGGTGTAGTTCGGCAGTGATTCTTCTGTAATGGCGAGAGATCGCATTAGTTCCAAGGCCTCGTTTAAGAGCAAGGTTTGGACGGGGAAGCGAGAGTGCGTGGAGTTGGCGGGACAGAAGTTCCCTGACCAAGCTCAGATGACGCGGACCTCGAGAGTTCGGAACTAGTGTCCGGAGGCAAGTCCATCTTTGTGAGAATAGAGGGATCGAGGCATAACTCTGGGCCCACCGGTGACGCGATCCCCTCCGGTGCTCCGGTGTCAAGCTCTACAGCTGCAGAGGGTCTGGCGAGCTCCAAACTCCCGTGTTCGGACCTGGTAATGCACTCCGGATCTAAGGCCAGAGCGGTAGTTGGGGTCGCGAACCCTTGGAAGATCAAGTCTCCTCGGATATCAGCGACATAGTTCAGATTTCCAAAACTAATCTGATGACCAGGTGCATAGCTATCGATCTGCTCCAGATGGCCAATCAAGTTGGCGCGCAGTGCGAAGCCGCCGAATACGAAACTTTGGTCGGGGAGAAAAGTCTCCCTCAAGGCGGTATTGTTTTGGATGATCGATGGAGCCATCGAGACTTCTAGCAACGACATAGTGGAACTCTCAATGAAAGCACCAATGTCGGTGTCAAAACCGGCATATCTCGGGTAGGGGGTCCCGAACTGTGTGTCTAAGGATCGAGGGTAACAGGAGGTAGGGGACACAGTGTTTACCCAGGTTCGGGCTCTCTTAATGGAGGTAATACCCTACTTCCTGCTTGATTGACTTTGATAAGTATAGGGGTTACAAGAGTTGATCTACCTCGAGATCGTAAAGGCTAAACCCTAGAGGTCTAGCCTGTATGATTATGATTGGCTCTACGGACTAAACCCTCTGGTTTATATAGACATTGGAGGGGCCTAGGGTTGTACAGAGTCAGTTTATAGATAAAGGAAGATAGATTATCCGAGTGTCAAGCTTTCCATCCACGCAAAGGAGAGTCCCATCCGGACAAGAGGGAGGGTGTTCTGTCTTGTATCTCCGCGACCCATTAGTCCGGCCAATGTAACATAAGCCGCCTCCCGAAGGACCCCATAATCCAGGGCTCCCTCACCCCCACAAGGGAGGAGGCCGAATTGTACTAGGGAAGGGGGCGGCGCCCCCCTTTCATTCTCCTACTCCCTCTCCTTCCCCCTTTCCTCCTCCGGTAAAAGGAAGGGGGGCGAAACCTACTAGGAGCCCAAGTGGGACTCCTCCCACTTGGGGCGCACCTAGGGCCGGCCTCTTCTCCCTCCCTCCTTCATATACGGGAGCAGGGGGCCTAGAACACACGCCAATTGCTCCAAGCCGTGTGCGGTGCCCCCCTCCATAGTTTACGCCTTCGGTCATATTATCGCGGTGCTTAGGCGAAACCCTGTGAGGATCACATCACCATCATGGCCACCACGCCGTCGTGCTAACGGAACTCATCTACTTCTTCGACCCTCTGCTAGATCAAGAGCTTGAGGGATGTCATCACGCTGAATGTGTGCAGAACTCGGAGGTGCCATACGTTCGATACTCGATCGGTCGGAACGAGAAGACGTTTGACTACATCAACCGCGTTAAGCAAACAGTTCCGCTTTCGGTCTATGAGGGTACGTGGACACACTCTCCCCCTCTCGTTGCTATGCATCTACTAGATAGATCTTGCGTGAGCGTAGAATTTTTTTAAAATTGCATTCTATGTTTCCCAACATCACAATGCAGAAAACATTGTTCGCCACTTTCCTCCCTATTGCAAAAGTAACAATCCTACCTTGTTGGTATTTACCCGCTTTGCAATTGGTATCATGTAGGGGGGCAATCATGGGCCAACCTCCATAACACAATTTTCATTTTATTAGGACATTGGATTGCCCATAATTTCTTCCAGGATTTCTCCAAGGAGTTCCGTTCTGATGTAGCCCCTTTACCATCTACACTTTGATCTCTCCAAAAATTCATTGTTGTTGCTAGATTGTAGGCTGATTTGACCGTATAGATGCCGCTTTTTGTATGGGACCACGAGGAAAAGTCCATACAACCTTCACTACTTAATGGAATGCTAAGGATTTTTGTTGCTATATCCTCTGAGAATTTAATTTTGATGAGCACTTCATTCCATGGTGGTTCTCCCTCAGTTATTAGGGTACACACTAGTTGGTTATGATTTGTTGGTTGAAGAGTTCGAGGAATCACATCATGGATCCAACTATCTTGATATATGTGGATATGTTTGCCATCTCCTACTCTCCACATTAGGCCCTGTTGTAGCAGCTTCTTTTCATACGTCAGACTGCGCCATGTATAACATGATGACCTTGGGCATTTAGCAATCCAAAAGTTGCCATCAGGATAGTATCTACCTCTTAACACCCTGACACAAAAAGAAACAGGCTCCGTAAGTAGTCGCCAACATTGTTCCCCAACATGGCTTGGTTGAATATTGCCATGTCTCTGAAACCCATGCCTCCTACGAACTTTGGTGCGTATAACCACTTCCATGATCTCCAATGAAGCTTCCTTCTCTCATCATCTACACCCCACCAAAACTTGGATATAGGTGTTCTCATCTTCTCACAAACACTGACAGGAAGCTGGAAGCAATTCATTACATATGTTGGAATTGCTTGCGCAACATATTTTACCAGAACTTCTTTCCCGGCTTTTGATAATGGGTTATCACTCCACCCATTGAGTCTTTTCCATAGTTGACCAGTGAGAAAATTAAAGCAGGCAGTTGGGGAGCGTCCCACCCGGCCAGGTCGGCATACGGAGATAAGTAGCCTGTAATATATCCTCTTGGACTCCAATCTTCAGTTCCACTATTTCCTTTGTTTGTTCGTAACAATGTGTACCAGAATATATGTATGATTTCTGGAGGTTAATTTTTTGTCCAGAACCATCACAATATGTTTGCAAAGCTGATTTTAGAGCATCTACACTCATGTTATCTCCTTTAACAAACAACATAATGTCATAGGCAAATAGGAGATGGTAGATATGAGGGCCACTTCCGCCATTGCAAAATCCATTCAGATCCCCCAATGCTTCTTTTTGCTGCAATAAACAAGATAATCCTTCAATGCATAATAAAAAAAGGTTTAAAAGATTCAGTTAAGTCACCATTGACCTTGACTGCATATTTCACTAAGGTTACACATCTCATTACCATCTCCACCCTTTTGTTATTACAGCCCCGTTTCAGTAACACACCCTTGAGGTAATACCAGTCTACCCTATCATAGGCCTTTGTTATCTCAATTTTGAGTGCAAAGCCAGGTTGTTTAACCTTTTGTTTTCTAATTGTATGAAGATATTCATAAGCAACGAGGACGTTGTCAGTAACTAGTCTCCCTGGAACAAAAGCACTCTGTTGTTTAGAAATTATCTCCGGCAGAAAGGGTTTGAGATGGTTAGCTATAACTTTGGAAGCGACTTTATAAATAACATTGCATAAGCTTATTGGGCAAAAACTGGAAAAGCACATCAGGAGAGCTTGCTTTTGGGACTAAGACAAGTACCGAGTCGCAGAAGCCTTCTGGAATATCTAATCTCGGTAGAAAACCCTTCCTTGCAGCACATACATCTTCCTCAAACAGCTCCCAGTGTTTTTGGTAAAATAGAGCAGGGAAGCCATCAGGTCCGGGCGCCTTGGTAGGCCCCATGTGAAAAAGGGCAGCCTTGATTTCATCATTTGTATATTCATGACAAAGAGCTTCATTGATTCCTTCATTCACTTTTAGTGGAGTTGCTTCCAGTACATCATCTAGTGAGTTGCACATTCCAGAAGTGAAAAGGTTTACAGACAACTCATATACCATATTTTTTATCCCTCCATGGTCTTCACATTTTGAACGGTTGGCCTTCTTCAGTAATTTTATCCTATTTTCTCTTCTTCTAGCCAATGCACATGCATGGAAAAAGGATGTGTTGTGATCTCCTTCCCGCAGCCAATCAACCCTTGAACGTTGTCTCACCATTATTTCTTCTCTTTGAAACAATTCACATAGTTGTTGTTCAATTCGCTTCTCTTCTTCCCAGCTGTTTGAAGCTGAACTATTCCTTCTGAGTGCAACAAGCCGCTTCTCAAGGGTTCTAATTTTATTCTTGACAGAACCAAATGATCTCTTGCTCCAAGTCTGAATAGAACTAGCCAAACTGTTTAGTGCAGACCATGTATTATATAAAGATGGAGCAACATAATTGAGTTTTCTCAAGTTCTCCTCAATCATATGGTTGTAGTCTAGCGCCCTCATCCAAGGCGCTTCAAATCTGAAAGAATGTTGCACAGGCGTGGTATTTGTTTGGTCACTACTTTTCACTATTGTTATCAAAATTGCAAGGTGGCCAGAAGAAGTAGTGATAATATTTTCTGCGGAGCAATTATCAAACTTTTGAATAAATTCGCCATTTGCGACAACTCGATCTAGTCCGATCCTTATGTTCATGTCACCATCTTGTTGGTTAGACCGTGTGAATTTAGGGCTAGTATACCCCATATCCATGAGCCCACAAACATCTAGGCAGTCCCTGAACAACAACAGCTGGTTTTCATCTCTATCTCTAAAACCCAAGTGTTCAGCACCATGCAGTGCTTCATTGAAGTCTCTAGCACATAACCATGGTCCCTCCGACTAGGCCTTCAGGAGCCGAAGTCTATAACAGAAAAGGTGCCGTGGCTCACCATCTTGTGCATTGACTATTATATCAATCGGTTGTGTAGAGTAAGCTTTTAATGATACGGACAGGGTGGACGACCAAAAGAGAGTGAGTCCGCCACTTAATCCTGTGCTGCTCACTGCAAAAGCACCTGAATATCCTAAAGACCACATGAAGTTTTGTACTGTAGTATCCTTCATCTTCATCTCATACACAAGAGAAGGGATGGCGGTATTTACTAATGAGCCATTTTAGCTCGTCCACTGTCACGTTTGTCCCTAGCCCGTGACAGTTCCAACACAGTAGATTAATTGCATATGGCGCGGCTTCTCTCCTCCAACCTCTGCCTGATCCGCCAATCATGATGGAAAGTTGGTGAAACCATTTTTCTGTTTCTTATAGGATTCTGGGAGGCCCTCATAACCAACTAGTATTGTAACTGAAAGTGGGTCACGTGTATTACTATTCTGTCCTTTAATTGCGGGGGTTTCATTATCAACTCCCTGCACCATTTTCTCCCCGGAATTTCGAACCAAGTTCTTGGGACTATATATTTTCTCGTGGTTTCTTGTCCACTACTACTAGACTACATAGGGACAATCTCCTTCATGACCTCGCCATAACCTGATTTGCCTATTAGGTTATAGTTTTGTTCCTTCTTCATTGGAGAAGTAATCTCATATTGAATCTCGGTCATGTTTATGTCCTTCACTTCTAATCTTCTGTTATAAGGCCTTTCAACATCATTAATCTCCTCCCCATAATGAAAGATTTTGCCACTTGATTATGAGTTGTGCCTAGATTTTGAGGTTGAAAAGTTTTTCTTTTTATCATAATTCACACACAGCCTATCAGCATTGTAAGGTAATTTGCCATCTTTATCTCTTTTACCTGGGTTTGGACATTCTAGAGAAGAATGGCCAATAATGCCACAAGATAAGCAGTAGTGTGGAAGCCTGTCATATTGCACTTCATATGTGTCAAAGGCCTTGTGTTCCTTTGATTAAGCCATAACCCATCTCATCAATGGCTCTGAAACCTTAACCGTAACCTGTATTCGCAAATAATCTCCACTTGACCTGCCATCCCTATCAACATCAACCTTCTCAACTTCTTCTAACTTGGCACCTAGTGAATTTCCCCCAAATTTTTTCATTAACTCAAACCGGGGATTCTTGATTCGATCCCATAGGGTGATTTTATCAAAATTGACTTATAAAGCCTTATTTTGGATCAAAATTATTGAACAGGACCGCATGTTCCCTTATTGTCCAAGACCCTCCAGCTAAAACTCTGTCCTGATCTCTCTTGTTCGGAAACTCCACAATAAAAGTATTATCCCTACATATTTTGCTGATAACCTCTTGGGTTCCCCCAAGCTGGCCTTGAGCTAACATGATAGTATGGATATGGAGGATGTTTGGAGGCAATGCCTTCCAATCGATGCCCAATTCAGGCTCACCAAATCTTCCTCATTTTCGTCCTCAAGAATAAATGAGTGGCATCTTCAGATGTCAGATTGAGTCGCTTCATCATCTCAGCCACAATGTCTTCCACTTCGATTTGGGAATCACCATTCCCAGCGATATTATTGCCCATCAGATCCGCCACCGCCAAAGCCGAGCAAGGATTGGGTCCACTCTCCATGTTTGGCCTCTCGCCACCACTCTGTACTTCCACCGTTGATGCCCTGCTAGCTCAATCCTTACCCGTGGCCAACGGTGGGCAGCAACAACACAGTGTGCCCCAAAATAACCCTGAACCATAGCTGGGAGTTGAGGCAGTGAGTGCACCAGATTACTGGGAGTAGGGAAGAGGGATTTGGATTTGGAGGAAAATGTGGATGAATGCGAGAGATCGAAATCGTGCTCACCAGATCGAGCCTACGCCCTGGAGTCGCATTTCGCTGGAGGGGGCGCAAAGGTTCCTGGGAAGCAGCATCTAGATACCTTGTCAGCGCCGGAGGGAGCGTTGGTCACAAAGGGAAATGACTGTTTTTGGGACATATATCTACTTTTCTTAATTATTTGGGCTAAAGTTCAAAGGTGTTGGCCTAGAGTTAGCCCAGAGTGCATCTATCCATCCCTGGAGGGACAAACCGCAATCTTGACATATTGAGATACATGCCGAGCTTGATGAGTTGAGGCATCCTAGAGCGGCTATTCTAGCACCTCCCAGACCTGTTCGGGAACACGGGTCAAGGCGGCCACCTCCTGCGGCTGTGGCCAAAATGAACGTTGATGGCAGACTTGTGCGTAATGGGGAGTCTTGTGCGTAGGGATCATACATGCATGTTCCTGCGATCTATAGTCTTCCCTGTTGGAAATATGCCATAGAGGCAATAATAAAATGGTTATTATTATGTTTCCTTGTTCATGATAATTTTCTATTGTTCATGCTATAATTGTATTGAACGGAAACCGTAATACATGTGTGAATACATAGACAACAACATGTCCCTAGTGAGCCTCTAGTTGACTAGCTCGTTGATCAACATATGGTCATGGTTTCCTGACTATAGACATTGGATGTCATTGATAACAGGGTCACATCATTAGAAGAATGATGTGATGGACAAGACCCAATCCTAAGCATAGCACAAGATTGTGTAGTTTGTTTGCTAAAGCTTTTAAAATGTCAAGTATCATTTCCTTAGACCATGAGATTGTGTAACTCCCAGATGCAGTAGGAATGCTTTGGGTGTACCAAACGTCACAATGTAACTGGGTGGCTATAAAGGTGCACTACAGGTATCTCCGAAAGTGTCTGTTGGGTTGGCACGAATCGAGACTTGGATTTGTCACTCCGTATGACGGAGAGGTATCTCTGGGCCCACTCGGTAATGCATCATCATAATGAGCTCAATGTGACTAAGTAGTTGGTCATGAGATCATGCATTATGGAACGAGTAAAGTGACTTGCCGGTAATGAGATTGAACAAGGTATTGGGACACCGAAAATCGAATCTTGGGCAAGTAACGTACCGATTGGCAAAGGGAATTGTATACGGGATTGCTTGAATCCTCGACATTGTGGTTCATCCGATGAGATCATCGTGGAACATGTGGGAACCAACATGGGTATCCAGATCCCGCTGTTGGTTATTGGCAGGAGAGCTGTCTCGGTCATGTCTGCATGATTCCCGAACTCGTAGGGTCTACACACTTAAGGTTCGATGACGCTAGGGTTATAGGAAAGTTTGTACGTGGTTACCGAATTTTGTTCCGAGTCCCGGATGAGATCCCAGACGTCACGAGGAGTTTCGGAATGGTCCGGAGGTGAAGAATTATATATGGGAAGTCATCATACGGTCACCGGAAGTATTCAAGGGTTTGCCGGTATTGTACCGGGACCACCGAAGGGGTTCCGGGGGTCCACTGGGAGGGTCTACCTGCCCCGGAGGGCCCTATGGGCTGTATGTGGAAGGGAACCAGCCCCTAAGTGGTCTGGGCGCCATCCCCTCCAAGGGGCCATGCGCCTAGGGTTGGGGGAACCCTAAGGGGGGCGCCCCCTTGGCTTGGGGGGCAAGCCCCCTCCCCTTGGCCGCCATCCCCCCTCTAGATCTCATCTAGAGGGGCCGACCCCCTTCCCCCTTCACCCTATAAATAGAGGGAAGGAGGGAGGGCAGAGGCACCACATCCAAGACGCAGCCCTCCCCCTCTCCAACACCTCCTCCTTCCGCGATGCTTGGCGAAGCCCTGTCGGAGTACCACGCTGCTCCAATACCACCACGCCGTCATGCTGCTGCTGGAGTTGTCTTCCCCAACCTCTCCCTCTCTCCTTGCTGGATCAAGGCGTGGGAGACGTCACCGGGTTGCATGTGTGTTAAACACGGAGGCGCCGTTATTCGGCACTTAGTTCGAAATCATCCGCGATCTGAATCGCTGCGAGTATGACTCCTTCATCCGCATTCTTGCAACGCTTCTGTTTCGCGATCTTCAAGGGTATGAAGATGCACTCGCCTCTCTCTCGTTGCTAGTCTCTCCATAGATTGATCTTGGTGATGCGTAGAATTTTTTTAATTTCTGCAACGATCCCCAACAGTGGCATCATGAGTAGAACACAAGTTGTTGTGGGCGTCAATTTTGTCAATTTACTTGCCATTAATAGTCTTATCTTGATTCGGCAGCATCGTGGGATGAAGCGGCCTGGACCAACCTTACACGTACGCTTACGTGAGACAGGTTCCACCGACTGACATGCACTAGTTGCATAAGGTGGCTAGCGGGTGTCTGTCTCTCCCACTTTAGTCGGATCGGATTCGATGAAAAGGGTCCTTATGAAGGGTAAATAGCAATTGGCATATCACGTTGTGGTTTTGGCGTAGGTAAGAAACGTTCTTGCTAGAAACCTATAGCAGCCACGTAAAAACTTGCAACAACAATTAGAGGACGTCTAACTTGTTCTTGTAGCATATGCCGTGTGATGTGATATGGCCAAAAGGATGTGATGAATGATATATGTGATGTATGAGATTTATCATGTTCTTGTAATAGGTATCACGACTTGCATGTTGATGAGTATGACAACCGGCAGGAGATATAGGAGTTGTCTAAATTCATTGTATGACCTGCGTGTCACTGAAAACGCCATGTAATTACTTCACTTTATTGCTAACCGTTAGCCATAGTAGTAGAAGTAACTGTTGGCGAGACAACTTCATGAAGACATGATGATGGAGATCATGGTGTCATGCCGGTGATGATGATGGTCATGGCGCCCCGAAGATGGAGATCAAAAGGAGCAAAATGATATTGGCCATATCATGTCACTATTTGATTGCATGTGATGTTTATCATGTTTTGCATCTTATTTGCTTAGAACGACGGTAGCATAAATAAGATGATCCCTCATAAAATTTCAGGAAAGTGTTCCCCCTAACTATGCATCATTGCGAAGGTTCGTTGTTTCGAAGCACCACGTGATGATCGGATGTGATAGATTCTAACGTTTGCATACAACGGGTGTAAGATAGATTTACACATGCAAAACACTTAGGTTGACTTGACAAGCCTAGCATGTATAGACATGGTCTTGAAACACAAGAGACCGAAAGGTCGAGCATGAGTCGTATAGTAGATACGATCAACATGAAGATGTTCACCGATGATGACTAGTCCGTCTCGCGTGGTGATCGGACACGGCCTAGTTGACTCGGATCATGTATCACTTAGATGACCAGAGGGATGTCTATCTGAGTGGGAGTTCATTAAATAATTTGATTAGATGAACTTAATTATCATGAACTTAGTCTAAAAATCTTTGCAATATGTCTTGTAGATCAAATGGCCCACGCTAATGTTGCCCTCAACTTCAACGCATTCCTAGAGAAAACCAACCTGAAAGACGATGGTAGCAACTACACGGACTGGGTCCGTAACTTGAGGATCATCCTCATAGCTGTCAAGAAAGCATATGTCCTTGATGCACCGCTAGGTGAAGCACCTGTTTTCCCAGCAACTCAAGACGTTATGAACGCCTGGCAGTCGCGTAGTGACGATTGCTCCCTGGTTCAGTGCGGCATGCTTTACAGCTTAGAATCGGGGCTCCAAAAGCGTTTTGAGCAACACAGAGCATATCAGATGTTCCAAGAGCTGAAAATGGTTTTCCAAGCTCATGCCCAAGTTGAGAGATATGAAGTATCCGACAAGTTCTACAGTTGGAAGATGGAGGAGAATAGTTCTGTCAGCGAGCACATACTCAAAATGTCTGGGTTGCACAACCTCTTGTCTCAGCTGGGAGTTAATCTCCCGGATGACGCGGTCATTGACAGAATCCTTCAGTCGCTTCCACCTAGCTACAAGAGCTTTGTGATAAATTTCAATATGCAGGGGATGGTGAAAACCATTCCTGAGGTATTTTCAATGCTGAAATCAGCGAAGGTGGAGATCAAAAAGGAACATCAAGTGTTGATGGTTAATAAAACCACTAGTTTCAAGAAAGGCAAGGGTAAGAAGAACTTCAAGAAGGACGGCAAGGGAGTTGCTGTGCCCGGTAAGCCAGTTCCTGGGAAGAAGCCAAAGCATGGACCCAAACCTGTTGCGGATAAGAAGGCCGGCAATACCAAAGGTATATATGTTATACATGTCATTGATGTGTACCTTACCAGCACTCGTACGTAGTAGCTCCTGGGTATTTCATACCGGTGTCGTTGCTCATATTTTTAACTCAAAACAGGAGCTGCAGAATAAGCGGAGACTGGCGAAGGACGAGGTGACGATGCGCGTCGGGAATGGTTCCAAGGTCGATGTGATCGCTGTCGACATGCTGCCTCCACATACCTACGGGATTAGTTTTAAACCTCAATAATTGTTATTTAGTGCCAGCTTTGAGAATGAACATTGTATCTGGATCTCGTTTAATGCGAGATGGCTACTCATTTAAATCTGAGAATAATGGTTGTTCTATTTATATGAGAGATATGTTTTATGGTCATTCCCCGCTGGTCAATGGTTTATTCTTATTGAATCTCGAAAGTGATGTTACACATAATCATAGTGTGAGTACCAAAAGATGTAAGGTTAATAATGATAGTCCCACATACTTGTGGCACGGCCGCCTTGGTCACATTGGTGTCAAACGCATGAAGAAGCTCCATCCAGATGGACTTTTGGAGTCTCTTGATTATGAATCATTTGACACATGCAAACCACGCCTCATGGGCAAGATGAACAAGACTCCGTTCTCCAGAACAATGGAGCGAGCAACCAACCTGTTGGAAATCATACATACTAATGTGTGCGGTCCATGAGCATCGAGGCTCGCGGTGGCTATCATTTTTATCTCACCCTCACTGATGACTTAAAATAGATATGGGTATGTCTACTTAATGAAACACAAGTCTGAGACCTTTGAAAATTTCAAGGAATTTCAAGTGAGGTAGAGAATCAACATGACAGAAAAATAAAGTTCTTACGATCAGATCGTGGGGGAGAATATTTGAGTCACAAATTTGGTACGCACTTAAGGAGATGTGGAATTGTTTCACAACTCATGCTGCCTGGAACATCTCAGCGTAATGGTGTTTCCGAATGTTGTAATCGCTCTCTATTGGATATGGTGGCATCTATGATGTCTCTTACCAATTTGCCACTATCATTCTGGGGATATGCTTTAGAGACAGCCACATTCACTTTAAATAGGGCACCGTCTAAATCCGTTGAGATGACACCATATGAATTATGGTTTGGGAAGAAACCTAAGCTGTCGTTTCTAAAAGTTTGGGGATGCGATGCTTATGTCAAGAAACTTCAACCTGAAAAGCTCGAACCCAAGTCGAAAAAATGTGTCTTCATAGGATACCCTAAGGAAACCATTGGGTATACCTTCTACCTCAGATCCAAAGGCAAGATCTTTGTTGCCAAGAACGGGTCCTTTCTGGAGAAAGAGTTTCTCTCAAAAGAAGTAAGTGGGAGGAAAGTAGAACTTGATGAAGTACTGCCTCTTGAACCGGAAAGTAGCGCAGCTCAGGAAGATGTTTCTGTGGTGCCTGCACCGACTAGAGAGGAAGTTAATGATGATGATCAAGTTACTTCGGATCAAGTTGCTCTTGAACCGTGGTCCACAAGGACACGTTCCACACCAGAATGGTATGGCAACCCTGTCCTGGAAATCATGTTGTTAGACAACGGTGAACCTTCGAACTATGAAGAAGCGATGGCGGGCCCAGATTCCAACAAATGGCTTGAAGCCATGCAATCCGAGATAGGATCCATGTATGAAAACAAAGTATGGACTTTGACAGACTTGCCCGATGATCGGCGAGCGATAGAAAATAAATGGATCTTTAAGAAGAAGACGGACGCGGATGGTAATGTTACCATCTATAAAGCTCGACTTGTCGCTAAGGGTTATCGAAAAGTTCAAGGGTTTGACTAGGATGAGACCTTCTCACCCGTAGTGAAGCTTAAGTCTGTCCGAATCATGTTAGCAATTGCCGCATTCTACGATTATGAGATATGGCAAATGGACGTCAAAACAGCATTCCTTAACGGCTTCCTTAAGGAAGAATTGTATATGATGCAGCCGGAAGGTTTTGTCGATCCTAAGAATGCTAACAAGGTATGCAAGCTCCAGCGCTCCATCTATGGGCTAGTGCAAGCATCTCGAAGTTGGAACATTCGCTTTAATGAAATGACCGAAGCGTTTGGGTTTATGCAGACTTATGGAGAAGCCCACGTTTACAAGAAAGTGAGTGGGAGCTCTGTAGCATTTCTCATATTATATGTGGATGACATACTATTTATGGGAAATGATATAGAACTCTTGGAGAGCATAAGGCCTACTTGAATAAGTGTTTTTAATGAAGGACCTTGGAGAAGCTGCTTACATATTAGGCATCAAGATCTACAGAGATAGATCGAGACGCCTCATAGGTCTTTCACAAAGCACACATCTTGATAAGATATTGAAGAAGTTCAATATGGATCAGTCCAAGAAGGGGTTCTTGCATGTGTTGCAAGGTGTGAAATTGAGCTCGGCTCAATGTCCGACCACGACAGAAGATAGAGAAAAGATGAGTGTCTTCCCCTATGCCTCGGCCATAGGGTCTATCATGTATGCCATGCTGTGTACCAGACCTGACGTAAACCTTGCCGTAAGTTTGGTAGCAAGGTACCAAAGTAATCCCGGCATGGAACACTGGACTACGGTCAAGAATATCCTGAAGTACCTGAAAAGGACTAAGGACATGTTTCCCGTTTATGGAGGTGACGAAGAGCTCGTCGTAAAGGGTTACGTCAACACTAGCTTCGACACAGATCTGGATGACTCTAAGTCACAAACCGGATACGTGTATATTTTGAATGGTGTGGTAGTAAGCTTCTGCAGTTGAAAGCAAAGCATCGTGGTGGGATCTACATGTGAAGTGGAGTACATGGCAGCCTCAGAGGCAGCACATGAAGCAATCTGGATGAAGGAGTTCATTACCAACCTAGGAGTTATTCCCAATGCGTCGGGGCCGATGACTCTCTTCTGTGACAACACTGGAGCCATTGCCCTTGCCAAGGAGCCCAGGTTTCACAAGAAGACCAGGCACATCAAGCGTCGCTTTAACTCCATTCGTGAAAATGTTTAAGATGGAGACAGATATTTGTAAAGTGCACACAGATCTGAATGTCACAAATCCGTTGACTAAACCTCTTCCGCGAGCAAAACATGATCAACACCAGAACTCTATGGGTGTTCGATTCATCACAATGTAACTAGATTATTAACTCTAGTGCAAGTGGGAGACTGTTGGAAATATGCCCTAGAAGCAATAATAAAATGGTTATGATTATATTTCCTTGTTCATGATAATTGTCTATTGTTCATGCTATAATTGTATTATTCGGAAATCGTAATACATGTGTGAATACATAGACCACAACATGTCCCTAGTGAGCCTCTAGTTAACTACCTCGTTGATCAATGTATGGTTACGGTTTCCTGACCATGACATTGGATGTCATTGATAACGGGATCACATCATTGGGAGAATGATGTGATGGACAAGACCCAATCATAAGCATAGCACAAGATCGTGTAGTTCGTCTGCTAGAGCTTTTCTAATGTCAAGTATCATTTCCTTAGACCATGAGATCGTGCAACTCCCGGATACCGTAGGAGTGCTTTGGTTGTACAAAACGTCAAAACGTAACTGGGTGGCCATAAAGGTACACTACAAGTATCTCCGAAAGTGTCTGTTGGCTTGGCACAGATCAAGACTGGGATTTGTCACTCCGTATGACGGAGAGGTATCTCTGGGCCTACTTAGTAATGCATCATCATAATGAGCTCAATGTGACCAAGTGGTTGGTCACGGGATCATGCATTACGGTACGAGTAATGTGACTTGCCGATAACGAGATTGAATGAGGTATTGGGATACCGACGATCGAATCTCGGGCAAGTAACATACCGATTGACAAAGCGAATTGTATACGGGATTACTTGAATCCTCGACATCGTGGTTCATCCGAAGAGATCATCGAGGAGCATGTCGGATCCAACATGGGTATCCAGATCCTGCTATTGGTTATTGACCGGAGAGTCGTCTCAGTCATGTCTGCGTGTCTCCCAAACCCGTAGGGTCTACACACTTAAGGTTTGGTGACGCTAGGGTTGTATAGATATTAGTATGCGGTAACCCGAAAGTAGAAAACAAAGTATGGACTTTGACAGACATGCCCGATGATCGGCGAGCGATAGAAAATAAATGGATCTTTAAGAAGAAGACGGACGCGGATGGTAATATTACCATCTATAAAGCTCGGTTGTCGCTAAGGGTTATCGACAAGTTCAAGGGGTTGACTACGATGAGACCTTCTCACCCGTAACGAAGCTAAAGTCTGTCTGAATCATGTTAGCAATTGCCGCATTCTATGATTATGAAATATGGCAAATGGACGTCAAAACGGCATTCCTTAATGGTTTCATTAAGGAAGAATAGTATATGATGCAGCCGGAAGGTTTTGTCAATCCTAAGAATGCTAACAAAGTATGCAAGCTCCAACACTCCATCTATGGGCTGGTGCAAGCATCTCGGAGTTGGAACATTCGCTTTGATTAAATGATCAAATCGTTTGGGTTTATGCAGACTTATGGAGAAGCCTACGTTTACAAGAAAGTGAGTGGGAGCTCTGTAGCATTTCTCATATTATACGTGGATGACATACAATTTGTGGGAAATGATATAGAACTTTTGGAAAGCATAAAGGCCTACTCGAATAAGTGTTTTTCAATGAAGGTCCTTGAAGAAGATGCTTACATATTAGGCATCAAGATCTATAGAGATAGATCGAGACGCCTCATAGGTCTTTCGCAAAGCACATACCTTGATAAGATATTGAAGAAGTTCAATATGGATCAGTCCAAGAAGGGGTTCTTGCCTGTATTGCAAGGTGAGAAATTGAGCTCGGCTCAAAGCCCGACCACGACAGAAGATAGAGAAAAGATGAGTGCCATCCCCTATGCCTCAGCCATAGGGTCTTTTATGTATGCCATGCAGTGTACCAGACCTGATGTAAACCTTGCCGTAACTTTCGTAGGGAGGTACCAAAGTAATCACGGCATGGAACACTGGACAGCGGTAAAGAATATCCTGAAGTACCTGAAAACGACTAAGGATAGTTTCTCGTTTATGGAGGTGACGAAGAGCTCGTCGTAAAGGGTTACGTTGATGCTAGCTTCGACACAGATCTGGATGACTCCAAGTCACAAACCGGATATGTGTATATTTTGAATGGTGGGGCAGTAAGGTGGGCAGTTGCAAGCAAAGCGTCATGGCGGGATCTACATGTGAAGCGGAGTACATGGCAGCCTCGGAGGTAGCACATGAAGCAATCTGGATGAAGGAGTTCATTACCGACCTAGGAGTTATTCCCAATGCGTCGGGCCCGATGACTCTCTTCTGTGACAACACTGTAGCTATTACTGTTGGGGAACGTTGCAGAAAATTAAAAATTTTCCTACGATTTCACCAAGATCCATCTATGAGTTCATCTAAGCAACGAGTCATGGGAGAGAGTTTGCATCTACACACCACTTGTAGATCGCGTGCGGAAGCTTGCAAGGTGATGGTGATGATGGAGTCGTACTCGACGTGATTCAAATCACCGATGTCCAAGTGCTGAACGGACAGCACCTCCGCGTTCAACACACGTACGGGACGGGAGATGTCTCCTCCTTGATCCAGCAAGGGGGAAGGAGAGGTTGAGGAAGCTCGCTCCAACGGCAAAGACGACGGCGTGGTAGTGTTGGTGCAGAAGATCTCGGCTGGGCTTCGCCAAGCGCTTACGGAGGAGGAGAGGTGTTGGGAGGAGGGCTGCGCCTTGGAGATGGGTACAGCAGCCCTCCCCACCCATCTATTTATAGGGAAGGGGCAAGGGGCCCCCCTCTAGATGGGATCTAGAGGGGGCGGCGGCCGGGAGGCTTGCCCCCCAAGCAGGCGCCCCCTCGGGGTTTCCCCAACCCTAGGCGCATGGGCCCAAGGTGGGGGCGCCCAGCCCTCCGTGGGATGGCTCCTCCCTTGCGCCCATGTGGCCCTCCGGGGGGTGGCCCCTCCCTGTGGACCCCAGAACCCTTCCGGTGGTCCCAGACATTACCGATAGACCCCAAACTTTCCGGTGTCCGTATGACAACTTCCCATATATAAACTTCACCTCCGGACCATTCCGAACTCCTCGTGACGTCCGGGATCTCATCCGGACTCAACAACATTCGTAGTCACATACTAGTCTTCCTAATAACCCTAGCGTCCACCGAACCTTATGTGTAGACCCTACGGGTTCGGGAGACATGCGAGACATGACCGAGACGACTCTCGGGCAATAACCAACAGCGGATCTGGATACCCATGTTGGCTCCTACATGCTCCTCGATGATTTCATCGGTTGAACCACGATGTCGAGGATTCAATCAAACCCTGTATGCAATTCCTTTGTCAATCGGTACGTTACTTGCCCGAGACTCGATCGTCGGTATCCCAATACCTTGTTCAGTCTCGTTACGGCAAGTCACTTTACTCGCATCAGTAATGCATGATCCCGTGGCAACACCTTGGTCACCTTGAGCTCATTATGATGATGCATTACCGAGTGGGCCCAGAGATACCTCTCCGTCATACG
Source organism: Aegilops speltoides (assembly GCA_021437245.1). Lineage (NCBI taxonomy): Eukaryota > Viridiplantae > Streptophyta > Magnoliopsida > Poales > Poaceae > Aegilops > Aegilops speltoides. The sequence continues at coordinate 454,585,908 of CM038147.1, read as the reverse complement.
GAGTGACAAATCCCAGCCTCGATCCGTGTCAACCCAACAGATACTTTCGGAGATACCGTAATGCACCTTTATAGTCACCCGATTCGTTGTGATGTTTGATACACCCAAGGCACTCCTACGGTATCCGGGAGTTACACGATCTCATGGTCGAAGGAAGAGATACTTGACATTGACAAAGCTCTAGCAGACGAACTACACGATCTTTATGCTATGCTTAGTATTGGGTCTTGTCCATCACATCATTCTCCTAATGATGTTATCCCGTTATCAATGACATCCAATGTCCATAGTCAGGAAACCATGACTATCTGTTGATCACAACGAGCTAGTCAACTAGAGGCTCACTAGGGACATATTGTGGTCTATGTATTCACACGTGTATTACGATTTCCGGATAATACAGTTATAGCATGAATAAAAGACAATTATCATGAACAATGAAATATGATAATACTTTTATTATTGCCTCTAGGGCATATTTCCAACAGTCTCCCACTTGCACTAGAGTCACCAATCTAGTTACATTGGGATGAATCGAACACCCATAGAGTTCGGTGTTGATCATGTTTTGCCTTGAGAGAGGTTTAGTCAACGGATCTGCGACATTCAGATCCGTGTGCACTTTGCAAATCTCTATGTCTCCATCTTGAACATTTTCACGGATGGAGTTGAAACGACGCTTGATGTGCTCGGTCTTCTTGTGAAACCAGGCTCCTTGGCAAGGGCAATAGCTCGGTGTTGTCACAGAAGAGTTTGATCGGCCCCGACGCATTGGGTATGACTTCTAGGTTGGTGATGAACTCCTTCACCCAAATCGCTTCATGCACTACCTCCGAGGCTGCCATGTACTCCGCTTCACACGTAGATCCCGCCACGACGCTCTGCTTGCAGCTGCACCAGCTTACTGCTGCACCATTCAACATATACACGTATCCGGTTTGTGACTTAGAGTCATCGGATCTGAGTCGAAGCTAGCATCGACGTAACCCTTCTGACGAGCTCTTCGTCTCCTCCATAAACGAAACATGTCCTTTGTCCTTTTCGGTACTTCAGATATTCTTGACCGCTGTCCGGTGTTCCTTGCGGGATTACTTTGGTATCTTGCTACCAAACTTACGGCAAGGTTTACATCGTGTCAGTACACAGCATGGCATACATAATAGATCCTATGGCTGAAGCATAGGGATGACACTCATCTCTTCTTTATCTTTTGTCGTGGTCGGTGATCGAGCCGAGCTCAATCTCACACCTTGTAACATAGGCAAGAACCCTTCTTGGACTGATCCATTTTGAACCTCTTCAAAATCTTATCAAGGTATGTGCTTTGTGAAAGACCTATGAGGCGTCTCGATCTATCTCTATAGATCTTGATGCCTAATATATAAGCAGCTTCTCCAAGGTCCTTCATTGAAAAAACACTTATTCAAGTAGGCCTTAATGCTGTCCAGAAGTTTTATATCATTTCCCATCAAGAGTATGTCATCTACATATAATATGAGAAATGCTATAGAGCTCCCACTCACTTTCTTGTAAACGCAAGCTTCTCCATAAGTCTGCATAAACCCAAACGCTTTGATCATCTCATCAAAGCGAATATTCTAACTCCGAGATGCTTGCACCAGTCCATAAATAGATCGCTGGAGCTTGCATACTTTGTTAGCGTTCTTAGGATCGACAAAACCTTCCGGCTGCATCATATACAGCTCTTCCTTAAGATGTCCGTTAAGGAATGCCGTTTTGACGTCCATCTGCCATATCTCATAATCATAGTATGCGGCAACTGCTAACATGATTCGGACGGACTCCAGCTTCGCTACGGGAGAGAATGTCTCGTCGTAGTCAATCCCTTGAACTTGTCAATAACCCTTAGCGACAGGTCGAGCCTTATAGATGGTAACATTACCATCCGCGTCCGTCTTCTTCTTAAAAATCCATTTGTTTTCTATCGCTCGCCGATCATCGGGCAAGTCTGTCAAAGTCCATACTTTGTTTTCATACATGGATTCTATCTCGGATTTCATGGATTCAAGCCATTTGTTGGAATCTGGGCCCGCCATCGCTTCTTCATAGTTCGAAGGTTCACCGTTGTCTAACAACATGATTTCCAGGACAGGGTTACCATACCACTCTGGTGCGGAACGTGTCCTTGTGGACCTATGAAGTTCAGTAGCAACTTGATCCAAAGTTCCTTGATCATCATCATTGTTTTCCTCTTCAGTTGGTGTAGGCATCAAAGGAACGGTTTCCTGCGCTGCACCACTTTCCTGTTCGAGAGGCAGTACTTCATCAAGTTCTACTTTCATCCCACTTACTTCTTTCGAGAGAAACTCTTTTTCCAGAAAGCATCCGTTCTTGGCAACAAAGATCTTGCCTTCAGATCTTAAGTAGAAGGTATACCCGACAGTTTCCTTAGGGTATCCTATGAATACGCATTTTTCCGACTTGGGTTCGAGCTTTTCAGGTTGAAGTTTCTTGACATAAGCATCGCATCCCCAAACTTTTAGAAACGACTGCTTAGGTTTCTTCCCAAACCATAATTCATACGGTGTCGTCTCAACGGATTTAGACGGTGCCCTATTTAAAGTGAATGTAGCTGTCTCTAGAGCGTATCCCCAAAATGATAGCGGTAAATCGGTAAGAGACATCATAGACCGCACCATATCCAATAGAGTGCGATTACGACGTTCGGACACACCGTTTCACTGAGGTGTTCCAGGCGGCATGAGTTGTGAAAGGATTCCACATTTCCTTAAGTGTGTACCAAATTTGTGACTTAAGTATTCTCCTCCACGATCTGATCGTAGGAACTTTATCTTTCGGTCACGTTGATTCTCCACCTCATTCTAAAATTCCTTGAACTTTTCGAAGGTTTCAGACTTGTGTTTCATTAAGTAGACATACCCATATCTACTTAAGTCATCAGTGAGAGTGAGAACATAACGATATCCTCCGCGAGCCTCAACGCTCATTGGACCGCACACATCGGTATGTATGATTTCCAACAAGTTGGTTGCTCGCTCCATTGTTCCGAGAACGGAGTCTTGGTCATTTTGCCCATGAGGCATGGTTCGCATGTGTCAAACGATTCATAATCAAGAGACTCTAAAGTCCATCAAGATGGAGCTTCTTCATGCACTTGACACCAATGTGACCAAGGCGGCGAGTGCCACAAGTATGTGGGACTATCGTTATCAACTTTACATCTTTTGGCATCCACACTATGAACATGTGTAATATTACGCTCGAGATTCATTAAGAATAAACCATTGACCATCGGAGCATGACCATAAAACATATCTCTCATATAAATCGAACAACCATTATTCTCGGACTTAAATGAGTAGCCATCTCGTATTAGACGAGATCCAGATACAATGTTCATGCTCAAACTTGGCACTAAATAACAATTATTAAGGTTCAAAACTAATCCCGTAGGTAAATGTAGAGGCAGCGTGCCGACGGCGATCACATCGACTCTGGAACCATTCCCGACGCGCATCGTCACCTCGTCCTTTGCCAGTCTCCGTTTATTCCGCAGCTCCTGCTGTGAGTTACAAATATGAGCAACGGCACCGTATCAAATACCGGGAGTTACTACGAGTCTCGGTAAGGTACACATCAATTACATGTATATCAAATATACCTTTGGTGTTGCGGCCTTCTTATCCGCTAAGTATTTGGGGCAGTTCCGCTACCAAAGACCCTTCCCTTGCAATAAAAGCACTCCGCCTCGTGCTTGGGTCCATTATTTGACTTCTTCCCGCAATCGGCTTATCGGGCGGCAACTTCCTTGCCGTCCTTCTTGAAGTTCTTCTTGCCCTTGCCCTTCTTGAACTTAGTGGTCTTATTGACCATCAACACTTGATGTTCTTTCTTGATTTCAGCCTCTGCGACTTCAGATCGAGAACACTTCAGAATGGTCTTTACCATCCCTCGCATGTTGTAGTTCATCACAAAGCTCTTGTAGCTTGGTGGGAGCGATCGGAGGATTCTGTCAATGACCGCCTCATCTGGGAGGTTAATGTTCAATTTGGGTCATACGGTTGTGCAACCCGACATCTTCGTGATGTGCTCACCGACGTAACTGTTTTCTCCATCTTACAAGTGTAGAACTTGTCGGAGACATCATATCTCTCGACCGGGCATGAGCTTGGAAAACTAGTTTCAGCTCTTCGAACATCTCATATGCTCCGTGATGCTCAAAACGCTTTTGGAGCCCCGGTTCTAAGCTGTAAAGCATGCCGCACTAAACGAGGGAGTAATCATCAGCACGAGTTTGCCAATCATTCATAATGTCTTGGTTCTCTGGGACGGGAGCGTCACCTAGCGGTCCTTTAGGACATATTGCTTCTCGGCAGCTATGAGGATGATCCTCGTGTTCCGGACCCGATCCGTATAGTTGCTGCCATCATCTTTCAGCTTGGTTTTCTCTAGGAACAGCGTTGAAGTTCATGTTGACATTAGCGTTGGCCATTTGATCTACAAGACATATTTGCAAAGGTTTTAGACTAAGTTCATGATAATAAAGTTCTAATCAAATTATGAACTCCCACTTAGATTAGACATCCCTCTAGTCATCTAAGTGTTACACGATCCGAGTCGACTAGCCCGTGTCCGATCATCACGTGAGACGGACTAGTCATCGTCGGTGAACATCTTCATGTTGATCGTATCTTCCATACGACTCGTGTTCGACCTTTCGGTCTCCGTGTTCCGAGGCCATGTCTGTACAAGCTAGGCTCGTCAAGTTAACCCTAAGTGTTTTCGCTATGTAAAACTGTCTTACACCCGTTGTATGTGAACGTAAGAATCCATCACACCCGATCATCACGTGGTGCTTAGAAGCGACGAACTGTAGCAACGGTGCACAGTTAGGGGAGAAGACTTCTTGAAATTTTTGTAAGGGATCATCTTATTTACTACCGTCGTCCTAAGTAAACAAGATGCATAAACATAATAAACATCACATGCTATTATATATAGTTGTGACATGATATGGCCAATATCATATAGCTCCATCGATCTCCATCTTCAGGGCTCCATGATCATCTTGTCACCGGCTTGACACCATGATCTCCATCATCATGATCTCCATCATCGTGTCTTCATGAAGTTGTCACGCCAACGACTACTTCTACTTCTATGGCTAACGCGTTTAGCAATAAAGTAAAGTAGTTTACATGGCGTTCTTCAATGACACACAGGTCATACAAAAAATAAAGACAACTCCTATGGCTCCTGCCGGTTGTCATACTCATCGACATGCAAGTCGTGAATCCTATTACAAGAACATGATCTCATACATCACAATTCATCATTCATCACAACTTCTGGCCATATCACATCACATGATCAATCGCCGCAAAAACAAGTTAGACGTCCTCTAATTGTTGTTGCATCTTTTACGTGGCTGCGATTGGGTTCTAGCAAGAACGTTTTCTTACCTACGAATAACCACAACGTGATTTTTTCAACTTCTATTTACCCTTCATAAGGGCCCTGTTCATCGAATCCGCTCCAACTAAAGTGGGAGAGACAGACACCCGCAAGCCACCTTATGCAACTAGTGCATGTCAATCGGTGGAACCGGTCTCACGTAAGTGTACGTGTAAGGTTGGTCCGGGCCGCTTCATCCCACAATACTGTTGAAGCAAGAAAAGACTAGTAGAGGCAAGTAAGTTGACAAGATCCACGCCCACAACAAATTGTCTTCTACTCGTGCATTAGAGAACTACGCATAGACCTAGCTCATGATGCCACTGTTGGGGAACGTTGCAGAAAATTAAAAAATTTCCTACGATTTCACCAAAATCCATCTATGAGTTCATCTAAGCAACGAGTCATGGGAGAGAGTTTGCATATACATACCACTTGTAGATCGCGTGCGGAAGCTTGCAAGGTGATGGTGATGATGGAGTCGTACTCAACGTGATTGAAATCACTGATGTCCAAGTGCTGAACGGACAGCACCACCACGTTCAACACACGTACGGGACGGGAGACGTCTCCTCCTTCTTGATCCAGCAAGGGGGAAGGAGAGGTTGAGGAAGCTCGCTCCAACGGCAAAGACGACGGCGTGGTGTTGTTGGTGCAAGATACTCGGCAGGCTTCGCCAGCGCTTACGGAGGAGGAGAGGTGTTGGGAGGGAGGGCTGCGCCTTGGAGATGGGCACAGCAGCCCTCCCCACCCCTCTATTTATAGGGAAGGGGCAGGGGCGGCCCCTCTAGATGGGATCTAGAGGGGGCGGCGGCCAGGAGGGAGGCCCCCAAGCAGGGGCCCCCTCGGGGTTTCCCCAACCCTAGGCGCATGAGCCCAAGGTGGGGCGCGCCCAGCCTCCAGGGCTGGCTCCTCCCTTGCAGCCCATGTGGCCCTCCGGAGGGGTGGCCCCTCCGGTGGACCCCGGAACCCTTCCGTGGTCCCAGTACATTACCGATAGACCCCGAAACTTTCCGTGTCCGATGACAACTTCCCATATATAAACTTCACCTCCGGACCATTCCGAACTCCTCGTGATGTCCGGATCTCATCCGGACTCGAACAACATTCGGTAGTCACATACTAGTCTTCCTAATAACCCTAGCGTCACCGAACCTTAAGTGTAGACCCTACGGGTTCGGAGACATGCGAGACATGACCAAGACGACTCTCGGGCAATAACCAACAGTGGGATCTGGATACCCATGTTGGCTCCCACATGCTCCTCGATGATTTCATCGGTTGAACCACGATGTCGAGGATTGATCAAACCACATATGCAATTCCTTTGTCAATCGATGCGTTACTTGCGAGACTCGATCGTCGGTATCCCAATACCTTGTTCGGTCTCGTTACGGCAAGTCACTTTACTCGCATTAGTAATGCATGATCCGTGGCCAACACCTTGGTCACCTTGAGCTCATTATGATGATGCATTACCGAGTGGGCCCAGAGATACCTCTCCGTCATACGGTGACAAATCCCGCCTCGATCCGTGTCAACCCAACAGATACTTTCGGAGATACATAATGCACCTTTATAGTCACCCGATTCGTTGTGACGTTTGATACACCAAAGGCACTCCTACGGTATCCGGGAGTTACACGATCTCATGGTCGAAGGAAGAGATACTTGACATTGACAAAGCTCTAGCAGACGAACTACACGATCTTTATGCTATGCTTAGTATTGGGTCTTGTCCATCACATCATTCTCCTAATGATGTGATCCCGTTATCAACGACATCCAATGTCCATACAGCAAACCATGACTATGTGTTGATCACAACGAGCTAGTCAACTAGAGGCTCACTAGGGACATATTGTGGTCTATGTATTCACACGTGTATTACGATTTCCGGATAATACAGTTATAGCATGAATAAAAGACAATTATCATGAACAATGAAATATGATAATACTTTTATTATTGCCTCTAGGGCATATTTCCAACAATTACCCTTGCCAAGGAGCCCAGGTTTCACAAGAAGACCAGGCACATCAAGCGTCGCTTCAACTCCATTCGTGAAAATGTTCAAGATGGATACATAGATATTTGTAAAGTGCATCCGGATCTGAATGTCGCATATCCGTTGACTAAACCTCTTCCACGAGCAAAACATGATCAACACTAGAACTCTATGGGTGTTCGATTCATCACAATATAACTAGATTATTGACTCTAGTGCAAATGGGAGACTGTTGGAAATATGCCCTAGAGGCAATAATAAAATGGTTATTATTATATTTCCTTGTTCATGATAATTGTCTATTGTTCATGCTATAATTGTATTGACCGGAAACCGTAATACATGTGTGAATACATAGACCACAACATGTCCCTAGTGAGCCTCTAGTTGACTAGCTCATTGATCAACAGATGGTCATGGTTTCGTGACGATGGACATTGGATGTCATTGATAACGGGATCACATCATTAGGAGAATGATTTGATGGACAAGACCCAATCCTAAGCATAGCACAAGATCGTGTAGTTCATTTGCTAAAGCTTTTAAAATGTCAAGTATCATTTCCTTAGACCATGAGATTGTGTAACTCCCAGATCCCGTAGGAATGCTTTGGGTGTAGCAAACGTCACAATGTAACTGGGTGGCTATAAAGGTGCACTACAGGTATCTCCGAAAGTGTCTGTTGGGTTGGCACGAATCGAGACCGGGATTTGTCACTCCGTATGATGGAGAGGTATCTTTGGGCCCACTCGATAATGCATCATCATAATGAGCTCAATGTGACTAAGAAGTTGGTCACAGGATCATGCATTACGGAACAAGTAAAGTGACTTGCCGGTAACGAGATTGAACGAGCTATTGGGATATTGACGATCGAAGCTCGGGCAAGTAACGTACCGATTGACAAAGGGAATTGTATATGGGATTGCATGAATCCTTGACATCGTGGTTCATCCGATGAGATCATCGTGGAACATGTGGGAGCCAACACGGGTATCTAGATCCCGCTGTTGGTTATTGGTCGGAGAGCTGTCTTGGTCATGTCTGCATGATTCCCGAAACCGTAGGGTCTACACACTTAAGGTTCGATGACGCTAGGGTCATAGGGAAAGTTTGTATGTGGTTACCGAATCTTGTTCGGAGTCCCGGATGAAATCCCAGACATCACGAGAAGTTCCGGAATGGTCCGGAGGCGAAGATTTATATATGGGAAGTCATCATACGGTCACCGGAAATATTCGGGGGTTTGCCGGTATTTTACCGGGACCACCGAAGGGGTTCCGGGGTTCCACCTGCCCCGGAGGGCCCTATGGAATGTATGTGGAAGGGAACCAGCCCCTAAGTGGGCTGGGCGCCATCCCCCTAGGGCCCATGCTCCTAGGGTTGGGGGGAACCCTAAGGGGGGAGCCCCCTTGGCTTGGGGGGCAAGCCCCCTCCCCTTGGCCGCCGCCCCCCTCTAGATCTCATCTAGAGGGGCGAGCGCCCTTCCCCCTTCACCCTATCAATAGAGGGGAGGAGGGAGGGCAGCGGCACCACATCCAAGGCGCAGCCCTCCCCCTCTCCAACACCTCCTCCTCCTTCCGCGGTGCTTGGCGAAGCCCTGTCGGAGTACCACACTGCTCCAACACCACCACACCGTCGTGTTGCTGCTAGAGTTGTCTTCCCCAACCTCTCCCTCTCTCCTTGCTGGATCAAGGCGTGGGACACGTCACTGGGCTGCACGTGTGTTGAACGCGGAGGCGCTGTTATTCGGCGCTTAGATCGAAATCAACCACGATCTGAATCACTGCGAGTACGACTCCTTCATCCGTGTTCTTGCAACGGTTCCGTTTCGTGATCTTCAAGGGTATGAAGATGCACTCCCCTCTCTCTCGTTGCTAGTCTCTCCATAGATTGATCTTGGTGATGCATAGAATTTTTTTAATTTCTGCAACGATCCGCAACATTCCCCCAACCTTAACAACCTCCAAGCCTGAGGCCCTTCCATGATGAGAATCTCAAGCATTGGCTCACGATCTACTTCTGAAGAAGGTTATTATTTCATGCGAGTGTAAAACAGTGGTAGAAGAAATTAAGCACGGAATTAGTGGTAGATATGGTGCTATAATTAGGGAAATCAGCGCATCTCAACTTATGTTTGAGAGTTGTGAGGTTATCTTTGAAGGTTGCGAGAACAAATCGAATGTAAATAGTTTGGCTAAGTACTTGGTTTCTCTTAAGCATGATTACAATTTATGGCTTGGTGCTCCACACGATCCCTTTTGTTTTGCAATTAACGTTATTGATAAATAAAGCATAGCCTTTTCCCTTAAAAACATGTTGGATACCACAACATACTTTTCCGGTATACCCGAAAGCTACCTTTATAATCACCGAGTTACAGAGTGACATTTGGCAACCCCAAAGTAATGATTTAGTATCCTCATGGCCTAGGACATAAGTAAGCATTAATACTTTATACGAAAATATCAACGACATATTGACAACGTGATATCACCGTATTTTATAAGTTGGGCCTATCCATTACCACGGTTACCCTAATAATGTGTTCAGGCAATCCTTGTTATAATAATAGTGCCCATGGTTAGAAAAACAGAATCACCAACAATACATGAGTTAGTCTAGAGACTGGACTAGAGATTTATTTGGTATTTATTTCACGCATGCAATAGTTTTTCCTCCGAATCTCACATTCAAGAACAATTGCAATTATAGCGCATAAATGTAAACTTAATAAAAAATGAAAATAGAATAATAACAAGTTTATTGTTTTCTCTATGGCATGTTTTTAGTAATATAATGGTCTAGCTCATGTCGAACCAAAGTTGCACACCTTGCCATGCATGAATGGGCGAAGTGGGCCTCGGCAATTTATTCTAGAAAGCTGTCAGTGAACCTAGTAGCTTGTCATTGATGTAGACTCAAAAACACTGATGACCAAATCTTGATCGATTGTCATCCCAGAGAAGGAGACGCCGAGAGGGCCGGAAGACAATCCCAAATTTGGTCAGAGAGAGGAGGAGGACACAAACACCGCAAGTTCCCTAATGAAGCCGCATCTAGTTGAGCTTCATCAGACAGAGAGGACTGGAAGAACAAAATCACGCCGCGACATCGACCCTTTCGTAAGACGGCACCAGTCATGCATATGAAACAAAGACAAAAATGAAGCCCATGATCTGGCCATAGCTGAAGGTCCAGACGCCCACTGTGGATGCCAAACAACATTCTTGGAACAAGGATAGGACAGAGGTGTCTTATTCCTCACCACGGATAGCGTAATTACCTCACCGCTACCAGCTAAACAACTATTAGACTTAACCCTAATCAAATATAAGGCAACCAATGACTATACAAACAGCCTAGACCGGGGTTCCCCCGCCTCGTCGATGCCATAAGGCACCCAGAGAGGAGGGGAACAGGAGGCAGTGGAAGCCCTATGGAGGAACCCTAGTCACAACTTTTCTCTCTGCTAGAGGCGTACCTGTTTGTATTCGTATGGTCGCTGGATCCTATAGATGGAATCATCTAGATTATGTATAATTACCTACATGAACAACTATATACCAAAGTCGCACATGGTTTATAAATTGTGCAACTTCTTAGTTAACTTATAGCATCTATGGTCGGACGCCCCAAACTCGTCTCAAACGCCTGGGCGGACGGTCCAGTCACTGACCTGTCACAACAATGCGGCCCAAACGGGCGGCCCAAACGGGCGGCCCAAACGGGCGCCCCAAACATGCCTCATACGCCGACACCCCTCATATATGGGGAGGATATGGGGCGCCCGGGCGCATCCGCCACATCGTCCCCGCCCCACTCAACCCCACATATATTCCTCCCCATCCACTCGCCGGCCTAAACCCTAGGCTCTTCACTCCACTCCTATGCACTCCCCTCCGCCACCCAAGCTCCCATCCGACGGTCTCTGAACTTTTTCGGTATGGTAGGCAGTGGATCTGAGTCCTTCACCTCCAGATCCGTCGACTCCGAGCTCATCCCACGCGGCCTCGAGGAGGAGATGATCGTCCGCCTTGTGCTCCACCGCTCCTGGGAGGAGGCTGCTGCGAGGAAGCAATCAGACTCCTTCCATTTGGAATCCATTGCGTCTGCCCAATGGCACATGGATCTGGCGCTTAGTGTGCCATCGCTGCCTCATCGGAGGCGGTGCGGTTGAAAGTGCAACTAATCCCTGGGTGGTTTTGGTAATTCTTAACAACATATAGCTCATTCAAATAAAACGCTTTCAAGATGATCATTTCAGAAAGTTCAATGATTGGCATGGCATGGACTAGAGATGTGGCCCCTCAAAATGCTAAGGACACATATTGGCAAAAAGCTCAAGACTCTACATTTTCATTTAAGTGATCCAAGATCACATTGAGTCCATAGGAAAGCCAATACTATTAAAAGGGGATGAGGTGTTGCTTAATGGCTTAACTTCTCAAAATACTTAGTGATATTCTCCAAAAACCCTCAACCACTTTCTCATATCCACATATGTCCTAAACCTAAAGTCAAACTCAGCCCCACCGATTTGATCTATTCGGCGCCACTGAGTTCATTTGACATAGCCACTGCCACAAATCCTAATCACTTTAGTCTCACCGATAGGGATCTCGGTCTCGCCGAGATGGGATTGCAAACTCTCTGTTTCCCTTCGTAACATTCTGGTCTCACCGAAATGAGCGATCAGTCCCACCGAGTTCGCAATGTAAACTCCCTGTTTCCTTTTTGTAACGTTTAGGTCTCACCGAAATGAGCGATTGGTCCCACCGAGTTTGCCTGGCCAACTCTCTGTCTGCCCACTGAAATTGGTCCCACCGAGTTCATGTGATCGATGTCACCAAGATCAAGTTATGCCCTAACCCTAGCACATCGGTCCTACCGAGTTGATCATGTCGCTCCCTCCGAAAACTCTAACTTTCACATTTTGAACCGAATCGGTCTGACCGAGTTTCACCATTCGGTCTCACCGAGTTTGGGAATCTATGTGTAACGGCTAGATTTTGTGTGGAGGCTATATATACCCCTCCACCCATTCTTCATTCATTGAGAGAGACATCAGAACGTTCCTACACTTCCAGCATTCATTTTCTAAGAAAGAACCACCTACTCATGTGTTGAGACCAAGACATTCCAATCCAACCACAAGAATCTTGATCTCTAGCCTTCCCCAAGTTGCTTTCCACTCAAATCATCTTTCCACCATAGCCAAATCTGTGAGAGAGAGAGTTGAGTGTTGGGGAGACTATCATTTGAAGCACAAGAGCAAGGAGTTCATCATCAACACACCATCTATTACCTTTTGGAGAGTCGTGTCTTCTAGATTGGTTAGGCCTACTTGGGAGCCTCCGTCAAGATTGTGGAGTTGAACCAAGGAGTTTGTTAGGGCAAGGAGATCACCTAGTTCGTGAAGATCTACCCAAGTGACGCAAGTACTTCGTGGGCGATGGCCATGGTGGGATAGACAAGGTTGCTTCTTCGTGGACTCTTCGTGGGTGGAGCCCTCTATGGACTCGCTCAGCCGTTACCCTCCGTGGGTTGAAGTCTCCATCAACGTGGATGGACGATAGCACCACCTATCAGAAGCACACCAAAATCTCCGTGTCTACATTGCGTTTGCTCCCTCCAAACTCCTCCCTTTACCTTCATGTGCAATGATTGACATTCCGCTACTATACTCTTTGAATTGCATGTGTAGGTTGTTTGCTTGACTGTGCTAAGTTGCTAAAATCTGCCAAGAATTAAAATTGGGAAAGGCTAGGTTTTTTTTTGGTCAAGTAGTCTAATCACCCCCCTTTAGACATACTTACGATCCTACAAGTGGTATCAGAGCTTTGGTCTCCATTTACCTTGATTTCTATAGCTTTGGTGATCATAGCCTTGGTTTCACAACCTAGGAGAGTGTGGCATCTGGCGAGGGAAATTACCACTGTAATTACTTTGATGGTACTAATTTTGCTAGTTGGATACATAAGATGAAAATGCATATTCTTGGATATAACCCTGCCGTTTGGGCCATTGTGTGTATTGGTTTGCAAGGTGAATTCTTTGACGGGAGAGAACTGAATCGTGAAGCTACCGCGGAAGAATTGAATAAGTTGCAATAGAATGCTCAAGCTTGCGATATCCTCTTCAAGGGATTGTGCCCCAGAGAATTCAACAAAACCAGCCGTCTTGAGAATGCAAAGGAAATTTGGGATACTTTGATTGATATGAACGAAGGTACCAACTCCGTCAAGGAATCCAAGTTGGGTGTGCTTCAAAGTCAGCTTGACAAGTTCAAAATGTAGGATGGTGAAGGTGTCGCTGAAATGTACTCTAGGCTTGCTCTCGTCACAAATGAGATTGCTGGCTTCGGAAGTGAAGAGATGACCGACAAATTCATCATAAAGAAGATGCTAAGAGTCTTGGATGAAAAATATGATACCGTGTGCACTTTGATCCAAATGATGCCAAATTACAAAGATCTCAAGCCAACCGAAGTCATTGGAAGAATTGTTGCTCATGAGATGTCACTCAAAGATAAAGAAGAGCTTCACAACAAGTCTAGTGGTGCTTAGAAAGCCTCATGTGATGCTCCTACATCATCAAGTGAGAAATAAGCCTTCAATGAAGAATTGAGCTTAATGGTGAAGAACTTCAACAAATTCTACAAGAGTAGAAGCAAGGAAAGGAGTTCCAAGTGAAGGTCCTACAATGACAAAAGATCTTCTAGTCATGAGCAAAATTGCTACAATTGTGGAAGACCTGGACACTACTCCAATGAGTGTACGGCGCCCTACAAAAGAAGAGAATACTCACCTAAAAGGAGAAGCAAAAGGGAAGAATCACCTCCAAGAGAATGAAGGAGTAGAGATGATCGTTATGAACGAAGAACCTCTCGCAGAAGCAAGGATTCGGAAAGGAAGGACAAGTCATCAAGGAGCTACACAAAACAAAGACATCAAGCTCATGTTGGTGAATGGGTATCTAGTTCTGACTCCGACCACCACTCCGAGAGAAGTTATCACTCCGACTCCGAATATACTCAAGATGAAGGTGTTTCAGGTCTAGCACTTGTGTCAACCAACTCCTATGACATATTTGAGTCACCAAATGAAGGAATTGGAAGATGCTTCATGGCTAATGGCCCCAAGGAATCACACCCTGAGTATGTTGATTTCAATAGTGATGAAGATGATTTGCTAGGTGATGATGATTTACTTGTTGACAACTCTAGTGATGAATACTATGATGAAAATGCTATTAATCATGCTAATCAAGATGAAATGAATGACAATGATAAGAAGGAGATTGAGTGTCCAAGTAAAGAACTAAACACTCTTAAGTTAGCTCATGAAACTACTTTAGAAGATCATCGAGAACTTTTAAAAACACATGAGAAGCTACGCTTCGAGAAGCTCTATCTTGAGCAAGCACATGGGTCCTTAAAGGCCATCAATGATGATCTTCGGAAGAAAAGTTCTTCTTACATTGCCAAGCATTTACTCTTGTCTACTTACATGCCACAAGTAAAATCTAGCAACAAGAGTAAGAAAGATTCTTCTTCTAGTAGTAACAATAATCATGCTAAATCCAATATTGTTGCTTCTAGTAGTTCTCTTGATTCCACTAATGATTCTCTTAGCCAAGTTACACTTGAGCAAGAAAATAGCTTATTGAAGGGAATTATAAAGAAAGGTGTTTACAAGAGCCTTGCCGGAAGTAAACAATTTGAGGAAATTGTACGCAAGCAAGGAAGGCACCGGAAGAATCAAGTTGTTGGTTTCGAATGAAAGTTCAATGCCAATGGAGTTGAGTGGGAAGAAGATCAATACCCCAAGAAAAAGTTTGTTCCTCAACAAGAGAAGTATGATCCTACTTCCTTCAAGGGGACACAAGCTCAAGATGATCTTCCACCACAAGACTACAAGCTAAAAGTCAAGGACAAGCTTCAAGAGGAGATTGATGCATATGAAGATGCTCCAAAGGCCTTGGTCAAGTGGGTTCCCAAGTCTACATCAAGTTCTACTTCATCAAGTACATCTACAACCCCAAGGATTCCCATCAAGATGTTGGGGATCCCGAAGAAGAAGAACTAGAGAGTTCTTGAGGGTGGCTCCGCCAACATACCTCACTCATATTCATTTTGGCAAGGACAAGTGTAAACAACTTCCACATCTTGCACTAGTTCAAGGAGTCACAAACCCTCTTGTTGGTAAGAAATTGAAGTGTCTCCGTTATGATCTTAAAAAATGGAGCAAAGGGATTTCCCGCCTTTCTGTCCTAATTCAAAACTGTAATTGGGCTCTTTGCGAGCTTGATGGGCTCGAGGACCACCGACCACTTTCAACGCCGGAATCCAACTTCCGCATGATAGTGAAGGCCCATCTACTTAAGCTCCTGAAGTTCCAAAATGAATACTGGAGGAAGTGATGTACAATCAGGTACATCAAGTTTGGCCAGGAAAATACAAAACTCTTTCATGCTCTCGCGACAGAAAGATATCAAAGAAACACTGTTGCTTCAGTGAAACTTCCTCACGACACAGTGGTTCAAGACCATAACTCCAAAGAGGCAGTGTTGTTCAACACATACAAACAGAGACTGGGTGAACCGTCCATGCCATCCATGAAATTTGACTTAGCTTCAATCATCAGACGTGTTGCCAACCTAGATTCTGTGTCGGCTCCATTCACCCATCGAGAAATCGATCATGTTATCCGCTCCATGCCAGCTGATCGTGCCCCCGGCTCGGATGGATTTAACGAGGCTTTTCTGAAAAGTTGCTGGCATATAATTAAGAGGGATTTCTATGAACTTTGTGATGAATTTTGGAAAGGTGGGTGTCGGTGTCAAAACCGGCGGATCTCGGGTAGGGGGTCCCGAACTGTGTGTTTAGGCGGATGGTAACAGGAGACAAGGGACACGATGTTTTTACCCAGGTTCGGGCCCTCTCGATGGAGGTAAAACCCTACTCCTGCTTTATTGATATTGATGATATGGGTAGTACAAGAGTAGATCTACCACGAGATCAAGGAGGCTAAACCCTAGAAGCTAACCTATGGTATGATTGTTGTTCGTCCTACGGACTAAAACCCTCCGGTTTATATAGACACCGGAGAGGGCTAGGGTTACACAGAGTCAGTTACAATGATAGGAGATCTACATATCCGTATTGCCAAGCTTGCCTTCCACGCCAAGGAAAGTCCCATACGGACACGGGACGAAGTCTTCAATCTTGTATCTTCATAGTCTTGGAGTCCGCCAATGATGATAGTTCGCTATCCGACACCCCTAGTCCAGACTCCTCAAGAGTCTCCCGAACCAGGCTTCAATGACGACAAGTCCGCGCGCATATTGTCTTCGCATTACAAGGCTGGTTCCTCCTCCAATAATTCATAGAAGATTGTGAATACCAGATAGTGTCCGGCTTTGCAAAATAAATTCCACATACCTCCGTAGAGAGAATAATATTTACACAAGTTCAATCTGCTGACGTATTTCGTGGCGTGACGTCACACCACGGCCAAGCCTTTACTCGAATCATTTTTATTATTCCACCTCGGTGCGCGAAGCGAAGCGGTTTCTTGGCACGCCTTGTCGGCGTAGATTGTGTCCCCTTATTCCGGGATTCTCATCAATACGGACGTGGGTAACCCAACTGCGCCCATTGCCACGCCCCCTCCATCGAAGGCGAGTTCCAAACGGTCACGGGGACGGCCCTTGGTATTCTACCCCTTTATAATGAGACCAAGGTCTGTCCCTTTTCTTCGATCCTTAATCAAATCCGCCCCTCGCCCCAAGTTCCAACACCCAAGGCTCCAGATTCGGGCGCTTAGAACCTTCGACAATGTTCGGCTCCAACCTACAGGGCCGGTGGATGCCCTCCTCTGTCACGGAAGAGGACGTGTTGAAGCTGAGAGACGCCAGGTATCTAACCTGCGAGATTTCGCATAGGCTGCCCGCCCAAGGGCAAGTAATTCCCACCCCCGAGCCTGGCGAGAGCGTGGTGTTCATGTCTCACTTCCGTCGGGGTTTAGGCTTCCTGATGGATCCCTTCGTGAGAGGGCTCATGTTTTACTACGGGCTGGAATTCCATAATTGGCTCCGAAGTCCATCCTCCACATCTCATCGTTCATTGTTGTTTGCGAAGCCTTCCTCCGCACTACCCCTCACTTCGGATTGTGGCTCAAGACCTTCGACGTGGAGCCGAAGATGATCGAGGGGCGACAGCAGAAAGCGGAGGGCGCTTATAAGCAAGAGGGCCGATGCTCCATGGCCCGAGGGCTCTTTTCAAGAGGAGCTTGGTTTGTGGAAGCAGGAGTGGTTCTACATCACCGCCTCCTGTGGGCACCAGCAGGTGGCGCCACCCGCTTTCGCCGTGCCTCCACAACGGCTGGCATCGTGGGTCAACAAAGGGCTTGACTGGGGGCCGTCCAAGGACGTGCCACTTTTGTAGGGCTGCATTCGAGACCTCCAAGAAAGGGAGATCAATCTGATCGTAGTGGCACAGGTTACGCTGAGTCGGCGCCTTCTGCCCTGCAAACGTCGCCCCCTCCGCCTGTGGGAATTCAATCCGGAGGGACCGCGAGCTCTTCAACACTTCATGGGTACGACACCCGTGGAGATGTATAAACTGTTCTTCGGATCACAAGAGATGTGTCCGGACTTGACCGAGGACGCCGGCCTAAGCTGCAATCGCCCGGATACTCAAGTAAGTAGTCCTGTGTCCGGACATACCGTCCGTTTATTTATCATAGATTTTGCCTTTTAACCAGCTATCCCTTGAACAGGAGTGGATAGCGAAAGCAAAACTGATACGGTGTCCGCCCCCCTTCCTTGAGACCACGCCGGATCTCGTGTTAGTCAAGATGCTGGAGGTTGCGCCTTCAGAAGAGGGCGAAGGGGAAAACAGGAAAACTACCGCCTCTGCTAAAGAGGCTCTCAAGAAAGGGGGGATCGAGAATCCCTCCCTCCAGGGGGATAAGAGGACCACTTCCGAAGATCCGAAGGCCAAGGCCTCAAAGCGGGGGAAGAAATCTTCACCGGAGGGTCCTGCGCCAGGAGAAGCCCGGCCGCACTATTTCCCCAAGGGAATCAACCCTCCAGCGAGCCGTAAGTAGAAAAAGGGGAGCTTTGTAGTAAGGGACATCCCTGTTTTTATTTCTGAGGATAACCGAAGTTCTTACCTTGTAGTTTGGATCTCAGCCCTTCTCAGCAGAGCTCATCTTCGGGGGATCTTTGTTCGGAGATGATGGAGAGCGAGCCGCCTCCATCTGCCGCACCGTCAGGCGGGGCGGACGACCCTGAGGTGTTGTCGCGGAGGGTCTCCCCGAGTCCGTGGGGCTGAGAGTTCGCACCAACCGTGTACGGCCGAGGAGCCAAGGATCTGCCGGAGAGGGCGTTTATTCGTAAGATCACCGACATTAATGAGTACGGTGATCGAAGGATTTCATCCGCCGAGAGCGGGTTGCATGAGGCTGTCAAGTTTATCGACGGGTTTGAGGTACGTAAAATGATATACCTTTTGAAAGTTTTGCACATAGAGTGCGCCTCAGATAGATAGTAACCCCGAGACTCGCACGTTGTCGGGTGACGGCGCGTCGAGGATCATAATCTCAGTGTTAAGTTGTCGCCGTTCCTATTCAGGGGGCGGAGCATTCGGTGGCCAGCCGGACTGATAGAGTTGCTGAACTGAAGCGTCAACTGGACGTTGTGTGCGGACATCGCGCTGGTCAATAGGCGACTTGACGAGTCACAAGGTATGTGGCTTTTCCGCGAACACCTGGTAAGGGAGCTTGGCGCCCATGCCTTACTACATGTATGCTTAATGCAGATGGTGCCGCTGCTATGGAGGACCTTCGGGCAGAGCTTGCCCAAGCCAAGGAGCAAGCCAGAAAAAGTAATGGGGCCGCCTTGAAGGCGGCCGAAGAGCTAAAAGCCGAACAGGCTGCTCACTGCCGAAGCAGGGAAGAAATGGCCGAAATGGCCGTGAAGCTGAAGGATGCTACCGACCGCTGTGAGTTTCTTGAAAGAGAACGCCGAGCGGAGCGAGAGGACTGAAAAGGCCACCGCCGGGTTAAGGATGCCATTCGCGATGAGGGCTATAAAGGAGGAGCTACGCCGGGCCGGGATATTGCGGCCGAAAGCCCTTTCGCTGCGAGGGAAGTTCACGCACCAAGTATGCTCGCTTGGGCGGTTGTGGGGTGCGGGGATGCTTATCTGAATTTGGCGGCGAAAAGGGCAGACGCAGCGATGCATTTCAAGCCAAAAGGATCACGGGATGGAAGAGCTTTTTTGGTCTCAATTCCATAATCCGAAGCGTCCACTTCCTTTAACCGATCGGTTGGCTGAGTGGGCTGAGCTGAACAGGTTTTCCGAACTTGCCATGAAGGATGTCGTGGCTCATCTGTGGCCGAAAAGGACTGAGCCGAAGAGTTATTTTGGCTTAGTGCAGTAGTTCCTTGATGCGGTGCCGCATATCAAGGCGATGAAGCGGTCGGCATGCATAGAGGGTGCACGGATGGCTCTCGCCCATGTCAAAACATACTGGGCAGAGATGGATGCCACTGACATTGCATCCCGGGATTTGGACAGAAGCCGATTACCCGTCGAGCACTATTTTGAGGAAGTCCTGCAGGGCACTCGTTTAATAGAGTCGCAGTGCTCGAAAAACGTTATGTGTAAATGACATGTATGATTTGTAAAACCATATTTATAATATAAGGGCTTTTTACACTTGTGCGTTCAAGTATTGAAATATATCATGTGCGGCCGTTAATGTATATGTATATATAACCTGAAAATGGCAGTCTTCGGCTTCAGCCCCCACGCACAAGGTGCGGGGGTGTTTGCAAAAAAGCGCATTTTCACACTTAATCCAACGTCTTGGTCCTTTGAAGGAGGTGATAGCGTAGCAAACTACGCAACCGGACTATAATGCTTTATCACTTTCACTTAGCCATAGGAGTTCGATGGTGGGGCTACTATATAGCCCCTAGGGGCACTGCGCTCTCCAAACTCGGGGCGCGTGTGTGCCTGACCGGGAAACGATCCTTCGTCAAAGCGGAGGAATTCTAAACATTCCGATAGTCGATCGAGTGGTTGACTAGTCTCTCGCTATATCATGATAGTCAGTTTTGCTTTCATCGAGGTGCTCACCCGCCGAACCGGGCACAATCGCAGAGTTCTCCGGTGCCGTTAGCCGATAGAGCGGAACGTAAGGCAGCAAAACACGGAGCCGGCAAACCCAACATTTGACCAAAGACATGATTTGGAGCTGATGCGTATAAGGCCTAACTCGAGACGCCAACACTCCTCGAGGTATTCACTCTTTATGATAACGGGCGTAACAATGCCCTAAGCCCCTAGTGTCCGTGCACGCGAAAACTTCGACGCGCCGATGCCAAAACGCCACCTCCTCCTCGCTTATGGTAAGAAACCGGGATGTGCATCAACAAGAGACAAGAAAAAGATTTACGCAGGTCTTAATCAATGTAATCCTCGTAACAGTCCTCGCCGCACGCTCGCTGGTCTCCGTTGTGCTTTATCCTGGACGGGTGTAGCACGTTGTTCATCTGTAAAAAGAGAAGAACTTAGTTTGGAAAAATATCGTGCGAAAATGTATTTAAAACATAGTATGATTTAAAAAATGAATAAAATTGAGCTTTATTGGCTCTCATTGTTCATGCGTGCAGCCCCTTGTAAAGGGGTACGCGGCTAGTAAGACCCTTGTTTATTTATACCGGACTTGCCTAACCGCGTCCGGGGTCTGAATGACCTGTTTTAGGAGCTTTGATCAGCAAAGCCGGATTAGTGTGTGGCTGTCAAGGCAGTCTCACATTCTTCCGCGGTCGAGGAACACTCGAAGTTTCCCTTCAATGAGATGATACCGCGTGGACCGGGCATTTTAAGTGTAAGAGATGCGTAATGCGGTATTGCGTTAAAGCAGGCGAAAGCTTCGCGTCCCAATAGTGCTTGATGGCTACTTTTGAATGGGGCGATATGGAAGATTAGCTTTTCGCGACGGAAGTTGTCGGATGAACCGAACACAACTCCTAGTAGTAAGGAGCCCGTACAATTGGCATAAGGGCCCGGCGTTACTCCTTTAAAGGAAGTGTTGCTATGGCGAATTTTGGTAGGATCTATCCCCATTCTGCGGGTTGTGTCCTGGTATAGCAGGTTTATATCGCTGCCGCCATCCATTAGGACTTGTGTAAATTGTAGTCCGCCGATTATAGGATCCAGTATCAAAGCAGTCCATCCTGCGTTTCGAATACTTCTGAAGTAATCCTGATGATCGAAAGTAATTGGTTTTGACATCCAGTTTCGGGACTCCGCTGGGGTGGGCCGTGCGGCGCATACTTTAGTAGGTGCCACCCTATTTTTCCTTGTTATCACTTGAAGTGAATTCACTGTTTTGACTTCTTGTGGGAAGTTTTTTTCTTTTCCTGCTCGCTTATGGGTTCGTCATCGTCCTCGCTTGGTGTGTCGAGCCCCTTGTGTTCGGCGTTAAGTCGGCCGGACTGCTTGAAGACCCAACAATCTCTGTGGGTATGGTTTGCAGGCTTCCCGGGGGTACTGTGGATTTGACATGTCCTATCCAAGATTTTGCTTAGGTTGGATAGTTCGTCACTGTTGTCCTTAGGAGGCAGTGTTTTGTTGTTTGGCCGAGAGCTTTTGAACCCGGCGTTGACTGCCGTGTTCTTTTGGCCATTTTCCTTAGTCCGGCGCTGGTCATTTCTGTGTCGTGGCTTCCCATTTCCATCCCTGACCTCGGATGTACTCGGGTCGCTGGTGCTGCATCTTGCCAGCCAGCTATCTTCTCCCGCGCAAAAGCGGGTCATGAGGCTTGTTAGTGCGGCCATTGTCCTTGGCTTTTCCTCGCCGAGGTGTTCAGCAGCCATTCGCCTCGGACGTTATGTTTGAAGGTTGCTAAGGCTTCACGTCCGGACAGTCGACTATTTGGTTCTTTTTGGTGAGGAACCTGTTCCAGAATTTGTGGGCTGACTCTCCGGGTTGTTGAGTTATGTGACTTAAATCATCAGCATCCGAAGGGCGGACATAAGTCCCCTGAAAATTTGCCCGAAACGCGTCCTCGAGCTCTTCCCAACTTCCAATGGTATTTTCTGGGAGGCTTTTGAGCCAATGCCGAGCTGGCCCTTTGAGCTTTAGGGGTAGGTATTTTATGGCATGGAGATCATCTCCTCTAGCCATATGTATGTGTAGGATGTAATCCTCAAACCAGACTCCGGGGTCTGTTGTTCCGTCAGATGCCTCTATGTTTACGGGCTTGAATCCACCTGAAATTCATGATCCAAGACTCATCGGTGAAACATAGGGGTGTGCGCCTCCAGATTTAGGTGTACCGTTATTTTCAAACACTCGACGTGTTGTGTTGCTCCTCGAGCCTTCTTTCTTGGCCCATAGATGGACCTGACCGGGCCATCCTTTTTGCGAGGATCCTTATGTGGATCGTGTGCCGGCTTGTGTGCGGCGCCGCTTGCCGCTCTTTGCTTGTCATGTGGTCGTCTATCCGACCAGGCGGCCTCTTTGTTTTTTGACTGTGGGGGCTCTACGGCCTCCACATCAAATTTGGGCAACAGCTTGCGCTTCGGGTAGCTCTTTGCTTGGTGACTATCGCCGTATTTATCTGCGGTCTTGAGTACTTTGCTCCATCTCATTCTGAGTACGTCTTCCACTGTTTTGAGCTTCCGCTTCTGCTTCTTCAAACTTCTTGCAGTGGCGACGAGCCTTTTGTGGAAGTTCTTATGCTCCAGTGATGTGTCCGGCGTGAGATCATCTGGACTGTTGTTTTCGCTGGGGATGGGTTGCTCGTCCAATTCATCCTGTTCGGACGGTTGCTTGGTGGCATGTTCGTCGTCCACTGGTTCGCCCTGCTCTACGGCTGGGTCTGTATGGGTGCTTTTGTTATCGAGGCGGGACTTCGGGCGGCGCTTGCGTCGCCGTTTTGGCTGTTTTTCGGGGGAATTATCCTTCGCCGCGTCCCGTTGTTCCTCGTTATCGCTTCCTTTTGTGTATCCACCATGTATACATCATGAGTTGAGGTGGCTTTCCAGTGCCCCGTAGGCGCTGGTTCTTTGTCGTCTCTGGCATCATCGTCCATACCGTCGATGTCTTCGGAGTCGAAGTCTAGCATGTCGGTTAGGTCGTCGATAGTGGCTACAAAGTGGGTGGTGGGTGGGCTTTGAATTTCTTCGTCGTCCGCATCCCAGCCGTCCTGACCGTAGTCCGGCCAGGGCTCTCCTGATAACGAGAGATACTTTAGCGAATTCAGGATGTCACCAAAAGGCGAGTGCTGAATGATGTCCGCAGCGGTGAACTCCATGATCGGCGCCCAATCGGATTCGATTGGGAGGGGCGCGGGAGGTTCAAGTCCGGCGAGGAGTCCGGCACCTCGGAGTCACGAGCTTCACAAGGGACAGGGTCGGTATTCGGCTCCATCACCGTAGAGGTAGCGGCCCCGAGGCGTGTCTAGCCACCCATCCTCGATCGGCGCAATGGGCTCCGAGATAAGGGTCGGAGCGACTTTAGCGACCTCGTGGCACTATCCGCAGCAGAGCTAGATCATTCCCAACGTGATAAAGGCGGCGCTGGTCAGGCTCGAATCCGTCAAGATCAAGTCTCCGCGGATGTCGGCCGTGTAGTTCAAACTTCCAAATCGACCGATGGCTGGGGCATAGCTTCGATCTGCTCCAGATGGCTGCTTAATTGCCAGCAGCAAAGCCGCAGAATACGAAGATCTGTCCGGGGAGAAAAGTCTCACCCCGGACCATGTCGTTGCTGATGATTGAAGGAGCCATCGGGCCTATGAGCGACGACGCAGAGGAACTCTCAATGAAAGCACCAATGTCGGTGTCAAAACCGGCAGATCTCGGGTAGGGGGTCCCGAACTGTGCGTCTAGGCGGATGGTAACATGAGACAACGGACACGATGTTTTTACCCAGGTTCGGGCCCTCTCGATGGAGGTAAAACCCTACTCCTGCTTGATTGATATTGATGATATGGGTAGTACAAGAGTAGATCTACCACGAGATCAAGGAGGCTAAACCCTAGAAACTAGCCTATGGTATGATTGTTGTTCATCTTACGGACTAAAACCCTCCGGTTTATATAGACACCGGAGAGGGCTAGGGTTACACAGAGTCGGTTACAATGGTAGGAGATCTACATATCCGCATTGCCAAGCTTGCCTTCCACGCCAAGGAAAGTCCCATCCGGACACGGGACGAAGTCTTCAATCTTGTATCTTCATAGTCTTGGAGTCCGGCCAATGATGATAGTTCGGCTATCCGGACACCCCCTAGTCCAGGACTCCCTCAGTGGGCTTGATCTCACTAGCATCAACTCTGGATTTATCACCTTGATACCAAAGATTGGTTCGCCGGAGACAGCAAATGATTATCGTCCGATCACATTGCTTAACTGCTACCTCAAAATCATCACAAAAATCCTAGCCAACAGACTACAAAAATTGATCCTCAACATAGTACATAAAAATCCGTATGGGTTCCTCCATGGCAGAATGATCCAAGACTGTCTTGCCTGGACATTTGAATACATACATCAATGTCAAAGTTCACAGCGGCCTATTGTGTTGCTCAAACTGGATTTCGCAAAGGCATTCGACACAATAGAACACTCGTCTATGTTGGAGATCATGCGCCATATGGGCTTTGATGATAGGTGGCTGAGCTGGATTAATACCTTATTTGGTTCTAGGACATCATCGGTGCTGCTCAACGGGGTGCCGGGGAGGCAATTTCGATGCCGTTGCGGTGTGAGACAAGGCGACCCCCTGTCCCCCTGATCTTCATCTTGGTTGCTGACCTGTTACAGGCGGCTATCCACAATGCACACCAGAATGGTTTGATTAGCTTGCCGATACCAGCTCGTGGTTCGACGGACTACCCTGTGGTACAGTACGCGGACGACACGATCTTGTTGATGCAGGCCTGCCCGGAGCAAGCAAGAACCATGAAGCAAATTTTGGTGGACTATGCTGATTCCATCGGTGTCAAGATCAATTTTCAAAAGTTGGTCCTGGTGCCGCTAAATGTGGAGGACGATGTGATAGCTGAACTGGCACAAATTTGGCAATGCTCGATTGGCTCCATGCCATTCACATACCTCGGACTACCCATGGGTTCCACCCGTCCTACGATGACAGACCTGATGCCAATGGTGGACAAGGTTGAACGCAAACTGTCCTCATCCCTGTGTCTTATGGATCAAGGAAGTAAGCTAACACTCCTGAACTCTCTCATCACGTCCCTCATGATATATCCCATGTGTACGATCAAGCTTCCCCCAAAGCTGATTGAACATCTCGACAAGCTCAGAAGGAGATGCTTATGGCGCAAAAAAACTGAAAATGGAGAGACCAGTAACTCCCTTGCTGCATGGAACCTTGTGTGTCGACCCAAAAAGCATGGAGGGCTCGGGGTGCTAGACATCAAAATCCAAAACATGGCTCTGCTCCTGAAATTTCTACACTCATTCTACAACAAAAAAGACATCCCCTGGTGCAACCTCATATGGTCTACGTATTATGAGGAGGTGATTCCGCACACAGCCGAGCCGTGTGGATCCTTCTGGTGGCGAGACGTCATGAGCCTCAGCGATGTTTATCATGGGATAACCCATGTGAATGTCGGCGACGGCACCAGTGCACTGTTCTGGAAAGATTTATGGCTGGATCACACACTTGATGTTTCGCATCCGAGAGCTTTCTCGTTCACCAGAATTGAAGACGCGTCGATAGCACAATTCTTGTCCATTCAGACTATGATTGAAGGATTTTATACGCCACTTTCGGCATAGGCCCGACTGGAGATTCAGGAGATGCAGGCCGCTACGGTGCCTGTGGAGCCCTGTGCTGAACCTGACACTTGGAAGTGTTTATGGGGCACGGCATATTCTTCTAGGAAATTCTATGCGCACTATTTCAGAGATATGGAGGCTGATGATGCATTCCGGTGGATCTGGAAATCCTGATGCACTATGAAAATCAAAATCTGTGTGTGGCTCCTTGCAGCGGACAGGATAAACAGACAAAACATGCTGCGTAGAAGACATTACAATGTTGGGGATGACGTGAGCTGTGCCTTGTCTCAGGGAGGGGTGGAAGAAACAGTAGAGCACCTATTCTTTGGATGCCCCTTCAGTGCATAATGCTGGTCCTCCATGGGTCTTACATGGACGGGAGATTCCCACTACCTCAGTGTCATTCACTCAGGACAGAGATGTTGGACACAACCAATGTACATGGAGGTTTTCATGACCGGAGCGTGGAGTATATGGAAGGAACGTAACAACAAAATTTTCAGGGGCATACCGTACTCCATCGATTCTTGGAGAGACAAATTCAAGAAAGACTTCGCCCTCCTTGTCCACCGAGTCAAACCTACCCTTAAAGGGTTTGTGAGGGCCTTTCCTGCTTCATTGAACTAGTTTTGTATTTAGGTTGGGTGCACATTTGAGACTGTAAATCTCCTTCACATACTTATCCATAGGGAAGGGTGCTGGTCCCCCAAGTTGGTGTCCACCCCTGTCTTAGCCGGATAAAATGTAAGGAAGGAAACTCTGTAATTACTTGTTAAAATGAACTAAACGTCAGTAGGAGCCTCTCCTACTGTCTTCATCGCTCAAAAAAAGGTAAACTAATGCTTTCATGGACATCATCTTGTGTGTGCTTCACTCTATGTCTATGGATATCCTTTTTTGTTCCGTGTGGGACTACCCCATGTAGGTATTGAAAGTGCAACTCACTCCAATGGATTTCTCCAAATGATCTACATCAACAATGAGCATCCACATCTTCAACACCTACATGAAGTCATCATCGACAAAACCCAAGGTTAGTTCATCCCTCTTAGGGGGGATATCACATCTAGGGGGAATTTTACTCTAAGAATTGGGCTAAAGCAACTCTAATGGTGTGAACACAACAAAGCTTTATGTAAAAGTGGTGACCCCACTTGTGCTTAAACGATGAGTATGACCTATGATCAAATGTTCTCATTTGACTCCTAAGTCAATATACTCATATATAGATGACCTAGTCATCGTCAATCGCTTGATAGATGCTAGAGTGATTGTGCATGCTTTGCCACATATTTCATTTGCCATTTTATTGTGTGAGCATGTTGATTGCATATTTTTCTCATTCGAGGACATCTTTGTTGCTTTGATTGTTTGGCTTCTTTCTTTTGCCAAATGGATGGACAAGAATGCCTAAGAACTCCCTCTAGCTATCTATGCTTTTCTCGTCTCAAACTCTATTCATGCTACATCACAAAGTTTGATCAAGTCAGATTTGAACCCTTTGGGTGAGGAGCACTCGGAGTCACCGTTTGGTCATAGACTTAAACTTCCAGAACCTCTCTATGCATTTCGGTCTGACCGATTCATTCCCTTTGGTCAAACCGAGTTCATTGAGTTGATCTAGGTTTTCAATCTTGGTGCAACCGATTTGAACAATTCAGTCACACCGAGTTGTAGTAACCACTTGCGATTTTGCATCTCGGTGCCACCGAGCCGTTCCACTCGGTCACACCGATAGGGTTGGGATATATATACCCACGGGCCAAATTTTGGAAATTCCTCCTAAAAACCCTTCGCCCGCGCATATCCTGCTCTGCTGACTCAGGTCTCCGGATCGTCTCCTCGTCACCAGCGACCTCCCGCCGCTGGTCTCCGCCACCGTCAACGGAAATCTCCACCACCGTTGCCGCCGGAGCAAGCTCATTGCCAAGTTAGGGTATGAGTTTGACCCCCTGTGTTTTCTCAATCCGATTCTTAGCACAGAGACAATGCCATGGTTCTTGACAAGTTTGAGATCATCCTATCCAGCGAAAACTTCCTTTAGTTTATATATGATTCAAAAATTTAGGGTTAGGTTTCCGCCGAACTCATCTCGGACCGACCGAGTTGTAGAAATCGGTCTCACCGATTTGGATTAGGCCATTGCACTTGTGATTTTCGGTCTAACCAAAACTTACAAATCGGTGTGACCGAGTTCAGAACTTTGTGAAACCCTAGCAATATCGGTGTCCCCGAACTGTGCCTCGGTCTGACCGAGATCACTAGTTTAGACATAGATTATTGCTTCGGTGTCACCAAGTTTACAAATTGGTAGCTCCGAAATGCTTTCTGTAGAAAACTAAAACTAAGTTTCTAACTCAATTGTTTTGCAAAAACTCTACACTTTGTGATGCGCATCCATTCTACCTCATCTACAACTATTCACAGGGTTAGCTTGCAGTGCCAGCCATGTCAGATTGGAGTGATAGCCAGAACAAGTCGTAGGAACAAGTCAACATGAGTGAGGGCACTAGTCCCTCCAGCAGCTATGATGAGGGGAGCATAAGCACTC
Source organism: Aegilops speltoides (assembly GCA_021437245.1). Lineage (NCBI taxonomy): Eukaryota > Viridiplantae > Streptophyta > Magnoliopsida > Poales > Poaceae > Aegilops > Aegilops speltoides. The sequence continues at coordinate 454,557,075 of CM038147.1, read as the reverse complement.
CCAGCAACCTGCCTAAAGCAACAACAAGGCAGAGGAAGAAGAAAACCTCAGATTCAGAGGATGAGGATTTTGAAGTTGAGGAGGTGACCTCAAAGAAGAAAGTGCTCAAGAAGGAATATCGTGCTGCTGCTAACACCAAGCCAGGCATGAAGAAGAAAGCTCCTACCAGAAGAGTGCCAATGTCAAAAGCTAGAGCATCAACACAAGAAATTATGGAGTTTACTCTTGAGACAAGAGAAGATGGTGATGGAAAGAAAAGAAAGGAAAGGGTCAGGAAAACTATTGCCAGAGTGATTCGAAAGCCATCTACGGTGAGAGATTCTACAGAAGAGGAGGAGGAAGAGCAAGATGCACCTCCTGCCAAGTCTCAGAAGCTGATGGGGGATGCCATCAAGTCTGGGGTTGCTCCTTCAAAGCCCAAGACTGCCCCCAAAGCTCCAGCTCAAGCTTCAAAGTCTGCACCAAAGAGAAGCACTAGAAACATTCCTGCTGCGGAAAAGAACAAGGCCCCAGTGCCTGAGATTGAAGAAGAAGAAGAGGAAGCCCAAGTGCTCAAAAAACTGAAGCCAAACATTCCTGATCATGATGACAATCGTCCAGTGGCTGAGAATATGAAGGAGATAAATGATGCAGGTCTTAGATTGTGGAGACAAGCAGATCCCAATGCTGTGAGGAGAAGAACTGATGTGGACTACAGGTTTAACACTAAGGAACAATAGGACTTCTATGAGACTGTGCTCCTAGATAAGAAGCCCATTATGTGTGACATGAAGTGGGTGGACTGAAAATACATTGATGCCAATGAAGATCATTTTCCAGGAGTGCATGAGAGCTTCAGACTCAATGGAGCTGACACTTTTGTGGGTCAGAAATTGACCAAGTGGAATGATGAGTTTATCATGCAGTTCCATTCAACAGCTCACTTCTACCTAGATGGCAATATTGTTTGGATGTCTGAAGGTACTAGGTACCAGTCTTCTGTTGCTGCGTGGGCCAAGCTCATTAATGCCCATGAAGAAGCTGAGAAAGATATTGATGTCTATACTGAGCGCAAGAAGGACCACAACTCCATGGCCAACATGTACAAGGAGATACCTGACAAGGCCTTGGAGACACATAAGCTAGGCTCAGTATACTATCTGATGTCACGATTGGCCACCATGAACATCAGTTTGAGGCACACCTTGTTGCCTAAATCAGGAGATCACAGGATGATCAAAGGCCACTCCATCAACTTGCTTCAGCTATTTGATCTGCCCCAGAAGTTTAAAGTGATGAGTTTGATTGTTGAGACCATCAAGAGAACAACAGCAGACTAGAAAAGATCATGTGGGTATGCTCCACACATCCAGACGTTGATTAACTCCAAGATGAGCAAAGGTGTGTACTTGTTGGATAAAGAATACCTTCCCTTGAGGCCTGACTTTGAGGACAACGCGATTGTCATGAATGTTGAAGATCCCACATCAGTAGAAGCTCAAGAGAAGAGGGAGAAAGCAAAAGCTGAGAAGGTAGCCAAGATGCCAAGTGCTGAAGAGGCTTCACAAGTTTTCCTCAAGTCAAAGCAAGATCAACTTGGCTATCTTATTCAAGCCACTTTGAGGATTGAGAAAGGATTGGGCACCCTGACTCAGAATCAAGAGAGCCTAGAGAGGATCATTGAAACAAAGTTCTATGATCTTGACTTGAAGGTGACAGAAATGCAAACAGTTGTTGAGCAGCTCCAAGAAGAAGCTGAAGAGAGGAAAGGGAAAGCTACCACTGATGCTTTTCAGAGAGTGCCTAGGGCACAGAGATCTGCAGTAGTGCCAGTGATAGACACAAAAGCTACTGCGTCAGCACAGGCAGCCACAGCTTCAGTTGCCCCTCCGATTGCAACTCCACCAGCTCCAACAACTTCAACAGATGCATTCGTCCTTGGAGTCCTCTCAACGCCACCTCCCGAAGATCAAGCTTAGAGAGCCGCATAACACTATGCACTTTCAAGCTTTTTGGTAACTTGTTGCCAAAGGGGGAGAAAGTGTGTAGATCATAGGCTTAGAGAGAGAGAGAGAGCTTTGCTTCTTTTTGGCTCCTTTTGCTACTTATTTGCTTGCTTGGTTGGTTGGTACTTTATTGTTATGTGTGTGAGATACTTGTATGGTCATGTGTTTGATCATACCATACTTAATGTTTATGCTTGGATGATGATATTCTCTATCTCTTATGTATGATCATTCACTTTGCCTTGCTGATGAGTGCATGTTTCTTTTTCTATCATTTTGAGCGCTCCACCAAGATGTATGTGACATGGAAGAGTAACCCATGATCCTAATTGTTTGTGCATTTGCATTCAAAAGAAAATATTAAATAATGCACAAATTTAGGGGGAGCTGTTTCTTATCACATACTTCTCAAAGCGATGATGTATTTCATTCTTATTATCATTTGTCGAAGCTTTGATCTATATGTTGTCATCAATTACCCAAAAGGGGGACATTGAAAGTCCAACTAATCCCTGGGTGGTTTTGATAATTCTTAACAACATATAGCTCATTGAACTAATACTCTTTCAAGATGATCATTTCAGAAAGTTCAATGATTGGCATGGCATGGACTAGAGACGTGGACCCCTCAAAATGCTAAGGACACATATTGGCAAAAAGTTCAAGACTCAACATTTTCATTTAAGTGATCCAAGATCACATTGAGTCCATAGGAAAGCCGATGCTATTAAAAGGGGATGAGGTGTTGCTTAATGGCTTACTTTCTCAAAATGCTTAATGATATGCTCCAAAAACCCTCAACCACTTTCTCATATCCACATATGTCCTAAACCTAAAGTCAAACTCGGCCCCACCGATTTGATCTATCCGTTGCCACCGAGTTCATTTGACCTAGCCACTGCCACAAACCCTAATCACTTCAGTATCACCGATAGGGATCTCGGTCTCCCTGAGATGGGATTGGAAACTCTCTATTTCCCTTCGTAATGTTTTGGTCTCACCGAAATGAGCGAATGGTCCCACCGAGTTCACAATGCAAACTCTCTGTTTCCTTTTTGTAACGCTTCGGTCTCACCGAAATGAGCGATCGGACCCATCGAGTTTGCCTGACCAACTCTCTGTTTGCCTATCACTGAAATCGGTCCCACCGAGTTCATGTGATCGGTCTCACCGAGATCAAGTTATGCCGTAACCTTAGCACATCGGTCCCACCGAGTTGATCATGTCGGTCCACCGAAAACTCTAACGTTCACATTTTGAACCGCATCAGCGTGACCGAGTTTTACCATTCGGTCTCACCGAGTTTGGGAATCTGTATGTAACGGCTAGATTTTGTGTGGGGGCTATATATACCCCTCCACCCATTCTTCATTCATGGAGAGAGCCATCAGAACATGCCTACACTTCCAACATTCATTTTCTGAGAAAGAACCACCTTCTCATGTGTTGAGACCAAGACATTCCAATATAACCACAAGAATTTTGATCTCTAGCCTTCCCCAAGTTGCTTTCCACTCAAATCATCTTTCCACCATAGCCAAATCTGTGAGAGAGAGAGTTGAGTGTTGGGGAGACTATCATTTGAAGCACAAGAGCAAGGAGTTCATCATCAACACACCATCTATTACCTTTTGGAGAGTGGTGTCTCCTAGATTGGTTAGGTGTCACTTGGGAGCCTCCGTCAAGATTGTGGAGTTGAACCAATGAGTTTGTAAGGGCAAGGAGATTGCATACTTCGTGAAGATCTACCCAAGTGAGGCAAGTCCTTCATGGGCGACGGCCATGGTGGGATAGACAAGGTTGCTTCTTTGTGGACCCTTCGTGGGTGGAGCCCTCCGTGGACTCGTGCAGCCGTTACCCTTCGTGGGTTGAAATCTCCATCAACGTGGATGTACGATAGCACCACCTATCGGAACCACACCAAAAATCTCCATGTCTACATTACGTTTGCTCCCTCCAAACTCCTCCCCTTTACCTTCATATGCAATGATTTACATTCTGCTCCTATACTCTTAGAATTGCATGTGTAGGTTGATTGCTTGACTGTGCTAAGTTGCTAAAATCTGCCAAGAATTAAAATTGGGAAAAGGCCAGGTTTTTATTTGGTCAAGTAGTTTAATCACCCCCCCCCTCTAGACATACTATCGATCCTACATCGGTCCGTCCACCGTCCGAACGCGGTGGCGGACGCGCAACTCCTCTGTTGGCACGCCGAGGCCATGGACTCATCCTTGCTGTCGTCGGAAGCAGACATGGCTCGGCATGCTTGTCGTGCGAGGCAGCAAGCATGGGAGGCGACGGCAGCCCTCACGGCGGTGGACGTCAACAAGATGGAGTCGCATTCTCCGACACCCCGTATGGTACACCAGTTTGGGTGCCGCAACCGCGTCATGGAGGATGTCGCCGGCTCGTCCCAGGACGGATCCATCATCGATTTGACGTCCACCGGCACTGTCCAAATTCCGAGCTCCGACGGATCCATCATCGATTTGAGACCCATGCCCTACTCTACCTTGTCAGCGACCGTACTAACACTCTGGACATCGCAGCCAGCCGCCAGACATGGGCACGGCGGAGCCGGGCGAGATTCGCTTAGATTAGGTTTCACGTTGCATGTAATAATATGGATTTGCGGTTTCTAATTTGAGGTATCTGATTGTAGAAACAAATATTTGAGGCGTGACCGATCGATGTTCGTGGAAGCATCGTGGGCTTTTGAGAGGTCCGATTTGCCAAGTCCTGCTATAGATGCTCTTATATCGATATAAAATCTAAGTTTGCAATAAGGAAAAGGTTCTATTTCAACCAGTTAGGCCCCATGCAGTGATCGACACGTATCACAGGGCAGCTAGGCCCCATGCACCGCTAGCCCTTTTCGCTATCCCCAACCAGCGAAGAGCAGATCCAATCATTTCTGCTCTCCCCTATACTTCGTCTTCCTCCCACATTTTTCTTCTCTTCTTTGTCCTCCCTTTCCTCTAGTCCGGGCTTCGGGGCAAACGTCGGCAAGTTGACGGCCGCCGCTGCTGCAAGCTTCTACTCCCCATTCGTGTGCATCGCTAGGAGGAACACCACTTTTCTGCAGCTGCTGCTCCTGCACGCTGTTGCAAACCAAAAGGACGGCCAGCGCTCGCCGCGGTTGCTGTACAAGGCAACGATGGTCGATGGAGGTGCTGCAACTGGGTGTCGCCGTGACGCCACGCAATAATGCAGATGCTACAAGAGGCAACCAGCGATGCAGCCAATGCTCGCTGGCGGCTCGCGGAGCTTTTGATGCGGCTCCGGGCGTTGCAATGGAGCAAGGGGCAACCACGGAGGCAGCGCTCGCCGGCGGCTCGCGAGCTGTGATACGTCATCGGGCGCTGCAATGGAGCGCTCTTTGAAGACTCCCGGCGCTGCAATGGAGAGTGCTCGACGGCGGCTGATGGCACTGCGATGGAGCTTCGGACGCTGCAATGGAGCACTCAGCCAAAGCTCGCCGGGGGCTCGTAGAGCTTTGATGCGGCTCCGGGTGCTGCAATGGAGCAAGGGGCAAACACTGAGGCAGCGCCCTCGCCGGCGGCTCATGTAGCTGTGATGCGGCACCGGGAGCTGCAATGGAGCGCTCTTCGAAGACTCCCAGGCTGTAATGGAGCGCTCGACGGCGGTTCCAGGCACTACGACGGAGCTTCCGACGCTGCTATGGAGTGCTTGCGAAGCCTCTGGAAGCTACGATGCAACACTCGATGCTGCAATCGAGTAGTCACCGGCGGCGACCCAGTGCTGCGATGAAGTGCTAGGCGGTGGTTTCCTGGTGTTCTCATGAAGCACTTTGCCGGTGGCAGCCCATTGTAGCTCACAGTGAAGGAAATATGCCCTAGAGGCAATAATAAAGTTATTATTTATTTCCTTATATCATGATAAATGTTTATTATTCATGCTAGAATTGTATTAACCGGAAACATAATACATGTGTGAATACATAGACAAACAGAGTGTCACTAGTATGCCTCTACTAGACTAGCTTGTTAATCAAAGATGGTTAAGTTTCCTAACCATAGACAAAGAGTTGTTATTTGATTAACAAGGTCACATCATTAGTTGAATGATCGATTGACATGACCCATTCCATTAGCTTAGCACACGATCATTTAGTATGTTGCTACTGCTTTTATCCATGACTTATACATGTTCCTATAACTATGAGATTATGCAACTCCGTTTACGGAGGAACACTTTAGGTACTACCAAACGTCACAACGTAATCGGGTGATTATAAAGGAGTACTACAGGTGTCTCCAAAGGCGGATGTTGGGTTGGCGTATTTGAGATTAGGATTTGTCACTCCGATTGTCGGAGAGGTATCTCTGGGCCCTCTCGGTAATACACATCACTTAAGCCTTGCAAGCATTACAACTAATGAGTTAGCTGTGAGATGATGTATTACGGAACGAATAAAGAGACTTGCCGGTAACGAGATTGAACTAGGTATTGGATACCGACGATCGAATCTCGAGCAAGTAACATACCGATGACAAAGGGAACAACGTATGTTGTTATGCGGTCGACCGATAAAGATCTTCGTAGAATATGTAGGAGCCAATATGGGCATCCAGGTCCCGCTATTGGTTATTGACCGGAGACGTGTCTCGGTCATGTCTACATTGTTCTCGAACCGTAGGGTCCGCACGCTTAAGGTTTCGATGACGGTTATATTATGAGTTTGTGTATTTTGATGTACCGAAGGAGTTCGAGTCCGGATGTGATCACGGACATGACGAGGAGTCTCAAAATGGTCGAGACATAAAGATTGATATATTGACGGCTATATTCGGACACCGAAAGGTTCCGGAAGTTTCGGAGAAAACGGAGTGCCGAGGTTACCGAACCCCGGGAAGTAATGGGCCTTATTGGGCCAAGAGGGAGAGAGAGGGCCACACCAGAGGTGGCGCCCCAGGGGGAGTCCGAATAGGACAAGGAGGCGGCGCCCCCTCCCTCTCCCTCCTTCCTTCCCCTTCCTCCTTCCTAGTTGGACTAGGAAAGGGAGTCCTACTCCCACTAGGAGGAGGACTTCCCCCCCTTGGCGCGCCCTAGGCCAGCCGGCCCTCCCCTTGCTCCTTTATATCACGGGGCGGGGGCACCCTAGAACACACAAGTTGATCCTTGAGATCGTTCCTTAGCCGTGTCGGTGCCCCCTCCACCATAATCCACCTCGGTCATATCGTGGCGGTGCTTAGGCGAAGCCTGCGTCGATAGAACATCAATATCGTCCTGCGCCGTCGTCTTGTGGAACTCTCTCCCCGGCTTTGCTGGATCGGAGCCCGAGGAGCGTCACCGTGCTGTCGTGTGTCAAGAACTCGGGGCGCCGAGTAACGGCGCTGGGATCGGTTGGATCGCGAGGAGAACGTCGACTACTTCCTCTACGTTGTGATCGCTTCGCTTGGTCTCGAGGGTGAGACAACACTCTCCCTCTCGTTCCTATGCATCACCATGATCTTGCGTATCGTGGGAAATTTTTGAAATTACTACGTTCCCCAACAAAGGGCATCCGAGCCTAGGTTTTATGGTTTGATGTTTTGTGCGAGTAGAACACAAGTGAGTTGTGGACGATACAAGTCATCTTGCCTACCAGCATGTCATACTTTGGTTCAGCGGTATTGTGAGATGAAGCGGCCGGACCGACATTATCGTGACGCTTCGCGAGACTGGTTTCACCGTTACGAGCACTCGTGCTTAAAGGTGGCTGGCGGGTGTCTGTCTCTCTCACTTTAGTTGAACCGAGTGTGGCTACGCCCGGTCCTTGTGAAGGTTAAAACAGAGTCTATTTGACGAAGTATCGTTGTGGTTTTCATGCATAGGTGAGATTGGTTCTTGCTTAAGCCCGTAGCAGCCACGTAAAATTTGCAACAACAAAGTAGAGGACGTCTAACTTGTTTTTGCAGGGCATGTTGTGATGTCATATGGTCAAGACGTGATGCTATATTTTATTGTATGAGATGATCATGTTTTGTAACCGAAGTTATCGGCAACTGGCTGGAGCCATATGGTTGTCGCTTTATTGTATGAAATGCAAACGCCCTGTAATTGCTTTACTTTATCACTAAGCGGTAGCGATAGTCGTAGAAGCAATACATGGCGTAAACGACAAACGATGCTACGATGGAGATCAAGGTGTCGCGCCGGTGATGATGGTGATCATGACGGTGCTTCGGAGATGGAGATCACAAGCACAAGATGATGATGGCCATATCATATCACTTATATTGATTGCATGTGATGTTTATCCTTTATGCATCTTATCTTGCTTTGATTGACGGTAGCATTTTAAGATGATCTCTCACTAAAATTATCAAGTAGTGTTCTCCCTGAGTATGCACCGTTGCCAAAGTTCGCCGTGCCGAGACACCACGTGATGATCGGGTGTGATAAGCTCTACGTCCATCTACAACGGGTGCAAGCCGGTTTTGCACACACGAATACTCAGGTTAAACTTGACGAGCCTAGCATATGCAGATATGGCCTCGGAACACGGAGACCGAAAGGTCGGCGTGAATCATATAGTAGATATGATCAACATAAGATGTTCACCATTGAAAACTACTCCATCTCACGTGATGATCGGTTATGGTTTAGTTGATTTGGATCACGTGATCACTTAGATGACTAGAGAGATGTCTGTCTAAGTGGGAGTTCTTAAGTAATATGATTAATTGAACTTAAATTTATCATGAACTTAGTCCCGTAGTATTTTGCAAATTATGTTGTAGATCAATAGCTCGCGTTGTTGCTTTCATATGTTTATTTTGATATGTTCCTAGAAAAACGTGTTGAAAAATGTTAGTAGCAATGTTGCGGATTTGATCCGTGATCTGAGGTTAATCCTCATTGATGCACGTAAGAATTATGTCCTTAATGCACCGCTAGGTGATGGACCTATTGCAGGAGCGTATCTGCGCGTTATGAGCGTTTGGCTAGCTCAATATGATGACTACTTGATAGTTTAGTGCACCATGCTTTATGGCTTAGAATCGGGACTTCAAAGATGTTTTGAACATCATGGACCATATGAGATGTTCCAAGAATTGAAGTTAATATTTCAAGCAAATACCGAGTTGAGAGATATGAAGTCTTCAACAAGTTCTATAGCTAAAAGATGGAGGAGAATCGCTCAACTAGTGAGCATGTGCTCAGATTATGCAGGTACTTCAATCGCTTGAATCAAGTGGGAGTTAATCTTCCGAGATAAGATAGTGATTGATGAAATTCTCTAGTCACCATCACCAAGTTAGTAGAACTTCGTGATGAACTATAATATGCAAGGGATGATGAAAATGATTCCCGAGTTTTTCATGATGATGAAATCGATGAAGGTAGAAATCAAGAAAGAACATCAAGTGTTGATGGTTAACAAGACCACTAGTTTCAAGAAAAGGGCAAAGGGATAGAAAGGGAACTTCAAGAAGAACGGCAAGTAAGTTGCTGCTCAAGTGAAGAAGCCCAAGTCTGGACCTAAGCACGAGACTAAGTGCTTCTACTGCAAAGGGACTGGTCCTTTGGAAGCGAACTACCCCAAGTATTTGGCGGATAAGAAGGATGGCAAAGTAAACAAAAGTATATTTGATATACATGTTATTGATGTGTACTTTACTAGTGTTTATAGCAACCCCTCGGTATTTGGTACTGGTTCAGTTGCTAAGAGTAGTAACTCGAAACGGGAGTTGCAGAATAAATAGAAACTAGTTAAGGGTGAAGTGACGATGTGTGTTGAAAGTAGTTTCAAGATTGATATGATCATCATCGCACACTCCCTATACTTTCGGGATTAGTGTTGAACCTAAATAAATGTTATTTGGTGTTTGCGTTGAGCATGAATATGATTTGATCGTGTTTTTTTGCAATACGGTTATTCATTTAAGTAAGAGAATAAACTGTTATTCTATTTACATGAATAAAACCTTATATGGTTACACACCCAATGAAAATGGTTCATTGGATCTCGATCGTAGTGATACACATATTCATAATATTGAAACCAAAAGATGCAAAGCTAATAATGATAGTGCAACTTATTTGTGGCACTGCCGTTTAGGTCATATTGGTGTAAAGCACATGAAGAAACTCCATGCTGATGGGATTTTGGAATCACTTGATTATGAATCACTTGATGCTTATGAACCATGCCTCATGGGCAAGATGACTAAGACTCCGTTCTCCGGAACGATGGAGCGAGCAAGCGACTTATTGGAAATAATACATCTTGATGTATGCGATCCAATGAGTGTTAAGGCTCATGGCGGTATCGTTATTTTCTGACCTTCACAGATGATTTGAGCAGATATGGGTATATCTACTTGATGAAACATAAGTCTGAAATAGTTGAAAGGTTCAAAGAATTTTAGAGTGAAGTGGAAAAATCATCGTGACAAGAAAATAAGGTTTCTACGATCTGATCGCGGAGACAAATATTTGAGTTACGAGTTTGGTCTTCAATTAAAACAATGTGGAATAGTTTCACAAATTCATGCCACATGGAACACCACATCATAATGGTGTGTCCGAACGTCATAACCGTACTTTATTGGATATAGTACAATCTATGATGTTTCTTACCGATTTACCAATATCGTTTTGGGGTCATGCATTAGAGACGGCTGCATTCACGTTAAAAAGGGGCACCATCTAAAGTCCGTTGAGACGACACAATATGAACTGTGGTTTAGCAAGAAACCCAAGTTGTCGTTTCTTAAAGTTTGAGGTTGTGATGCTTATATGAAAAAGTTTCATCCTGATAAGCTCAAACCCAAATCAGAGAAATGTGTCTTCATAGGATACCCAAAGGAGACAGTTGGGTACACCTTCTATCACAGATCCGAAGGCAAGACATTCGTTGCTAAGAATGGATCCTTTCTAGAGAAGGAGTTTCTCTCGAAAGAAGTGAGTGGGAGGAAAGTAGAACTTGATGAGGTAATCGTACCTTCTCCCTTATTGGAAAGTAGTTTATCGCGAAACCGGTTTACGAGACATCTACACCAAATAGTGAGGAAGTTGATGATGTTGATCATGAAACTTGAGATCAAGTTACTACTGAACCTCGTAGATCAACGAGTAAGATCCGCACTGAGTGGTGCGGTAATCCTGTTCGGAAGTCATGCTACTAGATCATGATGAACCTACGAACTATGAAGAAGCGATGGTGAGCCCAGATTCCACAAAATGGCTTGAGGCCATGAAATCGAGATGGGATCCATGTATGAAAACAAAGTGTGGACTTTGGTTGACTTGCCCGAGGGTCGGCAAGCAATAGAAAACAAGTGGATCTTCAAGAAGAAGACCGACGCCGACGGTAATGTTATCGTCTACAAAGCTCGACTTGTCGCAAAGGGTTTTCGACAAGTTCAAGGGATTGACTACGATGAGACCTTCTCACCCGTAGCGATGCTTAAGTCTGTCCGAATCATGTTAGCAATTGCCGCATTTTATGATTATGAAATTTGGCAAATGGATGTAAAGACGCATTCTGAATGGATTTACGGAAGAAGAGTTGTATATGATGCAACCGAAGGTTTTATCGATCCAAAGGAGCTAACAAAGTGTGCAAGCTCCAATGATCCATTTATGGACTGGTGCAAGCATCTCGGAGTTGGAATAAGCGTTTTGATAGTGTGATCAAAGCATTTGGGTTTATCTGAGACTTTTGGAGAAGCTTGTATTTACAAGAAAGTGAGTGGGAGCTCAGTAGCATTTCGATATTATATGTAGATGACATATTATTAATCGGAAATGATATAGAATTTCTGGATAGCATAAAGGGATACTTGAATAAGAGTTTTTCAATGAAGGACCTCGGTGAAGCTGCTTACATATTGGGCATCAAAATCTATAGAGATAGATCAAGACGCTTAATTGGACTTTCACAAAGCACATACCTTGACAAGATTTTGAAGAAGTTCAAAATGGATCAAGCAAAGAAAGGGTTCTTGCCTGTGTTACAAGGTGTGAAGTTGAGTAAGACTCAATGCCCGACCACCGCAGAAGATAGAGAGAAAATGAAAGATGTTCCCTATGCTTCAGCCATAGGCTCTATCATGTATGCCATGCTGTATACCAGATCTATTGTGTACCCTGCACTAAGTTTGGCAAGGGAATACAGTAGTGATCTAGGAGTAGATCATTGGACAGCGGTCAAAATTATCCTTAGTGGAATAAGGATATGTTTCTCGATTATGGAAGTGAAAAAGGTTAGTAAGTAAAGGGTTACGTCGATGCAAGTTTTGACACCGATCCGATGACTCTAAGTCTCGATCTAGATACATATTGAAAGTGGGAGCAATTAGCTAGAGTAGCTCCGTGCGAGCATTGTAGACATAAAAAATTGCAAAATACATAACGGATCTGAATGTGAAAGACCCGTTGACTAAGATTCTCTCACAAGCAAAACATGATCACACCTTAGTACTCTTTGGGTGTTAATCACATAACGATGTGAACTAGATTACTGAATCTAGTAAACCCTTTGGGTGTTGGTCACATGGCGATGTGAACTATGGGTGTTAATCACATGATGATGTGAACTATCGATGTTAATCACATGGTGATGTGATCTAGATTATTGACCCTGGTGCAAGTGGGAGACTGAAGAAAATATGCCCTAGAGGCAATAATAAAGTTATTATTTATTTCCTTATATCATGATAAATGTTTATTATTCATGCTAGAATTGTATTAACCGGAAACATAATACATGTGTGAATACATAGACAAACAGAGTGTCACTAGTATGCCTCTACTAGACTAGCTTGTTAATCAAAGATGGTTAAGTTTCCTAACCATAGACAAAGAGTTGTTATTTGATTAACAAGGTCACATCATTAGTTGAATGATCTGATTGACATGACCCATTCCATTAGCTTAGCACACGATCGTTTAGTATGTTGCTACTGCTTTTATCCATGACTTATACATGTTCCTATAACTATGAGATTATGCAACTCCCGTTTACCGGAGGAACACTTTGGGTACTACCAAACGTCACAACGTAACTGGGTGATTATAAAGGAGTACTACAGGTGTCTCCAAAGGCAGATGTTGGGTTGGCGTATTTCGAGATTAGGATTTGTCACTCCGATTGTCGGAGAGGTATCTCTGGGCCCTCTCGGTAATACACATCACTTAAGCCTTGCAAGCATTACAACTAATGAGTTAGCTGTGAGATGATGTATTACGGAACGAGTAAAGAGACTTGCCGGTAACGAGATTGAACTAGGTATTGGATACCGACGATCGAATCTCGGGCAAGTAACATACCGATGACAAAGGGAACAACGTATGTTGTTATGCGGTCTGACCGATAAAGATCTTCGTAGAATATGTAGGAGCCAATATGGGCATCCAGGTCCCGCTATTGGTTATTGACCGGAAACGTGTCTCGATCATGTCTACATTGTTCTTGAACCATAGGGTCCGCATGCTTAAGGTTTCGATGACGGTTATATTATGAGTTTGTGTATTTTGATGTACCGAAGAGTTGAGTCCGGATGTGATCACGGACATGACGAGGAGTCTCGAAATGGTCGAGACATAAAGATTGATATATTGGGCGGCTATATTCGGACACGGAAAGGTTCGGAAGTTTCGGAGAAAACCGGAGTGTCGGAGGGTTACCGAACCCCGGGAAGTAATGGGCCTTATTGGGCCAAGAGGGAGAGAGGGCCGCACCAGGAGGTGGCCCCCCTGTGGGAGTCCGAATAGGACAAGGAGGGGGGCCCCCCTCTCCTCTCCCTCTCCCTCTCCTTCCTTCCCCTTCCTCCTTCCTAGTTGGACTAGGAAAGGGAGTCCTACTCCCACTAGGAGGAGGACTTCCCCCTTGGCGCCCCTAGGCCAGCCGGCCCTCCCCTTGCTCCTTTATATCACGGGGCAGGGGGCACCCTAGAACACACAAGTTGATCCTTGAGATCGTTCCTTAGCCGTGTGTGGTGCCCCTCCACCATAATCCACCTCGGTCATATCGTGGCGGTGCTTAGGCGAAGCCTGCGTCCGGTAGAACATCAAGATCGTCACCACGCCGTCGTCTTGACGAACTCTCTCCCCGGAGCTTTGCGGGATCGGAGCCCGAGGAGCGTCACCGAGCTGTCGTGTGTCAAGAACTCGGAGGCGCCGAGTAACGGCGCTGGATCGGTTGGATCGCGAGGAGAACGTCGACTACTTCCTCTACGTTGTGATCGCTTCGCCGGGTCTCGAGGGTACGTAGACAACACTCTCCCCTCTCGTTGCTATGCATCACCATGATCTTGCGTATGCGTAGGAAAATTTTTGAAATTACTACGTTCCCCAACACACAGGAGATGGGATGAGTGTTGCTTTGCAGCATCACCGGAGAGCGACGACCAACAGCGTCAATGGCAAGCGGTGGCCGACTGTCGATGCGAGGGGAGCGACGCCTGAGAGCATATCCAACCGTTCGGCCCCCTAGGGCACCGAAAAATTGCGCCCTAGGGGTGAGCCGGCGCTATTTCGGCCCCTGGGGCGGTCTAGCACCCAGCCACGCCCCCAGGCGCCCGACCCAAGCCTTGGCAAATTCAAACGTAGTTCTTCCCGCGCCCAAAAACAAATGCCACAATCCGGCGATCAAGCGTCGATCGGCGATCGGTGAAAAGTTCGGCATACAAAAAATCAGAACGGAAGCGCGCATCAGACGACGAGGTCGGCCTCCGGCGTCGGCGGTGTCGGCGTGCGTGGGCTTGACGGGTCCTCTGTGCTTGGCGACTTGGTTTCTGCGCTGCGGGCAGTCTCGGCGGCATCGTCGGTCGGGGCATCATCGGTCGGGCTTGTCGGCGGCGTCGGCGTGTGCGTGGGCGTGGGCGGCGTCGTCGTGGGCGTGGGCGTGGGCGGCGTTGTCGACGGAAGCTGGTCCAGTATGAGGCCGACATGCGCCCTGTACCATGCCTTGACCGCCTCATCGGTGCTCTGGAGCATGTCCGCCCCGCCCAGCAGAAAAGCCAGGTCGGTGTTTCTCTTCTTCGCGGCGACATTGGTCCGGAGTAGGTCGAGCTTGACGGCGCTTGTCGACATCAACGCCGACCACCGCGCCTCGGTCTTCTCCTCACGGAGGACGGCCCGGGCCTGTGCGTCGGCGAGGCAGTGCTGGATGGATTCCTGGACGCGAGCGGTGGCCGCGTCGGCCTGCTTCCCCTTCTTGGCGCCCTTGTTGCCGTCGGGCCGCCCTTCTGACGCGCCAGGAGCCGGCGCGTCCGGTTTGTATGTCTCCTTGGCCTTCTCGAAGTTGCGCCGGACTCCCGCCCACTTTTCGCACTTGTCAATGCGCTTGTAGACGTGGACGTACTTGAACTCGGTCTCGTTGTTGCTCTGCCTATACAGGCCAAACATGTGCAGCAACTGCGTGGGCAAACAAACAGTTGGCTGGCACGCACACGGCGAAGAGAGACGGGAGGCCCGCGTGGCATACCTGATCCTCAATGATGGCGCCGCTCTCCGGGCGAGCGGCCACCTCCTCGACGACACCATGCCATTTGCTGCACACCCCCTGGATGCGCCCCCAATGGTTCCCATCGCCTTCGCCCCGCGCTGCATGTAGACGCCTTTGAAGTAGGGGTCGACGAGCTTGCGCTCGTCGAACTCGGCCTTGATCGCGCCAAAGATGCGTGTCGATGCTCTGGTTCGCGCCAGTGGTTGGGTCGAGGCAGACGACTTTCCATGCCTCGGCGAGGCATTCCTCCTCCTTGGACGCCCACTTGATGTGCGGCTCGGCTGACCTGGCCGTTCGTTTCTTCTTCTTGCGCCTCCTCGCCGGCTCCTCCTCGTCCTCGTCCTCCTCCTCGTCCTCTTCCTCCTGCTCCTCGTCGCCGTAGACGTAGCCGAGCTCGCCATCCATGCCGCCACTGAGATCCACCGCCTCATCCGCGGTGAACCCGGGAGACGCGGCGGCCGCGGCCGATCCCTCCGCGATGATGTCGTCCATGTCGGCCTCGGTCTCGTCGGCGTCGCCAAGGTGCGAGAAGGGCAGTTCACAACGGCGGAGAGGAGGCATCGGGGAGGACGCATATGTGGGCGGCGAGTAGTTGTATGGAGGGTGCTTTGCGCGCGGTGAAAGCGGGCGGCGTCTTGCTGGGCGAGTGTCCATGGGGAACGTGACATTTGGGTTGAACCCACCGTGCACGTCCCCGTCGGCGTAGCCCGACGATCCCCATGGCTGCGGCGTCGGAGACCCGACACCTTGATGGCCCCATGGCGCGTACTGCGCGTGGTTGCCAGGGGCGGTCCGCAGCCTCGGCCTCAGCTTGGTCCGCGGAAGCGGCGGTGGCCGCAGTGGCTGCGCGCGCCGCGTTGTCGCGTGCCTTCTTGGCGAGGGCCTGTTCAGCCGGTCGGCAGTGACGGCCTCCCTTCGCTGTACTTCTACCCTCCAATCGGCGCTTGGTATGCCCAGCGGCTTTGACGGCGGCGCCCTCGGCTTCCTCTGCTTCGGCTGGGCGACGGAGGTGGTCGCGGTCGCCGCGGCGCGAGGAACGACGTACTTCTTCGGTGGCATGACGGCCGGCTGGGAGGCGAGCGGAGAGAGAATGGCGGGAGGATAGGAGAAAATGGGAGCGAACTGGGGGAAATGCGGGGAGAAACGGCGGGAAGGGGCGCTCATCTCGCCGACAGAGTGGACCCACGCGCTTTTTGCTCGTCTTGCGCGCTATCGCCCCAGGCGCCGGTTTCGCTGGGTCCGCCGGCACCAAATTCGGCCCGAGCCGTGGCAAACGGGGGGGAGGCGATCGGGCGTTTTTCGGCCGCCGCGAAAACGCCCGGGGAGGGCCTGTTGGGGGCGCGGCTGGAGTTGCTCTGAGATGGGAATGCGTGTGTTGCGGAGTGCGGGCAAACGATGTGGGGCTGGAAGGACCAAGCGAGGGCTGTGATAGGCGCATCTAACGGCCATGGAGGCGACTTAAGTTTCCCTCTAATCAACCGGATGACGCCTAGCAGCGCGCACTTGCAATAATCAAGTTGGCCAAATCTGAGTACATAGTTCTAAGAACTATTTTTCTTTCCTTTTGGCTGTGATTTGCAATCCTAATAAGAACTTAACCAATGAAGTACACCAACCAACTAAACCAACGAACCCAACGGTTCGAACGTCCAGAAAAGTCACAGCCCCGGTTGACAAGTTGCACCCTTCCTATCCAAGAAACTTTGAAGGGGACAAAACGACCATTGGATCGATGTTGGCCCTGCCTGGAGAAAAGGATGTGGTTCCCCGGAGGAGCCGTCAGCCTTCGGAAGCGTTGAGCGAGCCGTTGAGGTCGCTGTCTGGGCTTGTGGCGGCCGCGGCGCTGGTGATAACATTTTTAGATAGAGATCAGCCCTGATTAATTACTCAGTATATGCTCCAAATGGGGGCTGCATAAGCCGGTGCTATCAGCATGCTGCAGAACCGCGTTTGGCTTGCGCCTTTGGGTTGACTTTTGTTTACAAATCGGCGTTGGAACGACGCGAGGTAAGCAGAGGAATTGATCAATTTGGGAGGCGGAGGCGGAGGCGGAGAGAAACTTTGGTGCGGTCAAGTGCGGGTTCAGAGCATGTGTTCACGTCCACTGGCGGCAGGAGACGCGACAGGGCTCGACTTTGAGCTATCCGTTCAGCCATGTCTTTCCTTTCATTCACGTGGGTCGCGTTGCATCGATCTTTTCATCACTGTTACCGCTACCCGTCTGTTGAAATGAAACCCGCGATCAAGGCGGCGTTGGAATAGACACAGCTTTTGAACTTTGAGTTTCCAGGGAGCTCCGTGCCATAAGTAGTACTACCACGAATCGACGACGGCCGTCGGTCCTTGTTATGAGTCGCGTCACGGCGTCAGGTAGGCAAATACCATTGGAAATGTACCGCCTCCAGTAGGACGTCCGTACGTAGTAGTACATGCAAGCGGAGAGCGGTGCGACTGAAGAAAATGTGTGAACGGTGTGATCTCTACCGACGCGTACATGCAGAGTACGGACAGTAGTGCATGTTGGAAGCACGACCGGGTCACACCTGCAGTCCATGCCCCAGGTGGGAAAGAAAACGTATGAGTACATACGTACGTACGGACACGGTTTTTTTTATTGTTGCCGTTGATCCAACACTGGACCCTCTGCTCTACCTCTACGTTGGCAACGACAAAAACGTGGAAGGCTGGATCTGGCGCATGAGGAGAGGACCACGCCAAGAGAGCTGCTTCGTTCGTTCGCCCTCGGATCCGCGACAGCCGCACTAGGCTGTCTGTGATGATCGGAGTCGACGAACAAACGAGCGAAACGATCTTCTTTTTTTTTCATCCCGGCTCCCGACCCGACGCACTGACTGTACTCCCCCTGCATATGGTTTGCAGGTTACGAAGCACTAGTACGAGTGCACGAGCACGCGGACGCCATCACGCGCGGACGAACAAGCCCACCCGGAGCCGGAGGCAAAATTGACAGATTTGATCTATAGACGAAATCAAATCACAGAATGAACTGTCCGTGAAACTATTTCACGCGGCCGACCGTGGCGCCTAGCTATCGGTATTTGCTACTAATCTGAACGCCCGAGCTAAGCGCTGCTGACCGCAACGCCCGAGCTGGCGTTGATCAGATAGTATAGTGTGGCGCTTAGCTCTCGGCCGCAGACACCGACTTAGTAATTTTTGAACACATGGGTGGGGCGCTGGCCGTGTAGCGCTTATCTCCGGCGTTGCACGATGTAGTGTGGCGCCGTCGTGTCGGGCGTCACACAAAAAGGTCAGCCGCGCGAAATAGTTTCACGGATAGTTCATTCTATGATTTGATTTCGTCTATAGGTCAAATTTGTCAAATTTGCCGGAGCCGGAGGGCACATAGACGGAACCAAAGTTCCCTGTGCTTTCCACTTCTCTATTCCAGTACGTTTCGCGCGGCACACGGTTTTACAGGCAGAGACCTCCAGCGCGACCTAGCCTACGACGGCGCACGCGCAAAAGCCTACCGCGACGACCCTGCGAGCCGCACCGCACCGCATATCCCCTGTGCTGATCGTGGCACAGGTTGAGAGATGCGGCGCAGCAGTAGCAACACCGCACCGCACCGCATGCATGTCATTTCTCCCCGAGACAGGAGAAAACCGGCCGGAAAGCGAAAGGAAAACCAGTTGCGTCGCGTCGGGTAGGCTCATGCAGTGATACGCGCTAGTGGAGCGCACAGCGGCAGCAGCAGAGGCGTGCGGTGCGGCGGAGGCGAGACAGAGGGGACCCGCGGTTTCGTGCGTGACGGGCGGGCCCGTGACTCACGCACGCGGACCAAGCGAAACGCACGGTAGTTATGATAGTACCGAAAATATTCTATACGTAGTAGTATAGTATATACGTAGGAGTAGGTCGTATGATACGTACTTATACATATCCAAAACAACGTGCGGCGATGCGTTCGGTTCACCGCCGCGTCAGCGCCCACAGCCCGCCCCTAGCCGGCCGCGTCCGTCCGTCCTGGTTGGTTCGCGCTTCGTCTCCGGAAACTTTGCGACGCGGTCCCTGTGGAGGTACTATTTTACATATTTTACGGGACAAAGCAGGCAGGCTTTCTTTCTTGGGAGAGAGGCTAGGCAACTTTCTAATTTTCTCGACGTGCTTTAAGCATTTGACTATCGATGAAATAGACTATAGCAAAAATTCACCAGCTTGACCAAATATATTTGCTGGTTAGGCTGACTTTACAATAGTTATTAACTAATGGTAGAGCTTCATGGGATGGGATGGGTCCGGTTTCTCTGGTCTGGCGCGTCGTCTATATATACATGGTCTTTCCGCGTCCGGTCGTCACCAAACACCAAAACCATTCAACCTGTATTCAAAAAACTGTGGATGGGATCAGGTCTCTCTCACAGCCACCGGAGCAGCGTCGCGCCCCAGCAGCAGCCGTCTTCGGCCCGCGTCATCGCCGCCGACGGCTCGCTGACGGAGTTCTCCACCTCCTCGCCCGTCAGCGTCTCCGACGTCCTCGGCGCAGGCAATGCGGGCGCGGGTGGCCCCTTCTTCCTGTGTAATTCCGACGCGCTCTACTTCGACGAGGACGTGCCGGCGCTCGGCGGCGGCGAGCTGCTCCGTCCCGGCCAGATATACTTCGTTCTCCCCCAGGCGATGCTCGGGCGGCCCCTGTCGAGCGCTGACATGGCGGCCATGGCGGTGCGCGCGAGCGAGGCGCTGGCGGCGAGAGCGCGGCCGCGTGGACGCGGCGCCGGCATCAGGAAGGTGCGCGTCACGCCGGTGGACGCCGAGAGCGGGCGTGGCGACGTGGAGGCCCAGGTTAACGCGAAGCTGAACGAGAGGACCCTCGGGGAGTTCTCTGTGAAAGCCTCTACTAGCCCGGCGAAAATCGGCAAGAAGGCTGCCGTGGCGGCATTTCCGCCGGCCAGGAAGGCGCTCAAGACCCTGAGCACCATCGAAGAAGATGCGGAATGACGGAATGCTCGGCATGTACAATGGTGCTATCTTAGGTATGCCATGTAGGATAAATGATGAGGTGGAGAAAGAGAATTCATAAGAAAAGGCTTATCTTTTTTTATTTAAGAGAAGACAAGAGATGATCTCTTAGCACAATATGTCTCACCATATTTTTAGGAATTCCTAGTTATTGAAGATAAGACTAAGAGATGATCCGTTGTAGACATTTTTTCTTGCTATATCTAAATTACATGCAAGACTTATGATAAGGCTACCTTATCAACCATTGTACATAACAACATCGCCAAGCGACGTCGAGTGATAAAAATGGAAGGAAATTAAAAGATTTTGTGGTAGGATATTTTTTATTCTTTTCGTATTAAACATTTCTTTGAATAGTGGTGTTGGTGAGGAGAATTCAAAATGGAAGGAGTAGTAGATAAGAATGTCGTTTGGTTAATTTGCTATTGTACATGTATTTGGTAACAAAGGGAAATTAAATGTGGTCCTATATATATGATTTGTTCATACTTTCACCGATATTTTTTTATCAAATTTCGATTTTCATTACTGAAAAGCAAAATCGAACCAGAGTGTTTGCCCTAGAACTATCAGGTCCAACATTTCGCAACGAAGCACCAAACCAAAAGCCAACATAGTCTGACAAACCCCAACATCCTGGGATTACATATTACACAAAGACACCAAAAGAAACAAACAAGACTACTAAAGCAACATAGCATCGTCGAAGCCACATCTTCAGCAGGAGCCAGAGTTTTTTTATCCTTCCAGCCTCGCCACATTGATTCTCCACCCCTGCATCGCTGTATAGACTTCACTTGCTACCCGCTCTAGCAGTCTTGCTCTCAGCTCCAACACCTTTTTTGCGGCTCCTTTGTCTGCAAGATAGACCAATCAATCAACCAGTGACTCATTAGTTTGATTATAGCGAATGGATCATTTATCCTTTTATTTTCAAATATAATTCCATTTCTACTTTTCCGAATGGCCCAGAACAAAGCAGATATCCCCACCATTACTAGCTTCCTATCATCCCTACTAAACCTGCCTAGCCACCCCCAAAACAATCTCTTACATTGAGGGGAGTGGTTCTAAGCCCACGTACACATTTGATCAACCCCCACAGCAAAGATGCTACTGAACAATTGAAAAACAGATGATCAACCGATTCATCTTTTCCACAAAACACATGAAAGTGCAACTAATCCCCGGGTGGTTTTGGTAATTAATAACAACATATATATCATTGAACTAATAGTTTCTTGAGAATCATTTCAGAAAGTTCAGTGATATGGGTATTGCAATGACTGAAGATGTGGACCCCTCAAAATGCTAAGGAAAACATTGGCAAAAGCTCAAGACTCCATTTTTGGTTTAGTGATCCAAGATCACATTGAGTCTATAGGAAAGCCAATACTATTAAAAGGGGATGAGGTTATGATAATGATCTGGTTGCTCAAAGTGCTTAGTGATCTATCTCCCAAACTATCAGCAATCTTTCATACCAATATACACTCATAAGTAATCTCGGTCCCATCGATTCCATAAACTCAGTCACACCGAGATGAACCACCTCAGCCATATAGCCAAACCCTAGAAATTTCGGATTTTCCGATTCCAAACTCGGTCTCACGAAACTAGTGTTGCCAAGCTTCAGAACATACGTCATCATCATATCGGTGTCACCGAGATGATAAAGTCGATCCCACCGAGATTGGCAAACCCTAGTCTTTGGAAGAATCGGACTCACCGAGATTGTATTTTCGGTCCCACTGAAAATCCCAACGTTCACAAGATTTGAACTTTCGGTCTCACCGAGTTGTCAACTTCGGTCCGACCGAGATTGGTCAAATGTGTGTAACGGTTGGATTTTGTGTGGAGGCTATAAATACCCTCCACCCCTCTTCATTCATGGAGAGAGCCATCGAAAGAACTACCACTCCTACCTTACATTTCGAGAAGAAAACTACCTACCCTTGTGTTGAGATCAAGTAGCTCCACTCCCACCATATGAAACTTGATTTCTAGCCTTCCCAAGTTGCTTTCCACTCAATCCTTTCTTCCACCACAGCCAAATCGGTGAGGAGAGTTGAGTGTTGGGGAGATTATCATTTGAAGCACAAGAGCAAGGAGTTCATCATCAACAACACCATCTATTACCTTTTGGAGGTGGTGCCTCCTAGATTGGTTAGGTGTCGCTTGGGAGCCTCCGTCAAGATGTGGAGTTGAACCAAGAAGTTTGTAAGGGCAAGGAGATCGCCTACTTCGTGAAGATCTACCCCAGTAAGGCTAGTCCTCCGTGGGCGTATGCCATGATGGCATAGACAAGGTTGCTTCTTCGTGGACCCTTCGTGGGTGGAGCCCTCCGTGGACTCTCGCAGTCGTTACCCTCCGTGGGTTGAAGTCTCCATCAACGTGGATTGACGATAGCACCACCTATCGGAACCACGAGAAAAAATCTCCGTGTCTCCAAATTGCGTTTGCTCTTCTCCACCTCTCTTTACTACATGTGCAATTTACTTTCCGCTGCCAATACTCTAGAATTGCATGTGTAGGGTGATACTTGACTTGATCATCATCTTGAAATCTGCCAAAACTTGTCTTAAACAAAAGGCTGAATTTTTATATTGTCAAGTAGTCTAATCACCCCCCCTCTAGACATACTTTCGATCCTACAACACACAACTCTTCCCTCCTTTCCACCCTTTTTTCAATAAAATATCTCCGGTTAAGATGCTCTTTCTGTTGACTAGCCACAAGAAAACTCTAATTTTTTGCTGGCACTTTGGTCTTCCATAGAAATTTCTGTGGAAATTTCAGACCAGAGGTAATTAATCTTCTATATAAAGATCCAACAGAAATTTTTTGATCTGCAGTTAGGGTCCATGTGATTTTATCCCTCCCTCCCTGCATTGTCACCTCCTCACATATGCTTTTTAAGCTATTCCATAACTCCAGTGATTCCCCATGTTGGGTTTTTCTAAATTAAAATCCTTGCCATCATTTTTGTATAGCCTCATCCATAGTTATATGGTGATCAAAGCAGATATCATAGACTCTAGAGTAAGCTTCTTTTATAGGTTTATCATCCGCCCAGGTATCTTCCCAAAATCTGGTGTTTTTTCCATCTCCTAACTCTTTTTTGACAAATTTATAGAATATTTCTTTTATTTTCGTAAGACTTGGCCAAAATTGGGAGTCTACTGGTTTCTTAGCTATCAAGGCTAAGCATCCCCCCCATACTTCATGCTAATTATACTTTGCCACAAGCCTTCCTCTGTTTCCATTTTCCAAAACATTTAGCCAATAATGCAATATTCATTATTTCCAAATTGAGAATTCCCAATCCTCCCACATCTTTAGGTAAGCAGCGTTTCTCCCATTTAACCAAGTGGTATTTTTTTTACATTTTCATCCTCTTGCCACACCAATCTAGCTCTGAAAAAATCTGCTTTTTTAATAATCCCTTTTGGGATAGCATAAAAAGACATCATAAAAACTGGAATATTTGTCAAGCATGCTTGCACCAAGGTTATTCTGCCAGCAATAGAGCCTAACAGCTTCCCTTGTCAGCAGTTGCATCTTTTTCCAATTTTGTTAGTGACACAATTCCAGTGCATGTTCCTAATTCTAGTATCAGACACAGGCATACCTAAATATTTGATAGGTACCTCCCCATCTTACATGTCAAGATTTCCTGATATAATAACTGTTTCTCTGTAGCTTTCCCAAACAACATTAATTCACTTTTGTGAAAGTTTATTTTAAGGTCTGACATTTGTTCAAAGGCTCCCAAAATGAATTTGAGATTTCTCACACTTTCCACGTCATCTTTAATCGGAAATATGGTGTCATCTGCATACTGAAGCATATTGACACCTTTATTATTTTCCCCTCTCAACACTCCTTTAACTACATCATGATCTAAAGCATTGTTAATTAAAATAACTAGAGCATCTGCAACCAGGTCAAAAAGCAGAGGTGACATAGCATTACCTTGTCTCAACCCTTTGAATGTTTTTAAATATGGCCCAATTTCATCATTTACCTTAACACCTACGACTACAAAAAAATACACTTCCGTGATGATACGTGTTTGTCACAGTAGGTCGTGTTTTTTGTCATGCATGTACATCCATGACGATTTTATGACAGAATCAAGATAGTCATACCTGTGTTGTCGTAGAAGTGTTCCATAACATTACCAAAATTATCATCACGGAAGTGTCCACTTCCATGACGATAAATCGCGTGTCACAGAAGTCCTTTCGTCAAGGGTGACCGACACGTGGCATCCACCATAACGGAATGTCGTTAAGCTATCGGGTCTGATTTTGGATCCGATAACCCGTTAACAGCCCGGAACAATGGGGATTTTCCACGTGTAAAATCATCATTGGCCGCAGGAAACACGTGTTGCCTCACCGTTGGGACAGATGTCATCCACTCATTGGACAGGAGGCGCCTATGATAGGTTGACATGTGGCACGGACCAACAGTGGCCCATTCCGGTGAAAAAGGCCGACCCAGTAAAAATTAGCAGGTCGGCCCATATAAGGCCTACTTGTATCAGGTCCATTTAAGCCCACGGCCCATACAAGATGTGCCAATTCGGCCCGTCAACGGCCCGTTAAGGATTTGACACCATTGCAGTCCATCAGCAGTTCGAGCCCGTTAACGACCCGCTATATATTTGGGCTCAATATTGGCCCGATGAGATTTTGGCCTGTTAACGGCCCATTCAATGGATGGGCCAATTTTCAGGATGTACATCTTTCGGCCTTTTAGCGGCCCATTTAAATGTTGGGCTAATTTCCGGCCCGGTGTGTCTTTCAGCCTATTGACGGCTCATAAATCTGATGGGCCATTTGTAGTCGGACCTGAGTTTTGGCCTTTAGCGGCCCATTTAAGTGTTGGGCCAATTTCCGGCCCGATGTCACTTTCAGCATGTTGACGGCCCATAAATCAGTTGGGCCATTTGTAGTCAGACCTGAGTTTTGGCCTTTTAGCAACCCATTTAAGTGTTGGGCCAATTCCTGGCCCTGTGTGTCTTTTGGCCTGTTAACGGACCATAAATGAGTTGGGCCATTTGTAGTTGGACCTTAGTTTTGGCCTTTTAACAGCCCATGCCCTTCATGGTCCAATACCAGCCCGGTTTCTCTTTCGTCCTGCTAAAGGCCCACAACACAGTTGGGCCATTTACAATACGACCTGACTTTCGGCCTCTTAGTGGCCCATGCTCTTCATGGTCCAGTACAAGCCCGCTGTCTCTTTCGGCCTACTAAAGGCCTATAGTATAGTTGGGCCATATGTCGCCCAAACTTAGTAACTGCCTGTTAACGGCCCGTGAAATAAATTGGGCCCACCTGTTGCCCGCTTCGATGTCAGCCTGTTAACGACCCGGGAGGTAAGAGGACCGACCATTAACTTTTGGCCTAGTAACGGCCCATTAACTTAATGGGCCCACTAAAGTTCAAACATGTCTTTAGGCCAAATTAGATAATTTGAGCCCATTACGACGAGCAATTATGCACAGGACCAAAACCGATCAAGCAAAGGTACGGCATACAAGGAATAACGTTGCACATCCAAAGATATATTACAAAAATTACATCCATTGGGCAATCAAAGATTGATGCGGTGCAAATAAATAAGAGAACCTAACCATCTACAACGTCACAATCTGCAACCTCGGCAGATGGCGCCCATAAGCATGCGGGCAAGTTCTTGCTGCTTTGCTACTTGTCTCTAAAAACATTGATCGGTTGTTGTGTCGCACGACTCTGCATCTCGATTCATCCACCATTTCCATCATTGCTTCAGCCATTAATTGGTTCACAAACATACATTTATTCCGTTGCATTCGAGACGAGAGGATCTTGAATGATTTAGATGGCGATTTTGGCGAGGCTTGTATTATTGATAGTGGAGAGTGTCTCGACCACTGCATCATAACATAAATTAGGACGGGAACCAAACAGATTAATCATGAGTTATTGACATATTACCTGGCCTAGATTTACTAGAAAGAAACAATGGGGTTGCCTTGCGGTTTTCAGAGTTTGTCTTCTTATCTTCAGCAGTCTGCACAAAGTTAACATACTAGCATTGCTATCACTGGCCAAGTCAGATAATAGGAAAGCAACATTGACACAACGAACGTTTGGGCAACTAGCCTACACCAAATTAACACAATATGGCACAGCTATCATCAGCCAGGTAAGGTAATACGAAAGCAACATTGATACAATGAATGAATGGGCAACCAGAGAAGCACTACAATTCAATAATGTGTGTGATATGAGATAGTACACTCATGCAGCTCAGTATGCAAAACTACCAGGCAGTTTCCTTACAAAAATCAACATTGGCGTCTTTAACATTTTGCTACAACTAATTTTAGATCAGATAAAGGTTAGATTCACGCTGATTAACAAAATACATGCTGATGTAAAAATATAATGATATATAAGAGGTACTTACATCAGCATTGGAGCACAGAGAATTCCCGCAAGATATTTTCCTCAAATACAATCCCAATGGAGGAAGTCTTCTATCATTTAACCTTATTTTCTAAAAGAGAGATGAGTAAGAAACATGTAGAAAATATGATCAGAATGCTATAAAATTTCATGATGCGAGGATAAGCACACGCTTCTTAGAATGGAGTTGACATTCTTTTGCTGGACTGGAGTGGACTAGTTCTTTGGCCACTGGAATCTGTTTATTATCAGTTATGAGATTATCTAGGCATGATCATGTATATAGGCATCACATCCATAACAAGTAGACCGACTCCTGCCTGCATCTACTACTATTACTCCACACATCGACCGACTCACCTTTTGCATCTAGAGTATTAAGTTCATAAGAATAGAGTAACACATTAAGCAAGATGACATGATGTAGAGGGATAAACTCAAGCAATATGATATAAACCCCATTTTGTTATCCTCGATGGCAACAATACAATACGTGCCTTGCAACCCTTTACATCCTTTGGGTAAGGACACCGCAAGATTGAACCCAAAGCTAAGCACTTCTCCCATGGCAAGAAAGATCAATCTAGTAGGCCAAACCAAACGATAATTGAAGAGACTTGTAAAGATAACTCAATCATACATAAAAGAATTCAGAGAAGATTCAAATATTGTTCATAGATAAACTTGATCATAAACCCACAATTCATCGGATCTCGACAAACACACCGCAAAAAGAGTTTACATCGAATAGATCTCCACAAGAGGCGGGAGAACATTGTATTGAGATCCAAAAGAGAGAAGAAGCCATCTAGCTAATAACTATGGACCCGTGGGTCTGTGGTAAACTACTCACAACTCATCGGAGGGCAAGGATGTTGATGTAGAAGCCCTCCATGGTCGATTCCCCCCCGTGAGTCTTGTGAAGGCTCAAGATGAGATCTCGCGGATACAGAAGGTTACGGTGGTGGAAATTGTGTTTCGTCCGCCTCCTAGATGTTTTCGGGGTACGTAGGTATATATAGGAGGAAGAAGTACGTCGGTGGCCGCCCGAGGGGCCCACGAGACAGGGGCACGCCCTACAAGGGGGGGGGGGCGCCCTCCTATCTCGTGGGAGCCTCGGCATCTTCTTGGCTTGCACTCCAAGTCCTCTGGATCATGTTCGTTCCAAAAATCACGCTCCCGAAGGTTTCATTCTGTTTGGACTCCGTTTGATATTCCTTCTTCGAAATACTGAAATAGGCAAAAAAAACAACAATATGTGTTGGGCCTCCGGTTAGTAGGTTAGTCCCAAAAATGATATAAATGTGTAAAATAAAGCCCATAAACATCCAAAAGGGGTAATATAATAGCATGGAACAATCAAAATTATAGATACGTTGGAGACGTATCAGGTGCCTAGCCCCCTGCTCGCGCACCCGACATTGCCTGCTATTCCCAGTCCTGGTTGGGGTCACAAGGAGCTTACGAGCCCCCAGCTCGCATTCGCCTGGCATCGCTTCGACAGGCTGAGGAAGCTCGGGCTGACGGCGCCCCGGGTGGTGAAGGAGTTCCTCCAGCGTCGCATCGCTCCTCTCCAGCGCCATTTTCAGAACACTGACATCGACCGTTGACCTCCTCCAGCCTCCACGGGCTACCATCGACCTCCTCCAGCCTCCACGGGCTCCTGTTCATCCAGCCTCCACCGCGCGCTACTCCACCGGCTACTGTTCAACCACCCCTCCACGAGCACCCCTCCACCGTCTAATGTTCATACAGCCCTCCACGGGGTTGTCCTGTTCATCCAGCCCTCCACACCACAGGGTCCTGTTCATCTAGAGGCAACGCCACCGCACACTGTTCATCCAGCCCCCCCTGCGCAATGCTCACTGTTCATCCAGAGAGGCAACATCGTTCGGCTTCAGTTAGCAATAGTAGCGAAGGAATCGCTCGATCGGGTTCTGTTAACAGCCATAGATCGATCGCTCGGGTTCGATGTCGTAGCCTACAAAGGTAATCGCCGGGTTCATTAGAGCCCAACGCCTTGCTCGGGTTCGATTAGAGCGGCGCCTCGCACACTGCAGCGTCGTGTATCGTAGAAATGCGCATCGCTCAGCCCCCGACCGCCCACCGTAACCGGGAACTCCCCAAAATTTTCCTTGTTGGGGAACGTTGTAGAAAATTAAAATTTTTCCTACGGTTTCACCAAGATCCATCTATGAGTTCATCTAAGCAACGAGTCAAGGGAGTGAGTTTGCATCTACATACCACTTGTAGATCGCGTGCGGAAGCTTGCAAGGGGATGGTGATGATGGAGTCGTACTCGACGTGATTCAGATCACCGATGTCCAAGTCTTTGAGCGGACAGCACCTCCGCGTTCAACACACGTGCGGGACATGAGACGTCTCCTCCTTCTTGATCTAGCAAGGGGAAGGAGAGGTTGAGGAAGATTGCTCCAACGGCAAAGACGACACAGTGGTGGTGTTGGTGCGTGATCTCGGCAGGGCTTCGCAAGCACGTAACGGAGGAGGAGATGTGTTGGGAAGGGGAGGGGCTGCGCCTGGAAGATGTGTACAGCAGCCCTCCCCTCACCCCTCTATTTATAGGGAAGGGGCAGGGGCCCCTCTAGATGGGATCTAGAGGGGGCGGCGGCGAGGGGGGACTTGCCCCCCAAGCAGGCGCCTTTAGGTTCCCCCAACCCTAGGCGCATGGGCCCAAGGTGGGGCGCGCCCAGCCTCCAGGCTGGCTCCCTCCCTTGCGGCCCATGTGGACCTCCGGGAGGTGGCCCCTCCCGTGGACCCCGAAACCTCTCCGTGGCCCCAGACAATACCGATAAGCCCCAAACTTTCCGGTGTCCGTATGACAACTTCCCATATATAAACTTCACCTCCGGATCATTCCGAACTCCTCGTGACGTCCGGGATCTCATCCGGACTCAAATAACATTCGGTAGTCACATACTAGTCTTCCTAATAACCCTAGCGCCACCGAACCTTAAGTGTGTAGACCCTACGGGTTCGGAGACATCTTGAACATGACCGAGACCACTCTCCGGTCAATAACCAACAGCGGGATCTGGATACCCATGTTGGCTCCCACATGCTCCTCGATGATTTCATCGGTTGAACCACGATGTCGAGGATTCGATCAAACCCCGTATACAATTCCCTTTGTCAATCGGTATGCGTTACTTGCCCGAGACTTGATCGTCGGTATCCCAATACCTTGTTCAGTCTCGTTACCGGCAAGTCACTTTACTCGTACCGTAATGCATGATCCCGTGGCCAACACCTTGGTCACCTTGAGCTCATTATGATGATGCATTACCGAGTGGGCCCAGAGATACCTCTCCGTCATACGGAGTGACAAATCCGATCTCGATCCGTGTCAACCCAATGACACTTTCGGAGATACCGTAGTGCACCTTTATAGTCACCCGATTCGTTGTGACGTTTGATACACCCAAAGCACTCCTATGGTATCCGGGAGTTACACGATCTCATGGTCGAAGGAAGAGATACTTGACATTGGCAAAGCTCTAGCAAACGAACTACGATCTTTGTGCTATGCTTAGGATTGGGTCTTGTCCATCACATCATTCTCCTAATGATGTGATCCCGTTATCAACGACATCCAATGTCCATAGCGAGAAACCATGACTATCTGTTGATCACAACGAGCTAGTCAACTAGAGGCTCACTAGGGACATATTGTGGTCTATGTATTCACACGTGTATTACGATTTCCGGATAATACAGTTATAGCATGAATAACAGACAATTATCATGAACAATGAAATATAATAATACTTTTATTATTGCCTCTAGGGGATATTTCCAACATTCCTCGCCCTCGCTTCTACCATGGTTTTTTCCGTCATGGACGGCCCAAAGTGTCATGCAGCTGCGTCTCCGGCCCGCCCAGGATGAAAAGCCCATTTTCTGTCATGATTTTTTGTCATAGAATTAGGAGCCCACCACATCTATGATGATATCGGGTTTTTTCACAATTATCATCATAGAAGTGTCATATGTATGACAGAAAAAAGTTTTGTTCGGCCCAAAACGTCATGGATGTGTCTTTTTTTGTAGTGTACATGCCCCCCCCCTCATGGTCTCCATTATCGAGTCACACCATTTGTCAGGGAACACTTTTAGGTTTAACATTTGTATTACAAATGGCCATTTAATTTTATCATATGCTTTCTCAAAGTCCACTTTAAATATCAAAGCATCCTCTTTTTCTTTGTGAAAGGTGTTCAAAGCTTCATGTGAAATCACTACTCCCTCCATAATGTATCTATCCTTAATAAAGGCGGTTTGAGTTTTAGATATTACTGGTGATACACATCTGGCCAGCCTATTCATCAACACTTTTGTTATGATCTTGAAACTAACATTCAGCAGGCAGCTAGGTCCGAATTTTTGAATTTGTTTAGCTTCAGTTGTTTTAGGGACAAGAATTATAATGCCATAATTGAGTCTGGCAATGTTTATTCCACCTTTAGCAAACCCCTCAACCGGGGCTTTTAAATCCCATTTGACCAAGTCCCAGAACTCCTGGTAGAAGTCAGCAGGGAATCCATCTGGTCCAGGGCTTTTGTTCTTCTTCATCCCAAATACCACCTTATGAATTTCATCCAAGGAGAAAGGAGCCATAAGCTCCTCCCTATCTTGGATGCTAATCTTTTTCATTTCCACCCCTTTCTTAGAAATATGTGTCTCTTCAGGATGTCCAAAAAGGTCCTTATAGAACTTGGTAATGTATTCCATTAGCTTGCTTTCCCCCTCTATAATCCCCTCTTCCTGTTCTAAAGAAATAATCCTATTCTTTCTTCTCCTCCCATTTACCTTGGCATGGTAATATCTGGTGTTCCCATCTCCATCAGTTATCTCTCTATCTTTATATCTTTGTAGCCATTTTATTTCTTCTTGCAACATCACTCTTTTACGTTGTGCCCTTAGATCTTTCTGCTCTGTTCTATCTGCAGCAGTTAATCCCATTTTCTATGCTCTCTTATCTTGCTCATCCATCTCTTTAATAATATCAATTTTGACTTTCCTATACCAAGCATCCACATTCTTATTCCACCCCTTTGCTTTTTTCCTTAAGTTTCTCAACCTTAATTGCCATCTCTCCAGAATATCTCCTTTACATTTTTCATTCCATGTTCTATATATCAGCTCCTTAAATCCCTCCCTCAAAGTCCATGCATTTTCATATGTAAATGTATATTTGTGATTTTGTGTTTCTCCTGTGTCTAGAAACAGGGGAGTATGGTCAGAAATCTCCCTAGCAAATGCTTGTAATATAGTTAGTGGATATTTTTCCTCCCAAGCTGGACACATCAAGACCCTATCCAACTTCTCATAAGTGGGGGTTTCCATATTATTAGCCCAGGTGAATTGTCTCCCATTTAGAGGTAGTTCTATCAATCCAGCTTGTCCAATTATTGCATTAAACATGAATGACCATTGATCATTATGTACAGGTTTGTTTTTTTCCTTCTCATTTCTAATGATGTTAAAATCACCCCCCACCAAACAGGGCAGTAGATTGTCATGATATAATCTGGCAAGCTCAGCTAGGAAGCTGGCCTTTTCTTCTATTTGAGCATCCCCATAAACAGTGATCAAATTCCAGTGCATTTTAGCATTTTTATCAAACACCAATATTCTCAAGAAGTATTGTCATTTTTCTATGCTTTCCACGTCAAATATATCTTTGTTAATCCCCACTAAAATCCCCCAAACATCCTTCTAGGTGGGTTCCAGCACCATTGAAAATTCCTCCCCCCACATAGGTTATGTAATTCATTTTTTGTGAAATTTTGCTTTATTGTTTCAGAGATCCCTACAAAATCTAATCTATGATCAATGATCATCTCTTTGATATATCTCTTTTTATGATCGTGTCCTATGCCTCTGACATTCGAAAATACTCCTCTCATTTTTCCCTTTTATTATTTTTAAACTATAGTCTATATAACTTGCTGTTATTGATCAAGTAAACAAGCCACGCTCCACACACCCCCAACTCAATATGAGAAGAGACTAATTAATCTTCTTTCCCTTTTTCTTCCTTCTCAAAACACCAATTCCAATTGTTTGTTTCACACATTCTAATGCTGGTGAGCTTTTTCTCCCACTTTTTTTCCTGAGAACATATCTCTCAGTTTCTTATATTGCCGATCCTCAATATCAGCATCTGAATGTTCTAAATCAGAGCACAACCCTTCAATGTCCACATCTACAGTACTAATGTGTACTGGAGTGTCCTCATTGCTTTTTTCCTTTCATTTCTATATCCTCTCCCCCTTCCTCTCTTTTTTGACATTTTGAAAATATATTTCCATCCTGGCATTTTCCATTTTCTTAATGTTGTCCAAGTTTCTGTCTATCATGTCAATAGAGCACCCTAAATTAATCCCTACAACAGAAATAATATGTAATAGAGAGGAAACTACAAATTCTGATTCAAGGATCTTACCATAGTTATCTCTTTCTTCTGCTTTAATCTTTGCCATCTCCTCCACTCTCTGATCTTCCTTCCCTTTGTTTCTAAGACTTCTTTTCAGTTCTACTTCTCTCCCTTCCCCATCCTTCTCCAAAATTTCAGCTCCATGAATGTCAGCCATCTTTTAGCCCAAAGTACCTACTGATTCTTGACTAGCATTATAGTCAGTAGGTTCATTGTATTTACTAGACCCAGTTTCTTCCTTTCCTATTTGATTTTATTTCTCAAATTCCTCCATGTCCATATTAGCCAACTCCATTTTATATTGCTCCCTGTTGACAACCTCTTGCACTAGCTTCTGAATCTCCCCTTGCTGTAGCTCCAGCCGTTCTTGCATAGTTTGGTGTGAATTTTCCAGCTCCTTAATTCTTTTCTCAGTTTGAGCCCATAATGCACTATGTCTGGCTTTATCCTCTTCTACAATTTTAATATTGTTGAACATAATGTCATTTCTTTTTGCCATTTCCTTCTTCCTGTGTTCATCTCATTTTGCCACTGCCTCATAGTCTCTTGTACTTGTGTTCTCATCTTCTCAATTCTCCCATCTATTTCCTCATTTTGTTTAAGGGACAAACATCCTAGAGTCACACCATTGTAATCCTTATCTTGCATCTTTGTTCTTTTCCTGTTGTCTTCTTCATCCTCTTTGTCTTCTAGATCACTGATGTCTTCATTTTTCCTCTTCTCCTCTTTGTACCATCCAATTTCTACCACTTTCTTAACTCCTATTCCAATTCTAAACATGAATAAATCAGGGAAGTGATTTCCACATGTGAAGGAATTTTCTCTACATCTCTGATTCCACACTCTGCCCTAATCTTTTCTTTATTGATGGTATCCATGTCAATTTCCAACACAGGTCCCACTGCAGCAGCAACTTCATAAATGCCAAAAAAGTGTCTGAAGTAGCCAGGCACTTTGCTGAGTTTTATCCAAACTGTGTGTATTTTTCCAATGGCTTGATGATCAAGAGATCATGGTTGCACTTTTATCACTACTCCTGTACCCAGCAAATTAAAATCATTAAATTTTGCAAGTTCAACCAGCTTTGCCTTATTGGGAAACCTCATCATGTAGCAATTTTTCCCAAATTCTTTGACTCTCCATTGCCATCCCCAATCAAACATCTCCACAAGGCTTTGATCAGTTCTGTCTCATTTATCTGTCCTTCTCTGATAACCACCACTCCCAGGGGATTTGTGTGTTCTGCCATTAGCATGTCTTTAAAACTTTGTACCAGCAGAATTCCCAAGCCTTTAGCTGCATACCCCACATACTTTGGCACAGGCTTCATTTTTTTCAACAAGTTGCACTCCCCTGTGATGTGATTATCCCTTCCACAGATCAAGCAATGCCGCACTCTGCAATCTCTGGTAATATGTTTGGGATCCTTACACTTGCCACAAACATGTTTGTTAAATTTGTCCACTCCTCTTTTATTCTTCTCCAGATTCTGTTGCCAATTGCCTCTTCCTCCTAGTCTTCTCATCTCCACATTCAGTAGTTGATCATTCCCCTTGTCTGTGTTTTGCATGGTATCCCCACTTTTCTCCTCTTTTCTCTGATTTTCTCCTCCACTTTGAATGTCTGTGGGATTTCCCATCATTCCTTGTAACTGAACCTTTTTGTTGCTCTTCATTCCCTGTAAAGTTGAGAGATCAAGGATGCCAATAATTGTTGCTATTGATTTTGCCCTTTGCTAATCATCTGTTCTGTCTCTCCCTCTTTTTCTTCTCTAGATTTCCCTACCTCTAGACCTTCTCTCCTCTTGGCATCTTCCACTGCCTCTTTTTTCCCTGTTTAGCTTGCTAAATCATTTTTTCTCCAGTATCATCACCAGCAAACACCTCCTCCTCTTCAATTCCCCTACCTACCCCTGCCCCTACTCCAAATCTTCTCCCTCCTTTGCCAAAACCCCCAGATCTGTCAAAAGAAGTGGTTCTGCCTCTGTTCCATCCATTTCCTCTCCCTGTGTTGTGGAATCTTCCCTCAGCATCTCCCACACCTCCTCCTCTATTCAACCTAGCAGTTCCATATCCTCTTCCAAAGTTTCCAGCCATCTTACTCTCTGGCGGCGGTGGGAGGGGGGAGAAGGAAACCCTAAAGACTGGGGTTGCATCTCTCTCGCCCCCATCTCCTGCTTTTTATACCCACCTACCCCCAATTCTCCTTCTGGGCCAGGTTCTTTTTTAGCCCATCTCTCCTCCACCAGGAAAGGCCCAGGTCCACATCAATATCAACATCTCTTCCCACAGAGCCTCCAAAAATAATTGGAGGTCTATATTGGATATTCTCTGTTCCCTTTTCATTTTTCCCCTCTCTGGAACCGAATGTGGTCCAATAGGGGTTTCCTTTACTACTAATTCCCCAAAATCAATCCCATGTTCCTCATACCAAGGAAAAATTGATGGAACATTGCCATTTTCCATATGTTTTTTCACAATATTAGCATCTATCCCTCTAGGGTTAATTTCCCCTCAAAAATTTTAATCCCAAAGTCTCTCTCCGCTTTCTCTACACTGAGAACATAATCACTATTGATGTTCATCTCCACATCCCAGTGCTGAACCCTTTTTTTGTTTCTAGCTTTTAATCTAGATCCTTTCATACCTTCAACTAAAACTAGAAGACGACCTAATCTAACCTAATTGGAACAACAACCGGCCGGATTCGGATGGTCCGAGCACCAAAAATCAATGGTGGAACATGTCGGCGGAGCAACAGGAAAATAGAGGGGGTGGGGAATGTGTTCCTCACCGCCAATTCAGAATCTAGAAGTCGGCCTAAACTAACCTAATCGAACCTAATGGGAACAAAAACCGGCCGGATTTGGAGGCTCCGTACACCAAAAATCAACGGCGGAATGGCGGGAACACACCAGCGGAGCAAAACAGGAAGACAAAAAGGGTGGGGAAATGTGTTCCTCACCGCAGATTCAGACGTCGTCCGCCGTGAACCGGACCACGCCACCACCAGCAACCGTCGCGGACGAGGGAGAGGGGAGCGAGAGCAGAAGCGAATGCACACCGCAGCGCGAGAGGAGGGAAGAAGTAATGCAGGCGAAAGGGAAGATGGGGAAGTGGAGAACATGGGCATTGGGTGAGAGGGACAGTTCCGGCAGGGCCCGCTTGTCATCGACACCCAAATGTTGTAACGTCTATCGCCACGCGCGCTTCGCTCGGAACGGACTACGTGCGTCGTTGGATTCCAATCGAACGGTAACGCGATCGTGTGGATATGTTACAAACCACCAATCGGCGGGATTTTAGCTTATATATATATATATATATATATATATATATATATATATATATATATACTTTGAAAATGCTCGGATATAAGAAAAAACAGAAAAGAAGAGGCAATGCAGCCTCTTTGCCGTCTGCCACCAACGGCAAAGGGCTCTTTACCATCCGCCACGGACAGCAAACAGGCCACGTGGCAGCAACTTGTGCAGCCTGTGAGCTATACCATATGGTTCCTTTGCCGTCCGTGGAAGACGACAAAGGGAAGGCAACGTTTGTCGTCCGCCGGCAGATGGCAAAGGCTGCCATTAGCCACCTAACGTGGTTAACGCCTATTCATTACTGTCCAGATTCTTTGTCGTCTGCCGCGGACGACAAAGGACTTGCTTACCGTCATCCTCTTTGCCGGGCAGCTTTACCGTCGGTGGCAGACGACAAAGAGCTTCGCCGTCCACTTTTGGTGCCTTTGCCGTCTGCCATGACAGACGACCCATAAGCTGATTCCTGTAGTAACATACGTCGATCGCCGGCATCTACATGGGCGGAAAGCTCTCTGGAATGGCCCAGCCGACCGTTGAATCCTCCTCTGTCCCAATAGGGTCGGACGGCGTAATCCGCGTCGGCCCTCGGATGGAAGGGGTGCAGGGTTCCGGCCGCGGTGGAGGAGATAGCTGCTCCACCATGTCCGAAACTCCTTGCGCCGCCGCCGCCGTCTCCCTCTCTCGCTGCCGGCGTCGTTGCAACTTCTGGGTGACGTTCTCCGCCTTGCAAGATGAAGCGGACGAAGCGACACCGAGGGCCGAGGCGGACTGCGTCTCCGTGGCGGAGGTCGGGGACGGGGTGGACGACATCTCCGGCGGTGGATCGGGACCTGTGGTAAGAATGGGGAGCAAGGGTGGAGGACAGCGAGGGCTCGGGCGCTGGCGCGGGAAAGGTTGAAGGGCGGCAGGAGAAGAAAGAAGGGTGGATTTGGTGCAATTTGAGGTGGGGTTGGGTTGTTGGTTTCGACGTGGTGGGCGTGCCCGGACGCCCCATATCCGCCACATATTTGGGCTGGATATGGAAGGTACCGGTCAGCCCGATCATTTGAGACCCATTTAAAGAGCCCGTCTGAGTCGAAAATTTGTGACCGGTCAATAAGCGGACGGTCCGACCGCACGTATGAGGTGGGTTTGAGCCGGCCGGCTTTAGATACTCTAAAGTACGCCAACCAACTAAACTTAACTACTAACGAGCCCAATGGTTCCAACGTAGCCACCTCCCCGATTGACAAGTTGCACACTTCCTATCCAAGAAAGAAACTCTTTTTTAGATGGCCAAGAAAGAAACTTTGAAGGGGACGCAGCGACCATGTCCACGGGGTGGGCATCACTTCGCGCAAAAAAAAAAAAGGACCATGAGAGGGATCGATGCTTGTGTCCCCTGAAAGGTTTGGTTCCCTACCCGCAAAAAGAGAAGAGTTCACAGCCGTTGATGTCACTGTCTGCCGGCCGCGGCGCTGGCGATAACATTTTCAGATAGAGATCAGCCCTAATTAATTACCAATACAATATACTCCAGAATGGGCGCTGGTATGCTTGCATCAGCAATTCAGCATGTTGCAGAACCGCGTTTGGATTCGGGGGCTGATTTGAATTTTGTTTTAAAATCAGCGTAGGAACGACGCGAGGGAAGCTGGGGAATTGATCAATTTCGGGGGCGGAGGCGGAGGCGGAGAGAAACTTTGGTGCGGTCAAGTGCGGGTTCAGAGCATGCGGTCACGTCCACCGGCAGCAGGAGACGTGACAGGGCTCCACTTTGAGCTATCCGTTTTGGAGTATAGTATTTTTCTCCATTCACGTGAGTCCCGTTGCATCGATCTCTTTCACCACTGTTGTCACTAAACCGGCTGATGAAACCCGCAATCAAGGCGGTGCCGGAAGAGACACAACTTTTGAACTTTCACCTTCTTCTGTACACTACTAGGGAGCGCCGTACCGTACGTACGGCGTTGGTCCGCGGTCCTTGTTTACGACTCACGGCAGGCAGGTCGAGAAATACCATTCGAAGTGTACCACCTCCAGTAGGACCGGACGACGCCCGTACATGCCAGCAGAGACATCTAGTAGGACTGAAGAAAATTTGTGAAGGGTGTGATACGTGCGCGTACATGCAGGGTACGGACAGCAGTACATCTTGGAAGCACGACCGGGTCACGCCGCACCTGCAGTCCATGCCCCAGGTGGGAAAGGAACGTAAAGAGTAGCGAGTACGTACGTACGTACGGGTCCGGTTTATTATTTTATTGTTGCCGTTGATCGAACACTGGACTGGAGTAACTGGACCCTCTCCTCTACGTTGGCAACGACAAAAACGTGGAATGATGGATCGGGCGCATGAGGAGAGGAAGAGGACCACGCGAAGAAACCTGCTTCGTTCGCCCACCGATCCGCTACAGCCGCGCGCACGAAGAAGAAACCCACCCGATCGGACTTCCCGCTTCTCTCGCCCCGTACGTTTTGCGCGGCACACGGTTTACAGGCAGTGACCTCCAGCCCGGCCTAGCTACAGCGCCGCACGCGCAAAAGCCTAGCGCGATGACCTGATCGTGGCACACCCACATATCCCCTCTACTGATCGTGGCACAAGTTGAGAAATGCGGCGCAGCCAGGCAGTAGCACCACCGCACCGCATGCATGGCATTTCGTCCCGAAACAGGAGAGAGCAGCCGGAAAGTGAAAGGGAACCCCGTCGCGTAGGCTGAGAGTACAAATACGATGCGCGCTAGTGGAGCGCGCACCAGCTGTGGGCGGCCGACCGGCAGTGCCGCGGCTCGGGGCGCACAGCGCGCCGCACCCCGTCCCCAAAAGCGCAAAGCGGCACACTGCGGCAGCAGAGGCAGGCGTGCGGTGCAGCGGAGGAAAGAGAGAGAGAACCCGCGGTTTCGCGCGTGACGGGCTCGTGAGTCACTCACGCGGACCGACCGAAACTCACGGTAATTATACTCCGAAAAATATTGTATACCCAGTATACGTAGGAGTAGGTTGTACGTATGATAGTGCGTACATATCCAAAAGAATACAACGTGCGGCGATGCGTTCGGCTCGCCGCCGCGTCAGCGCCCACGCCCCAACCCCAGCTTCCCAGACGGCCGTGCTTGGTTTTTGCTCGCGCTTCGTCCGTGGAGACTTTGCGACCCGGTCCCTTGGGAGGTACCATTTTGCATGATGAAGCAGGTGGCTTTCTTTCTTGGGGGAGAGGCTAGGCAAATTTGTAGCTTGACTATGAATGAAATAAACTATAGTAAAATTCGCAAGGGTTGACTTGGAAACAAAATATATTCGCTGGCTAGGCTGACTTTAGTATACATTAACTAATTGTAGAGCTTTTCCCGAAAATATATTCGCAAGGGTAGAGCTTCATGGGATGAGTCAGGTGTTGTTTTGTACTCCCCCTAAAGAAATACTTCCTCCGTTCCTAAATATTTGTCTTTATAAAGATTTCAGCAAGTGACTACATACGGAGCAAAATGAGTGAATCTACACTCTAAAATATGTCTATATACATCCGTATGTGGTAGTCTATTTGAAATCTCTAAAAAGACAAATATTTAGGAACGGAGGGAGTATAAGAGTATACGTTCTTAAATTTCTTTATTATATATGTTCATCTAGCTGCTGAGATTAAAGCTTATATGGTAGTCAGGAAGTTTGTTCCCCTAAAAGTTAGCGGATATCAAAATAGGGTAGCACATCAATTGGCACAATATAGCCGCACTGAAGCTTGTATTGCGGTATGGTTGAACTCGATTCCTCCGTGGTGTGAGAACTTTGTTGTCTCGTGATTGTAATCCTCTTGTTGTGGAATAAAACTTCCTTTCTCCCCAAAAAAAGGAGTACATTTTTTACGTATCTTGTTTGCTGCAGGGTGGAGATAGCCACTATGAGGCATTATTTCACAAAAAGAAAAAGGAAAAAAAAAACTACTACAAGGCATTGGGTTCATCCCATCCCGATGCCATCTAGCAAATCCTATGACAATGCATAATGCTTGTCATCGTATATTCCAAGAATATTATAAGTGGATCATCATTTACACCAGAAGTGGATCCAGTAGAATTTTTTTATTGGCTTCATCTCTCGTTAATTGGAATGCATGTGTTTTTTCTATCTTTGCACTTAGTCTATTGGCTGGTTTCTGCAGTGAAATACCCTCTGGTTCCTAGGTGTATATACATTTGATATGAAAAAAATAATTTAGTAATTTGAAAAAAAGTTGAAAATTCTAAACTTTTTTTCAGAATAAACTTGATCTTCCGTTGTACTTCAAATGTTTTGCGAAGGAAAAAAAATTCCCGCTGGCTTCAGGGGGACGAAATCTCAAAAAAAAAATGTGAATAGTAACTTCTATATATTGTTTATGTTTCTCCACCAACAATACCATGGAATTTTTCCTTAGCTAACCCTTACACCAACACAACAGATGGTCAGGTTTATTTTTTGAAAAAAAGTTTCAGACATTTTTGGCATTTTTTGTGGTTACTATTTTTTTACATATATAGGGGTGTATATATACCCAGGAACCAAACGTTCGTGTCCGGTTTCCGTGTCAACATAATCTTTTATGCTCCCACTGTACATAAATATGACTTTTTAGATCACTAAGTCTTATATCTCTTTAAGGGCGGGGGGCGGGGGGGGGGGGGGGGTATTTTCATATGAAAAAATTGCCGCAATCACACCATTTGCTCTCTAAGTGAAAATGTTATTTGTCGGGTTTTGAAGAACAAACTAGGATGTGTCTTTTTTTCGAAAAACTTCCAATCTATTCATTTTTAATCATGGCAGTACAAAAAACAACAGAAGTAATAAAAATTACAACCATGTATATGGACCACCTTAGCGACGAGTACAAACACTGGAGCGAAAGGAAAATGCTTAACGCCATCGCCCCCTCATCGGAGTCGGACAAACCTTGTTATAGTAGACAGTCGGGAAGTCGCCGTGCTAAGGCCCCATAGGACCAGCGCACCAGAGTAGCAACCATCGCCGATGAAGAAAGTCGTAGATCAGAAAGGTCAAATCTGTAAACACTCAAACGAAGACGAACAAAAACTGTATCCAAACAGATCCACCGAAGACTAGCACCGACCGAATCCCGCGAGATCCGACGAAGACAAGCCTCCACACGCCCTCTGACGATGCTAAATGCACCATCGGGACGGGGATAGAACGTGGGAGACATTATTGCTA
Organism: Aegilops speltoides; assembly: GCA_021437245.1. Lineage (NCBI taxonomy): Eukaryota > Viridiplantae > Streptophyta > Magnoliopsida > Poales > Poaceae > Aegilops > Aegilops speltoides. Next base: position 454,515,212 of record CM038147.1, on the reverse strand, counting down.
ATAAGGGACATCGCTGCCGCCAAACAGCCCCAACCAGGACGTTGAATCTAACAAGAACAAGAACGGAGGGCCTCCCGCCGGCAGGGGGCCGAGATCCTCCGCACCTCCATGCCCTAGAGGCCATCGGAGATGGGGTGGACTGGCAGCGACACCGACGAAAGGAGAAGAGCTTTTCTTGTAGAGGAGGAAAGAGATGAAAGAATTATAAACTAGGATGTGTCTAACTCTCATATGCTTCCTCCGTTCCTAAATATAAGTTTTTTTAAAAGATTCTAATATAGACTAGATATATAGCAAAATGAGTGAATCTGCACTAAAATATGTCACATCTATATATAGTCCTATTAAAATATCAAGAAAGACTTATATTTAGGAACGGAGGGAGTAGACGAGAAATATTATACAAGTATCTTTATGGGCGACGCTATGCGTCCGCCGGCCGATTTTCTGATTTCATCCGTCGCCTTGTCGGCCGTTGGATGCCCGACGTGATAACCGCCCGATGTACTGCCCGTGTCCCGCATGTACTAGTTATTTTCCGCAACAACTGCTCTGTTGCAGAAGCAATAGCACTCTTGCCCCCGCCCCCCTGCAGATCTGCGCCCTGCGATCTAACTCCTCGCACGCGCCTCGTCGCCTTCCCGACACACTAATTGCTAAAACAACAAACAAGTTGCAGAAACAACGGCTGCATCGCAGAAAACAATCCTGAAACAAAGATCGCGTTGCAGAAACAATTCCTGAAACAAGGGCCGCGTTGCAGAAGCAATTCCTGAAACAACGGCTGCGTTGTAGAAACAACTACCATGTTGCAAAATTTTAGAGATTGCAGAAACAACTACCATGTTGCAAAGAATGTGCTGGTGTGGTCCGCAGGGGACGCGTGACAAGCAACCAAGGAGGCAGACGCAAACGTGATTATCCGCCGGGTGAAGGAGAGCTTTTCCCTATCTTTATACAGTTAGACTCAGGTACTATTTGCAACATTTAAGTGGCGGAAAACAAGGTTGCTTTGGCAATATATAAAGAAAGGAGTCCTCATTCCGTCACCACGAGAAACTGAGAATCGAGAAGGGCATCAAGCTCATAATAACACCAAAAGCAAGGGAGCGACGTGTAAAAGACATGTCAACAATTCGTTTCCAAATTAAACCCTTGTCCCTGGACTCCTACTGTCGTCCACGTTCGGCGCGTCGTCTATATATACACCGTCTTTCCGCGTCCGGTCGTCACCAAACACCAAAACCATTCAACCTGTATTCAAAAAACTGTGGATGGGATCAGGTCTCTCTCACAACCACCGGAGCAGCGTCGCGCCTCAGCAGCAGCCGTCGTCGGCCCGCGTCATCGCCGCCGACGGCTCGCTGACCGAGTTCGCCACCGCCTCCTCCTCCCCAGTCAGCGTCTCCGACGTCCTCGCCGCAGGCAATGCGGGCGCGGGCGGCCCCTTCTTCCTGTGCAGCTCCGACGCGCTCTACTTCGATGAGGACGTGCCAGCGCTCGGCGGCGGCGAGCTGCTCCGTCCCGGCCAGATATACTTCCTGCTCCCCCAGGCGATGCGCGGGCGGCCCCTGTCGAGCGCCGACATGGCGGCCATGGCGGTGCGGGCGAGCGAGGCACTGGCGGCGAGAGCGAGGCCGCGTGGACGCGGCGCCGGCATCAGGAAGGTGCGCGTCACGCCGGTGGACGCCGAGAGCGGGCGTGGCGACGTGGACGCCCAGGTCAACGCGAAGCTGAACGAGAGGACTCTTGGAGAGTACTCTGCGAAAACCTCTGGTAGTCCGGCGAGAATTGGCAAGAAGGCTGCCGTGGCGGCGTTTCTGCCGGTGAAGAAGGCGCTCAAGCCGCTCAGCACCATCCAAGAAGATGCGGAGTGATGCAATGCCATAAGAACATCGCCGAGCGATAAAATGGAAGGAAATCACAAGATTTTGTCATAGGATTACTGTTTTTTTTTTGTATATTTTTTCGTATTAACCATTTTTTGGAACAGTGGTGTTGTTGAGGAAAATTCAAAAAAAGGTACTATAAGAATGTCGTTTGGTTGATTTGCCATTGTACCTGTACTAGTATTTGGTAACAAAGGGAAATGAAATGTGGACCTCTATATGATTTGTTCATACCTCTACTTTTCTTAATTGTGTTGGGCTCAAAGGCGTCGGCTTTAGATCATGTGATAATATTCGGTTGACTATCGAGCATGTCTTCTTTTTGTCCCCGTTGTTTTGTGATGCCTAAGATTATTTTGTATGGGGGAAGGAGGCTTTAGAAAGGGGGAAAGGCTGAAGCATTGAGCATCTGTCGCGAAAAGCAATTTGGTGAGTACGAATTAGCTATATCAAAATCATCTGTGGACTCGCAACTGACGTAGAAGGTCACTGGTCAGCCAAACGGCAGGTGCACATCGTCGGTGGAGCGCACAGGCTGTTACGACGATAAATAAACTTTATACGCACCGTTGTCACAAGGTCAAGATGGCCGAGTTGGTCTAAGGCGCCAGTTTCAGGTACTGGTCCGAAAGGGCGTGGGTTCAAATCCCACTCTTGACACATTTCTTTTGTTTCGTTCATTTATATTTGCTTCACCTTTTCTTTACTAAGTATATATCCTTTTGTTTGACTAAATTGGTCTGTGCCGTCTGTTGCCGACCAGATTATACAACTCCGGCTGAGAAAATTCGGTGCCAGGCTGAACGGGCACGGGCATCTCACCGACGCTGTATACTAAAGACATCCAACTGGAAGTCTGAGCTGTAAAAAAGGCCTCCCTCCGTGATCACAATTCACAAAGTCGCAGTGCCAGTGGCACCAGCTCTTGGTCTTCCCAAGATGCTGCATGCATGTTCCTTTTTGAAAAAACTGGACACGGGAGAAGTTTGAACGAGTTAGTAGTTGCAAATTGCCCGTTCTCTGACTGGGTTTCTCTTTCATGTCCATTGCCCTTGCTCGTGCTGGCGGGCACTTCAGACTTGGCCGTGGCACACACACAGGATGCACGGCGGGCGTTGTTCTTCTGGAAGCCCTGGCTGACCCATTTGACCCGCGGTGAGTGGACAAAAGGCAGGCGTACGGGTACGGCTTCCGTCCCAGCATGGACCACGCGGACCGTGGACTGCGGCGGCATCAGGTAGCCTTCATGTGGCCAACAGGATCAACTACGTGAATGGCAACCTACCACTTCAGCAAACCAGCTGTGTCGTCTCTCCCCGTCAACCCGAGCTTTTGGACGAAACTCCGTCGGCGAATCTCTTCTAATCAACTTGATCTTTTCCCTGAGCTACTCCCTCCGTTCCGAAATAGATGACTCAAGTTTATATTAACTTTAGTATAAAATTGGGTCATCTATTTTGGAACGGAGGGAGTAGTATTTTATCGGATGCCCCCGAGGGACTCCCGTGGGCGTGAGTATTCATTTTGACACCTCCGGCTCAAAACATAAGAGCATCTCCAACAGGCGCCGAACGCGCCGCGCGCTAAAAACTGATTTGGCGCTACCATCGCCCGCCGATTTGATTTGGCGGCGGCGTTTGCTCAAAAGACATGACAACAGAAAGCCACAAGACGCCACAGCTCCAAAGAAAGGTAAAAATGCAGCATACAGAGCGTGGCAAAACATTTTTTGCATAGATAAAAAAACGATGCAAGATATTTTACATAGATAGATAGATAATTCGACATACATAGATAGATAGTTCGACATACATAGATAGATAGATACTACTACAGCATAGATAGATAGATAGAAACTATTCCAAGTCGCTACCATCATCACCATCATCATCCTCGTCGGTGTCGTCCGAGGTTGAGAGCCATATGTCGTCCCAACGGTCATCGTTGGCCGTGAAGAACGACCTCCCACCTGCTGAAACCATGTCGCACTGCTCGTTCGCCAATGCCTTCCGCTGACGCCGGTCAGCCCGCTCCGCACGGCGCCTTGCCGTCCTCTCCGCCCAGTAGGTATGCTCGTCGGCGACGTCCTCCGTGTGGCGACGGCGCCACTCCACCATGGCTGGCTCATCCTCCTCGGCGACGAGGAGGCGGCGCTGCCGCCGAGCGTGGTCGGCACGGTCGAGGTCGGTGATGAGACGCTTGCTATGCTAGCGTGAAGACGCCGGAAGTTCATCTGCGCCGGGGCTCGCCCAAGCGCCACGCCGCCGCGTCGTATGCGCGGGCCGCCTCGTGCGCGCTCCGGAATGTCTGGAGGCCGAGCCGGACGTCGCCGAACCGTATCCCGGCAGAGAACCATCCGTTGGGGCGCGCGCGGACGCCGCGATAGCCCGAAGCACCCCGGCGGCGCAGCGGCATGGTGGCGCGGAAAGCCGCAGCGGCGAGCTTGCGAGGAGGGCGCGTGGCTATGTGCGGTCGGCGTGGCGGCGCGGCAATTTATAAGCGCTGTGATGGCGGCGCGCCAAATCTACCAAGCGCCGCGTGCGCTTTCTCCCAGCAGCATAAGCGCTTCCCTCATGCGATAAGTTCCGCCATCACGGAGCCTTGGAATCAGTCGGCGCTAAAACATAATTTTACATACAGGCGCTTTTTGCCACGCCTGTTGGAGATGCTCTAATTCAGCCAAGGCTCCCAAAATAATGGAACCAGAGGAGCTACAACCAAAACTGTGTATCTTTCTCATTATAAATACCTCAAGTATTACAACTGTGAGAAGAAATAACAGTAGCAAAAACTTACACGAGCCTATGCTATTTATTATTTCACCGTTATTGTGTTACAATGACCTGTGCTACTTAGCCGTTGCACAATGTCTTGGAGATTCATTCTCTACTGTCATCCTATATCTTCTGCAATGACCTGAAGAATCCTAGTTACAAGTTACAACAACCGAGGAACCTGCAAGAATCAAATCGTTCACCGCTATACATGTGGGCGGACGCATGGCCTTGCCAAGCCTTTCAAGACCTTGCCAGTAATCAACTCAATATTTCTCCGAGAAAAAGAAATGCAACCACCAAGCTTTCTGTTGCAATGCGCATGGAATAACTATCGGCCCGACCCAATGAACCAATGGGTGGGGAGTGCTTTGCTAGCAAACCACTGCCATCATGTAGTCTCCAATACAGATCCCCTCTTCAGGAGCTAGGTTCATACTACTTGATACCTGTGGTATGGGCCAATTATAATCAGGAAAAAGAAGTCTGCAGGCTTCACAAAAGGATTGTGAAACACTGGATATAGAAGGATTCAATTGATAACAACGTAACACACCTTGAGAAAGTTGGGGACGTGAAAATATGTAGAAATCATGTGGTTGGTCTGGTCATAGTAGATAGACCCCGGCCTCCCATGGGAACCATACCAGGAAGCCCCAACTCAGGCTCATCATCTGCTGACAATTAATGAAAAAGAAATGGATGAAACTACAAATTCTGATGTAAAAACACACCTACCATATAGCGAACAAATAAACAATATACTGCCATTTTCATGTACTAACTTTGCTCAAATCCGAACAAGACTCATACAAACTGTGCAACTTTATCATCAATGTTATTACGTACCGTTCACATCTTCACCAGATTCGGCACCAGCAATCCCGATGCAGGCAAATAAAGATGAATCGTCAACTTTCAAGTGCTCATATGCAAGATACAAGTCCTCAATTGTGGCACTTTCATACAATGTCGTCAATTCCTTAATACAGGATATATCCTGCATTTAATTGGAAGAGATGAACTACAGTAAGACAGTGACACAACAAGGGAAGAGGAAATGAAACTAGTATGGAAAATAATAGCACAAAAAACTAATGAAGGATAAGATATGGACTGGGATCCAACAAATAATAATATCTAACACGAAAAAAAAATACAATTTATACAGATTTAACATGTGATCATACATTGGCAGATACATGTAATGCAAACTGCTGTTCAAAATTTCCTCTGGGAAAGGCTCTACAGCCCGAATTATTCAGAGGCAGGGTTCTGGCCGAGTCAGCATTTTTTTTAAAGCAGAAGGTTTAGTTATGCTTGGTTCAGTAAACACACTGAATGCCCTGCGTGCATGGTCAAGTGTCAGCCAAACCATAGAGTTATACTTGCAGCCGGGTGGAGTATAACCAAGAGCATAGAACATACTCCCTCTGTCCCCTCCCTATCTTTTCAATGCAATGAAACGCAAAGGTCCTCGGTGTTTTCTCGGAAAAAAGAAAATAACTCCCTCTGTCCCAAAATAAGTGTCGCCGATTCAGTACAACTTATTTTGGGACAGAGGGAGTAGATTTATTTGTTTTCCTTCTGCTACTCATACAGCAACCCCTGGAACTTTTTGATATATCAACAAACTTCTCAACCCAGAATTACATGATCATAACTATCATCGAGATGGTCGTGGGTCAGCAGGTTTGCAGAAGTTCGTCGAGAAAACTTGCATCAAGAAAATCTAGTCAGAGTAACTACATGGAGTTCACCACAGTAAAGTGGCACAAGGATGATGCAGCCGGAATCTCCGTGAAACTGGGCTTGGAGAGTCAGTCTATTTCTGTTCTAGTTTCCTACAGAATATGCACTTATAAACCTCACATACAGAATACCTTTCTCGGCACGGATGCAGACTGCAGATGGGCTAGCAAACCAAGCCAATAGGCATTTGTTTTTGTCTCAGCCTCATGTTTCATCAGCAGTGTCCTCTTTGCCTGAAACATGCAAAAAATGCTAACCAAATTAACAAGCAAAGAAGTATGTTCTCATAGTCAAGGGTACACATTAGAGCTGCAAAGTTACGTTTAAAGCTCTGAGTTTAGTAATACAATACATATGCATTTCTTTAAGATGTGGGTTCAACTTGAGTACAGAAAATTGAACATATGCAATCATTAAAATGTGCACTTCTGTTATACTACCATTTAAGCAACTTGGCCATGATTAGCAAGAATTGTCACAGATGAAAAATAGTACTCCCTCCAATCCAAAATAAGTGTCGTAGTTTTGAACTGGGTTTAGTTCAAAACTGCGACACTTATTATGGCTCGGAGGTGGTATGAAATTTTGACTAACCCGATCCAGCTCCCTTTCAACAATTTTGTTGTGATGTAAACCTCTGAGAACACCTTTGCACGCATCAACAGCCTTATGGACCTGGCATCAAGATCGCAAAATGCGGATATTAGCAGCAGAAGAACAAAGGCAAGCTCAAGATCACAGCTTTTACCTTGCTCGGAGTTGAAGTAACCGCGATCACATACCAACCAAGATCCAGTTTGTCAAAAAGATTTAATTCGAAAGAAACATCATAGGTTAATCCCATTGAATCTCGCACTGTTGTAAATAGCCTGAGAGAAAAAAGGTGCAGCCCATCATGTTAGTCCTATCAGGTAAAAACCAACAGAACATCAAAGTGAAAATCATGACACGCAACCAAGCATCTCGTTGTATGGAAGAGCTTAATAGAAAAGTTGGTCAAGACTAATGAAGCAGGGACAACAATAAGACGTGAAACCATGTATGTCGCTTAATAGACTATACATAGGGCATCATCAAGATTTTTGCATAAGCAACAACTCGTGACCCAGTTATCCAAGGGTGGGACACAAAAGTAAGCACACCATGCACTTTGTAGCATATTGGCATGTACTGTGTATGGAAGAGCTTCACAATGATCTAACAAAAAAGAATTATGTGCGTACTGTGTATGGAAGAGGTTTACAATGATGTAACAAAAAAATACACTGAAATGCTTTACCTGGAATTTATAATTTCAGCCAGCAAACTCAAAGTGATGCCAAAGAAAAGAGGATGGTTGCGAACGTTAATGTGTGTCTTTCCCGAGTTAGCCAGTGCAGAGATTTCTGCTATGATGGTACAACAAATATCAGTGCACATGTAAAGGTCATTAACAGATGAGTAGTGGGAAAATCCTCTAACAAAAAAAAAATAGGTCTAATTCAAGATATGGCACTTGAGATGGAGTCAGTCATGTGGGTCATGTCAGAGAATAGCACATATTAAATTATAGTTACCATCTGCGCTGGAACTTCGAATGTCATTGAAGAGATCTTTTCCTTCAGTAGCAAACCCCCATCGGTTAGGTGCCGGGCCTGCAATGTATGCACAAGCTCTCTCATCTGTATCCTTTATGTATACCTGGGAAAGAATCCACGGTTAAACGAATATGTCTAAATTTGGTCTTTGTTAGGATGGCTACCGTTTTTTGGCATGTTAATTGCTCTTTGCCTATTAAGTTCATTTTTCTTGCCAATGTTGGCCAGCTCATGGCAACCAAAAGCTCAACCAAAACTTAGGCTAGCAAAAAAATTGGCAGGGCAAGCTTGGGCTAGAACCAAACATGCCCTGAGGCTTAAAACACATGATTTCAATAAAGTACCAAAATATCCATCTTTTTTTCATGAATGCTTCAACATATTAAAAAGATGGTTGTGAAGGCTGCGTGACAGTTCATACTTGCTGGAAATGCAGATCCGATGGGGATGGCAGGAAGGAAATCTTCTCAATATGTTCCTCTTTGTTTGAAGATTTTGCAGCGCTTACAGTCCCAAGATAATCAAGAACACAAGATTCTACCTCTTCTTCTGTGAAATCACCAACTACACTAACCTGAAAAAAATATTTCAACATTAAGTTAAAAAAATGTTGGAACAAAGAGATGTAGAGAAAGGAGACTCGGAATGGACAAACTACTCAACAAACCTCCATGTTGCTACCCACAAACTGGTTCATGACAGCTTCTTTAACTGATTGAAGAGTCAACTTCTCCAATGAATGTGGTGATGGTTCTACAAACCTTTCATCATGGTTCAACATGGCTACCATAAGTTTGTGAGCCGTGGCACGTTCCAAACTTTTGGGAATAGACCGGTAGTAAGACAAATATAGTTGAGCAGCTCTATCAAATGCATCTTCTAGCCACACATTATGCTGTAACACAAAGTGAAATATATATGTAAGGGAAAGACCTACAAGTTTCAGAAAACTCGTATTTTTATAGCAAGGTAGGTGACATATGTATTAAGTTGAAACCCACACCTCAAGGACCATATGGAGGAGCTGGAAAGCAGCACGCATGCCATTATCTCTCAAAGCAAACCTAAATTCCATAAATATGAACTCCTCATTGGATTCCAGCGAGCAATTTATAAGATTATTCACACAGAAAAGTTCAACCTGAAATAAAAATCATATGCAGATTATAAGAAAATGTTATCAAACGATTTCTCAGCATTAATAAGACGAAAGGAAAACAATATGTGAACATCACAAGTGGATTACATGCATGAATATGAATATTACCAAGGCTAGTGGGGATGAACGGGATGGATATAAACAAAAACCATAGGCTATTGTAAGAAAATTAAACCATAGAGCATTGTATATTATACGACTTATGAATTATAATTTGAAGCTAGAATTACATAAAAGACTATATCATGTGACTAGTGACTAGTCGAAATTTTTATACATACATAATCAGTCAGTTTGAAGTTTGGGAAGTTTGACTGGCATGGACATAAAACTGAATAGTAGGGTGTACCTGTTCCCTCGAAAAGTTACCAACACAGCCACCTTCACTCAAAGTACGAACACCAACGATAACAGATCCCTTCGATTCAGAATCTTCGGTGGCTCTCCCGCCACCTACTATCAGCCGCATGACACCAACCCTTGCCTCATTTTGTGTGATCTATCATGAATCATCATTAAAATGTTAGTCTGGAACGTGAGATAAAAGCTAAATTACATCAGAACTTCCATCTCTAGAAGTTAACTAAAGTACCTTGTAGTTGACAGAAATTCCATTAGAAAGGCGACGTTGTGTTATACCAGTTTCATTGTCAAATACTTTCACCACGTCATCCTCTTTGAAAGGAACAAATGATGGTCGGTGTTGCACTTTCAAGTCTTCAAGTTCTGATTGAGTAATCAACTCTTTTGGCACCTCAAGCTGCAATCAGATTAACAATCAATAACATGTTCCTTTACGATTATTAGTGAGTCCAAAATACATCTACAGCCAAGTAAGTATAGTTTCAGAACCAAGAAAAGATATCAGAAATAACTAACATACCTCAGGCTCTGGGTAAATGGGTTCTTCAAGACCTGCCTTCATGGACTCGGTTATTTCTTCTGGGCATATCTCAAAACTACTTTCACCTACTCCATCGATATGGACCTTTTTAGGTACACAGGCCACAATAGCAGCAGGAAGTGGTGCACTGGGCTTCCCAAAGTCCGAAATAAATTCAAGTACTTCTGCACCAATGGAGTTAACCTACATATGGTAAAAATGTGTTTAATTATAGTATCATTAAAAAGCTAATAGACAGTAAAATGCATTTATGTCATTTGTTTCTAATATGACATATATATGAGAATGAGAAATGATCATGTTAGCACCTCTTCAAGTGTGACAGTCTCAGCAACCCCAAGCAAACTGTCATGTCCCTGCAACTGATCCATGACAGTATGGCCAAGTGCATCACTCTCCATAATGAAGTCCAAGTTATCAACTGAGGGAACACTATCGATCATCATAGCCAGCTGCTCACTATCTTTTATCAGTGCATCCATATAACGGGTCATTTCTCCCATTGTGACACCAAACTCTTTGAGTCTCCGAACCTAAAACAGCACAAGGAGAAGTTGGTAAGCAGTAAAGAAACATTTGCGACAAAATGGCGCTAGCAAAAGGTAAAAGGCACTTGTGCAGCACAAATCTCACTGTCAATAAACTTTTGTGCATTGCGTCAAACCAGTAAACCGTGTACCTGCACATCCATCAGTTCAACTGGTACAAATTCTTGAGTTGGCTTGAGTTCAAGCTTGACCTGGGTTAATTGTCAAACTTGAACTGCTTACAGTTGGTTCAAAGCTCACATTTGGCCTGGATTTCCTAGATTGAACTTGGATCGTGCCATATTAGACTGGGCTAGTAGGCTTAGGCAGGTCACAGACCAAGCTGGCTTGACTTATGAAGCTGTCATGCTAGGACAACCTTGCTGTAATATTTCCCATTCAATTATCATTCTTCTCTTCAACAAATGTTGTCTTAAAACATTTATTGTAGCTAAAAGGGCAATAGTTTTTGATGTACGTGCTAAACCAACACTTAAATTTCACAGGACTTCCCTCATATGCCAATTGCAATAGATAAATATATATAGTAGTGAACTGATTCAAACTCATGGTCTGATCCATATTTGAATGACACAATACAGTCAGTTCAAACTCTATTTGTAAAACAGTAATTGAGCCATGAAGGCACAAACCTCATGAACAGCAACTTTGATGGCACTCTTCCAATTTTGGGGTTCAGCTGTTACTGTTAGAGTAGTGACAGTGCATCCTTCCCTTCCTGAGTCACTGTGATCCAGCTCAACTGATGTAAAGGGAGGATTTGAGCTCTGTATAATAAAAGAAGGAAAAAAAACTTTATTCAGTCAGAGAAACCATGTAACTAACTCATGTTCCATTTCCTCGTAAAATACATAAGTGTGCTAAGTGCTAACGTGTGCAAATTCCTCACTGGAAATCTTGGATATCTGACTCGCATTTCAAGTCCAATATCCAGTATAATGCATCCTGAGTAGCTAATAGCTCAGCTAAAAGACCAAAACAAGTATGAATTCTAGTATTTTGTATGGAGTGGCATTTAATGTGAGCTACACTGGTGGGCGTAAAGATCCTAACAACGAGAAAATAACATGTGCAAACGTGCATACATATGAAAGTATGAAGTGCTTCTTATGCGAGGATATAAAGTTACAAAACCACAGAAAATGTTATGTTCTGATGCGACAAACAAAATGGAAAAACTTATACATATATCATGAACGTTTCTCCAAACCACAAACCTTGTATCGTGTATTGATTCGGAAGTGCAGAGCAGATAAGAATATCCGTTTCATCAGTACACTGCGCAGGTCTTTGTATGTACGAACTTGGTTGACGGGTATCTGTCCAAAAATGGAAAGCAAGTCAGACATATGAAGCATGGTTAAGGAACTTCACAGACAGAAGCAGTAACCTAAGCCACAGAGGCACAGAACATAACTGTAAGAGTAAAGAGTAGCAGGCAACCATACCTTACAGAACATGTTGATAGAGAAACTCTGAATCAACTCATGTTGAAAAATCACTGGAGGCTTGGCAACCTGATCAACCTCAGGCAGAGACCATTTATGCTCTACAGGAGGTCTGACTGCCTGTCTTTCCCTTTTTATAGGTTTTAGTTTATCTGTGGCAGGTGATCTTTCACCAGTTAGGCTTGCGGCCAAGCCACCTGGTAGCTTTGGTGCAAAGAGGCTTGCCATGGCACCAAATGGACTTCCAGTCGACATAGGGGCTGCTTCATTTCCTGAAAGTGTATGTTCGAACACAGCCTGCATTGAAATGGGTCAGCTAACCAGCCTGCAACTTAATCCTATAGGGGAATCAGCTAAACTATCAACAACAATACTTAAAAGGATGTAATTTCTAACTACCTCTATCTCCCGCACTGCTCTGGGAATATCATCAATTTCTCCAACCAGGTATAAGGTGGCATTGGCAGGGTAATACCATCGCTCATGGAATCTGCGGATCTTATCAGGATGCCATTTAAGTATTTGCTCCTCAAGTCCAATAGGAAATCTGTTGCTCAATTTGTTTTCGGAGTGTAAATGTTGCAACAACTACAACCATAGGAACCACAATTACTGATTGTACAGAAAGATAGTGTCTTAATGATTCAATACTGTCCCAAGAACATGGCCAAAAAGAATAAGAACAAAAACTTACCTGGCAATCAACACGGTATTCGATTGTGTTCATCATCTGGAGCTCTGAAAGAATTGCTCTTCTCTCTTTCTCAACGCGAGACGATGAAAACTTAGGATGAAAAGCTATCTGAAAGGAATAAATTGAAGAACCTGTTCATATATCTACGTAATAGCATGAAGAGATTTGTCAAACAGACTAATATCATGCCCATTGCAGCATGCATCAAAATTTTAGCTACCAGTTTGAAGATGGTGCCGTATCAAATAACATTACATGACAGCAGTGGGTAGTCTTTAATTTGCTCCGACCATTTTGAATATGCTTGCTGTTTCATATATCTTTAACAGAAAGAATGAATATGCTTGTGATTTCAAATATCTTTAACAAAAAAAAAAAGCCTATGGTTGGCATACATCCTATAACTCCAAATAGAATGCAATTGAGTAAGATCTTACCTCATTTAAAGCATCCAACACAGAAGGGAGTAAAGATTCACCATATTCCTGCCACATGGAAGACAAACTAAATGTCAGACCATAGACAAACAAGAGAAGACATCTAATTTCAACCATCAGTATTCACAGAATATAAGTCTATGGCGGCCAACGTATACATTTTCAAATCCATTTGATGCAAGTGCTTGTCAAAGAAAATATGCAAATAGGAAAGCAACGATGGCCTCAAACAAACCACCAAGAGTTAATTTCCAACCCAAAATTGATACTGAGAAAGGCCACAAAAGTAAGGACCTTTGTTTTAGTTGGAGAATGGATATGGAAGACTGTATGGTGGAAGTCTGTATATGCATTAGACCTTGCACCTGTCCCCAAGAGTTTCTCACGCTTTTTACTCCCAAGAAATGCAACATGCTCGATCATATGTGCAATTCCCTGCTCATCCTCTTCCTCATCAATTGATCCGACATGAACTTCCATGTGAGCCTCAAACCTGCAAACTAAAATACTTAGAACCATAGTTCACATATTTAAATATGTATATCAAAGTAATTTTGCTTAGTCTGACTTAACTAAAGTTTAACTGTGGCATGAATTAAGCATGGTTCAATATTTACTGGCTGCTGCGTAACCATATATACTGGAGCAGAATTTCCTGAACTCAACATTGTCCTGGTTAATTCTCCAACGGATTCACCTATAGTTCTTTAAAATGTCTCTAAAGTATAATAAAAAAATAAGAGAGCAATGGAAGCCACAATGTATGATCATGTATCCATATACTCCCTCCGTCCGGAAATACTTGTCGAAGGAATGGATGTATCTAGACATATCTTAGTTTTAGATACATCCATTTTTATTCATTTCTCCGACAAGTATTTTGGGACGGAGGGAGTACAATACAAGCATGTGAATTCTATGGTCGAGAAATCAAGACAGGTTGAAACTATGTACTTGTTCAACTATTTAAGAGTTTCAGCAATTATTCTGCCATGTATCTTTGAAAATGCATTAAAGTGAAACAGAAAAGACAACACAAATTGCTAGGTCACTGGGAAATTGTGGTTGTGAATGTAGAAAGGGTTCAATAAAAATTCAGTTGCAAGGAAATGATTGTGGCAGTATGGTCATGTCATACCCACTTCTGGTAATTGTATTACAGTGTGTATAAAATGAGGTGAAAATGAAGCTTCCTCACCTGTCTGCTGGAACTTTATTAGGTAAAATAAGATATCTGAGGCCATTCTTCAATTGACCCCGTATTAGCTTTGGATGGGACGGAAGAGGGGTGTCCAGGACATCTTCAAACGCCTCGTTTCTTATAGTGGGATCGTAAGCTTTATCAAGAGCTGCCTCAGACCATGTTGGACTCGCAACATGTGGTTCGTCAGGTCCAGCAGCACGTAATATATGACTACGCCTGGTCTGAAAACATCGAATAATTAAGTCAATGCCTTCAACATTTAGCTTGCTGCATACTCAAATACCGGCAAGCAACTGCCTTCTCGCTATATGTTGCTCGGTACAATATTTGCCTCCCACTAGTGAAGCTCAACATTTAGCTTGACAGTTAATGAAAAAACAATCATGTGTAGGCTTTATGGACATAGAAACCAGGGAATCCTTTTAGTACAAAAACTACGGCTGAATTTTTTGCACTACCACTGATGGTCGGCCCACATTTATTGTGCTGCTCATATGCCCCCCATAATACGCACCACTAATTAAGCAGCCAAGCAGAACGTATATACTAACAAGAGAAGCAAGGAACAAAACACTTTTCCCCAGCAGTCACCGCATGCAATCCGTTAACAGAAAAATAGCTGCCTAATAATCCATCAACACAGATGAAACGAACCTTAGGCCCGCTCCACCGGCTGTGCAGCGATAAGCCCGAGGTGTGCGGGAGCGCGCACGGCGCGAACCTGGCGAGCCCCGGCCGTCCCCGCCTCCGGCTCCTCGGGAAGCACGAGAGGCACCCGTCCCTCTCCTCGCCGAGAATCCCAGCGGCCGACGCCGACGCCGCGCCGAGCCCTTGCGTCCGCCTCCTCGACCTGCAGGCGCACACACACGCAGCGACGCGAATCAGCAATTCGCTAACAAACCTGGTGAACTCTCGCAAGCGGCGTGGGTCAATTCGTGCGTCCGTACTAACCTGGGCGTGACGGCGCGGCGGTGCGAGCAGCGGAGGGGGTTGGCCGGCGCGGCGGTGGCGGAGGGGCGCAGGGCGAGGGAGGGGCGTGGGCGGAAGGCGTGGGAGGAGTGGTGCACCGCGGCGGCGGAGAGGGAGAGGCCCGGGGCGAGGCGCGGGGGCGCGGCCGCTGCCGCGGCGACGACGGAGGGGGAGGGGAAGGAGGCCATGGGGGTGGGATGGCCCGGAGGGGAGGGGAGGATAGGAGAGCGAGAGAACGCTGCTCTCTCCCTCTATTACTAGTCTTTTCTGGGTATTTTGGTGTTTTTTGTGAGGGTAAAATAGGCTGGGGCCTATCGAGGAGTTGGGGGCCGGCACGGCGGCTTTCGCGGCTGCGAGAGGTGGAGACGCAAATATCCTCCTGACTCGCGAGTTGGTGCCCGAAGGCACCCGAGTTTGCATTCGGGTTCGGCCCGGGCCGCGCTAAAGCGTGAACAGACTTTCTTTTCTTTTTTTTGAGGTTGAGGATCAACAGACTTTCTTTGTTGAGGTTAACGTTGCCGCTTTATTTAGCCAACGTAGCTAGGGATCAAATTGGGTGTTCAAGGATCATTGTTGAATCTGACTGCTTGAAGGTAATTGATGCATGCAGTGGAGTCTCAGATATATTGGCACCATATGCTGCTACTCTCGTGGATTGTTCCCAACTCGCACACGGTATCTTCGATTCGTTTCCAGCATTGTTCGAGGGAAGCCAATAATTTGGCACGCTACCTAGTTAGGCATGCTTACGATATTCAGTTGGTGTACTGATGGGACAATGAACCACCCAGTTTTTTTCTTCCACATGTCTTGAAGGATCTAACTCTGATAATTTCACAATAAGGTGCCTTGAGGCTTTCCTTTCAAAAGAAAACATGGCTAGAAATATCGTCTGCAGTTACATCTAAAACAAAATCTGGAGGAGTCCCTAACCAAATCTTACAAATCTCATCTCCTACGCCTACTTTTCCTAACTTATGCGGCAGAACGATGAACCCATGCAACCCGAAAGTCCATGCGCGTGTTGAGCATCTCCTTTATCTCTTAAATCCACGGCTCGGCTGCACCTAGGTTCATCTGCGGATCATTGATCATTTGCACCATGTTTTCAAGCTCCAGATGGACCCTCTCAACCCCGTGCTCGATCACCACTGTAACGCTCTCCTGCAAGCAAGAATTTCAGCAGCCACTGGATCAACAGTATTTTGGAAATAGTGGCGAACTCCGGCCAGAAAAGCTATGTTGTGATCCCTCAGCACGGTACCACCTCCACCTTTGTCGCCAAACTTTGACACGGCTCCACCAGGACTCCCTCAGCGTGCCCTGCGGATGCACAGGCAGCAGGGGCAGCCAGAGGGTTGCGGTTTGCCCCAGAGCAAGCGTCACCGTTGCGGCTGCATCCTTCGGCGGGGTGGAGAGGCAGAAACAGAATAATCTCTCCACCCACACCCTGCGGAGCGTGGCCGCTGGGATGTTGTTGGCATTGTCCTTCTTCGGTGCCACCTGCTCCCGTTTCGGTCGCAGGGGAGGTGGCGACGACACCGCCTGCACCGACCACGCCCCCCCACGGCATCCATGTCCCCGTGCATCTCCGTAGCCCCCACGGCCTCGATGGCCGCATGCTGAGGGGCCTTCAAGGTGGATGGCTGATGACCCACAAGTGTTGGGGATCTATCGTAGTCCTTTCGATAAGTAAGAGTGTCGAACCCAATGAGGAGCAGAAGGAAATGATAAGCGGTTTTCAGTAAGGTTTTCTCTGCAAGCACTGAAATTGTAGGTAATAGATAGTTTTGTGATAAGATAAATAGTAACAAGCAAAAAGTAAATAAAGTAAATAAAGTGCAGCAAGGTGGCCCAATCCTTTATGTAGCAAAGGATAAGCCTGGACAAATTCTAATAATGAAGAAGGAGCTCCCGAGGACACATTGGGAATTATCGTCAAGCTAGTTTTCATCACGTTCATAAGATTCGCATTTGGTATTTTGATAATTTGATATGTGGGCGGACCGGTACTTGGGTACTGCCATAACTAGGACAAGCATCACACTTATGATTAACCCCTATTGCAAGCATCCGCAACTACAAAAAAGAGTATTAAGGTAAACCTAACCACAACATTAAACATATGGGTCCATATCAACCCCTAACGAAGTAACACATAAAGTAGGGTTTAAGCTTCTGTCACTCTAGCAACCCATCATCTACTTATTAATTCCCCATGCCTTCCTCTAGGCCCAAATAATGGTGAAGTGTCATGTAGTCAACGTTCACATAACACCACTAGAGGAAAGACAACATACATCTCATCAAAATATCGAACGAATACCAAATTTACATGACTACTAATAGCAAGACTTCACCCATGTCCTCAGGAACAAACACAACTACTCACAAAGCATATTCATGTTCATAATCATAGGAGTAATAATATGCATAAAGGATCTGAACATATGATCTTCCACCAAGTAAACCAATTAGCATCAACTACAAGGAGTAATCAACACTACTAGCAACCCACATGTACCAATTTGTGGTTTTGATACAAGATTGGATACAAGCGATGAACTAGGGTTTTAAGAGGAGATGGTGTTGGTGAAGATATTGATGGAGATTGACCCCCTCCCGATGAGAGGATCGTTGGTGATGATGTTGGTGATGATTTCCCCCTCCCGAAGGGAAGTGTCCCCGGCAGAACAGCTCCGCCAGAGCCCTAGATTGATTCCGCCAAGGTTTCGCCTCGTGGCGGCGGAGTTTCGTCCCGTGAGCTTGCCCACAATTTTTTCCAGTGTAGAAGTGGTGATATAGCAGAAGATGGACGCCGGAGGCCCACCAGGGGGCCCAGGAGATAGGGGGCCGCGCCCTATAGGGGGGCGCCCCCTGTCTCCTTGACAGGGTGTGGGCCCCCTGGCCTATTTCTTTTGCTCATAAATTCTTATTAAATCCAAAAGGTTGTTTCGTGGAGTTTCAGGACTTTTGGAGTTGTGCATAATAGGTTTCCAATGTTTGCTCCTTTTCCACCAAATTCCATTGCAAGCATCCCCCTCTTCATGGTAAACCTTGTAAAATAAGAGAGAATAGCCATAAGTATTGAGATATAATGTGTAATAACAGCCCATAATGCAATAAATATTGATATAAAAGCATGATGCAAAATGGACGTATCAACTCCCCGAAGCTTAGACCTCGCTTGTCCTCAAGCGGAAGCCGAAATCGAAAAATATGTCCACATGTTTAGACATAGAGGTGTCGATAAAAATAAAATACGGACATGAGGGCATCATGATCATTCTAATAACATTAACGTAAATAGATTTTGTCATATGATTTCCTATGCTCAAATAACAAGCAATTCACAATGTCAAGTATGGTTCAAAAACTTCATTGGGAACTAACAAACTATAATCTAAGTCATTGAAACAATTGCAATTTATCGTAACATCAGAAAGAGTCAATAATAGAGCTTTTCAACAAGCTCACATACTCAACTATCTCGTAGTCTCTTATAATTGATAACACTCACGCAATACTTGTGGTTATAGAGTTTCAGCCGGACACTAAGAAAGATAGGGGCTTATTGTGTTGCCTCCCAACGTATTCACCTTTAGGTGATGTCAACAATAATAGACCATGCTAAGTTACATCCAATTGTATATATGCATCATAATCTTTCAAACACGAGGAGCTTGCCAAAGGATAAAGTAAAAAGGGAAAGGTGAGGATCACCTTGACTCAAGCATAAATTAAAAACATAAAGCAAAAGATAGGCCCTTCGCAGAGGGAAGCAGAGTTGTCATGCACGTTTAGGGTTGATGCACGAAATCTTAATGCAAAAGAACGTCACTTTATATTGCCCCTTGTATGTGGACCTTTATTATGCAGTCCGTTGCTTTTATTACTTCCACAACAAGTTCGTACAAAGCTTATTTTCTCCGCACTAATAAGTCATACATATTTAGAGAGTAATTTTTATTGCTTGCACCGATGACAACTTACTTGAAGGATCTTACTCAATCCATAGGTAGGTATGGTGGACTCTCATGGCAAAACTGGGTTTAAGGATATTTGGAAGCACAAGTAGTATCTCTACTTGGTGCAAGAATTTTGGCTAGCATGAGGGGCAAGCTCAACATGTTTGGAAGGTCAATGCCAATATACTTTAACTGAAATGTCGGAAAACATAAACCATTACGTTGTCTTCCTTGTCCAACGTCAACTCTTTTAGCATGTCATTCTTAATAGTGCTCCCAATTATAAAAGGTGTCCAAGATAATGTATTTATATGTGAACCCCTCTTTCCTTATCACTTCCTATTAATTGAACAATGACTAAGACTACGTTCATCAACTCTCAACAATTTTTTATGCCTCATACTTTTTATAGGTGAAGTTATCACTATCCATAAGATCAATATGAACTCTTTTGTTCTTTCTACTTTCTGCAACAAAGCAAAGCCCTTGACTCAATACTAATCTTTATTATAGATAGCACACTGACTCGATTACATAAAGAGATCACAATACAAAACTAAAAACTACTTGATATCAAAACTTCAAACTACTAGATCAAGATACTACTAAAAGGATCGAACTAAATAAAGCAGTAAAGATAGGAGTGTGATGGTGATATGATACCGGGGCACCTCCCCCAAGCTTGGCAGTTGCCAAGGGGAGTGCCCATACCCATGTGATTATTTCTCCTTCTTCACCGTTGCTGTTATGATCTTCTTGGCGATGATGCCCTTCAGGATACGGTTCTCCTCCTCGAGCTTATTGACTTGTTGTTTGAGGTCCATAATTTCTTTACTGAGCTTGCCCAGAACGCCAAGGCTCCTTTTACCCAAGGATGCTGCATAGCTTCTGGAGAACAAGTGAAACTCTTTTTCATATTTTCATAAGAAAGAAATCTAGAGTTGGAAGGGATGACCGAATCAGGGACGGCCAGGCTAGGTAGTTCCCCCATAGTGAATTCTGCTCGGAGACGAGAGGTAACTTCTTGATCTTCCTCCATGGCATCTATCCTTTTCAAATCAGCCTCCATCTCATCCTACGTTGATGGTCCAAAGTGATAGGCATCACTATTTGCTCCTGGACCTGGCGTTGGGTGAGATAGCCGGCTCTCCCCAACTGACTCCTGAGAAGACATCTTGCTTTATTCTGCAACAACAACAACTCGAAACGAAAACAGAGGATATTTGCGTGATACGGTGGTCAAAACCTTCGGGAGTATATATAATGAATTTTTACCGACCAAAATACGTAACGTGCAAGAAAACGGAGTCTGGGAGGCACACGAGGTGCCCACGAGACAGGGGAGCGCGCTCTCGAGGGGGCGCGCTCTCCTCTCTCGTGGGAGCCTCGTGTCCCTTTCGGACTACTTCTTTCTTCCTAAAATTCTTAAATATTCCAAAACTGATAAAAATTGCCATGTTTTGGAGTCGGTTTACTTACCGTACCACATACCTATACCTTTTCGGAGTCTGGAACATTTTGGAAAGTGTCCCTTATGTATTCCTCAGGGGTTACGGTTTCAATAATATTAGTTTCAACATTGATAGGATTACCTGAAATATAGTGTTTAATTCTTTCACCGTTTACCACCCTCGGTTTTGTACCTTCGAAGTTGTTGATTTTCATAGCACCAGAAGGATAGGCCTCCTTGATAACGTAAGGACCTTCCCATTTTGAGAGAAGTTTTCCTGCAAAAAATCTTAAACAGGAGTTGAATAATAACACATAATCTCCTACTTTAAACTCACGCTTTTGTATCCTCTTATCATGCCAGCGTTTGGCTTTTTCTTTGAAAAGCTTGGCATTCTCATAGGCTTGGGTTCTCCATTCATCAAGTGAGCTAATATCAATCAACCTCTTCTCACTGGCAAGTTTGAAGTCATAATTGAGCTCTTTAATAGCCCAATATGCCTTATGTTCAAGTTCAAGAGGTAAATGACATGCTTTTCCATAAACCATCTTATATGGAGACATACCCATAGGATTTTTGTATGCAGTTTGATAGGCCCATAATGCATCATCAAGTTTTTTGGACCAATTCTTTCTAGATCTATTCACAGTCTTTTGCAAAATTAGTTTGAGCTCTCTATTGCTCAACTCTACTTGACCACTGGACTGTGGATGATAAGGAGATGCTATTCTATGATTGACATCATACTTAGCAAGCATCTTACGGAAAGCACCATGAATAAAGTGTGAACCACCATCCGTCATAAGATATCTAGGGACTCCAAACCTCGGAAAATAACTTCTTTAAGCATTTTAATAGAAGTGTTATGATCAGCACTACTAATTGGAATAGCTTCTACCCACTTAGTAACGTAATCAACAACAACTAAAATATGTGTATAGCCATTGGAGGCAGGAAAAGGTCCCATATAATCAAAGCTCCAAACATCAAACGGTTCAATAACAAGAGAATAAATCATAGGCATTTCTTGACGTCTACTAATGTTACCTATTCTTTGACATTCATCACAAGATAAGACAAACTTACGAGCATCTTTGAAGAGAGTAGGCCAATAAAAACCAGATTGTAGTACCTTGTGTGCAGTTCTGTCTCTAGCGTGATGTCCTCCATAAGATTCAGAGTGACACTTACGTAGGATCTGTTCCTGTTCATGCTCAGGCACACAACGTCTAATAACACCATCTACTCCTTCGTTATAAAGATGTGGGTCATCCCAGAAATAGTGTCTTAAATCATAAAAGAACTTTTTATTTTGCTGGTATGTGAAACTAGGCGGTATATATTTAGCAACAATGTAATTAGCATAGTCAGCATACCAAGGAGCAGTACGAGAAGCATTGATGACCGCTAATTGTTCATCAGGAAAGCTATCATTAATAGGCAGTGGGTCATCAAGAACATTCTCTAACCTAGACAAGTTGTCTGCAATGGGGTTCTCAGCTCCCTTTCTATCAATAATATGCAAGTCAAATTCTTGGAGCAGGAGAACCCATCTAACGAGTCTAGGCTTAGCATCTTTCTTTTCCATAAGATATTTAATAGCAGCATGATCAGTGTGAATAGTAACTTTGGAATCAACAATATAAGGTCTAAACTTATCACATGCAAACACAACTGCTAAGAACTCTTTTTCAGAGTAGCATAATTTCCAAGGCGTATCAAGAGTCTTACTAGCATACCGGATAACATTCAATTTCTTATCGACTCTTTGCCCTAAAACAACACCTACAACATAATCACTAGCATCGCATATAATTTCAAAAGGTAAATTCCAATCGGTGGTGAACAATATGTGCAAGGATCAAAGCTTTCTTAAGTGTTTCAAATGCTTCTACACAATCATCATCAAAGACAAAAGGAATATATTTTTGCAATAAATTAGTCAGAGGCCTAGAGATTTTAGAAAAGTCCTTAATGAACCTCCTATAAAAGCCGACGTGACCAAGGAAACTTCTTATACCTTTTATATCCTTGGGACATGGCATATTTTCAATAGCATCAACCGTGGCTTTATCAACTTCAATACCTCTCTCGAAGATCTTGTGCCCCAAGACAATGCCTTCATTAACCATAAAGTGACACTTTTCCCAATCCAGGACGAGACTAGTGTCTTCGCATCTCTGCAAAACTCGATCAAGGTTGCTCAAACAATCATCAAAAGAGGATCCATAGACGGAGAAGTCATCCATGAATACCTCACAAATCTTTTCACAAAAATCAGAGAATATAGCCGTCATGCATCTTCGAAAGGTAGCAGGTGCATTACATAAACCAAAAGGCATAAGTCTATAAGCAAAAGTACCAAAAGGGCAAGTAAAAGTAGTTTTAGATTGATCCTTCGCTTACACAGGTATTTGAGAGAAGCCAGAATAACCATCTAGAAAGCAAAAATGTGTGTGTTTGGATAGCCTTTCTAGCATTTGATCAATAAAAGGTAAAGGGTAATGATCTTTCTTAGTAGCTTTAGTTAACTTATGGAAATCAATTACCATCCTATAACCTGTAATAATTCTTTGCGGGATCAGTTCATCTTTATCGTTAGGAACAACGGTAATACCTCCCCTTTTAGGGACACAATGGACAGGGCTTACCCATTCACTATCAGCAATGGGATAAATAATACCTGCCTCAAGGAGCTTTAGAATCTCCTTTCTTACCACTTCCTTCATTTTGGGATTTAATCGTCTTTGAGGATCTCTAACTGGCTTGGCATCTTTCTCCACTAAAATTTTGTGCTGACATAATGTGGGACTAATGCCCTTAAGATCATCCAGAGTATATCCAATAGCAACTCGGTGCTTCTTCAGAGCTTTCGATAGTCTTTCTTCTTCTTTCTCTGAAAGGTTAGCACTAATAATAATATAATATATTTCTTTTTCATCAAGATAAGCTTACTTAAGATTATCAGGTAATGGTTTGAGTTCAAACACGGGATCACCCTTGGGTGGAGGGGGATCCCCAAGAATTTCAACGAGAAGGTTATGTTTCAGCATAGGTTCCTTTTTAAGGAACACTTCATCTGTTTCTTCCCTTTCCTTCATAAACATATTGTTTTCATGGTCTAGCAAATATTGTTCTAACGGATCAGTTGGAGGAACAGCAGTGGAAGCAAGACCAATAATTTCATCCTTACTAGATGGTTCCCTTTAATGAGGTTGTCTACTAAACTTGGCAAAATTAAACTCATGAGACATACCATCTATGCCAATAGTGACAATATTCCTTTCACAATTAATCTTAGCACTAGCTGTATTCAAGAAGGGTCTACCAAAAATAATGGGACAAAAATCATCTTGTGGGGAAGTAAGAATAAGAAAATCGGCAGGGTATTTAACCTTCCCACACAAAACTTCAACATCTCTAACAATCCCAATAGGTTTGATGGTATCCCTATTAGCAAGCTTAATAGTAACATCAATGTCTTCTAATTCAACAGGTGCAATATCGTGCATAATTTCTTTATAAAGATCATAAGGTATCGCACTAGCACTAGCACCCATATCACATAAGCCATGATAACAATGATCTCCTATTTTAACAGAAATAACAGACATGCCTCCAACAGGTCTACGTGTCTTAGTATCAGGTCCAGCAATATTAGCAGTCTCACCCAAGAAAGAAATAACATGCCCATCTAAATCCTCATCCAAGAGATCTTTAACCATAGCAATACTAGGTTCAACATTAATTTGCTCAGGAGGTGTATAGGTCCTAGTATTACTCTTACGAACAACAGTTGAAGCTTTAGCGTGATATTTTATCCTAACAGGAAAAGGAGGTTTTTCAACATAAGCAGTAGGAACAATAGGATCACTATATGTAATAGTCTTTTCTTCGACTGTAATAGGTGCAACTACCTTCACTTCAATAGGAGGATTGTATTTAAACCACTTCTCTTTAGGGAGATCAATGTGAGTAGCAAAAGATTCACAAAAAGTAGCTACTATCTCAGAGTCAAGTCCATACTTGGAGCTAAATCCACGGAAAGCATCATTATCCATAAAAGATTTAACACAATCAAAATTAGGTGTCATACCTGACTCCTTACCATCGTCGGAACCCCAATCTTCAGATTTGCATTTAATTCTTTCCAATAAGTCCCATTTGAAATCAATAGTCTTCAGCATATAAGAACCAGCACAAGAAGTATCGAGCAGGTTGCGATTATTGAGAGAAAGCCGAGCATAAAAATTCCGAATAATCATTTCCCGAGAGAGCTCATGATTGGGGCATGAATACAACATTGACTTAAGCCTCCCCCAAGCTTGAGCGATGCTTTCTCCTTCGCGAGGCCAGAAATTATATATGTAATTAGGGTCACGATGAACAAGATGCATAGGATAAAACTTCTGGTGAAATTCCAACTTCAATCGCTTATAATTCCAAGATCTCGTATCATCACATAGCCTATACCATGTCATTGCATCTCCCATCAAAGATAAAGGGAAGACCTTCCTTTTGACAACATCATCGGGAATACATGCAAGCTTAAATAATCCACAAAGATAAGGTGTAAATCGGGATGCAATGTTCCGTCTCCTGTAAAAGGATTAGCTAACAGTTTTTCTATCATACCCGAAGGAATCTCAAAGTGAATATTTTCATAAAGTTCAGTAGGTTGAGGAGCATCTCTTTGCTCTTCTGGTTGGGGTGAAGATACCCCAAATAAGCCCCTCAAAGGATTAGTTTCCATAGTGACAAGTAACAGAAAATTTCAGGACACTATATAAATGTTTCCTTACCAAGTTCCACTCACCAAAAGCGCTACACTCCCCGGCAACGGCGCCAGAAAAGAGTCTTGATGACCCACAAGTGTAGGGGATCTATCTTAGTCCTTTCGATAAGTAAGAGTGTCGAACCCAACGAGGAGCAGAAGGAAATGATAAGCGGTTTTCAGTAAGGTTTTCTCTGCAAGCACTGAAATTGTAGGTAATAGATAGTTTTGTGATAAGATAAATAGTAACAAGCAAAAAGTAAATAAAGTAAATAAACTGCAGCAAGGTGGCCCAATCCTTTATGTAGCAAAGGATAAGCCTGGACAAATTCTAATAATGAATAAGGAGGTCCCGAGGACACATGGGAATTATCGTCAAGCTAGTTTTCATCACGTTCATAAGATTCGCGTTCGGTACTTTGATAATTTGATATGTGGGTGGACTGGTACTTGGTTACTGCCCTAACTTGGACAAGCATCCCACTTATGATTAACCCCTATTTCAAGCATCCGACTACAAAAAGGAGTATTAAGGTAAACCTAACCACAGCATTAAAGATATGGGTCCATATCAACCCCTAACGAAGTAACGCATAAACTAGGGTTTAAGCTTCTGTCACTCTAGCAACTCATCGTCTACTTATTACTTCCCCATGCCTTCCTCTAGGCCCAAATAGTGGTGAAGTGTCATGTAGTCGACGTTCACATAACACCACTAGAGGAAAGACAACATACATCTCATCAAAATATCGAACGAATACCAAATTTACATGACTACTAATAGCAAGACTTCACCCATGTCCTCAGGAACAAACGTAACTACTCACAAAGCATATTCATGTTCATAATCAGAGGAGTAATAATATGCATAAAGGATCTGAACATATGATCTTCCACCAAGTAAACCAATTAGCATCAACTACAAGGAGTAATCAAGACTACTAGCAACCCACAGGTACCAATTTGTGGTTTTGATACAAGATTGGCTACAAGAGATGAACTAGGGTTTTAAGAGGAGATGGTGCTGGTGAAGATGTTGATGGAGATCGACCCCCTCCCGATGAGGGGATCGTTGGTGATGATGTTGGTGATGATTTCCCCCTCCCGGAGGGAAGTGTCCCCGGCAGAACAGCTCCGCCAGAGCCCTAGATTGATTCCGCCAAGGTTCCGCCTCGTGGCGGCGGAGTTTCGTCCTGTGATCTTGCCCACGATTTTTTCCAGGGTAAAAGTGATGATATATCAGAAGATGGACGCCGGAGGCCCAGCAGGGGGCCCAGGAGATAGGGGGTCGCGCCTATAGGGGGGGGCGCCCCCCTGTCTCCTTGACAGGGTGTGGGCCCCCTGGCCTATTTCTTTCGCTCATAAATTCTTATTAAATCCAAAAAGTTGTTTCGTGGAGTTTCAGGACTTTTGGAGTTGTGCAGAATAGGTTTCCAATGTTTGCTCCTTTTCCAGCGAGAATTCTAGCTGCCGACATCCCCCCTCTTCATGGTAAACCTTGTAAAATAAGAGAGAATAGCCATAAGTATTGAGATATAATGTGTAGTAATAGCCCATAATGCAATAAATATTGATATAAAATCATGATGCAAAATGGACGTATCAATGGGTGAGCTGCAGTATCGGGCTTCTTCTTGGGTGCCATGGATGATGGAGCCATCGATGAAGAATATGATGATGAAGATGATGCGCTGTGTACACTCTCGGGTTCGCACAAATGCTTCCCCCTACCTAGTGCGCCAAAGATGTCATGGGAAAATAAGGCCACCTATGGGGCCATCGGCCCCTTGTGGTTCAACAGGGGGGAAGAGCGCATTGCACAAAGAGCGGAGGGTGCAGAGCAGCACGACAGTGATCACACAAGCAATATTACCCAGGTTCGGGCCACCACGAGGCGTAAAACCCCACTCCTGCTTTGGTGCATTGATGAGGGAACTATGGTGGACACGCAGCGCTCGAGCCCGGCAAGGTTGCCTCGGGGCGGAAGCAGCTACGCCCGTACGAGTGTACAAGGGTCCTAATCCTTTCTAAGGTTGCCACGACCCTCCTTTTATAGATTAAGGGGTCACCACAATGACAAGTCAGTCATTGCGTACTGACCAGATAGCAAACGGTTCTATCATACCTAACTCTCCAGACAGGACAAGGTGCATTAAATGCACCGCTTAATGTCACATCATAGCGCAGCCCGACAAGCTTTGTCGGGCCGTTCGGCCTCTTTATCGCCTATCTGCATGACACATCTCTGGACGAGTGTCATTTGGAGGTGATTTCCTTCGGAGGTGGCTGCCACGTGCCAAATGACAGCCACTTAGTCACTTGGGGGCTCGACACCGCACCGACCGATGACTTGCATTGCTGTGAGGTGGAGCGGTGGATCCTTGGCGGGGTAGTCCGCCCTCGACGTCCCCGGCAAGCTTGCCGGGGCAGTCTTGAGACTGGTCTGCAGGGCAACCTCGACCCCGCTGATACGTCTCCAACGTATCTATAATTTTTGATTGTTCCATGCTATTATATTACCCTTTTTGGATGTTTATGGGCTTTACTTTACACATTTATATCATTTTTGGGACTGACCTACTAACCGGAGGCCCAACCCGTATTGCTGTTTTTTTTCCTATTTCAGTATT
Source organism: Aegilops speltoides (assembly GCA_021437245.1). NCBI lineage: Eukaryota > Viridiplantae > Streptophyta > Magnoliopsida > Poales > Poaceae > Aegilops > Aegilops speltoides. The sequence goes on along the minus strand of CM038147.1, from coordinate 454,487,035 downwards.
TCGAAGAAAAGGAATATCAAACGGAGTCCAAATGGAATGAAACCTTCGGGAGCGTGATTTTTGGAACAAACGTGATGCAGAGGACTTGGAGTGCAAGCCAAGAAGCAGCTTAGGCGACCACGAGGGTGGAGGGTGCGCCCACCCCTACAGGGCGCGCCCCCTATCTCGTGGGCCCCTCGGGCGGCCACCGACCTACTTCTTCCTCCTATATATACCCACGTACCCCGAAAACATCCAGGGAGCCAACGAAAAACAATTTCCACCATTGAACCTTCAGATCCGCGAGATCCCATCTTGGAGCCTTCACGGCGCTCACGGAGGGGGAATCGACCATGGAGGGCTTCTACATCAACACCATAGCCCCTCCAATGAGTTGTGAGTAGTTTAGCACAGGGGTCCATAGTTATTAGCTAGATGGCTTCTTCTCTATTTTTGGATCTCAATACCATGTTCTCCCCCTCTCTTGTGGAGATCTATTCGATGTAACTCTTTTTGCGGTGTGTTTGTCGAGATCCGATGAATTGTGGGTTTATGCTCAAGTTTATCTATGAGAAATATTTGAATCTCCTTTGAATTCTTTTATGTATGATTGAGTTATCTTTGCAAGTCTCTTCGAATTATCAGTTTGGTTTGGCCTACTAGATTGATCTTTCTTGCAATGGGAGAAGTGCTTAGCTTTGGGTTCAATCTTGCGGTGTCCTTACCCAGTGACAATAGGGGTTGCGAGGCACGTATTGTATTGTTGCAATCGAGGATAAAAAGGTGGGGTTTATATCATATTGCATGAGTTTATCCCTCTACATCATGTCATCTTTCTTAATGTGTTACTCTGTTCTTATGAACTTAATACTCTAGATGCATGCCGGATAGCGGTCGATGTGTGGAGTAATAGTAGTAGATGCAGGCAGGAGCCAGTCTACTTGTCACGGACGTGATGCCTATATACATGATCATGCCTAGATAATCTCATAATTTTTCGCTTTTCTATCATTTGCTCAATCGTAATTTGTTCACCCACCGTAATACTTATGCTATCTTGAGAGAAGCCACTGGTGAAACCTATGGCCCCCGGGTCTATCTTTTATCATATAAGCTTTCAATCTACTTTTATTTGCATCTTTACTTTTTCAATCTATATTATAAAATACCAAAAATATATTTATCTTATCATGCTATCTCTATCAGATCTCATTTTTGCAAGTGTCCGTGAAGGGATTGACAACCCCTTTATTGCGTTGGTTGCGAGTTCTTTGTTTGTTTGTGTAGGTGCGTGGGACTTTTGAGGAGCCTCCTACTGGATTGATACCTTGGTTCTCAAAAACTGAGGGAAATACTTACGCTACTATTGCTGCATCACCTTTTCCTCTTCAAGGAAAACCAACGCAAGCTCAAGACGTAGCAAGAAGGATTTCTGGCGCCATTGCTGGGGAGGTCTTCGCTCAAGTCAAGACATACCAAGTACCCATCACAAACTTATCTCCCTCGCATTTACATTATTTGCCATTTGCCTCTCGTTTTCCTCTCCCCCACTTCACCCTTGCCGTTTTATTTGCCCTCTCTTTCCCAAATTTTTCCTCTCTTTTTCGCTTGCTTTTTTCTTTTTGCTTGTGTGTTGGATTACTTGTTGCCATGGCGCAAGATAATACCAAATTGTGTGATTTCTCCAGTACCAATAATAATGATTTCCTTAGTACTCCGATTGCTCCTCTTAATGATGTTGAGTCTTTGAAATCAATACTCCTTTGCTGAATCCTGTTATGAAAGATCAATTCGCCGCCTTCCTAGTGAAGATGCTGCTACCCATCTAAAACACTTTGTTGATTTGTGTGGTATGCAAAAAACAAAGATACGAATATGATATTATTAAATTTAAGTTATTTCCATTTTCACTTAGAGATCGTGCTAAAATTTGTTTTCGTCTTTGCCTAAAAATAGTATTGATTCTTGGAACAAATGCAAACATGCTTTTATCTCTAAGTATTTTCCTCCCGCTAAGATCATCACTCTTAGGAACGATATTATGAATTTTAAACAACTTGATCATGAGCATGTTTCCCAGTCTTGGGAAAGAATGAAATTGATGATTCACAATTGCCCTACCCATGATTTAAATTTATGGATGATCATACAAAAATTTTATGCTGGATTGAATTTTGCTTCTAGAAATCTTTTAGATTCGGCCACGGGAGGCACGTTTATGGAAATCACTTTAGGAGATGCTACAAAACTTCTTGATAATATTATTGCTAATTATTCTCAATGGCACACTGAAATATCTACTAGTAAAAAAGTGCATGCTGTAGAAGAACTTAATGTTTTGAGTGGAAAGATGGATGAACTTATGAAATTGTTTGCTACTTGTTGACATCGGATTTTGGCAAGGTACAAAAGGCAAGTAAGATGGCCTCAAGTGAAAGAGTTTTCGGCATGCAAAGTTTCAGGTCGCCGAGTGGAATAACTTTGATGTTTAACTTATCGCCATTCGACCTTATCTCGGTGGCCGAAGTTGTACTCCGAGTGACAAAATTCAACATTCCGAGTGGTTTTCGGCCGACCATGCCTTCAAGACGACCTCGGATGAAGGAGTACTCTAAAGAAATTGTCTTCGTCTCGTCGAGGCGATCGATTTTGATATATAAATCATCTCAATCCGAGTTAATATGCAAAAGTTAGAGGCAATACACTGCGGGCCGAAGCTGAGTGGAAATATGACGCGAAGTGCCACACGCCATGTCTGATGGGTCGCGCGAGCAATTCGGCCTTCAATACGGCATTGCATCGAAAAACCTTCAACACGAAAAAGTTTCGTCTCGTCGAGCCGATCGATTTTCATATATAATTCGTCTCAATCCGAGGTCGTATGAGACTTGGGAAGACAAATCAAGATCAGGCTATGTTTTTGGTCGAGTGAAAAAACTTACCATCCGAGTGAAAACTCACCGGTCGAGTGAAAGCTTACCTTTCGGGTAAAAACCTACTGATCGAGTAAAAGGTCGAGTGAAAACCTACCAATTGAGTAAAAGGTTGAAAACCTACTGATCGAGTAAAAGGTCGAGTGAAAACCTACCGATCGAGTAAAAGGTCGAGTGAAAACCTACCGATCGAGTAAAAGGTCGAGTGAAAACCTACCGATCGAGTAAAAGGTCGAGTGAAAACCTACCGATCGATTGTCTTCCGACTGAAAATATGGTCACCATCCGAGTGAAAGATTGTCTTCCGAGTGAAAATATAGTCATCCGAGTGAAAAAGTCCAGTCGGACCATCCGAGTGAAAGACTCTAAAATCCGAGTGGATGAGCTCAAATCCGAGTGAAACTGAACATGTGCCCAAAAGTTTATCAAGATGATCTCGGATGAAGAAGTGTTCAATACAGAAGTCGTGCGTATCGTCAAGGCGGTAAACTTTGCTTTTGGAGTCATCGTCATCAGAGATAGTATATGGCCTGCAAATTCACTACAAGACTCGGATAATTCAGTCTACCGCAAGACCGAGTCCGACTGGAAGGTAAAGATGACCTCGAAAAGTATTCAAGATGGCCTTATTTGAAAAAGTGATCAACATGAAAGTTGTTCGTATAGTCGAGGCGCACAAGTTTGATATTTGGGCCATCTTGATCGGAGGTCATATGGAGGCTAGGAGGCCTGCACAAGGAGGAAGACAGAAGTTGGGCCAGATTCAGACTGAATCCGAGTTGGAATAGAACTAGGACTCTAGGACGCGAATTGATGTAATTTTTCTTGTAAGGAAAGCCTAGATGAATCCTTTACTTGTACGGGAAGTCCAGCCGCGTCTTATATATGTTGGGGGTGACGGCCGATTGAAGAACACACAATCGAACAAATCAATATACTACTTTTTCCTGTCTACTTTTTATCTCTCCACCGTTTTTCACTCTCGTTCTTCGCTGTTCTTCGTGTTTGAGAGCTGCGAATCCCGAGGCTCTAGGGGCGAGCGAATCGACCCAGGGCAGCCCATAGCCGCCGCAATCCCTGACGGGGTCCCTCCCGGTCTTGTGGGTTTCGGTATGCAAAGCACCCGCCGATCGCCTTGCGTGATCGCTATTGTCGGTCGGGTCTCCTTCGACGTGAGCTGCGTGCATCACCCCGGCGTCGAGGGTACACGTGACGTGTTCGTGTGTCGACACACTTTTTGGCGACTCCGCTGGGGACGAAGATCAATCATCATCATCCACCATGTCCGATCTTCCCAAGCCATCTGAGGTAGACACCGATAACATCATTAAGCCCGATCTTGATGAGATATCGGCCGATCATCGCCAAGTCTATGAGGAGTACAAGAAGGCGCGAGGAGAAGGACTTGCAGGAGTTCCTTGCAAAGTTCAAGAAGGATCGCCAAGGCAACATCACTCCGATTGAAGAAATCAAGTTCCTCCTTTGCAAGCCAAGCGTGTTAAACCCTCTGTAAATCTTGCCTTTTCTCTGAAAGTGGGCTGAGATTGAAAGTCGTATTGCTGATGGTAACAATCTAGTCTATCAAACTTTCATAGAAAATGCTAATGCTCAGAAGAATACATCTCAATCGACTAGTGGTAATGATGGTGTAGCTGCTAGTGTGCAAAACCCTAATCTGGCTTTACCTATCTCATCGGCGCCTTCCGTGCCGATGACTTATTATCCTACCCAAACAAATCAGATTGTGGCTGCACCCATTAATCCTATTATGAGCATGCCAGGTTCGGTGGCAACGCCAAACCCAACCTTACCTACAGCTACAACCACTCGACCACTAGCAAATTATGGGTCGACATACCTGCCACAATTCCTACCTACAGCTAGTAACCCTACTCCTCCTATGCCACTGCCACCAGCTTCATCATCTACTATGGATGATGGTTTAGCTAATCTTAGAGAGGAGATGGCTAAGATGCTTCGAGAGAATTTTGGAGTTGAGTTACCTCGGAATCGGATTTACCAAAAGCCGTACCCCGAGTACTTTGATGCCATCCAGTGCCCTCCGTGATATAAAATTCCAGATTTTGTTAAGTTTAATGGAGAAGGCACAAAACCACATGGGAGCATGTTAGTCAATACTTAGCACAATTGGGTGAGGCAGGCTCACTTGAATGAGTTGAAAGTCGTTTATTTCCTTTATCATTAATCGGTACTGCATTTTCATGGTTTTCTTCTTTACCACATGGTTCCATTCGAGTTTGGTCGCAGCTAGAGCAGAAATTTCATGATCACTTTTATAGCGGCGACAATGAACTCAAGTTGTCACATCTAACATTGGTTAAACAGAAGCATGATGAATCGGTCTCCGATTACGTCAAGAGATTTAGAGAAACAAAAAACCAGTGTTTTAGTTTGGTGATAACCGAGAGGGACTTGGCAGATCTAGTGCTGAGTGGTTTGAGAACTCCCATTAGAGAAAAGCTAGAAGGCTACGAGTTCTTAAACATCAACCAAGTCTTACAAAGGGCTTTGGCTCAGGAAAGCCGAAGCAAAGACCTCAAAGAAGTGCATAGATACAAAGCCGATCGTCCAAAGGTGAATATGGTGGAATATGATAGTGATCACTCGGACGATGAGGGTGATGTTTTGTTATTGAATTTGTTTGGCCATCTAAGGCCAAACCCTTTACTTGTAATGATCTGAAACCGATTCATAAGAATCGTGATGAAGAGATGAAGTTTACTTTTAACATTGCTAAGTGTGATAGAATATTTGATGCTTTGTTTGCAGGCTAAGATTATTAGAATATCTCATACTTTACCGCCGTTTGAAGAGCTGAAGCGTCGTGCTTATTGCAAGTATCATAATTCTTTTTCTCATGCTACTAATGATTGCAATGTTTTTCGACGACAGATACAATCGGCCATTAATGACGGACGATTGAACTTTTCTGAGATGCAAGTTGATAAACAGCCCTTTCCAATGAACACCATGGATTTAGAAGGGAAGAAGTTACTCATTCGGCCGAGGTAGCCGAATCGCTAATAAAGCTAATGTCATTGTTGGTGAGCCCAGGAAAGACAAGGAGGACAACAAGGTCTTGGGGAGACAGGTTGTGCTTGATAAGCAACCCGATGGCAAGGAAGTGATCAAAATCACCATCAAGAATCCTACACTCGGGGGGCAACCGCAAGTGCAAGAAAATACTCGTGTTAAATTTGTCAAGCCCAAGAGTCCAGAAGTTGGCAAGTGGAAGAAGAATGAAGTTAAAGTGCAGCGCAAGCGGATCAAGCCAACTTTTGATATGTTGCTGTCCAAGTATGCTAACCAGTCGGCCGGTTCTAGTTTCAATCGACCGACTCATCTGAAATGACCAAGGTCACCATCAGTTGATATGTTCAGTCGGTATACAAAACCGAGTGGATCAAGGGTGCAGTTTTCAGAAGAGCAGAGGCAATCTGTGTGGGATCGACTTGATTATTCATATAATGGCCGATTCAACATCGGTGACTATCACTCGGCTGGCCAAAATATGCGACCGGATGGAAATTATCCGAGTGTAAGAATGCACCCAGGTGGAAGCTATCCAAGTGAAAAAATGTGGTCAAGTGGATTCCATCCGAGTGACATCCATCCGAGTGGAGTCCATCAGAGTAAAAAGGTGCGCCCGAGTGGAAATTTCATGCATCTGTAAAGTCAGAAAGAATGGCGTGTTAAATCACCAATTTTTGCAGCAGTTGAGTCAGGAAAAGGCAAGGAGAAAATGGATGTTGACTCACTTATCTTAGGCACCGAAACATTCCCCATACAGCAGCCGACTGTGCATAACCACTCGACTGAGCCGATACTTTCTATCGCGCCAAAGCACTCGGCTAATGACCATGAAGCAAGCACCAGCCAGGTAAAAACGAGAAATCCTAAATACACTCAGCCAAAGTGGTGTCCTCGAGGGCTAACAAAGACACAGAAGAGGAAACTACAGAGGTTAAGGAGTCAAGAGATGGCAGAGCAGAGGCCGAGAAGCAAAGGGATAAGTTGTTCAATGACACTCGCCCATGGTTCCAAAGCAAAACAAGTGTGGAGGCCTAAACAAATACAAGATACATCAGCTTCTACATCTATCACGAAGTGCCTACACCACCCAAGGAGGACGATCGACAGCTATTACATCGTCTGTGACACTTCTTACCTCTCCTTCACTGGGACAGATTTCAGAATCGGTCGATCCACTTGAAGAAGAGGCTAATATATTGGACTATGAATCTACACCGGTTCATGAAGGTATGGATATCAATATGGTGTATTACTTACCTGCTGAGTTTTGTGCTGTAGATGAGGAAGGGAAGTTGCTCAGCTGGATTTTGGTCCTAAAATGCAATATTCGAGAAGCCAAAAGAACCAAGAAAGCATCCAAACCATTATATCTCGTGAGGTCATATCAATGGGTCGCCGCTCACTCGGATGCTTGTTGATGGTGGCGCTGTGGTAAATCTTATGCCCTATTCGGTCTTCAAGAAATTGGGTTTGCCTGATGAAGAATTGATCAAGACCAATATGGTGCTCAACGGGTTTGAAGGCAAAGAGAAAACTGAAGCCAAAGGTGTAATGTATGTGGAGCTTACAATGGAAGCAAAACTTTAGCTCTCGCATTCTTTGTCGCCGAGGTGCAAGGTAACTACAATGTTATACTAGGTCGTGATTGGGTTCATGCAAACCAGTCGTGCCATCCACTATGCACCAGTTTTTGATTCATGGGTTGATGATGAAGTGGAAGTCATTCATGCGGATAACTCGGCATGTGTTGCTTTGGCCGATGCATCGCTGGATTGGCAACATCCCAATGCTACTTGCTTGACGGGCGTGACTTATCGAGTTTGATTTTCTCAGCGACCAAGAATGGTTTTGTGCCCGTGTCTTTAAAGCCGATCAATGCAATCGGCTCCAAGGTATGATATGTTTAAATGGATCCTAATTCGAGTGGTTACAAAAGCGTCTTGCAAAATATCGGTCCAATGAGAACGATATGTATGAGTCTATTGAGGAGTTGGATGACATGGATAAACTTGGACAAGGTTTTACATCGGCCGATCCGTTAGAAGAGGTAGATATCGGAGACGGATCACCGATCGACCGACATTTATAAACAAAAATTTGAAAGCCAATTGTAAAGCTAAATTAATCGAGCTATTGAAAGAATATGTTTGTTGCTTTGCATGGGAATATCATGAGATGCCGGGTTGAGCCGGAGCTAGTGGAGCATCGATTGCCTATAAAGGCGGTTTTAGACCTTATAAACAATCGGCGAAAGTTTAATCCGAAAACATATGACCGGATCAAGGAAGAGATCGGTCGACTGCTTGAAGCTAAATTTATTCGACCTTGCAGGTATGACGAGTGGATTTCTAACATTGTCCCAGTGGAGAAGAAGGGATCCGGCAAGTTGAGGGTGTGCATTGACTTCAGAGATGTGAATAGGGCTACACCCAAAGATGAGTATCCCATGCCAATAGCCGATATGCTTATTAATGATGCTTCAACATAAGGTTATTAGCTTTCTAGATGGTAATGCGGATACAATCAAATTTTTATGGCAAGAGGACATGTACAAAACAGCTTTCCGATGTCCTGGTTTCCTTGGTTTATTCGAGTGGACAAGATGGCATTCGGATTGAAAATCTCAGGCCACATATCAAAGGGCTATGAATTTGATTTTTCATGATTTACTCGGTGTCATACTTGAAGTTTATATTGATGATATTGTTGTCAAATTGGATGCTTTTGAATCTCACTTGGCCGATTTGCGTTTAGCTTTTGAAAGAATGAAAAAGTATGGACTGAAGATGAATCCTTTGAAGTGTGCATTCGGCATGTCAGCTGGCAAATTTTTGGGTTTCATTATTCATGAAGATGGCATCGAAATCGATCCCAAAAAGATAGAGGCCATACAGAAAGTAGAGGCTCCAACATGCAAGAGAGATATGCAAAAGTTCCTTGGCAAGGTCAATTATTTGAGAAGGTTCATAGCTAACCTGTCAGGGAAAGTTGATGCATTTGCTCCTATCCTTCGGTTAAAGAATGATGTTGATTTCACTTGGGGGGCAAAACAGCAAGAAGCCTTTGATATGATCAAGAATTATTTGTGCACTCCTCCGGTGATGAAAGCACCCAAGCATAGAGAGCCTTTTAAACTTTATATCACAGCAGAGGAAGGTGTTATTGGTGCTATTTTGACTCAAGATACCGAAGGAAAAGAGCATGCCATTATATATTTGAGCAGACGTTTATTGGACGCCGAGACAAGCATTGCACATATATCTAGACATGACAACTGGAAAGCAAATGAGTTGGCACAGCAAGCATCTGGATATCATGTTGATCATGGCATGTTTCATATCTCTCAAAGACCAATGTCTTGTCTTGCCAATATGGGAGAGGCCGAACCTGAACCCACTGATTCGGCCATTAACAAAAAATCTAGTGCCGGTGATAATTCCGACTGGAGAAAGCCCATTGTTGATTACTTGTGCAATCCGAGTGAAAGGGTGGACAGGGCTGTTCGGCGTATGGCTTTCAAGTATACAATGAGAGATGATGGTCTTTATCGCCGAACAGTCGATGATGTTCTTCTAAAGTGTTTGGATGAGGACCAGGCCAGAGTTGCTATGGGAGAAGTACATGAAGGCATTTGTGGCACTCACCAGTCGGCTCCCAAAATGAAATGGTTATTGCGACGTGTTGGGTTTTATTGGCCGACTATGATTAATGATTGCTTTAGATATTATAAAGGGTGTGAAGCTTGTCAAAAATTTGGTGATATTCAATTGGCTCCTGCTGCTATGTTACATCCTATTATCAAACCGTCGCCTTTCAGAGGTTGGGGGTTAGATTTCATTGGACAAATTCACCCGTCTTCCTCAAAAGGGCATCGGTTCGTATTGGTGGCAACTGATTATTTCACCAAATGGTCTGAAGCAGTACCTCTCAAGAAAATGACACATACGGAGGTAATTCGATTCATAACCGAACACATTATTCATAGATTCGGTATTCCTCAAACGTTAACTACAGATCAAGGTTCATCTTTTATGTCACACCAAGTCAGAGAGTTTGCCGAATCTTATAATATAAAGTTGCTCAATTCCTCTCCATATTATGCCCAAGCTAATGGACAAGCTGAGTCTAGTAATAAAATTTTAATCAAGCTCATCAAGAAGAAGATTGAGGATAATCCGAGGAGATGGCATGAGTTGTTGTCTGAAGCTTTATGGGCACATAGAATTTCAAGGCATGGTGCTACGAAGGTAACTCCATATGAGCTAGTATATGGTCAAGAGACCGTTATACCAGTGGAAGTAAATTTGAATGCTTTGAGAATAGCCAAACAAAATGATTTATCGGCAGTAGACTTTTATAACTTGATGATGGACAATATTGATGAAGGCCAATAAACGTTTGGTTGCTTTGGAGTCCATAGAGAGAGACAAGTTGAGGGTTGCAAGAGCTTACAATAAGAAAGTTAAGTTGAAGAATTTTCAAGTTGGTGAACTTGTCTGGAAAGTGATTCTGCCGATTGGTTCAAGAGATAGAAAATTCGGAAGTGGTCTCCAAGTTGGGAAGGTCCTTTTAGGATTACAAGGGTTGTTCCCGGAAATTCATATTTGGTGGAATCAATACAAGGGCATTGTTACCTCGAGCTCTCAATGGAAAATATTTGAAGAAGTACCACCCGAGTGTGTGGCGGGGAAGCTTTGAGTAGGCAATGGCGATATACGATAATCGCCCTTAGCACAAACATGGCCGATACATAATTATCACCACGAGGAAAATAAATGGCCGATGGAGTGTTGACATCGCCCTTAGAACAAACACCGTGTATATTATTTTTTCGCGCAAGCTTTGCCGAAAAACAGGGGGGCATGTGTTGACATCGGATTTTGGCAAGGTACAAAAGGCAAGTAAGATGGCCTCAAGTGAAAGAGTTTTCGGCATGCAAAGTTTCAGGTCGCCGAGTGGAATAACTTTGATGTTTAACTTATCGCCATTCGACCTTATCTCGGTGGCCGAAGTTGTACTCCGAGTGACAAAATTCAACATTCCGAGTGGTTTTCGGCCGACCATGCCTTCAAGACGACCTCGGATGAAGGAGTACTCTAAAGGAATTGTCTTCGTCGGCGATCGATTTTGATATATAAATCATCTCAATCCGAGTTAATATGCAAAAGTTAGAGGCAGTACACTGTGGGCCGAAGCTGAGTGGAAATATGGCGCGAAGTACCAGACGCCATGTCTGATGGGTCGCGCGAGCAATTCGGCCTTCTAGACGGCATTGGATCGAAAAACCTTCAACACGAAAAAGTTTTGTCTCGTCGAGCTGATCGACTTTCACATATAATTCGTCTCAATCCGAGGTCGTATGAGACTTGGGGAGACAAATCAAGATCAGGCTATGTTTTTGGTCGAGTGAAAAAGCTTACCATCCGAGTGAAAACTCACCGGTCGAGTGAAAGCTTACCTTTCGGGTAAAAACCTACCGATCGAGTAAAAGGTCGAGTGAAAACCTACCAATTGAGTAAAAGGTTGAAAACCTACTGATCGAGTAAAAGGTCGAGTGAAAACCTACCGATCGAGTAAAAGGTCGAGTGAAAACCTACCGATCGAGTAAAAGGTCGAGTGAAAACCTACCGATCGAGAAAAAGGTCGAGTGAAAACCTACCGATCGATTGTCTTCCGACTGAAAATGTGGTCATCATCCGAGTGAAAGATTGTCTTCCGAGTGAAAATATAGTCATCCGAGTGAAAAAGTCCAGTCGGACCATCCGAGTGAAAGACTCTAAAATCCGAGTGGATGAGCTCAAATCCGAGTGAAACTGAACATGTGCCCAAAAGTTTATCAAGATGATCTCGGATGAAGAAGTGTTCGATACAGAAGTTGTGCGTATCGTCAAGACGGTAAACTTTTCTTTTGGAGTCATCGTCATCAGAGATAGTATATGGCCTGCAAATTCACTACAAGACTCGGATAATTCAGTCTACCGCAAGACCGAGTCCGACTGGAAGGTAAAGATGACCTATAAAAGTATTCAAGATGGCCTTATTTGAAAAAGTGATCAACATGAAAGTTGTTCGTATCGTCGAGGCGCACAAGTTAGATATTTGGGACATCTTGGTCGGAGGTCATATGGAGGCTCGGGGGCCTGCACAAGGAGGAAGACAGAAGTTGGGCCAGATTCAGACTGAATCCGAGTTGGAATAGAACTAGGACTCTAGGACGCGAATTGATGTAATTTTTCTTGTAAGGAAAGCCTAGATGAATCCTTTACTTGTACGGGAAGTCCAGCCGCCTCTTATATATGTTGGGGGTGACGGCTGATTGAAGAACACACAATCGAACAAATCAATATACTACTTTTTCCTGTCTACTTTTTATCTCTCCACCGTTTTTCTCTCTCGTTCTTCGCTGTTCTTCGTGTTTGAGAGCTGCGAATCCCGAGGCTCTAGGGGCGAGTGAATCGACCTAGGACAGCCCATAGCCGCCACAATCCCTGACGGGGTCCCTCCCGGTCTTGTGGGTTTCGGTCTGCAAAGCACCCGCCGATCGCCTTGGCGATCGCTGTTGTCGGTCGGGTCTCCTTCGACGTGAGCTGCGGTGCATCACCCCCGGCGTCGAGGGTACACGTGACGTGTTCGTGTGTCGACACTACTAATAATGCTCTTCTTGATCCCAATGATATGCCTTTGTCTACTTTGATTGAGAATAATAATGAATCTATGGATGTGAATTTTGTTGGTAGGAATAGTTTCGGAAACAATGCTTATAGAGGAAACATTAATCCTAGACCGTTCCCTAGTAATTCCTCTAATAATTATGGAAATTCCTACAATAATTCTTATGGTAATTTGAATAAAATGCCCTCTGATTTTGAGAATAGTGTGAAAGAATTTATGATCTCTCAAAAGAATTTTAATGCTTTGCTTGAAGAAAAATTGCTCAAAGTTGATGATTTGGCTAGGAATGTTGATAGACTTTCGCTTGAGATTCTCTTAAACTTAGATCTACTCCTCCTAAGCATGATATCAATGAGTCTCTCAAAGCAATGCGAATTTCCATTGATGAGTGCAAGGAAAGAACCACTAGATTGCGTGCTAAGAAAGATTGCTTTGTAAAGGCGTGTTCTTCTAGTTTCAATGAAAATAATGATGAAGATCTTAAAGTTATTGATGTGTATCCTATTAGATCTTTGTTTTGCAATATGAATCTTAATAATAATGGGACTGGAGATGAGTCAGCTTTAGTTAGAAGGCGTCCCAATAATTCAGAGTTTTTAGATCTTGATGCTAAATTTGGTAAAAGTGGGATTGGAGAGGTCATGACTTTAAATAGTATTGAACCCACTATCTCGGATTTCAAGGAATTTGATTATGATAATTGTTCTTTAGAAGGTTCTATTTCCTTGTTGCAATCCGTTGTGAATTCTCCTCATGCTTATTATCAAAATAAAGCTTTTACCAAACATATCCTAGATGCCTTGATGCAATCTTATGATGAAAAACTTAATTTGGAAGTTTCTATACCTAGAAAACTTAATGATGAGTGGGAACCTACTATAAAGGTTAAAATTAAAGATCATGATTGCTATGCTTTGTGTGATTTGGGTGCTAGTGTTTCCACGATTCCGAAAACTTTATGTGATATTCTAAGTTTCCATGATCTTGATGATTGCTCTTTAAATTTGCACCTTGCGGATTCCACCATTAAAAAGCTAATGGGAAGAATCAATGATGTTCTCATTGTTGCAAATAGAAATTTGGTGCCCGTAGATTTATCGTTCTTGATATAGATTGCAATCTTTCTTGCCCTATTATTCTTGGTAGACCTTTCCTTAGAACGATTGGCGCGATTATTGATATGAAGGAAGGGAATATTAGATTCCTGTCGGTGTCAAAACCGACGGATCTCGGGTAGGGGGTCCCGAACTGTGCGTCCAGGCGGATGGTAACAAGAGACGAGGGACACAATGTTTTTACCTGTGTTCGGCCCTCTCGATGGAGGTAAAACCCTACGCCTGCTTAATTAATATTGATGATATGGGTAGTACAAGAGTAGATCTACCATGAGATCAAGGAGGCTAAACCCTAGAAGCTAGCCTATGGTATGATTGTTGAGATGTAATGTTAGTCCCACGGACTAAGGCCCTCCGGTTTATATAGACACCGGAGAGGCTAGGGTTACACAGAGTCGGTTACAATGGTAGGAGATCTACATATCCAGATTGCCAAGCTTGCCTTCCACGCCAAGGAAAGTACCTTGGGACACGAGCCGAGTCTTCAATCTTCTATCTTCGTAGTCCGGGAGTCGACGGATATTGATAGTCCGGCTGTCCGGACACCCCTAGTCCAGACTCCTCAAGAGCCTCTGAACCAGTCTTCAATGACGACGAGTCCGGCGTGCATAATGTTCGGCATTGCAAGGCGGGTTCCCTCCTTGAATAATTCGAGAAGATAATGAACACCGGGATAGTGTCCGCTCGCAAAATAAATTCCACCTTCCAACGTAGAGAGAATAAAATATACACTTAGCTCAATCTGCCGACGTATTATGCAACGTGACATCACACCGCAGCCAAGCCCTCATTTGAATTGTTTTTATTATTCCACCTCAGCACGTTTAGCGAAGCGGTTTCCTTGGCACGCCCCGTCAAGCGTAGATCGTGTTCCCCTTTATTCCGGGATCCTCATCAATACGTGCGTGGGTAACCCAACCGTTCCGCCGCCACGCCTCCTCTATCGAAGGGGAATCCTAAGCGGTCACGAGACGGCCCTTGGTATTATTTCCCTTTATAAGAGGACCAAGGCTTGTCCTTGTCTTTCAACCTTGCATCGAATCTTTCCTCTGCTCCCGCCCAACACCTAGAGCTTGATTCGGCGCCTGGATCCACAACAATGTCCGTCTCCGACCTCCAGGGCGGTGGATGCCCTCCTCCATCACGGAGGAGGACATATTGAAGTTGCGTGAGGCCAAGTACAGCCTCACGAAGTTCGCACAGGTTGCTGCCCGGGGCAGGCCGTGCCAGCCCGAGCCCGGCGAATCGTCGTGCTAAGCATCTCACCTCCGTCGGGATTAGGCTTCCGACGGATCCTTTCGTGAGAGGGCTCTGTTCTACTACGGGCTGGACTTCCACGACTTGGCTCCGAGTCCATCCTCCATATATCCGCATTTATTATTGTTCGAAGCCTTCCTCCGCGTCATCCCCACTTCGGCCTGTGGCTGAAAACATTTAAGGTGGAGCCGAAGATGATCGGGGGGCATCAAGCGGAGTGCGGCGGGGCGACCATAAGCAAGAAGGCCGATGCCCCGTGGCTCGAAGGTTCCTTACAAGAGGAACTGGGATTGTGGCAGCAGGAGTGGTTTTACATCACTGCTCCAAGGGGCAGCAAGCAAAACCCGCCGCCCTCCTTCCGCCCGGGACCTCCACACCAACTGATGTCGTGGATCAACCAAGGGCTCAATTGGGGGCCGTCCAAGGACGAGCCCGCACTGCAGGGCCGGATTCGTGACCTCCAAACAAGGGAGATCGACCTGGTCAAGGTGATGCAGGTCATGCTAATCAGGCACCTCCTACCCTGCAAACGTCGTCCTCTCCCTCTATGGGAGTTCAATCCGGAGGGACCTCGTATTCTCCAGCATTTTATGGGTGCGACACCCACGGAGATGTACAAGCTGTTCTTGGACCGCAGGTGGCGTGTCCGGATTCTCGCCGAGGACGCAGCCTAAGCCGCGATCGCCTTGATACTCGGTAAATAGCTCGAGCCGGACATTCTATTTGTATGCCTTTCAAAGATCGTCTCGACCCTTTGTTCTTTACAGAATGGGTGGCGCGATCAAGGCTGATAAGGTGTCCGCCCCCCTCCAGAGACCGTGACCGAGCCCGTGGCTGGTCGAGAATGTTGGAGGTTTAAGCCACAGAGGGGGGGCGATGGGGAAATAAAGGAGCTAACACTTCGCCCAAAGGCGTCAAGAGGAGGGAACCAAGGATCCCTCCTTCAGAGGAGAAGAGGGCTGCCTCCAAGATCTGGAGGTCAAAGCCCCTAAGCGTGGGAAGAAATCCTCACCGGGGTCCGGCGTCGAGAGAATCCGGACGCACAATCATCGCCAAGGACCAGCCTCCAACGAGCCGTGAGTATGAAAGAGGAAGTTTAATAAGGAAGTACCTTCGTTTATGCTTCTGTAGGTAACCAAGATATTTATATCGCAGTTCGGATCTGCAGCCGTCTCAGATGAGTTCATCCTCGGGGGACCTTCTTCCAGAGATGATGGAGAGCGATACGCCTCCGTCTGCAGCGTCGCCATATGAGGCAGGCGAGCCCGAAGTGTCGTCACGGAGGGCATCCCCGAGTCCGGAGGGGCCAGAGAGTTCGGCACCCACCAGAGTCCGGCCGGGAGAACTGAAGAGTTTGCTCGAGAGGGCGTCCATTTCAGAAGATCACCGCGCATTAATGCGTATGGTGGTCGGAAGGATTTCGTCCGCTGAAAGCGGATTGCGTAATGCTGCCATGAGCTTGCTGGCAGGATTTGAGGTATGCGGAAATGATGCACCCCTTTGTCTTTTAACAGTTTTGCATATAAAAAATGCGCCCTGTATAGATAGTAGCCCCTGAGACTTGGTAGGTTGTCGAAAACGATAGCGTGCTGAGGATCAAAATCTCAACATCTCAGGTAATGAATACCGCCGTTCTGACACAGGTGGCGGATAGTCCGGGGGCCAGCCGGACTGATGAGCTTGCAGAATTAAGTCAGCAACTTGACGTGGCAGATGCTGACATCGCACTTGTCAACCGGCGACTTGACGAGTCGCAAGGTAAATGAATTCTCCGCAGCCGCTTTATTGAGTGGGTCCAAGCCCGCCTCTGATAAGTTATATGTTGTTAATACAGATAGTGCTGCTGCTGTGGAGAGCCTTCGGGCCGAACTTGCTCTAGCTAAGGAGCAAGCCCGAAGGAGTGACGCGGCTGCCGCGAGGGCGGCCGAAGAGTTGAAGGCCGAAAAGGCTGCGCACTGCCTAAGCAGGGCGGAAGTGGCCGAATTGGCCAAGAAATTAAAGGATGCTACCGACCGCAATGAGGCTCTTGAAAAGGAGCGCTTATTGGAGCGGGAAGACCTGAAAAAGTCCACCGCCGAAGCCAAGGATGCCCGCTCTGCAACGCGGGCTATGAAGGAGGAGCTGCGCCAAGCCGGAGAAATCGTGGCTGGCAAGCCTTTTCTTATGCGTCGCCGGTTTATGGATGCCAAATCGCTCAATTTGGCGGCCGTGGAGTTCGGAGGATTCAGATATGGACTTGGCTGCGAGTGCGGTGATGCCGTTAAGCACTTCCGGAGCTGGGGGGATCACGAGACGGAAGAGTTATATTGGTCTCAATTCCACAGTCCGGATCGCCCTCTTCCGCCGACGGACAGGTTGGCGAATGGGCGAACTAAATAGACTGTCCGGACTGGCCATGATCGACATCGTGGCCCATGTCCGCCGAGAGGTCAAGGTGACGAGCTACTTGACCCATCGCAGCAATTCCTTGGGGCGGTGCCGCATATCAAGGAGATGAAGCGGTCGGCCTGCATCGAGGGCACGTGGATGGCCCTGGCTCGTGTGAAGGCACAGTGTCCGGAGATGGACGCCACCACTGTTGCTGCCCAGGGTTTGGATGGAAACCGGCTTCCTGCCGAGCATTATTTCGGGGAAGTTATGCGTGGCGCTCGTGTAATAGAGTCGCAGTGCTCTAAAAATGTAACGTTCAATTGAATGCGCCAACGTGTAAATCAGTGATTATAGTATGAATGCTTTTTATACTTGTGCCTTCAAGTAGTAAAACTTCTCATGTGCGGCCGTTTACGTATACTTGTGTATAACCTGAAAGATGCAGTCTTCGGCTTCAGCCCCCTCGCACAAGGTGCTGGGGTGTTCGCAAAATAGCGCGTTCTCACACTTAATCCGATGTCTCGGTCCTGTTTTAAGGAGGTGGTAGCGTAGCGAACGAGGCAATCCGGACTATGATGCTTTATCTCTTTCACTTAGCCAGTGGAGCTCGAGGGTGGGGCTATGATATAGCCCCTGATGACACCGCACATCTCCGTATTCGGGGTGCATATGTGCCTGACCGGGAAACGGTCCTTCGTCAAAGCGGGGAATTCTAAACATTCCAATAGTCGATCAAGTGGCTGACCAGACTCTCGCTATATCATGACAGTCAGTTTTCGGCTTTCTCTACTGAGGTGCTCGCCCGGCCGGCCGGGGCACAATCGTAGTAGTTCTCCGGTGCCGCGTTAGCTGGGTGATCTGAGCGTAAGGCAGCAAAACACGGAGCCGGGCAAACCCAACATTTGACCAAAGACATGATTCGAGCTGATGCATATAATGCCTAACTCGAGGCGCCAACACTCCGAAGGTGTTCGGACTTTATGATAATGGGCAGAATTATGCCCTAAGCCCCTTGTGTCCGTGCACGGTGTGGTCTTCGACGCGGCCGATGCCAAAGCGTCGAGCTCGCTTTGGCTATAGGAAGGAGCCAAGGGAGAGTAACAACAGGAGACAGTAATAAAAAGGTCGACACAGGGTCTTAATCTGAAAAGAATCCTTGCAACGGGTCCCTGCTGCACGTCTGCGCCTGTGTCTCCGTTGTGCCGTTATCCTGGACGGGCATGCACATTGTTCATCTGTAGAAAGAGAGGAACGTTTAGTTTAAAAACAATTTGTGCGGAAAATATGTAAAATAAAAAATATAAATAATTAAAGCAGGGTTTGTATGAACCCGCGGTTGTTTGTGCGCGCAGCCCCCTATGAAGGGGTATGCGGCTAGGGAGCCCCTAGCCTACTGACGCCGGATTCGTCTATCCGAGTCCGGGCTCTTGAAGTGACCCTCGCCTCAAATGGCGCCCGTGGACCGGCATCTTAAGTGTAAGAGACGATAATGTGGTATAGCGTTGAAGCGGACAAAAGCCTTACGTCCCAAGAGTGCTTGATATTCACTTTCAAATGGGGCGATGTGAAAAATTAACTTTTCTCGTCGAGAATTGTTCGGCGATCCGAACACGACTTCTAGTAATATGGAGCCTGTGCACTTGGCGTAAGGGCCTGGCATCACTCATTTGAAGGAAGTGCGGCTGTGTCGGATTTTGGCGGGGTTTATCCCCATCCTACGGACGGTTCTGGAGTACAGCAGGTTTAAGTCACTGCCTCCGTCCATTAGGACACTAGTAAATTGTAATCCGTCTATTATGGGATTCAATATCAGGGGAGTCCGTCCCGCATTTCGAACGCTTCTGGAATAGTCCAGGTGGTCGAAAGTGATTTGTTTTGATGTCCAATCTTTATTGTCTGCTGGGTTGGACCGTGCGAAGCTCTTTTTGGAAAGTGCCGCACTATTTTTCCGTGTTATCACATGAAGTGAGTTTACTGCTTTAACCCCTTGTGGGAAAGTCTTTTGTTTTCCGGTGCTCTGCTGGTGGGGTTTATCCTCTTCGCTTGACGCGTCGAGCCCCTTGTGTTCGGCATTTAGTCGGCCGGACTGTTTAAAAACCCAACAATCCCTGTGGGTGTGATTTGCAGGCCTCCCGGGGGTACTGTGGATTTGACATATCCGACCCAAAATCTTCTTTAAGTTTGACAATTCGTCACTGTCATCCTTTAGGGGCTGTGTTTTATTATTTGGCCGCGAGCTTTTAAATCCGGCGTTGACTGCCGTGCTCTTTGGGCTTTTCTCTTTATTCCGGCGCTGCTCTTTTCTGCGCCGTGATTTTCCGTTTCCATCTCTTATCTCGGATGTACTTGGGTTGCTGGTGCTGCATCTTGCTGACCAGCTGTCCTCGCCCGCACAGAAGCGGGTCATGAGGCTTGTTAGTGCGGACATTGTCCTCGGCTTTTTGTAAGTGCATCTAGTGCCCCTTAGTGATTTTGGTGTATTGAAGACTTATAGGTTAAGTAACTGATGCGTTTGTGAGTGTACACAGGTCTATAAGTCTATGAGGAGTTTGATATTCTGAGAGAAAGTCGACCCTAAAAATGAAGTTCTTCGATCAAGACTTTGATATTCGAAGACTTGTCAAGACTTTGAAAGTGAAGAAATTGGTGTGACCATGAAGACTTGATATTCATTCGAGGAATATGAAGCGTGAAGACTTTTGTTTTCGTAGTTTCATTTTCTCTTTCTTGAGTCATAGGAAACACCGTCTTCGTTAAAGGGATCGAGGAAATACTAAGGAAAAATTTCCATGTGATGCTCAACTCAAAATCCTACACCTACCAATCCTTCGAGTGAAGCCATTGGAAATCTCATACAGTTCGATCAAATTCTTGATGGATGAGACGCAGTTCTTACAGTCACTTGATGACTTCTTTCGATCGAGAGTTAGGAATTCGCCGGTCGAATTGCCTACACATGAGGAACATGATAGCCCCGAGGACTTTGAAAGTTAAATTTCCGACCGTTCTTGCTGTCTGCTGCGGCGGACCAAAATATCTTATCCACCTAACGGTCATATCATTGAAGGGCATTTATGTCTTATCATGTCGGGCTGCTCCCGGGCTATAAATAGCCGCCCCTACAACCACTAGTTGGTTGGCTGCTCCGAGAGAACTTGACACTTGTCATTTGAGAGCAACCCATCCTCAGAGGACTTTGGCGAAAATCATCAAGTGAGGAAAATCAAAACCAAACCCACAAAAACCCCAAGTGATTGAGCATCATCAAGAAATTGATCGTCGTGGATCCGACGCTTGTTACCTTTGAAGACTGTGTTTCTTCCAGACGGTTAGGCGTCAAGGTCTAGAGCATCAAGAGGAATTGTGGATCGCCGAGTGACCAAGTCTGTGAAGGTTTGGAAGTCACCAAGACTTACCACGAGTGATTGGACGAGGCCTGCGTGGTCTTAGTTCAAGGAGAATATGGTGAGGACTGGGTGTCTGAGTTGCGGCTCGAGAGGCTGGGTGTCCGGACTGTGTGTCCTCGAGTTTAAATACTCGGCCGCTCCAACCAGACGTACAACTGAGACAACAGTTGGAACTGGTTTACCAAATCATTGTCTTCACCAACTGACTGGTTCTATTTCCTCAACTCATTCATTTCCTCATTCTGTGTTGCATGTTGTTCATATCTGTGCTTGAAGACTTTGACTGAAGACTTTCACAAATTCCTTAGTTCAAAATCTTCAGTCTGTTTGTCTTCATCTTGTTATCCTGTGTTTACACTTCCTGTACTCTGTTCTAGTCCTCATTTCATCATGCTGACTATGTGCGTAATCTGTTATGTTTACCTCTGAGTACATATTCCGCTGCAAATAGTTCTTTGCTAAGGAATTTCCTCACCGGCAAATTCCTCAGTGAAGAATTTCATAAAAATCGCCTATTCACCCCCCCTCTAGTCGATATAACGCACTTTCACTTTTCTTGACCGAGGTGCCTGGCGAGCCATTCGTCTCGGACATTGTGCTTGAAAGCTGCTAAGGCTTCGGCGTCCGGACAGTCGACTATTTGGTTCTTTTTGGTAAGGAACCTGTTCCAGAATTTCCGCGCTGACTCTCCGGGCTGTTGAGTTATATGACTTAGATCATCTGCATCCGGAGGCCGAACATAAGTCCCTTGAAAATTTGCTCTAAACGCGTCTTCGAGCTCTTCCCAACTTCCAACAGTATTTTCTGGGAGGCTTTTAAGCCAATGACGGGCTGGCCCTTTGAGCTTGAGTGGTAAATATTTTATGGCGTGGAGATCGTCTCCTCTGGCCATGTGTATATGTAGTATATAGTCTTCTATCCGCACTCGGTGCATTGTTCCATCGTAGGCTTCTATGTTTATGGGTTTAAACCCTGCTGGGAATTCATGATCCAGCACCTCATCTGTGAAACATAATGGGTGTGCGGTGCCCCTGTACTTATATGTGTCGCTATCGTCGGACACTTGACGTGTTGCTTTGCTTCTTGGGGCTTTTTTGGGTCCGTAGATGGACCTGGGTGGGCCTTTGGACAGTGGGGGCTCTATGGCCTCTTCGTCGAATTCTGGAAGCAGCTTACGCTTTGGGTAGCTCTTCAATTGGTGGCCGTTGCCGTATTTATCTGCGGTTTTGAGTACTTTGCTCCATCTTGTCCGGAGCGCGTCTTCCGCTGTTTTGATCTTCCGCTTTTCCTTCTTCAGGCTTCTTGCTGTAGCGATGAGCCTATGCTTAAAAAGCTCTTGTTCAACGGGCGCGACGAATGCGTCATCATCGAG
Source organism: Aegilops speltoides (assembly GCA_021437245.1). Lineage (NCBI taxonomy): Eukaryota > Viridiplantae > Streptophyta > Magnoliopsida > Poales > Poaceae > Aegilops > Aegilops speltoides. The sequence goes on along the minus strand of CM038147.1, from coordinate 454,464,876 downwards.
GCTTGTTTCGTCTTCGGAGGGAGGTATATAGCTTTGATCCTCAACCTTGTCTTCTGCCGCCCTTTCGTGAGGGCTTGCTTCTGCATCCTCCTATGCTGAGTTGTGCTGGAGGGGGTTGTCTTCGGCAGTCTCTGGGGTATTGTTATTTCCTGTGCCGGGATCTATATTCTTGTTGTGGCGGGATTTAGAGCGGCGCCGCTGACGCCGGCGTTTGGGCTGCTTCTTTAGAGAATCTTCCTCCGCTGCTTTTTCGCCCTCCCCTTCTTTTGGGGTATCCACCATGTAGACGTCGTATGACGAGGTGGCCTTCCAGTGCCCTGTGGGCGCTGGGTCTTGTTCGTCTCCATCATCGTCGTCCATAGCGTCGATGTCGTCGGAGTCGAAGTCTAGCATGTCGGTTAAATCTTCGACAGTTGCTATAAAGTGGGTGGTGGGTGGGCTCTGAATTTCTTCGTCGTCCGAACTCCAACCGTCCCGCCATAGTCCGCCAGATTCTCTGATAGCGAAAGATGCTTCAGAGAATTCAGGATGTCGCCAAAAGGCGAGTGCTGGAAGATGTCCGCGGCAGTGAATTCCATAACCGGCACCCAATCCAGTTTGATTGGTAGGGGCGCGGGAGGCTCGGAGTCCGGCGAGGAGTCCGGCGCCTCGGGATCACGAGTTTTGCAAGGGACAAGATTGGTATTTGGCTCCATCGCCATGGATGTTGAAGCCCCCAGGGCGGCGTCTATCCACCGCCCTCGACCTGGGCAATCGGCTCGGGCTAGTGGCGGGAGCGGATCCGAAAAGGACCACCAAAGCACCGTCCGTGGCGAGCTAGATCATGCCCATCGTCACAGTGCGGCGCGCTTGGCTATGGCTCGATTCCGTCGAAGATCAAGTCTCCGTGGTCATCGGCTGTGAAGTTCAAGCTTCCAAATCTGACCTGACGGCCAGGGGCGTAGCTTTCGATCTGCTCCAGATGGCCAAGAAAATTGGCCCGCAGTGCAAAGCCGCCGAATACGAAGATCTGTCCGGGGAGAAAAGTCTCACCCTGGACAGCGTTAATGGTTGAAGATGCCATCGGGCCTATCGGGGACGACACAGAGGAACTCTCAATGAAAGCACCAATGTCGGTGTCAAAACCGGCGGATCTCGGTATGGGGTCCCGAACGTGCGTCGGCGGATGGTAACAAGAGACGAGGACACAATGTTTTTACCTGTTGGGCGGCCTCTCGATGGAGGTAAAACCCTCGTCCTGCTTGATTAATATTGATGATATGGGTAGTACAAGAGTAGATCTACCACGAGATCAAGGAGGCTAAACCCTAGAAGCTAGCCTATGGTATGATTGTTGAGATGTAATGTTCGTCCTACGGACTAAGGCCCTCCGGTTTATATAGACACCGGAGAGGCTAGGGTTACACAGAGTCGGTTACAATGGTAGGAGATCTACATATCCGTATTGCCAAGCTTGCCTTCCACGCCAAGGAAAGTACCTTCCGGACACGAGCCGGAGTCTTCAATCTTCTATCTTCATAGTCTGGGAGTCCGGCGGATATTGATAGTCCGGCTGTCCGGACACCCCCTAGTCCAGGACTCCCTCAATTCCAATTTCCATTAAGGAAAGGCATGAAGCACTTTCGAAGAAAGAAAGTCAAATTACCCTATGAATGTATCATGCGACCTACTTATGAATTGAGTGCCAAGGATGGCACAACTTAGATCTATCTTCGCTTTTATGCCTAGCTAGGGGCGTTAAACGATAGCGCTAGGTGGGAGGCAACCCAATTTTATTTGTGTTTTTTGTTTTTTGTTTCTGTTTAGTAATAAATTTTGCTTCTACATTCTGTTTAGATGTGTTTTTATATTCTAATTAGTGTTTGTGCCAAGTAGAACCTATAGGATAACCTTTGGTGATAGTTAATTTGATTCTGCTGAAAAACAGAAACTTTACGCGCACGAAATTAGTTTTGTTAAATCACAGAAACGTGATTTTGCGTTGATTTTTTTGCTGTAGATCAATAGATAAATTTACCAGGACTTCCTATTTTGGTAAGATTTTTAGAGTTCCAGAAGTTTGCATTAGTTACAGATTGTTACAGACTATTCTGTTTTTGACATATTCGGTTTTTCGTGTGTTGTTCGCTTATTTTGATGCATCTATGGCTAGTATTAAGTGGTAACCATAGAGAACTTGAAATACAGTAGGTTTAACACAAATATAAATAAATAATGAGTTCATTACAGTACCTTATGTGGTGGTTTTGTTTTCTTTCACTAACGGAGCTTTTGAGATTTCCTGTTGAGATTTGTGTTGTGAAGTTTTCAAGTTTTGGGTAAAGATTTGATGGATATGGAATAAGGAGTGGCAAAATCCTAAGCTTGGGGATGCCCATGGCACCCCAAGATATTCAAAAGTAGCCAAAAGCCTAAGCTTGGAGATGCCCCCGGAAGGCATCCCCTCTTTCGTCTTCGTTCATTTGTAACTTTACTTGGAGCTATATTTTTATTCGCCAGATTGTATGTGTTTTGCTTGGAGCGTCTTGTATGATATTAGTATTTGCTTTTTAGTTTTCCACAATCATCCTTGCTGTACACACCTTTTGGGAAAAGCCCACTTGATTGGAATTTATTAGAATACTCTATGTGCTTCACTTATATCTTTTGAGCTAGATAGTTTTGCTCTAGTGCTTCGCTTATATCTTTTAGAGCACGGCGGCTTAATTTTGTACAAATTGCTAGTCTCTCATGCTTAACTTATATTATTTTGAGAGTCTCTTAGAACAGCATGGTATTTGCTATGGTTATAAAACTGGTCCTAGAATGGTAGGCATCCAAGTTGGGTATAATAAAAACTATCATAGGAAGTGAATTGGATGCTATGATCAATTTGATGCTTGATAATTGTTTTGAGATATGGAGGTAGTAATATTAAATTCATGCTAGGTGGGTGATTATGAATTTAAAGAATGCTTGTGTTGAAGTTAGCAAGTCCCGTAGCATGCACGTATGGTTAAAGTTGTGTAACAAATTTGAAACATGAAGTGCCCTTGGATTGTGCATCCTTATGAGTGGCGGTCGGGGACGAGCGATGGTCTTTTCCTACCAATCTATCCCTGTAGGAGCATGCGCATAGTGCTTGGTTTTTGATGAATTCTAAATTTTTGCAATAAGTATATGAGTTCTTTTGACTAATGTTGAGTCCATGTATTATACGCACTTTTACCTTTCCATCATTGCTAGCCTCTTCGGTACCGTGCATTGCCCTTTCTCACCTTGAGAGTTGGTGCAAACTTCGCCGGTGCATCCAAACCCCGTGATATGGTACGCTCTATCACGCATAAACCTCCTTATATCTTCGTCAAAACAGCCATCATACCTACCTATTATGGCATTTCCATAGCCATTCCGAGATATATTGCCATGCAACTTTCCACCATTCCGTTTATCATCATGACACGCATTACTTTTGTCATATTGACATTGCATGATCATGTAGTTGACATCGTATTTGTGGCAAAGCCACCATGCACAATTTTTCATACATGTCGCTCTTGATTCATTGCACCATCCCGGTACACCGCCGAAGGCATTCATATAGAGTAATATCTTGTCCTAGTTTTGAGTTGTAATTCATGTGTTGTAAATCAATAAAAGTGTGATGATCATCATTATTAGAGCATTGCCCCCCCCCCCAAGGAAAAGGCCAAAAAAAAGGCCAAAGAAAAAAAGGAAAAAAAGAAGAAAGGCAAAAAAAAGGCCCAAAAAGAAAAAAATAAAAGAAAAATAAATAAAAAGGGTGCAATGTTACTATCTCTTTTCCACACTTGTGCTTCAAAGTAGCACCATGTTCTTCATATAGAGAGTCTCATATGTTGTCACTTTCATATACTAGTGGGAATTTTTCATTATAGAACTTGGCTTGTATATTCCTACGATGGGCTTCCTCAAAATGCCCTAGGTCTTCGTGAGCAAGCAAGTTGGATGCACACCCACTTAAGTTTTCTTTTTGTTGAGCTTTCATTCATTTATAGCTCTAGTGCATCTGTTGCATGGCAATCCCTACTCCTCATGTTGACATCAATTGATGGGAATCTCCATAGCCCGTTGATTATCCTCGTCAATGTGAGACTTTCTCCTTTTTTGTCTTCTCCATACAATCCCCATCATCATATTCTATTCCACCCATAGTGCTATATCCATGGCTCACGCTCATGTCTTGCGTGAAAGTTGAAAAAGTTTGAGATTATTTAAGTACGAAACAATTGCTTGGTGTAGGATCGAAAGTGTGTCTAGAGGGGGTGTGATTAGACTACTTGACCAAATAAAAATCTATCATTTTCCCAATTTTAGTTCTTGGCAGATTTTAGCAATTTTGCACAAGTCAAGCAATCTTAACACAATTCAAACAAACATGCAAAGAGTATATGAGCAGCGGAAAGTAAAGCATGCAACTTGCAAGAATGTAAAGGGAAGGGTTTGGAGAGTGCAAATGCAATAGGAGACACGGATGTTTTTGTCGTGGTTCCGATAGGTGGTGCTATCGTACATCCACGTTGATGGAGACTTCAACCCACGAAGGGTAACGACTGCACGAGTCCATGGAGGGCTCCACCCACGAAGGGTCCACGAAGAAGCAACCTTGTCTATCCCACCATGGTCGTTACCCACGAAGGACTTAACTCACTAGGGTAGATCTTCACGAAGTAGGCGATCTCCTTGCCCTTACAAACTCCTTGGTTCAACTCCACAATCTTGTCGGAGGCTCCCAAGTGACACCTAGCCAATCTAGGAGACTCCACTCTCCAAGAAGTAACAAATGGTGTGTTGATGATGAACTCCTTGCTCTTGTGCTTCAAATGATAGTCTCCCCAAATCTCAACTCTCTGCCACAGGATTTGGATTTGGTGGAAAGAAGATTTGAGTGGAAAGCAACTTGGGGAAGGCTAGAGATCAAGATTCATATGGTAGGAATGAAATATGTTGGCCTCAACACAAGTGTAGGTGGTTCTCTCTCAGAAAATGTATGTTGGAAGTGTAGGCATGTTATGATGTCTCTCTCCACAAATGAAGAGTGGGTGGAGGGGTATATATAGCCTCCACACAAAATCTAACTGTTACACACAACTTACCAATCTTGGTGGGACCGAATTGAGAAACTCGGTCGGACCGATACAACAAATGATGTGACCATTAGGATTTTCGGTGGGACCGACATGCAACTCGGTAGGACCGATATGATTAGGGTTAGGGAATAACGTAATCTCGGTGAGACCGATTACACAAACTCAGTGAGACCGATTACACAAACTCGGTGAGACCGATTTTGGTAATGGACACACAGAGGGTTGGTCAAAACTCGGTGGGACCGATTTGCTCATCTCGGTAAGACCGAAATGTTACGAAAAGGAAACAGAGAGTTTCCATTGTAATCTCGGTGGGACCGATCGCTCATCTCGGTTTGACCGAGACGTTACGAAGGGAAACAGAGAGATTACAACCCCATCTCGGTGAGACCGAGATCCTTATCGGTGAGACCATTTGCCTAGGGTTTGTGGCAGTGGCTATGACATCTAAACTCGGTGGCACCGGATAGAAAGAATCGATCGAGCCGAGTTTGACTTATGGTTTAGGTCATATGTGGATGTGAGAAAGTAGTTGAGGGCTTTGGAGCATATCACTAAGCATTTTGAGCAAGAAAGCCATTAAGCAACACCTCATCCCTCCTTGATAGTATTGGCTTTTCCTATTGATGGATTCATGTACCTAGGGTAGGGTCATAGGCCTGACCTAAACGTCCTACCCAAGGACACCCTTAGAAGAGATCACCTTCCAGTCGACCAACGAGGAACCCACTCGACTGACTAGAAGGACTTGACCATGGAGACTCACTCGACCATGAAGATACACTCGACCACGGAAGGTCGAAGGCACTCCATAGCATAGCGGCCTGTAATTGAATAGACTTAATGATAGATAAGGCACTTTATGAGGCGTTACTAATAACGCCTGTGCTTAATGTACTTTAACCCTCCATTATGTGGGCTGGCTGGGGTCTGGCGCACTCTATATAAGCCACCCCCTCCACAGGCGAGGGGTTCGCACTCTTGTAACACCTATACACATAATCCACTCGACCGCCTCGGGGCACCGAGGCGTGGGGCTTTACTTCCTCGAGAAGGGCTGAACTTCGTACATCGCTTGTGTTTACAACCTCTCCATAGCTAGGACCTTGCCTCTCCATGCCTACCCCCACTCTACTGTCAGACTTAGAACCACGACAGTTGGCGCCCACCATGGGGCAGGTGTTTTAGCGATTTTTGTGGAGAAGTTGCGGTACTTCCGAGTACTTTCATCATGATGACTGCTGGAGTTTTGGTCGAGGGGCGCGAGATCCGTCTCGGTGCTCTCACCTTTGTCGCCGACCACTCCGCATGGCTCCAGGAGGCTCCACTCGACATCGATGCGCTCCCCGTCCGCGGTGCGACGCATTTTCGCGCATGTGTCCGCGGCGTTCTGCTGCGGCAACCATCGACCCCATATCGATCGACTCCTTTATCGGCCACCCGTCCGGTCTCCCACCAGCGCAAGCGCTCTGGTCGGTCGAGACTCCAGTGGTGGGTGAAGCACGCGGTGGCTCGCCAGACAGCCACCGCCCAAGTTGCGGCGATTGAGCCCGACGAGTCTCTCTACGGCCTGTTTGATCTGTCGACTGGCTCCGTAGAGACTGCATCCGAATGTGATAGCAGTGATCCAGCGGCGGAAATCCTCATGGTCGACGGCCCCCGCAGTCCTCCTGGCTTCGCCCATGGGGGCGGAGCGGGCGGTGGAGGTGACCCTGCACAAGACCACGAAGAGTACCAGCCCGAGACACTCGACTCTCTGCAGAGAGAAGAGCTTCGCCGCAGGAACATGGATGCCCTGCATACTCCCATCGCGGGAGAAACCCCCGAGGCTCGCGCCTTGGAGGAGGCACGTTTGGCCAATGTCGCTGAACGCGCTCGCTTGGAGAACCTTCAGTGAGCACTCGGCGATGCAGCTGCAACGAGTTCTGAAGCGGTCGGCGTCGACTCTTCCCGCCGACTCAGGTATACCGCACGCCAATTCAGAATTTAGCAGCTGCAACCCATATAGCAGAGTCCATCCAGCCGTCTCAGTCGGAAGCTGGGAGAGGCTTGATGCAGATTAGAGATTTACTCCGAGCAGCAGGAGACCAGAACTCAGCCGTGTCGCAGTCGCGCAACAGAATTCACAGTCGATCCGTCGCTGCGAATCTTTATTCGATCGGCTCACAGTCCCAGATCGCCTCCGCGGCGGGAAGGGCGTGACAACCGGCGAGATCAGTATGGAGACCGACACGACCGGGATGACAGGCGTTGAGTGCCCGTTTCCCCTCGAGGAAGGGTCTTACGCTCTCGGCGGCAGGATGACAGCGATTCGATGCACGGCGAAGAGTTCGATCGACCCTAGGGAACCAGGCTTGACGCGCGATCCATTATCGTGCAAGGCTTGGTCGACCGAACAGAGCCCATCGAGCGGACCGAGAGGATGCACCCACGAGCGGTCGAGTGCATGTTTACGGTCGAGTGTTTTAGCAGGGCTATCAGAGCCGCAGTGATTCCCCCAATTTCAGGTTGGCAACAGGAGTCAGCAAATTCACTGGGAGTCCAAGCCTGAAACTTGGCTTGAAGATTACCGAGTGGCTGTCCAGATTGGTGGTGGGAATGACGAGGTGGCCATGAAGCATTGCCCTCATGTTGGAAGGTTACGCGGGCGTGGTTGAATCGATTACCTCCTAGCAGTATGTACACTTGGGAAGATTTGTCCCAGTGTTAAATCGAACTTTGAAGGAACACGCAAGCGACCAGCTGGTTTGACAGAGCTGCAAGTCTGTGTGCAGAAGACCAATGAGACTCTCCGAGAGTACATTCAGAGGTGGATCACTCTGCACCATACTGTGGAAAATGTGTCTGATCATCAGGCTGGTCACAGTGGGGAGGAACTTAGGAGTAACATCACACACTCCAATACAACTTTGCTTATGTGGCACGTATTTAATGAAGAGAGAGGTGCTTGTGGTAACTAGCTAAGTTACCGGAACATCACACACTCCAAGAAACAATGAGTCTATAACCTAATAAATACATCGTTGCATGACACTACATAGATGTTCCTCCCCACTATGGAGGTAGTAACATAGTCTAGAGAAGTGTGTAAGTTCCTAGCTTATGTTCTTGCCCATTGTGACCAGCCTCAGGCAGTTTGCGCCTTCAAAGATGGCGTCAAGAACAGGGAATTGAGTCTGAAGTTTGGTCGAACCGGGGACATGACCCTGAGCCGGATGATGGAGATTGCTACCAAATGCATGTGGCGAGGAAGAGGACCGACTCCGAAGCGGCAAGTACAAGCCAAGTCAGTCGGAGAAGGGAAATTCCAGTCGGAAACAGAAGCGGAAAGCCGAGCCAGCAGCTCCTGGAGAGGACCTGGCCATAACACAGGGAAAGTTCAAGGGGAAGCCAAAAGGATCCTGGAATCCTAAGAAAGTAAAGGATAAGGAAGGAAACGACGTGATGGATATGCCATGCCATATTCACACGAAGAAAGATGAAGAGGGCAACATCATTTACCCAAAGCACACCACTCGCCAGTGTCGACTCCTGATCCAGCAGTTTCAGGGAAAACAGTCCAAGGACAAGGAGAAGGAGTCAGACAAGGCCGGAGACAAAGAGGACAGTGAGGAAGAATATCCGCATGTCAACTCCACTCTGATGATCTTCGCAGATGTGGAAAGCAAGAGTCGACTGAAAGTCATTAACCGTGAGGTGAACATGGTTGCCCCAGCAAAACCAAGTTATGTGAGATGGTCCCAAACACCCATCACATTCGACCAATCTGATCACCCGACTCACATTGCCACCCCTGGGAGGCAAGCTTTGGTGGTCGATCCAGTTGTCGAAGGCACTCGACTGACGAAAGTGCTGATGGGCGGTGGTAGTGGGCTGAACTTGTTGTATCGGGCACTGCTTGAAAGGAATGGGCATCCTGATGTCCCGGTTGAGCACCAGCAACATGAGTTTCCACGGAGTCATACCAGGGAAGAAGGCTGAGTCACTCGGCCAAATAGCTCTAGACGTGGTTTTTGGTGATTCCAAGCATTTTCGCAAGGAAAAGTTGACCTTTGAGGTCGTGGATTTTCAGAGTGCGTATCACGCCATTTTGGGGAGGCTCGCCTATGCACGGTTCATGGCTCGACCATGTTACGTGTACCTCAAACTGAAAATGCCAGGTCCCAAAGGAGTGATCACTGTCACTGGCGATCGGAAAAAGGCAGAAGAGTGCTTTCAGAAGGGCTCGAAGATTGCCGATTCCCAGGTGACAGCGGTCGAGTTCGAAGAGTACAAGCAAAACGCAGATCCGAGTGATTTGTTGCGATCCAAGAAACCCGCCACAGAATTTGCATTTCAGTCGTCTGGTGAGACGAAGCCAGTTCACATCCACCCGACCGACCCCAATGCAGCCCCGACCCACATCTCCACGACACTCGACCCGAAATAGGAAGAAGCGCTCATCTAGTTCCTCCGTGAGAACTGGGACATTTTTGCATGGAAGCCAACTGACATGCCAGGTGTTCCCAGGGGACTGGCTGAGCATCGCCTCAGAGTCGACAAATCAGCAAAACCAGTCAAAGAGCATCTTCGGCGGTCCGCCGTCCGGAAGAGAAAAGCTATTGGTGAGGAAGTGGCTCGACTGTTGGCGGCAGGATTTATCCGAGAGATATACCACTCCGAGTGGCTCGCTAATGTCGTCATGGTTCCCAAGAAGGACAACTCACTCCGCATGTGCATTGATTTCAAGCACATCAATCGGGCCTGCCCGAAAGATCATTTTCCTCTCCCTCGCATAGATCAAATTGTTGACTCGACCGCGGGATGTGAGAGATTGTCTTTTCTAGACGCATATTCCGGGTATCATCAGATCCTTCTGTATGGACCCGACGAAATAAAAATAGCTTTCATCACTCCATTCGGGTGCTTCTGCTATATCACCATGCCATTCGGCCTCAAGAATGCCGGAGCCACATTTATGCGAATGATTCAGAAGTGTCTTCTCACTCAAATCAGTCGGAATGTGGAAGCGTATATGTATGATATCATCGTTAAGTCGCGAAAAGGTTCCGACCTGCTTGCTGACCTCGCCGAAACATTTGCCAACCTCCGAAGGTATGATATCAAGCTCAATCCATCAAAGTGCACATTCGGAGTTCCTGGTGGAAAGTTACTCGGTTTTCTCGTTTCCGAGCGAGGGATCGATGCTAATCCAGAGAAGATCGGCACTATTCTCCGAATGAAACGCCCTGTGCGAGTGCACGATGTCGAGAAGCTTACTGGATGCTTGGACGCTTTGAGTCGATTCATTTCACGACTCGGTGAAAAGGCATTGCCTCTTTACCGACTGATAAAGAAGGCAGACAAGTTCGAGTGGACTCCAGAAGCTGATGCAGCGTTTGCCGAGCTAAAAGCTCTGCTCTCCACCCAGCCGGTGCTTGCTGCTCCAATCAGCAAAGAGCCTCTGTTGCTTTATATTGCAGCCACAGGACAAGTCGTCAGTACAGTGCTTACGGTCGAGCGGGAAGAGGAAGGAAAGGCCTTCAAAGTTCAGCGCCCGGTGTATTATTTGTCTGAAGTCTTGACTCCATCCAAGCAGAGATATCCTCATTATCAGAAGCTTGTGTATGGCATATACATGACCACGAAGAAGGTTGCTCATTATTTCTCTGATCATTCTATCACAGTCGTCAGCGACGCTCCTCTATCAGAGATTCTGCACAACAGAGACGCAACCGGTCGAGTGGCGAAATGGGCGATTGAACTTCTTCCCCTTGATATCAAATTTGAGGCAAAGAAAGCCATTAAGTCCCAAGCAATAGCAGATTTCCTCGCCGAGTGGATTGAACAACAGCAGCCGACTGAAGTTCACTCGGAGCATTGGACCATGTTCTTCGATGGCTCTAAGATGCTGAATGGTTCTGGTGCTGGGGTTGTTCTGGTTTCCCCCAGAGGAGATAAGCTTAGATATGTGCTCCAGATTCACTTTGATTCCTCCAACAATGAGGCAGAGTATGAGGCCCTTTTATATGGATTGCGCATGGCCATCTCACTCGGCGTCCGTCGCCTGATGGTTTATGGCGATTCAGATTTAGTGGTCAACCAGGTGATGAAGGAGTGGGACGTGAGAAGCCCAGCCATGACTGGATACTGCAATGCAGTGAGGAAGCTGGAAAAGAAATTCGAGGGATTGGAGCTCCATCACATCCCCCGACTGAAAAATCAAGCAGCAGATGATCTGGCAAAGATAGGTTTCAAAAGAGAAGCCATTCCGAGTGGTGTGTTTTTGGAACATATACACACTCCGTCAGTTAAAGAAGATCCCTTCATAGAGGAAGCTCCACAACCCAAGAGTGCCACAGATCCGACTGAGGTTGAGGTCCCGGCAGTGGTCGACTTGGTCATGGAGGTTTTAGTGGTCACTCCCGATTGGACAATTCCCTATATCGCATATATCCTGAGAAAAGAGCTCCCAGAGGATGAGGAAGAGGCTCGGCAGATCGTCCGTTGATCCAAAGCCTTTACCGTTATCAAAGGACAGTTGTATAGAGAAAGCCCGACTGGAGTTGGTCAAAAATGCATAACGCCAGAAGAAGGTCGAATCATTCTCAATGATATCCACTCGGGGACCTGTGGTCACCATGCGTCCTCTCGGACCATTGTAGCCAAAGCATACCGAGCTGGATTTTACTGGCCGAGGGCGAATGAGATGGCGAAAGAAATAGTGGACAAGTGCGAAGGATGTCAATTCTACTCCAATATGTCACACAAGCCCGCGTCAGCTCTGAAGAGAATTCCACTCGTCTGGCCGTTCGCAGTATGGGGGTTAGACATGGTCGGTCCCTTACGAACGGGTCAGAGCGGTTTCACGCATGTGCTGGTAGCAGTCGACAAATTCACCAAGTGGATTGAGGCTAAACCAATCAAGAATCTTGACGCCGGTACAGCTGTTTCCTTCATCAGGGAGCTGACGTTCAGATATGGAGTTCCACACAGCATCATTACGGATAATGGGTCGAACTTTGACTCGGAAGAATTCAAGGATTTCTGCAACGCTCAAGGCACCAGAGTCGACTACGCTTCAGTCGCCCATCCGCAGTCGAATGGACAAGCAGAGCGAGCCAATGGCTTAATCCTCAAGGGTTTAAAACCCCGACTGATGCGTGATCTCAAGCACGCGGCTGGAGCATGGGTCGACGAACTCCCTTCAGTACTTTGGGGATTGCGGACCACACCCAATCGGTCGACCGGAAGAACTCCATTCTTCTTGGTCTATGGAGCTGAAGCAGTCTTGCCGAGTGATCTTCTCCACAACGCTCCCCGGATTGAACTCTACAACGAAGCAGAAGCTAAGCAAGCGCGTCAGGACGCAGTCGATCTTCTAGAGGAAGAAAGGGAGATGGCTCTGATCCGCTCGACCATCTACCAGCAAGACTTGCGTCGCCTTTACGGCAGAAATGTGAGAGGTCGAGCCTTCCAGGAAGGGGATCTAGTTCTCCGAGTGGATCAGCAGAAACAACATAAGACCGCTCCCTCCTGGGAAGGACCCTTCATTGTCACCAAGGTTCTCCACAACGGGGCGTATCGTCTTTATAACGTCGAACACAATATCGAAGAGCCCCGAGCTTGGAATGCGGATCTGCTCCGCCCATTTTGCACTTAAAGTTTTTCACTCAGATGAGTTGTAATAAAGTACTTCTGTAGTTCATGGTTTTCGAAACAATAGTGTCATAATTCCTTCATAATTTTTGTCACCTTTTATTTTTGTCCAGTAAAATTTTCCCCCAGTGGGTGGCTTAGTCGCGAATCCGTTTCGCCTAAGTTTGTACAAATCCTACCGAGTGGTAAGCCAGACTTCCACTCGGGGGCTTAGCCGCGAATCCGTTTCGCCTAAGTTATAAAAATCCTACCGAGTGGTAAGCCAGACTCCCACTCGGAGGCTTAGCTGCAGCCCAGTGCTCGCCTAAGTTATAAAAATCCTACCGAGTGGTAAGCCAGACTTCCACTCGGAGGCTTAGCTGCAGCCCAGTGCTCGCCTAAGTTATTAAAAATCCTACCGAGTGGTAAGCCAGACTTCCACTCGGAGGCTTAGCTACAGCCCAGTGCTCGTCTAAGTTATTAAAAATCCTACCGAGTGGTAAGCCAGACTTCCACTCGGAGGCTTAGCTGCAGTCCAAGTACTCGCCTAAGTACAACGTACGCTCGCAAGGAGGACGAGGTGCAGGTCGACTGCGACCCTCTCCTCCGAGCTACGCCATAAGTACAATGTGTGCTCGCAAGGAGGACGAGGCGCAGGTCGACTGCGACCCTCTCCTCCGAGCTATGCCATAAGTACAATGTGTGCTCGCAAGGAAGACGAGGCGTAGGTCGACTGCGACCCTCTCCTCCGAGCTACGCCATAAGTACAATGTGTGCTCGCAAGGAGGACGAGGCGCAGGTCGACTGCGACCCTCTCCTCCGAGCTACGCCATAAGTACAATGTGTGCTTGCAAGGAAGGCGAGGTGCAGGTCGACTGCGACCCTCTCCTCTGAGCTTCGCCACAAATACAACGTGAAAATCCTACCGAGTGAAGAGCAAACCTCTCACTCGGGGGCTTAGCTGCAGCCCAGTGCTCGCCTAAGGTATAAAAAATCCTACCGAGTGAAGAGCAAACCTCTCACTCGGGGGCTTAGCTGCAGCCCAGTGCTCGCCTAAGGTATAAAAATCCTACCGAGTGAAGAGCAAACCTCTCACTCGGGGGCTTAGCTGCAGCCCAGTGCTTGCCTAAGGTATAAAAATCCTACAGTGAAGAGCAAACCTCTCACTGGGGCTTAGCTACAGCGCAGTGCTCGCCTAAGGTATAAAAATCCTACAGTGAAGAGCAAACCTCTCACTCGGGGGCTTAGCTGCAGCCCAGCGCTCGCCTAAGGTATAAAAATCCTACCGAGTGAAGAGCAAACCTCTCACTCGGAGGCTTAGCTGCAGCCCAGTGCTTGCCTAAGGAATAAGTCGACTGCAGTGAGCATCTTGCTGTGAACCTGCAAAGGACAATTCGAGCCAAAAGCAATCATATCCAAACATCAAATCCAAGTTTAGGTCGATACCTAAAGGAACCGAGAGTGCTCAGGCACTAAGCCTGTTAAGGTTTATCGGTTACAATTCCACTCGGCATACCGAGGCAAATTTAAAGTGTCGGGCTTAAAGAAAGTTTTTTACCCCTCCTGTGGAGGGCTGGAAGGAGCAACAAACTCATCGAGGTCGATCCCGTCTGCGATCCGGGTAGCAGCAGCGATGAAAGTTTCCATGAAGGACCTGAAGTCATGTTTCTTGGTGTTGGCCACTCGGAGAGCTGCCAGCTTCTCTTCTCGCGCGTCCTTACAGTGGACTCGGGCCAGACACAGGGCAACATCAGCGCCGCACCGAGCCGAGGACTTCTTCCACTCTTGCACACGGTCGGGGACCGCGTTTAGTCGAGCCATCAACGACTCGAGGTCATTCTGAAGTGTCGCCCTGGGCCAAAGCGTCGAGTCGATGCGAGAAGTGGCAGCCTTCAGTCTTGCAAGATAATCCACGACAGCTGCAACACGGGACTCCAGTCGGAAGACATTCATGGCAACTTCATCATTCACCGGAGAATTGACAGGGTCAAGGTTCGGCTCCAACTGGCTAGTTTCTTCTTCAAAGTTTCGACAGAATTCTGCAAAGACAAAACTCCGAGTCAAGATAATGGTCGAATGTGAGCATCACAGTTGGAAATGTTGGTCGAGTGTAAAAGATTACCTTCGAGCATAAGGAACAATTTCTTAGCAAGACCACCCAGGAAGCCTTCCAGGTCATTCTTCTTCCCAGTCAACTGGTTGATCTTCTCGGTCAGAGTGGTCTTGTCAGTTTTCAGTCGGTCGACATCCTTGGTGGCAATTGCCAGAGCAGCTTTCAGATTGGTATTTTCCTGTTCGAGCTTGGTGACTGAAGCTAACTTCTCGTCAGCAAGCTTGGTCTTCTCAGATAGCTCAAGATCCTTCTTCTTCTGGGCCTCCTTCACCTTGCCTGCAAGTTACAGCAAAGTCAGATCTTGAAACAAATGGGAGGAAAAAGGAGTCGTCGAGGTCTCACCGAACATACCTTTGGTCTCCTCCTTCGCCTTCGTCAGATTCTCCTGCACTAGCTTCAGATCCAGCTCGAGCTGAATGTGCTTCTGCTCCAGTTCAGTATAGCGCGCCGCAAGATCACAGGATTTCTACGAAGAACCAATCGACAAAATGTCAAAGATGATTCACTTCCGAGTGAATAGGGAAAAATCATACGTTTCTAAGACTACAGTCGAATGCAAGCATTCGACCGTAGTCTCGGGGACTACACCCAGTGGGTGCACTCAGCGTGCCCCCACTGGTTCTATTCAAGACAGAGTCGACCAGTCGACCAAAAAAAAAGAAAAAAAATCTTCTTCAGACTGTAATCAACTGCCAGCAGTCGACCACAGTCTCGGGGACTACACCCAGTGGGTGCACTCAGCGTGCCCCCACTGGTTTCGAAAATCCATTCGCCCCAGTCGAATGATGAACAACCTTTACTTATAAAGCCTAAGGCCGACTGCCAGCAGTCGACCTTAGCCTTGGGGACTACACCCAGCGGGTGCACTCAGCGTGCCCCCGCTAACACGGAGTTTTTATCGACACACCCAGCGGGTGATTGCTATGGATTTCAGAAAGAAAAAGTTTTGATAGCATATCCTAACAGAACAGGCGGTGGTCGACTGACCTGAACATTGCTTTGAAGAGCAGAGCTGGCGTCATAAGCGGCCTGGCTTGCTTCCCGGATGGTTTTCACCTGCTCCATCATGATCCCTGCTTGGCGTATCGCTTCCTTGGAAGCGCTAGCTTGGTCATCCGGGACGTGGTGCGTGGTGAAGAGCGAAGGTTGCCCAACACTCGACGAAGTGGGACGAGCACTCGTCAACGGCACCGCGAAAGACACGGTGTGTCGAGTGGTGTTCTCCCCCTCCGTGGCTACAGTCTCGGGCGCCGTCACATCTTGGGCTGCTTTGCCAGTAGACGCCTTCCTGCTCCTCCTATGCCTCAGTGGTTCTTCATCCTCATCATCATCATCAGGAAGGGTGATAATGTCATTGGATGGAGCTTCAGAAAAGAATCAAAGTTAGAAATCATGAGTCAGTCGACTAAAGACGGAATTAAGAGTATAGTACCAGGATTTGAGGTTGGTGCGTCCTCCATCTCATGGTCCTCAGCCTTGCCTGAGGTTTCAGAAGTTGCAGCACTGAAGTTCCAAAGAATCAGTCGATTAATTCAAGTATCAACCAGAGATAAAGCTTGTACAAAACAGGAAGACTTAAGTAATATGTTTACCCTGATATGGTGGGGATGGACACCTTCATTTTCGGCAGGGGCTTGGTTGGCCTCGACGGAGCTACCTTCGACTGCTTCGGCGCCTTCTCAGTCGGCACCGGAGAAGCGGTCCGAGGGCGTTTGGTCGACTGCGAGGCAGTCGCAACCCCCTTACCGCGTTCAGTCGCAGGGTCATGAACGAGTTTCGACCGCCTTTCCGAGCGCGGTGGTGCAACCTCCTCCTCCTCCTCCTCTACTTCGTCCTCATCATCGTCGTTGTCGTCATCGTCATCTTCGGCAGCATCTGAATCCCACTCATCCTGGCTCTCGCCCCCGCTGGCTTCTCCCTCCTCAGTCGGAGCCTGAGCTCCATTGGGTATTGAGTACAACTCGGTAAGGGCCTGGAAGACGTCAAGACAGAGTTCAATCGACCAAATTGCAGAACATACAGAAACAAATTCAACAGATATACAATGGAAAGCAGAGCAAATGTACCTTATCTGGAACGCTGTGATGGTCGAGTGGAGAAATCCTCCTGGATCCACGAGGATTATCCTTGTTCCCAGTGATCGCGGCCATCCACCTTTCCACTATGGCGTCGTCGACTGCTTCCGGGTGGACTCGAGTCTCGTCTTCGGTTCCGCAGTACAACCACATGCAGTGGCTCCGGAACTGAAGAGGCTGGATTCGCCTCCGAAGGAAAACCTCCAGAAGGTCCATGCCAGTCACGCCGTCCCGAACCAACTGCACCACGCGATCCATCAACATCTTCACATCAGCTCTCTCCTCCGGAACCACCTTCAGAGAGGAGGGTTTGTTCACTCGACTCATGGTGAATGGAGGGAGTCCACTCGACTGTCCCGGCGTCAGCTCATTCTGGCAGTAGAACCAGGTCGACTGCCAGCCCCTGACCGACTCGGGAAAAGTCATAGCTGGGAAGGTGCTCTTATTCCTCACTTGGATTCCTAGGCCCCCGCACATCTGGACCACTTGGGTTTTCTCATCGCCTGGACTCGCCTTCTTCACGGTCTGAGAACGACATGTGAAGATGTGCTTGAACAAGCCCCAGTGCGGTCGACAGCCCAGGAAGTTCTCGCACATAGATACAAACGCAGCAAGATACGCGATGGAGTTCGGAGTAAAGTGGTGGAGCTGGGCTCCAAAGAAGTTCAAAAAACCACGAAAGAAAACGCTCGGTGGCAGAGAAAATCCTCGATCGACATGAGTGGCCAGGAGCACACACTCACCCTCCTCCGGCTGAGGTTGCCACTCTTTACCGGGAAGTCTTGCGGCGCCGTGGGGGATCAGCCCGTCGTCGGCCATGTCGAGGAGATCCTTCTCCCTGATGGTCGACTGGATCCAATCTCCCTGGACCCAGCCCTTCGGCAGGCGGGATCTCGACGAAGACCCGCTGCGGCTGGTGGATCTCCCCTTCGCCTTCTCCGCCGCCGACGCCTTCTCCGCCGCCGACGCCTTCTTTGCGCGCTCCAGCACCGCCGTCTTCTCCTTGCCCATGGCCGCCGGCGAAATGCGCGAGGGAGAGCGTTGCGGAGGCGACAGCGGTTGCGTTGGGCGGAGACGAGGAGAGCAGAGGAGAAAGAATGGAGTACTGTGCAGAAACCCTCACAAGTCGCATTTATAACATCCCTTCCGAGTGGATGACAGGTGGACCCGGTCAATCCAATCATATCCCGAAACAGTTGCATTGACACGATACGTGGCAGAAAAAGCGGCGTGGAGATCGAGGCGTCCGTGTCTTGTCCCGTCCGAGCGCCGCGGTCCGTTCCGCTTCGCGCGCTTCCCCAAATTTCGTATCCCGCGGAATCCGCGAGCGGCAGATCGGTCTGTCAAGTGCGAGATTTCCTGCGATCCGTCGCTCGGGAACCGGCAAAGTATAAAAGATCACTCGACGAAAGAACAAGAATGGATCGAGTCGACTGAAGAAAAGTTGCTCGTTATCAACAAAGAAGATCTTGGTCAAGAACGACGCATAACCAGCATGCCAAAGTTCAATCGGAAACAGCATCAACTCCTTCCTCATTCAAGCCTCAATCCATTCGGGGGCTAATGATGGATTCATGTACCTAGGGTAGGGTCATAGGCCTGACCTAAACGTCCTACCCAAGGACACCCTTAGAAGAGATCACCTTCCAGTCGACCAACGAGGAACCCACTCGACTGACTAGAAGGACTCGACCATGGAGACTCACTCGACCATGAAGATACACTCGACCACCAGAAGGTCAGAAGGCACTCCGCAACGCAACGGCCTGTAATTGAATAGACTTAATGATAGTTAAGGCACTTTATGAGGGGCGTTACCAGTAACGCCCCAGGCTTAATGTACTTTAACCCCTCCATTATGTGGGCTGGCTGGGGTCCTGGCGCACTCTATATAAGCCACCCCCCTCCACAGGCAGAGGGGTTCGCACTCTTGTAACACCTATACACATAATCCACTCGACCGCCTCAGGGCACCGAGACGTAGGGCTTTTACTTCCTCCGAGAAGGGCCTGAACTCGTACATCGCTTGTGTTTACAACCTCTCCATAGCTAGGACCTTGCCTCTCCATACCTACCCCCACTCTACTGTCAGACTTAGAACCACGACACCTATAGACTCAATGTGATCTTGGATCACTAAAATAGAAAATGTAGAGTCTTGAGCTTTGATCTTGAGCCAATCCTTTTGTCCTTAGCATTTTGAGGGATCCACTTTTCTCATCCATGCCATGCCAATCATTGAGCTTCCTTGAAATATTTATCTTGAAGTAGCATTAGCTCAATGAGATATATGTTGTTAGGAATTACCAAAACCACCCAGGGATAGTTGCACTTTCAATCTCCCCCTTTTTGGTAATTGATGACAACATATAGATCAAAGCTTCGACAAATGATAATAAGATTGAAAGACATTGTTGCTTTGAGAAGTATGTGAAAAGTAAGAGGTCCCCCTAAATTTGTGCATTATTTAAAATTTGCTTTGGACTGCAAATGCACAATGAGTTAGGATCATGGGTCACTCTTCCATGTCACATACATCTTGGTGGAGCGCTCAAAATGTTAATAATTAAATACATGCACTCATCACCAAGCAAAGTGAATGATCATATGAGAATATAAGAGATAATGTCATCCAACAAGCATTAAGGTAGCATATGATCAAACACATGATCATCCAAATATCTCACACAAGGCATAGAGTATCAAGCAAACAAGCAAATAACAAAGTTCAACCACCAAAAAGACAAGAGAGACCAAAAGCAACACTCTCTCCCAAAGCCCATGATCTATACATTTTCTACCCCTTTGGCAACAGGTTACCGAAAAGTTCATAAAAATGCATAGTGCTAAACGACTCTCAGGCTTGGTCTTCATGTGATGGTGTAGAGATGGCTCCTTGGACGAAGACTTCTGTTGATGTAGCTGGAGCTGGTGGAGAGGGTGCTGGAGCTGGATGCACTGAAGCTGTAGCTGGTGCAGATGATGTAGCTCTGGTGTCTGGAACAGGCACTGCAGCAGATCTCTGTCCTCTGGGCACTCTAGCAAAAGCATCAGTAGTTGACTTGCCCTTCTTCTCCTCCACATCCTCCTGAAGTTGCTCAACTGCAGTTTGGATCTCAGTCACTTTGACATCAAGAGCATAGAACTTCTGCTCTATGATTCTCTCCAAGCTCTCTTGGTTTTGAGTCAGGGTGGCCAAGCCCTTCTCAATCCTCAGAGTGGAGGCAATCAAGTAGCCAAGCTGATCTTGCTTGCTCTTCAGGAAAATCTGAGATGCCTCTTCAGCAGTTGGCATCTTTGCAGCCTTCTCAGCTGAAAGATCGAGGATGTCGCCTAGAGGGGGGGGGGGGGTGAATAGGCGCTTTAAAATAATTACGGTTTAGACTTGAACAAATGCGGAGTAAACCTAACGGTTAATTTGTCAAGCACAAAACCTAAAACAACTAGGCTCACCTATGTGCACCAACAAACTTATGCTAAGCAAGAGAAGCAACTATGTGATAGCAAGATATATGACAAAGAACAATATGGCTATAACAAAGTAAAATGCATAAGTAAAGGGCTCGGGTAAGAGATAACCGAGGCACGCGGAGACGACGATGTATCCCGAAGTTCACACCCTTGCGGATGCTAATCTCCGTTTGGAGCGGTGTGGAGGCACAATGCTCCCCAAGAAGCCACTAGGGCCACCGTAATCTCCTCATGCCCTCGCACAATGCAAGATGCCGTGATTCCACTAAGGGACCCTTGAGGCGGTCACCGAACCATGCACAAATGGCAACCCTTGGGGCGGTCACGAACCCAGACACTTTGGCAACCCTTGGGGCGGTCACGGAACCCGTCAAGATGCTCGGGCGATCTCCACAACCTAATTGGAGACCCGGCGCTTGCCGGAGCTTTACACCACAATGATTGAGCTCGAACACCACCAACCGTCTAGGGCGCCCAAGCACCCAAGAGGAACAAGCTCAAGGGCACCAAGCACCCAAGAGTAATAAGCTTCTCAAACTTCACTTCCACGTATCACCGTGGAGAACTCAAACCGATGCACCAAATGCAATGGCAAGGGCACACGGATTGCCCAAGTCCTTCTCTCTCAAATCCCACCGAAGCAACTAATGCTAGGGAGGAAAATGAGAGGAAGAACAAGAAGGAGAACACCAAGAACTCCAAGATCAAGATCCAAGGGGTTCCCCTCACATAGAGGACAAAGTGATTGGTGGAAATGTGGATCTAGATCTCCTCTCTTTTCCTCAAAACTAGCAAGAATCCATGGAGGATTGAGAGTTAGCAAGCTCGAAGAAGGTCAACAATGGGGAAGAACACGAGATCAAAGGATAAGGTTCAATGGGAAGAAGATCCCTATTATAGGACCTCCGAATCCAACCGTTATGTGCTCAGGTCGTGCACAAGCGGTACTACCGCTTGGAGGAGCGGTACTACCGCTTAGCACGCTCAAAACAGCCCAAACGAGAGAGAAAACACGAGTTTTTGGTCCGGGGCGGTACTACCGCTTAGGAGCCACGGTAGTACTGCTCTGGAGCGGTAGTACCGCTCAGGAGCCGCGGTAGTACCGCTCTAGAGCGGTAGTAAAAAATTACATCCGCTCTAGTCGCGGTAGTACCGCTGCAGCCTTCACCAAAACAGCCACAACTTTTGCAAACGGACTCCGAATTCGATGAAACCAAGTTTGTTGGAAAGCTAACGACAAGGGCTAACACAATCTTGATAGAAATACCAATAATAAGCAAATGAGAAAAGGCCTAAAAGAAAATGGTGAGAACCCTTCCTCGGAGAAGACCGGTAAAACCTCCAACACCGAAAACATCATAGAAGACGCATGCAAACTCCGTTTTCGATGAACTCAAGCTTGTCATCAAGATGATCATAAGCTCTAAGACTCACAAAGAGAACCAAATAAGAACCAAGAAACATGATGCAAGGATGCAATGGTTTGAGCTCTCGACGAACGATACGATCAAGCTACTCACTTGAGAGCCCCCTTGATAGTCGGCTATCGATCCTATAACCCGGTCTCCCAACTACCACCATGAGACCGGTAAAATAGAAAACCTATCAAGGGCAAACCTTTACCTTGCACATGGTCCACTTGAGCTAGATGATGGCGATCTTGACTCCCTCAAGTTGGACCACCTTTCTTGATTGCGTTGGCTCGATGAAGACTAGATGATTGCTCCCCATAGTCCACTATGGGTGAGCGACTCTTGACACATCTTCACAAGTCCATTGACACCACAATGGATGGCAAGATTCAAACTTGATTGCTCCCCCATACTCCATTATGGGTGAGCCACTCTTTGTGTTGCTCCACATGAACTTGCACACTGCAAACTTGATGACGATCACCACTTGATGTCATCCTCCATGGGCTGTATGGGATCTTCCTCTTGGCGCAAGACCATGGAAACATACCTAACCCATAAAGAACTCTCACGTAGACCATGGGTTAGTACACAAAGCGTAATGGACAATGCTTACCATACCATGGGAACACTTGGTCCCACTCGGTACATCTTCTATGCTTTGTGAATTGATCAACTTGATTCACTCTTGACTTAGTCTTGATCAACCTTGAATCTTTCCAACTCTCTTCATTTGGATGATGTCTTGAAGGTAAATATGAATGATCACACAATCTTCTTCTTCAAGACATGCTTGCAATAAGCTCAACACTCACATGACCAATCTTTGGATAATTCCTTAATAGCACCTTGGTCAACCCATAAACTCCTTGAAACCAACACATGGACTTCAAGAAATGCCTATGGAAAAATCCTTCAAATATAACTCGATGCAACCATTAGTCCATAGAGAATGTCATCAATTACCAAAACCACACATGGGGGCACCGCATGTCCTTTCATCAGCCCTTGCCTTCTCCTTCTTCTCTTGTGCTTGCACAGATGATGGTTCATTTTCATCCATCACAACGGTGTTGTCCTCAAAGTCAGGGAAGATGGGCAGGTGTTCCTTGTCCAAGAGATATGTGCCAGTGCCCATCTTGGAGTTTATAAGCTCCTGAATCTGTGGGGCATACCCACAACTCCTCTTCTGATCAGCAGCAGTCCTTTTGATTGTTTCCACAATCAGGCTCATGACTTTGAACTTCTGAGGCACATCAAATATATGAAGCAAGTTAATTGCATGGCCTCTGATCATCTTGTGATCACCTGACTTGGGCAGCAAAGTGTGCCTTAAAATCCAGTTGATAGTAGGCAGTCCTGACAACAGATAATGTACAGATTCAAACTTGTGTGTCTCTAGTGCAGCATGTGGGATCTCTCTGTACATGTGAGCCATGGAGTTGTGATCTTTCTTCTTCTTGGCATAGACATCCAAGTCATCCTCATTTTCCTTTGGAGCATTGATCAATTCAGACCATTCTTCAACTGTTGATTGGTACCTTGTACCCTCAGACATCCAGACTATCCTCCCATTTGGGTAGAAATGAGTTGTGGAGTAGAACTGCATAATGAGCTCATCATTCCACTTTGTGAGCTTCTGCCCAACAAAGTCTACTACTCCACAAGACTTGAAACTGTCATAAACTCTAGGATAGTGCTCTTCATTCTTCTTGATATAGTCCCAGTCAACCCATCTCATATCACAGACTATGGGCTTCTTGTCAAGCAGCACTGTCTCATAGAAATCCTGCTGTTCCTTAGTATGGAACCTGTAGTCCACAACAGTCCTTCTCCTGACAGCATAGGGGTCAGTCAGTCTCCACTGTCTAAGACCTGCATCCTTCCTGAGCTTCATGTCTTCTGCAACTGGGTGAGCATCATTATGATCTGGGATCTTGGGCTTCAGCTTTCTCAAGACTAGTGAGTCCTCATCCTCTTCATTAGCAGCTTCAGGCACTGGGGCCTTGTTCTTCTCTGTAGCTGGAATACTCCTGGTGTTCATCTTGGGTGCAGACTTGGGTTTTGGAGTAGCAGCCTTGGGAGCATCTTTGGGCTTAGATGGAGCAGCCCCTGACCTTATAGCATCTCCCATCAGCTTTTGAGCTTTAGGTGCTGGTGCAACAACCTCTTCCTCTTCATCTTCAGAGTCTCTCCTCATAGAGGGCTTGCCAAGTACCTTGGCAGTAGTGGTTCTAACTCTCTTCTTTTTCTTGTCTTGGCCAGCAGCTTCATTACCAGACTCAATGCTGAACTTCATGGTTTCACCAGTGGCAACCTTCCTAGGTTTGGAAGTGGGAATCCTTCTTGCAGGTGCCTTCTTCTGCATTCCTGGCTTAGTGGATGCAGCTGAGCCATATTCCTTCTTCAGCACCTTCTTCTTTGAGGTGGCCTCATCCTCAACAACCACATAGTCCTCATCCTCAGAATCTGAGGTATTCTTCTTTCTGGCCATGGTGGCTGCCTTTGGCAAGTTGTTGGGTGTGCTCCTGCTGCCATCATCATAGCTGCTAGAGGGACTAGTGCCCTCACTCATCTGAACTTGCTCCTCAGACTTATTCTGACTGTCACTCTGATCTGACATGGTGCAAACTCTGACAGCGGACCCTGTAAATAGATATAGATCAGGTAGAATGGATGAGCATCACAAAGCACAGAGGTTTTTGCAAAAATATTGAGTCAAAAACTTAGTTTTAGTTTTCCACAGAAAGCATTTCGGAGCTACCGATTTGTAAACTCGGTGATACCGAAGCAGCTTTTGGAACCTAAACTAGTGAACTCGGTCAGACCGAGTCATAGTTCGGTGGCACCGAGACTGCTAGGGTTTCACAAAGTCCTGAACTCGGTCACACCGATTTGCAATTCTCGGTCAGACCGAGAATCACATGTGCACTGGCCTGAGCCAAATCGGTGGGACCAATTTCTACAACTCGGTCGGTCCGAGATGAGTTCGGCGGAAACCTAACCCTAAATTTTCAATCCAAAACTAATCTACGGAGTGATTTTGTTGAGATCTCAATCGTGGCAAGATACATGGCAACACAATGTTCTAGGAATCAGAGTTGGGAATAGCACAAAGATTCAAATCCATACCCTAATGCGGCGATGGACTTGCTACGGCGGCAACGGTGGAGTAGAATCCCGTTGACGGCAGCGGAGACCAGCGGCTGGAGGTCGCTGGTGACGAGGAGGACGATCCGGAGACCCGAGGAGGCAGAGCAGGCTATGCGCAGGCGCAGAGGTTCGGAAAAATTTCCAAATTTTGGCCCGGGGGTATATATAGCCTGACCCTGTCGGTCTGACCGAGTGGAACAACTCGATGGCACCGAGATACATAACTGCAAGCAGTTACTGCAACTCGGTGTGACCGAAAAGTTCAAATCAGTTGCACCGAGATTGAAAACCTATATCAACTTAGTGATCTCGGTATGACCGAAATGGATGGATCGGTCAGACCGAAACACACAAAGAGGTTTTGGAAGTTTTAAGACTATGATGAATCGGGGACTCCGAGTGCTCCTCACACAGAGTGGTTCGAATCTGACTTGATCAAACTTTGTGATGTAGCATGAATAGAGTTTGAGACAAGAAAAGCATAGATAGCTAGAGAAGGTTCTTAGGCATTCTTGTCCATCCACTTGGCAAAAGAAAAGAAACCAAACAATCAAAACTACAAGTGGATGTCCTCGAATGAGTAAAATATGCAACCAATCATGCTCACACAATAGAATGGCAAATGAAATATGTGTCAAAGCATGCAGAACCATTCTAGCATCTATCAAGCAATTGGCGATGACTAGGTCATCTATATATGAGTATATTGACTTAGGAGTCAAATGAGAACATTTGATCACAGGTCATACTCATCGTTTAAGCACAAGTGGGGTTACCACTTTTACATAAAGCATTGTTGTGTTCACACCATTAGAGTTGCTTTGACTCAGTTCTTAGAGTAAAGCTCCCCCTAGATGTGAGATCCCCCTAAGAGGGATGAACTAACCTTGGGTTTTGTCGATGATGACTTCATGTAGGTGTTGAAGATGTGGATGCTCAATGTTGATGTAGATCATTTGGAGCAATCCTTTTGGAGTGAGTTGCACTTTCAATACCTACACGGGTTAGTCCCACAAGGAACAAACAAGGATATCCATAGACATAGAGTGATGCACATACAAGATGATGTACATGAAAGCATTAGGTTAACTTGTCCCTTGTCTTACCAACAAGAGGGTTTGTGACTCCTTGAACTAGTGCAAGATGTGGAAGTTGATTGCACTTGTCCTTGCCAAAATGATAAGAATGAAATATGTTGGCGGAGTCACCCTCAAGAACTCTCTAGTTCTTCTTCTTCGGGATCCACATCATCTTGATGGGAATCCTTGGAGTTGTAGTTGTACTGGATGAAGTAGAACTTGATGTAGTCTTGGGAACCCACTTGACCAAGGCCTTAGGAGCTTCTTCAAATGCATCAATCTCCTCTTGAAGCTTGTCCTTGCCTTTTTGCTTGTGGTCTTGTGGTGGAAGATCATCTTGAGCTTGTGTCCCTTTGAAAGAAGTAGGATCATACTTCTCTTGTTGAGGAACAAACTTTGTCTTGGGGTATTGATCTTCTTCCCACTCAACTCCATTGGCATTGAACTTTCGTTCAAAACCAACACCTTGGTTATTCCGGTGCCGTCCTTGCTTGCGTACAATTTCCTCGAATTGCTTACTCCCGGCAAGGCTCTTGTAAACACCTTTCTCTATAATTCCCTTCAATAAGCTATTTTCTTGCTCAAGTGTAACTTGTCTAAGAGAATCATTAGTGGGATCAAGAGAACTACTAGAAGCAACAACATGGGATTTAGCATGATTATTGTTACTACTAGAGGAAGAATCTTTCTTGTTCTTGTTACTTAACTTGACTTGAGGCATGTAAGTAGATAAGAGTAAATGCTTGGCATTGTAAGAAGAACTTTTCTTGCGAAGATCATCATTGATTGCTTTTAAAAACTCATGTTCTTGCTCAAGGTTGAGCTTTTCAAAGCGTAACTTCTCATGAGTCCTTAAAAGTTCTCGATGATCTCCTAATATAGTTTCATGAGCTAACTTAAGAGTGTTTAGTTCTTTAGTTAGAAGCTCAATCTTCTCCTTATCATTGTCATTCGTTTTATCTTGATTAGCATGACTAATTGACGTTTCATCATAGTATTCATCACTAGAGTTGTCAACAAGTAAATCATCATCACCTAGCAAGTCATCTTCATCACTATTGAAATCAACATAGTCGGGGTGTGACACCTTTGGGCCTTTAGCCATGAAGCATCTTCCAAGTCCTTCGTTTGGTGAATCAAATATATCGTAGGAGTTGGTTGATACAAGTGCTAGACCGGCAACACCTTCATCTTGAGTATATTCAGAGTCGGAGTGATAGCTTCTCTCGGAGTGATTGTCGGAGTCGGAGCCGGATACCCATTCACCAACATGAGCTTGATATCTTTGTTTTGTGTAGCTCCTTGATAACTTGTCCTTCCTTTCCGAATCCTTGCTTCTCCGGGATGTTCTTCGTTCATTACTATCATCTCTACTCCCTCTCTCTCTTGATGGTGATTCTTCTCTTCTACTTCTTCTTTTTGGAGAATCTTCTCTTCTTTTGTAGGGTGCCGTACACTCATTGGAATAGTGTCTGGGTCTTCCACAATTCTAGCAATTATGCTCACGACTAGAAGATCTTTTGTCATTGTAAGACCTTGACTTGGAACTTCTTTCCTTGCTTCTACTCTTGTAGAACTTGTTGAAGTTCTTCACCATTAGGCTCAATTCTTCATTGAAGGTTTGTTTCTCACTTG
The DNA here is from genome assembly GCA_021437245.1 of Aegilops speltoides. Lineage (NCBI taxonomy): Eukaryota > Viridiplantae > Streptophyta > Magnoliopsida > Poales > Poaceae > Aegilops > Aegilops speltoides. The sequence goes on along the minus strand of CM038147.1, from coordinate 454,437,213 downwards.
ATGATGTGGGATCTTCACATGAGGCTTTGTAAGCACCACTTGACTTGTTGTGGAGCTCCTCCTTATCCTTGAGTGACATCTCATGAGCAACAATTCTTCCAATGACTTCCGTTGGCTTGAGATCTTTGTAATTGGGCATCATTTGGATCAATGTGCACGCGGTATCATATTTTCCGTCCAAAGCTCTTAGGATCTTCTTGATGATGAATTTGTTGGTCATCTCTTCACTTCCTAAGCTAGCAATCTCATTTGTGATAAGAGCAAGCCTAGAGTACATTTCAGCGACGCCTTCACCATCCTTCATTTTGAACTTGTCAAGCTGACTTTGAAGCACATCCAACTTGGATTCCTTGACGGAGTCGGTACCTTCATGCATATCAATCAAAGTATCCCAAATTCCTTTGCATTCTCAAGACGGCTAATTTTGTTGAATTCTTCAGGGCACAATCCGTTGAAGAGGATATCACAAGCTTGAGTGTTGTATTGCAGCATCTTTAACTCATCCGTGGTAGCTTCACGGTTCAGATCTCTCCCATCAAAGAATTCACCTTGCAAGCCAATACACACAATAGCCCAAACGGCGGGGTTATGTCCAAGAATATGCATTTTCATCTTATGCTTCCAACTAGCAAAATTAGTACCATCAAAGTAAGGACCTCTACGGTGGTAATTTCCCTCGCTAGACGCCATACTCTCCTAGGTCGTGAAACCAAGGCTATGACCACCAAAAGCTATGGAGATCAAAGCAAGTGGAGACCAAAGCTCTGATACCACTTGTAGGATAGAAAGTATGTCTAGAGGGGGGGGGGGTGATTAGACTACTTGACCAAATAGAAATCTATCCTTTTCCCAATTTTAGTTCTTGGCAGATTTTAGCAATTTTGCACAAGTCAAGCAATCTTTACACAATTCAAGCAAGCATGCAAAGAGTATATGAGCAGCGGAAAGTAAAGCATGCAACCTGCAAGAATGTAAAGGGAAGGGTTTGGAGAGTGCAAACGCAATAGGAGACACATATGTTTTTGTCGTGGTTCCGTTAGTTGGTGCTATCGTACATCCACATTGATGGAGACTTCAACCCACGAAGGGTAACGACTGCGCGAGTCCATGGAGGGCTCCACCCACGAAGGGTCCACGAAGAAGCAACCTTGTCTATCCCACCATGGTCGTCACCCACGAAGGACTTAACTCACTAGGGTAGATCTTCACGAAGTAGGCGATCTCCTTGCCCTTACAAACTCCTTGGTTCAACTCCACAATCTTGTCGGAGGCTCCCAAGTGACACCTAGCCAATCTAGGAGACACCACTCTCCAAGAAGTAACAAATGGTGTGTTGATGATGAACTCCTTGCTCTTGTGCTTCAAATGATAGTCTCCCCAAATCTCAACTCTCTGCCACAGGATTTGGATTTGGTGGAAAGAAGATTTGAGTGGAAAGCAACTTGGGGAAGGCTAGAGATCAAGATTCATATGGTAGGAATGAAATATCTTGGCCTCAACACAAGTGTAGGTGGTTCTCTCTCAGAAAATGTATGTTGGAAGTGTAGGCATGTTATGATGTCTCTCTCCACAAATGAAGAGTGGGTGGAGGGGTATATATAGCCTCCACACAAAATCTAACCGTTACACACAACTTACCAATCTCAGTGGGACCGAATTGAGAAACTCGGTGGGACCGACACAACAAATGATGTGACCGTTAGGATTTTCGGTGGGACCGACATGCAACTCGGTAGGACCGATATGATTAGGGTTAGGGCATAACGTAATCTCGGTGAGACCGATTACACAAACTCGGTGAGACCGATTTTCATAATGGACACACACAGGGTTGGTCAGGCAAACTCGGTGGGACCGATTCGCTCATCTCGGTAAGACCGAAACGTTACAAAAAGGAAACAGAGAGTTTGCATTGTAATCTCGTTGGGACCGATCGCTCATCTCGGTTTGACCAAAATGTTACGAAGGGAAACAGAGAGATTACAACCCCATCTCTGCGAGACCGAGATCCCTATCGGTGAGACTGATTTGCCTAGGGTTTGTGGCAGTGGCTATGACATCTGAACTCGGTGGCGCCGGATAGAAAGAATTGGTGGGGCCGAGTTTGACTTATGGTTTAGGTCATATGTGGATGTGAGAAAGTAGTTGAGGGCTTTGGAGCATATCACTGAGCATTTTGAGCAAGAAATCCATTAAGCAACACCTCATCCCTCCTTGATAGTATTGGCTTTTCCTCTAGACTCAATGTGATCTTGGATCACTAAAATAGAAAATGTAGAGTCTTGAGCTTTGAGCTTGAGCCAATCCTTTTGTCCTTAGCATTTTGAGGGATCCACTTTTCTCATCCATGCCATGCCAATCATTGAGCTTTCCTGGAATATTTATCTTGAAGTAGCATTAGCTCAATGAGATATATGTTGTCAAAACCACCCAGGGATAGTTGCACTTTCACTTGGCTTGTCATCGGGGGTGTAGAATTTGGGAACATTTTTGTGTGACGAAAATGAAGCATAGCCTAACTATATGATTTTTGTAGGGATGAACTTTCTTTAGCCATGTTATTTTGAGAAGACTTGATTGCTTTTATTAGTATGCTTGAAGTATTACTATTTCTTATGTCAATATGAACTTTTATTTTGAATCATTTGGATCTGAACATTCATGCCACAATAAATAAAATTACATTGAGAATTATGCTAGGTAACATTCGACATCAAAAATTCTGTTTTTATCATTTACCTACTCGAGGACGAGCAGGAATTAAGCTTGGGGATGCTTGATACGTCTCCAACGTATCTATAATTTTTGATTGTTCCATGCTATTATATTACCCTTTTTGGATGTTTATGGGCTTTACTTTACACATTTATATCATTTTGGGACTAACCTACTAACCGGAGGCCTAGCCCGTATTGCTGTTTTTTTGCCTATTTCAGTATTTCGAAGAAAAGGAATATCAAACGGAGTCCAAACGGAATGAAACCTTCGGGAGCGTCATTTTTGGAACAAACGTGATGCAGAGGACTTGGAGTGCAAGCCAAGAAGCATCTTAGGCGGCCACGAGGGTGGAGGGCGCGCCCACCCCTACAGGGCGCGCCCCCTATCTCGTGGGCCCCTCGGGCGGCCACCGACCTACTTCTTCCTCCTACATATACCCACGTACCCCGAAAACATCTAGGGAGCGAACGAAAAACAATTTCCACCGCCGTAACCTTCTGTATCAACGAGATCCCATCTTGGAGCCTTCGCTGGCGCTCCGCCGGAGGGGGAATCGTCCATGAAGGGCTTCTACATCAACACCATAGCCCCTCCGATGAGTTGTGAGTAGTTTAACATAGACCTTCGGGTCCATAGTTATTAGCTAGATGGATTGTTCTCTCTTTTTGGATCTCAATACCATGTTCTCCCCCTCTCTTGTGGAGATCTATTCGATGTAACTCTTTTTGCGGTGTGTTTGTCGAGATCCGATTAATTGTGGGTTTATGATCAAGTTTATCTATGAGAAATATTTGAATCTCCTCTAAATTCTTTTATGTATGATTGAGTTATCTTTGCAAGTCTCTTCAAATTATTAGTTTGGTTTGGCCTACTAGATTGATCTTTTTTGCAATGGGAGAAGTGCTTAGATTTGGGTTCAATCTTGCGGTGTCCTTACCCAGTGACAATAGGGGTTGCAAGGCACGTATTGTATTGTTGCCATCGAGGATAAAAAGGTGGGATTTATATCGTATTGCATGAGTTTATCCCTCTACATGATGTCATCTTTCTTAATGCGTTACTCTGTTCTTATGAACTTAATACTCTAGATGCATGCTAGATAGCTGTCGATGTGTGGAGTAATAGTAGTAGATGCAAGCAGGAGTCGGTCTACTTGTCACGGTGATGCCTATATACATGATCATGCCTAGATAATCTCATAATTATTCGCTTTTCTATCAATTGCTCGACAATAATTTGTTCACCCACCGTAATACTTATGCTATCTTGAGAGAAGCCACTAGTGAAACCTATGGACCTTGGGTCTATCTTTTATCATATAAGCTTTCAATCTACTTTTATCTGGATCTTTACTTTTCCAATCTATATTATAACATACCAAAAAATTTATCTTATCATACTATCTCTATCAGATCTCACTTTCGCAAGTGGCCGTGAAGGGATTGACAACCCCTTTATTGCGTTGGTTGCGAGGTTTTTGTTTGTTTGTGTAGGTGCGTGGGACTTTTGAGGAGCCTCCTACTGGATTGATACCTTGGTTCTCAAAAACTGAGGGAAATACTTACGCTACTATTGCTGCATCACCCTTTCCTCTTCAAGGAAAAACAATGCAAGCTCAAGACGTAGCACCCGCTAGGCTCGCCTACCCGGCAAGGGAGGTTTTCCTTAGTGGTATCTTGCTCCTCTAGCTTGACTTGGTCTTCTTGATGTGCCCTTTGATTTCTCAAAGAGCTATCTCTTCTGCTTGGTCTTGTCTTGGATGTCATAACCTTGCTCTTGAGCCTGTGTACAGTCCGGGCAACATACCTGGGGTTTGTTGCACCAACAATGATGTATCGAGTACAAGCTTGATCTACCTCGAGATTGTATGTCGTGTTCTAACCCTAAGGTGGGTAATGATGAATATGTCTCTACGGACTAAACCCCTTAGATTATATAGGCACTGGGGATATCTAGGATAACACATGGTCGGTTACCTATTAGGGATAATCATGCCGACAACCGGAACAATCCTTGGAGTACACGTAAAGTCTTGGGCATTGTCCTTCTTAATCACGCCAAGGCTTGAGGCTTCCAGAGTCCTTCCTTATGAGATTGGTGGGCCGTGATCTCAGCCTACAGACTGTGGGCCAACTAGGTTGGTACCCCTTAGTCCAGGACACCGTTAGTAGCCGCTGAACTTGTCTTCTGAGCTGGAGACGACAATCTTCTCGGATGGATGACTTCGGCTTGACAGGCGAGTTCCTCCCTCCCGGTGATTGTTCATATAAATCTGAGGTCCCTTAATGCAAGGCAATTCTCTGAGCTCTCCCTCTAATGGGGCAACCCACCGACCATATGCTCCAAGAGTAATGCTTTGTTATCTTTACCTGTTTTAGTTTGATCCTTAGCTATTTTGTGATTTAGTTGAATAAAAGTTTAGTATGATCTATTTTTTAGTGCTAGTTGCATGATCTATGTATCTATCTATCTAATCGAGTTGAGAGTTATATAATAAAGATTAGTTTGCGTTTTGCTTCTTTACTTTTATGTTTCAATCTTAGCAATGAAAATAATGGAAAAGATCACATACTAGTCTCATAGAAAGTAGTGACATCATGTAAAGAAAGGTATAAATGGTATAACTTATTGGAGGTTGACAAACATAACATTGGTCAATGATGCAATTCATGAAAGAATAATAAGGGAAGAAGATTCACATATCAATATACTATCTTAGACATCTTTTATGATTACGAGCCCCCATTAAGTATTCTATATCAAATTGTTGATGTTGGACAGTGAAGATAGCGTAATGAGTTATGTTTGCTTATATTCACATAGAATCTATATTGTTATAGATCCTCCAACATGTGGTGCTTGCTCAATATCTTTGCTAGCCAAAAATCCGCACCAAATAGAGATACTACTTGTGCATCCAAAACCCCTTAAACCCAGTTTCATGTCATGAGAGTCCACTTTACTTATCAATGGATTGAATAAGATCCTTCAAGTAAGTTGTCACCGGTGCACAAGGCAAAAAAATTGCTTCTAAATATGTATGATCTTTTATTGTAAGGGAAAATAAGCTTTGTATGATCTTGTGATGGTAAATAAATAAAAGCGACAAACTGCATAATGAAGGTTGCTATCACAAGGGGCAATATAAAGTGACATTCCTCTACATTAAGAGCTTACACATCCAAAAATAAAAAGTGCATGACAACCTCTGCTTCCCTCAGCGAAGGGCCTATATTTTACTTTTGTGTATTTACTTTTCATGCAAGAGTCAATAGTGTTCTCCTCTATTCCTTTTTAATTTTCTCCTTCGCAAGCATTATATGGTGGGGAAAGATCTAGGCATATATATCCCGTTGGATATGAGTGATCATGAGTTATTATTGTTGGCATTTCCCTTGAGATAAATGAGTTGGGAGGCAAAATTATAAGCCCCTATCTTTCTATGTGTCCGGCTTAAACTTCTCCTCCATATATATGTCACGAGTGTTAACAATCATAGAAGACTAAATGATAGTTGAGTATGTGGACTTGCTAAACTAAAGCTCTTACATGAGACCCTTCCTGAAAAGAGGATGAATTGCAATTGCATTGTTGACTTAGAACATAGTTTGTTAGTTTTCAAGAAAGTTTATGCTTTATACTTCGTTGTTGTGATGCATTGTTACTTGCTCATGAGAAGTTTTATAATGTTATATTGCTGCTATGATATTGGTTATGATGCTACTATATCCGTATTTTTTTTATCGACACCTCTCTCTTTAAACATGTGGTCATGATTATCAATATCGACTTTCGTTTGAGGACAAGCGAGGTCTAAGCTTGGGGGAGTTGATGAAGGAAATATGCCCTAAAGGCAATAATAAAGTTATTATTTATTTCCTCATATCATGATAAATGTTTATTATTCATGCTAGAATTGTATTAACCGGAAACATGATACATGTGTGAATACATAGACAAACATATAGTCACTAGTATGCCTCTACTTGACTAGCTCATTAATCAAAGATGGTTATGTTTCCTAACCATAGACATGTGTTGTCAGTTGATTAAATGGGATCACATCATTAGGAGAATGATGTGATTGACATGACCCATCCTGTTAGCTTAGCACTTGATCGTTTAGTATTTTGCTATTGCTTCCTTCATGACTTATACATGTTCCTGTAAATATGAGAATTGTGTAACTCCCGTTTACCGGAGGAACACTTTGGGTACTACCAAACGTCACAACGTAACTGGGTGATTATAAAGGAGTACTACAGGTGTCTCTGAAGGTACATGTTGAGTTAGCATAATTCGAGATTAGGATTTGTCACTCCGATTGTCGAAGAGGTATCTCTGGGCCCTCTCGGTAATGCTCATCACCTAAAGCCTTGCAAGCATGCAACTAATGAGTTAGTTATGAGATGAAGTATTACGGAACGAGTAAAGAGACTTGTCGGTAACGAGATTGAACTAGGTATTGGATACCGACGATCGAATCTTGGACAAGTAACATACCGATGAGAAAGGGAATAACGTATGTTGTTGTGCGGTTTGATCGATAAAGATCTTCGTAGAATATGTAGGAATCAATATGGGAATCCAGGTCCCGCTATTGGTTATTGACCAGAGACGTGTCTCAGTCATGTCTACATCGTTCTCGAACCGTAGGGTCCGCACGCTTAAGGTTTCGATGACAATTATATTATGAGTTTATGTATTTTGATGTACCGAAGTTTGTTCGGAGTCCCGGATGTGAACACGGACATGATGAGGAGTCTCAAAATGGTCGAGCCATAAAGATTGATATATTGGACAGATATATTTGGACACCGGAAAGGTTCCGGGAGAGTTTGGGAATATACCGGAGCTCCGGGAGGTTACCGGAACCCCCCGGTAAGTATATGGGCCTTATTGGGCCCAAGTAGGAGGAAGGGAGAAGGAGCAAGGGAGGGGGGTGCGCCCCCCCAAGCCCAATCCGAATGGGGAGGGGCCGCCCCCTTCCTTTCTCCTTCCCCTCTTCCTTCCTACTACTAGTACTCCTTCCTTCCCCTCCATATTGGATTAGGAAAGGAGGAAACCTACTTGAGTAGGTTTCCCCCTCCCTATGGCGCCCCTTTGGGCGGCCACCTCCTCCCTCCCTCCTTTATATCACGGGGTAGGGGCACCCTAGACACACAAGTTGATCATTGATCGTTCCTTAGCCGTGTGCGGTGCCCCCCTCCACGATATTACACCTCGGTCATATTGTAGCGGTGTGACGCCCGGATATTTAAGCTACAGTAAACCTCTATTAATGATGCCACGTCACCACGGTTACTGTTGCTAATCTCGGGTTGATTCGAAAACGTTTCAAATTCAAATTCAAATAATGTCAAACGACAAAGTTTTCAAAATATTAAATTAAAATGTTCGGGGTGTGCAGTTAAATGCTTGGGAAATTATAATAAAGCAAACACATTTTTATAAAATACCTAGATAATTTAAAATGATTTATAACAGTAGAGAAAAAAAAGAAACTACAAAAACAGAAAACAAAACTAAAAAAAAAGACAAGAAAAGAACTC